>JAWNKX010000176.1:6182011-7418414 GCA_035041755.1 Cacoxenus indagator
GCGGCATGCGGGAGTGAGTGGCATTTTATTTAATATTTGCACTTGTGTCGCTTTACTTGTAGCCCCTGGTTTTGCACTTGCTTATCCGCTTATTTGATTTAATTACGGCTATCGCCCAAGCTGGGACAAATGTATGCATTGCAGAATGAACCCAGCAATGACAATGTAAACAAAGAGGTGTAGACTAGATAATAATAAGAAATACGCGATAACCATGAGATGCAACGAGATGAATAAAGTGCCTGCGCCATTAAAGATTCAAACTCAATTTTCGTGTGGCAACTCGAAAAAAAAAAAAATAAAGTCACGCAGGAAATTCAAGAAAAAATCACCGAATTCACTCATATTGCAAATGCTCTCTAGTCTGTCTGACTAGCGGCTAAACCCATCAAAAATCTGCTTCACTCATGCACTGCATCGTCTTTGCCTTTCATCTTTGCCTGCAATTGTGTTGCTCGCTTCACATATACTCAATTTGCCCTGAAATATCTATTGCATAGCATCGCAACTAAGCCAGCAAACTACGCCGTAGTGGCGTAAGAAAAAATCTAATTCCGTGTAGATAAGCACAAAGCGACCACGAATAAAAATGGCGGCAAAATTGGCAACAAAAAAAAAAGTCGGAAAGTACTTCACCATTTTCTCATTTCACAGCCTCGTCATAGCAGTTTTTCTTTACCTGTCGGAAATTTCCCGCAGGACGCTTCGCTCAACAAAAATTGCACACTCATGCATGATATTGCAGCAAAAGATAGGCTTCGCTGATATGAGTAGAAATCGCTGCACTAAGGGTGCTGCTGCTGGTCTGTGTTGCACGAATGTAGCAAAATGATTGGACCACGTTGCGCGGCTAGGATGTTTACTGTGCTGTCTTATGAGTGAGTATGCCTGCCAAAAGTGCTGAAGAAAAATTTCCGAATTTTCAATTTTAATATTAGCAACTCGCGTCGTCCACACGGCAAACAGCTCAACACAGGCAGCACGAAGTACGGTACGTGTACGTGTACTTGTAGCTGTCCTTGGAGTTGCACGTGTAGCACAAGTACTCATTCATATGGCTGGCTATATGTGGCAACGGAAATATGCGTGTTGGCAAAAAAAAAAAAAGAAACAGACTATATTGTTCCGGGTACCTTGTGTGGGTGGTCTTTCTGCATTGGTATCTCTTACACGACGGTTTTGTGTGGTTGCAATTTTAGCTCAGCGACACACGGCTCGATTCGTCGTCGTCGGTCATTTACAGCGCACAAGCGTTCGACGTATGCATGATTTATGAATGAGTAACAAAGTTGGTGGCAACGTGTGTGTACGTACGTCTTCCTTCCACGTCTTGGCCAGTTTGGTTAGTTTCATTTTGTTGGCGTATGATTTTTTCCCATGAAAAAATGCGCGCCGCTGCGTTCGTGCCGTAAAAAGGCATATTGAGTACGTTTTTCCGCCGCTTTCTTATGTCAACAACAACAACAACAACAACAACAACAAAAGCAACTCATACATATATAGTGCTACTCGGATCGATAGAATGCAATTACAGGAATATGCCAAGTGAACAGTCCAAGCCAACAATATTGGCAGCTGCGGTGCGGTGCAGTGCTAAGTGGCAGCACATTTTGCGCTTTTCATGGTTTCTTGCTTCATTGGCCTAGCCTGACTTGGTTGCTTGCCGCATTCAATCGTGGCAATGAAGTCTAACTAATACCCTTTGATTAACGACTTTCATTTCGTATTGACTTAAAGAGCAAAAGAGCGGTCGACACTCTTTGTAAGTGTGTGAGTGTGTGTGTGTGTGTGTGTGTGTGTATGCGTCTAAGTGGTGCGGTCAGCAAGCAGCCACAATACGGCAGCAGGTCAGGTAGCAGGTGGCAAATAGCAGGTAGCAGTTGTTGGGCGGCTCTTTTTCATTGCGATGACTTAATGCATAAAATATATTTCTTTAGACTTTCTTCTTCTTCTTCTTTAGCCTTTTTTTTCTTTTTGCTTTACTTATTACACACCTGAGTGGCGTAGCTTTAGGCGCCTCAAACCTACATACTAGTATATGGTTGAGCAGTTTTCCACTTTTCTGTTTTCTTCTTTTATTTCTGTTTGCTGCTGCTGTCACCGCAACACAGTAATCAAGTCAATAATTTGCAATATGACGATGGGGAGTATTAAAAGAAAACTAGTTCAGCTTGTGCTGATAATGATGATGACGACGACTAGTTCAAATTAAAACGATTCGCTTTGATTGGCATCTCATGCATATTGTAGCGAATAATTCATGCTTTACAATCATATGCCGCACAAAGAAACACAAACACATAGACGGGGGCAGTTTGAAAATACAGTGATTTTTAAAAAAAAATTTGTCGAGATAATCATATTTTATCTCGCTACTTTCCATCCAATATTTTTACAAATTTTTTATACCTTCCAAATAATAGGTTTCCTTAAGGTCCTCAGTAGTTGAGCTCTCGTTCGATCGATCTATTTCTTCGGGTTTGAAAATAGAAATTAGTCACTACCTAAATCTGTGGAATAGGCTGAATTGACTAGCAGTTTGTAGCCCAATTTATGGGCCGGCAGTGCGTTAAGTAGTTCAAAAAACAAAATAAAAGGTACAACACGAAACGGGATATACTATTTTATATATTTCTTTTATAAACTGCCCAAACGGGTACTTACATGGTGCATATAAGTGCAGTTTTTATTATTTTATTATGTTGAGTAAAAAGAAATCCATTATTTTTACCCTATTTTTCAATTTCATTTAATAAGGATTGTGTTGTCTGATTTAGGTCAAATATGTCCAGTTTTGATTAATTTTTTTTTTCAATTTTGAAGATAGCTTCACCGCCCTTTAAAAGCTCTGGGCCTTGATGTTAAAACTTTTAGCCAATCCATATTCGCAGTCCTCCCCTGAATGCAATTTTTTGTCAACCACAAAATGTTGTAATGCCAAAAGAGATGCCAGATCCAGACTATAAGGCGGATGCATTAAAACTTTCCAACTAATTAATTTATGACCTGTCTAGTCTAGCGTTGTTCTGGTGAAAAACAACACCTTTTCTAATTGTCAATTCTGCTCACTTCTTGGCATTCGTTAGCTTCAAACCGTCCAATTGTTGACAACAGAGGTACGAATTAATTGTTTTGCCATATGGAAGCAGCTCATTGTAGATGATTCACCCCAATTTTTTTTTCTTTTAATGAGACCCTTCTAATATGCTTCAGTGTGAATTAGTGTGACCAATACTATTTTTTTTTTAAGTGTAAGTAAGTAACACGGCATTAGTGTTTAGGGTTAAGAGCTCTTTACTCTGGGCGTTAGTTGATGGTAGATGGTTCTTGGTTTACACGTAACTCGTGTGCACCAATGTATGGTCATTATGGAATAACATTTTTTTCTTAGTCAATTGCGTGCGTTTTTAATCTGAATAATATTCGACGCTTATCGTCTTATCCTTTTCAAGGTAATCGATGTGAATGACACCGCGTGCAACTGCCGTTATAACCTGCATTTGAAAACTTGCAATAAGTTTCATTGCTTTTGCTTCTGCTTCTGTACAAATCGGAAGTAGCAGTCGAAACAGAAGTCGAAAACGAAAATTGGCGACTTGCGTAGCGCTTCGGCATTTTCGACAATTTTCGTGTTAGGCTTCTCCTTCAACTGCTACTTCCGATTTTTTCAGAACCAGAAGCGACAGCTCATTTTCTACAGTTACAAACAGTCGAAGCAGAGAAAAGCAAGTATTTTACGATTTTTACTGCTGCGACTGATGCAATCCAAACACTGGTTATAACCTTGATGGCCGACAGACCCACTTTGGCCTTTTTTAGTGCATATTCACTAGGAGATGTTCACTACTTTGACTCTTCCTTGATGTTTGATCTGTTGTTATGGATATAGGTTTCATCCACGATTACGAAATCGTTCTGATTGGGATTGAAGATTGCACACTCTTTTGAAGTGGTCGGTGACACGGTTGAGATTATGAGTATTGTTCAGCACGGTACGGCGAATAGCTTTTTCATGACCAAATATTCCTGTTAAAAGTATTGCAAACACTCATTTGAGATGCCTACAGCCTTAGCCAACTCATGCACTTTCATTCTACAATTATTCTATTTTGGGCGACTGTTCAGGTTTTGTGTTACTTGTGCTGGTGCGACTCTAACGAAATTGAGTAGACCACTTCTTCAGTATTGTATTGGTATCAAACCTTTCCGTGGTTTTGGTAATTGTTTTTATACCAAAAAGTAATGCTTGATGAGCATTCAATGGCTGATTTAGCATTGTTAAGTTTAACTAACAGTTACTACACGGTCACTGAATTATTAAACTGCCCTCGAATACGGACTATTTTGACCATTTTTATGTGCTTTATACGTACATTTTGCATTACCAACAATTACTACAAATTGGCAGCGATTCGAGCCCTATTATATCGACTTTGTGTACACTTTGTTTCATTTGACTTAACTGACATTTCTCCACTCTTCTCATTTTCACACACGCCCACACGACAATCAATTTGATTTATTGACAGCAGTAGCGTTGGCAGCACATGTTCCTTTGCTCTTTGCCGCTGCCTTGGTTTTCATGTAACGTCTTCAAGGATAAACAGGATATTAACATTTGAAATTTGTTGTGTGTCGTATCGAACTTAAACGAAATGAAGCAAAATGTAATGATTCGCATCGAGTTGAATCGAACTAATTCGTGTCGATGCCATTTCGATGCCGAGTCGTGTCCACTTACGTACAGCCAATGCGAGTTGTGTTGTGATTGTGCACAACACAAAGACTAATGGCAAAAGCCGTTTATGGCAACTTCATTCAATTTGTCAAATATCCTTTGCACAGCTTTGTTTCGCTCGTCCAACTGACTGCTGCTGCTGTATTTGTTCAATATATATTGTACATGAATACCACATGAATCCACATTCATTTTTATGATCACATTGCTTGCCAACTTGTGCAGTGCTTCTTTTTTTCAGTCATTGTTGCGCTACATTTTTCTACCCCCTCAGCTAGCAATTTTTTTCGCACCAATTTATTTGATTTTTTCTTTTGTCTTGCTTTTTTTCTTCTTTTTTTTTTTGGATGGTTCGACTGGGTTTGGCTGTTACCGTTTATCATGCTGAATACGTGATGTGCCGCTGTATGCTGCGCATTGCCTACTGTACAATGCACAGAGATTTCATGTATTTTGAGTAATACGAGTACACACACTCGTATGCATTCATTACAAATACACACATACACACAGAGAAACAAACAAGTGCCTTTATAACAGCACCTACGCTCACACGCTTACGTCCTTGTCTTGCCCTGCTAGGGGCCATCTTCGGACTGCTGGTCTACCTCATATTCCTCAGCACCATTGCTGTTCTCTGTTGACCAACATGGCTTGACTGGGTTTCATTCAGCTCGACTCGACTCGACTCAACTTGGTTACACTTGGCGTTGGCTTGGGGTTGGCGTGGTCTTTTTGTATTTGTCGTTATAAATTATGAAGTGAAAATGGTTATTTTATCGATGTTTACAGTTAACGATTGCATATTCTTTTTTGCGTTTTTTTCTCTCTCATTTATATTTAGTATCTTTTTTATTTATTTCTTTTTTATTTATTATTTATTTTGTGCGCCATCATTGTACGCGCTTATGCAGAAAATCACTGCTTCAGGACATCGCATTCATTTGAGTGTTTGTGTGTCTGTGTGTATGTGTTGACTTGGCTTGGCGCTTTTTATGCTTCGATAATATTAAAAGAACAAAATAATTGTGTATGCTTTTTATACGCCTTACAGCCAGTTTTACGGCTTATAATCGTAGGGCTCACAATTGTGGTTTGCTCTTTAAGTAATTTGCAGCGCATTGTTTTTCAACTTCTCAGACTCAGACTCAGACACACTATATTAAATCAGTTGATGAAGTTCGCTCAAGTTATGTGTTTCACGTTTAAATCAAAACCCTTTCGCGGTCCAATACCATGGCACGCGTGTCCGTTCTGCTGTAAACTTAGTGAGTAGTGGACCAGCAGTATCTGCAGTACCAACAAAACAAGCGCATTTGTTACCACTCATTTGTTGAGCACCTCCTATAGCGGTCACTTTTTGTGCCTCATGCTTTTGTCTTTCTCACTCATCACTCTGGCACGTTGTGCCGTAGCTTTATCACCAACTTCTGCACGTGTGTTCTGTTTCTCGTTCATAGATTTTTTTTTGCAGCTAGTGTGACTCGAAATTCTGATGCGTCTCCTCGCCCTACAGCAGCTGCACCTTGTGTCGTATAAGTAATGTAAAAGAAAATCAAACAGAAAACTTGCATGGCTTGTGAATTTACTGGTAAACAATGTTACTGCTCCTTTCAGGCGCCGACACCGTTACCTCCGTTGGCACCACCAACGTCACCATAGCTAACACCAACTCAGACCGCAGCTGTGACTATTAATAAAAAATAAAAAAAATAAAAAAAATTGTTGTTTTCAATGCACTTTAGCATTTTCCTGCACTCCCGCCCGTCTGCTTGTATGTTCTTTCTTCGATTTCTCCGCTGGCTGGCGCCGTAAAATGTTTACGATACGGTGTTTTTGGTGTCGATGTGGCTAGACGAGGTCTTTCCTCTACTTAGTTGTTAGATGCGCTGAGAGATCTGTGCTTGTATCTCGTTTTGCCTTCTTTGTAGTCGTCCTGCCACCCGCATTGTGTGTGTTTTCTTTCTATGCCAAGCTGCGTGTCTCTGCTTCTGGCCACACTCCTGCACAATGGTAAGTATACGAGTGCGTGTTTGTGTGCTTTGTATCTAATGTCTCGGACAGTGTTATTTTCGCATTTTATTGTCAATTTATGACACGCAGTGCTCGCTTGCCCGCGCACCCGCATTGTGGCACCACGGGAATTGTGTTTATGCACTGGCACGTCAAATGCCGGAAGCGAAAGGTCAGGCAAAGCAAAGAAAAGCAGAACAACGTGAAGCAGTGCAGTACAGAGTCAAAGTCTATAAACTTTTAGCTTGCACGAAAAAACACTACACTATATTGGGTCAGGGAATTTTGACACTCTTTAACCAGAACTCTTAAACTGAACGATTGGTTAAATAAAATGTGTTGTGGTATATGAGGATTTCCTTTAGAATAATTAGGTATTGACCAGAGTTGATTTTGACCAAGCACTTAATATGGAAGTGCAATCTATATAATTAAACGGCAAACACACTTTTCTGCTTAAAACATTTTATTTATGTATTTTTATGTTAGAAAATATGTTAAAAATAACCGGGCTACAACAATAACAACACACAGCTGTTAATATTGTAGCCGTAGTAGAATGGGAGAATAGTAAGGTTTATGTGTCTCTTTCCTCTGTTTTGACGGCTTTGTGAAGTCATCCTATTGTTGTTGTTCCCTTTTCGTTTAATACACAACGTGGGCTTGATAAATTTTGTGTGTTTATGCTCTCTTTGCTATTGTTGGGCTGCTCATGAGTCACTGGACTAAAACAAATATTTTTTCTAGACTGCGGTGGATTGTGTCTGCCGTGGCTTCCCCTCGTTGGAATTATTTTAAAATCTTCCTTCTACAGATGGCCTTTACTTAACAAGTAAAACATTACCAATATAGCAGTTACAAAAAGGGGGAAACCCCGAATGAGCACGTATCCTTCGTCAACTGTGTTTCGCTCTACATATATATTTTATCAGAAGTGTCTGACCACATCTGGTTGAGTCTACGCCAAGATCAAGTCAGAGTAGCAGTAGTTAAGGCAATCAAAGGGTGGTTTGAGAATTTTATCATTCATCCATGGTGTTGTAAGGGATGGTGAAGCACAACGACACCAAGTCCGTACAAAGTTACGAAGACAAACCTGGTGAAGAAATAAGATCAACTGCCACAGTCGGTTTTAAATTATGAAGAAATGAAAATATATTTGGAAAAAATGACTTAGGTGACACATAATCTTTTCACTGATTCGGCCAATAAAGTTGTTGATTCTTCTGTGCAGAAATGTTTGCCTGAGGTGGAACTGCTTACTTCTTGCAGGAAAAAGCGATCAAGTAGATTCACTTTACTTGCAAATCTCTTCTCTATATAATATATAAGAAATAAAGTGGCAAGAAGCGTTTGTATCCCTCTGCTGCCCGCAATTTTCAAATTATTTCGTTTGTTTTTCTTTTTTAATGTAGATAATTACGGTGCGAAATCGATAGACAAAAAAAAAAAAAAATACAAATGTCTGAAAGATTAAAAAACATTTTAAGAAGGGAATGAGTACGCGCACGCACTTCATAGTTCAAAAATTTAATGCGAAGAAGAAAGTGAACATTAATTTAATTAAAACTCCAGGAAAAATTTTTTTTTTGCCTGGCAAAGCGGTTGAGATTCAGTTAGTACATCTGCTAGTATATAAGAACTTCCGTGTGTACTTATTCCATTCGGAACACATTATTATAGAAGTTAATCGGCACATCTTTTCTCTGCTGACTATGCTAAATCTTATCTTAAAATTAAAGGCAAAACTATTACCAGCATGAAGAGTGTAAAAAACCCCTCACAAAAATGATGTTCATCGAATTTGGGCGACATGAGTTTTGTCAGTTAAAAAAGAAAGAAAAGCGCAAAAAGCACTTCCTGCTTATAACGATATACGTGACCGGAAGTGTATGTAGTTATGCGTTTATATGTCTAAGTGTAGGTGTGTATGTGTAGGTGCGTGTTTGTGAACATAAAAAGCTAATACGTTTTAATGCTGCAGTGCGTTGACTTTGCTTGCTAAAGGATTAAAATCGTCAGCGGATGTTGTCAAAAAAAAAGGAAAAATAAAAAAAAAGTGGGCTACACTTTCGACTTGTACTCGTACTGTCAGCCGGATATGAGCAGCACACAAACACGAGTACAAGTGCACATCCCCATTGGCACATTACATCCGCTAGGAATTCGTATGTTTCCAAATTAAGCAAACATATGCTGTCATGTTGCATACCCCGAGGCGCGCGCATTCCCATATTCACATCCCTGTACGATTTCTGGCAGCAACTGCAGTGCCTTATTAAAGATTTAAATGCCAATGCCAGGCGGTGTCGCAGGACATGTGCTGTTATTGTCTGCTGTTGTTGCTGACGCCTGTTCTGCTTCAATTCGTAGTTGTCAAACGAACTGACAAGTCATGCCAATTGAAGTCACCAACACCTGAGCAAGCGAGCTTACAGCAGCAGCATAAGGAGAAGGCGATCGAAGCATGTGCATTGCTAATAAGATCGATGTGCTGCGTACAATGTGTCTGACAACGGCGACAAGGTGAACAGAACATGAAAATGATGTTAAGAGAGCAGTGACAATGTGTCAAAAGTAATTAGGCATGCAGCAGTCGCAACGGTAGTAGTGGCAGTGGCAGTGGCATTGGCAAGGAACATGTTCGGAAAATGTTATAAGCGAATAAACCCAGACGTAACCAGAGCATTGTAACGAGCGCTGTGGCGGAGTTACTTATTTTTATTATTTTTTTTTTGCATCGGACAACGCGAAATTTCAGCAAACGAATTTCGGCTCATTTTGGAGGCGCAATGTCGACAATAACAAAAATAAGAACAACAAATATGGCAACGACTCAGATAAAAATAAAATTTAACGCGCGCGAAATGTTGTTCCTCTCGTGTTGCTGTTGTAAAAATGACACACATAGGAATATGCACATCTACATATACACACACACATACACACACATATACACACAAACATGCGACATCCGCTGTCAAACACATACGTAGGCAGACATGATTTTTGGTATTCGCTCTGTCGTAATAAAAAGGCATTGCATACTTTTGTGCGCTCACGAGATAGCGCTCGCAGCCGCGCCATATCACGTGCTGAGTTGTTCGGTTGGATCGTCGTGGCGGGTGGTTTGCCGCCGCACCAGAAACATTTCGCTTAATTGGACGCTAGAGAACATGTTTATGTCCAACTCATGTGTTCATTTTGTTCGATATTAAAAACAAAAGCCAAAAGGCAAAAAAAAATAAATTAAAAATATAAGAGTTGCAGATACAGTTGAGCTGAAATTCCATTAAAAATTATGTGGCAGCAGTTAAAATAGCGATAAAAAGGCTTAAAGGTGTGCACAGCTGTGCCTCCATCGCGTGGGCGGAAGTCCTGCTGTACGTGCCACGTAAACTTTGTACTCTGACAACGTTGGACAAATAGCAATCTTCAAAATGGCGGCGATTTAAGTAGGTCGAAATTGCCTATGCGCACACCGCGGCCCATATATGCGCAAATACAATTTAAAATAATTGCTCAATTGCTGGAAATGATTCACAAGCAGAGATGCCATTAAAAGCGCAACTGTTCTCGTATTTGAATTTGGGATTAGGCCGCGATTTTATTTTAAGTGTGTGTGTATCAGGCTTAAGGACTAACTCGTTTCATGAAGTTTGTCGCACAGTAACTGAGACATGGGAGACCCCACAAACTATATACATTTTTAAACAGTTTGTTTTAGCCGTGAAGAGTTCTTAAAGGAAGCCATTAATGAGCAGTGGAGGTGAACTTTGAGGCTATTTGACAAAGGTTGTTCTTCTGGTGTACGACAATGCCTCTCATAATACAAGAGTCATTGTCATCTATGAGGCGAATTTCAATATTTCTGATTAGTACAACTCTGGTTCTGAGTGAATCCTAACGGTCAAAAAGATGAAATAGAAATATTGTTGATCGAAGTTATCCGCCGTTGGGATAGAAGACGTAAAGAACGACAAAGACAAGCAAATTGAAAGTTGCGAAAAGTTCTGTAGTGTTGCAGATGAAGAGTTTTAAGAAGAACAATATATGCGTTGTCCTACTTGTGTCTTTATAGTAGTCTCACTTCCTTCCAACTGTCAGTGAACTCAAAAAGTTTCCCTCATATACGTCAATAATTATTATAGTTTATTTTTGGTTTAATTGCTGTCCTTTTGTCCTTTTTTATTTCTTATTTTTCATTTGCAGCGGAGCTATTTTAGGGCCGTTTCAGCATGAGAAGTCAGCTCACGAAAATCGTCAGATTTCCGCTTGGGGTGAAGCTATTTAAGCAATGAAATTTGATACTCCTCAATATCATAGTGGACAAACCATAAGTCTCTCCTTGAGATTTGTCATTCCCAATTATAGTTAATTAAATACCGTACTTAGCACAACGAATTTGTAAATAGCTTTAATTATTTATTAAAGTACTAGAAGTCCCCAGTTCTCTATTTTTTTTAGTTTTGGATCTAATTATATTTTTTTATTTTTTATCTAAATCGGTTGGGTAAAAACTTCCTATATCTCGACAACCACTCAACCTACTAGATCCAAATGTTAATTCAACCATCCACGTACTCCTTCATACGTACATAAGAAATGTGAACAAAATCGGGTCATCCCGTTACAAGGAACATATTCACAAAGTATACGTACAGCGGAATGTTATATATAATTGATCACTTACCTCTGTGCCGATTGGTCTGCTTGTCAAACATCAACATGGCGTCCTCGATCTGTAAATAGAATAAAAGACCAAATTAAATTTTATTTTTAATCAGAAAAAAAACAGCATTGTGGTTAAAATCTAAGTCAATAAAACAAAGCCACTTAACAATAACAACAAGAACAACAACAACACTTCTACTGCACGTTTGACGCACTTCTTATTTTGTGCTTTCTTCTGCCATTAAGTTTTTTGGCCAACTTTCGAGTTAACTTTACAAAGACTTCTCTCTCTATACAGTTTGTTCACTTTGCTAACTGCGTCAACGCTATTTCTCAATTAAAAAAATATAAATGCGCGTTTTGTCATCAAAAACTGCTAATTGCACTTAGCCAAAGCCGAAAGCTGAAAGTCGTAAGCCAAAGCTGAAAGGCTGTGGAAACCAAACACTTCATTTTCGAAACTGTCGACGCTTCGACGTTGCCTTTTGGCTAGCGAGTGCAAGAAAAATAGGAGCACACACACACACGCTTTAGAGGGGTTGAGAAATGAAAAGTAGTGAAGAGGTGTGGAGGTGTGCTCTTAAACAAAATCATAGACATGGCAGCACAACGCATCGCATGACTCGTACGCCTCACAAACTTTTCCCATTACCAACGAACCCGAAAAAACAAAAAAAAAATATCTGATAATGATGGCCCAGACTCGGGCAGCAATGGCGATGACGCTGATGATGAAGAGAACAACTTGAAATGCCGCATCTGCGAAGCGTGGCTTGAGTACCAGTTACTTTCTGTTGAAGTTGCCTTGCTTTTTGTTGGCATTTTATTTTTTCGCCGTCTTTAATTAGTAAGTTTGCTATAAGTACGAGTTTTCTTTATTTTATTTATTTTTATTTTTTTATATTTTTTTTTGTCTATAGCGGACTTTTGGCGAAGGCATTGCCAAGCAATCCTTTTCTCACTCACTCTAATAGCTGTTGCCACTGATTCATTCGCCGGCTTGGTTGCTTGCTTGGTTATTTGATATCTTAATCCGTCAACTTTGCTTTTTCATGCACTAATTGCAAATATTTCCTCAATCATAATTTGCTAAATCACGAAAATTGAGTTTCCACCGCTTTTACTATATTTTGGTCTTGCTTTTAGTTATGGCCTTTTGTCCTTTGCCAACTCACTTCAAGTTGATTTGATTTATTTTGCCGTTGATGTTGCTTATTTGTTGGCCAAATTATATTTCACTGACTTAATGAGCCGCTTAATCGGCTCGTCAACGCCTCAATGCGACGTCACCTTGATACCGATTAATGCTCAAATGAATTTTACAGACTTTCGTTTGAAATTCGATTTGATTTAGTTTTGAATTAAACGAGAAAGTTGAATTTGTGCACTTTTCTCTAAATAATTAATTAATTAATTATGGTGGTAGGCTATTTTATAAAATTACTTGTACTTTAAAGTGGTTATTATTTATCGATCGACTTATGATATGTTAAAAGCCATAATTGAAAATCGATGCTATAATTTTCGTTGACCTTTTGTATTTAAGACGTGGGCGAGTAACAGACCCATACAATCACAATTCCTTTGATTGACATACACTCATGCAAATTTTTGCTTCATTAAGCAACCACCCCCATTTAAAGAGGGAGCGCGAAAACTATAGTTGGTGGCATTGGAGCCAAGACATTCCATAGTTTCTTGAAATAATCACAGCTGGGTTGCATTTGGCATTTTACAAAAGTACATTACACAAGCTCAGCTCATAAATTATGCATTTTTAATAGTCGCCATGTTGAAGCGAATCGAGTTGGATTGCATTTAAATGGCACAGCAAGGCGAGGCAAATGTTTCACCGCCTTGCCTGCCTTGACTGGCTGTCGAATATGAAATTGTGGCAAATGAAAGTAATTCAAAGAATTTCAACAAAATTATGTTGAAATTTACCCAAAACTACTGCGCCCCGATTACATCACCCACAATTTGCTTTTACGAGCGTCCATCAGCGAGTTTTATGCACTAAATGCGCGCGTCTTCCTCGTCGTCATCGTCATAAGCAAAATGTTTATGAAGCGGGATTTGACGTTGCCCATTTAAAATTGAAGAAACGACATCGTTTTCTGCTGTGCCACTACAACAGCACAGAGTATGGCGCACGAAACACAGAGCAAGGATTGAGCATCGTTGAACACGCGGTGTGCAACGGAAGGAAGCGAGCAATGCGAGCGCGAATGCGAGTACAGAACTAGTCGTAGTTTCAGTATGGCATAACCTCAGTGGCGGGGCTTGATGAAGCTAGCAAGTTTATTGTTTTGAAAGGAGTCTTCCCGTCAGTCTCCGCTGCAAATCCGACAAAAACTGACGACGGCAACGGCGAAGGCGTGTTGACGGTGCGAAGATGATGACAGCTGTGCCACGTGCTGTGGGTGGGTTCGGCTTGGCTGGTTCGCCAGTTCGTTGCAGATGAGTCGGATGGATTCAAGCATGATGTGCAGTAAGCAAAGCGGAAACAAAGATTTAAATTTGACTGAAATCATCATAAAACAAGGAACAAACGTGAGAGCTTCAACTGTGCCAAAGAATTTATACTCTACATGTGGGTCTGCTGCTTTAGTTTAGTATAGGGTAAACCGCAAGTCTTGCGAGTATTTGGTCTATTGGACAAACACTTATTTACTTAAACGCTAGAACTTTAAAGAAATGATACTTGTTTAAAATATATATATTTTTTGTTCCATATAATTACATTATAGCAGAACTGAAATCTTGGAACGACCTAACTATTTTCCGGTTATAAAGCGTTTCTTAAGTCAGCTGAATTATAAAAGCAAAAATATCTAGTCAAGAAAAAGAGCATATTGTTTATAGAATACACAAGTATCCTCACATAAAAGAACCGCATGGATTGCCTGGACAAGGCAATAGTACAAAGAACTTCCTTCGCAGTTGTTTAGCATTTTCTAGAAGTGCATATATTGGGTAGGGATCACTTCCAGATGAACTTATTGAGCTGTTTCTCTGCTGAGCAATTTTTTGGCTTACTTGCAGAAACCGAAATGGCTTTTCGGGAACAGCCCCATATACTCATTCTTTCCCACATACTTCCCCTTCTTCTAGTCGCCTATGGATTATATCCTTACCTAGTATAGCCGTGCGATAATGTGTTCTATAAAAGTGATTGCAAGCGAGTGACTCTGACTGTTATAAGAATAAGAATATAAATGTTTCTAAGATAACTGAATTGGACCAATGTGGAGAACCGTATTTTATATCTATATATATAAAATCATTTATGTATTCGTTAGAAACGCGTGTTCTCCGTATCTATAAGGGCTATAGAGCTCAAATTTTTACCTTGGATTCTGTACGGACTTTTCTTGATTTTTTTTATTTTATTTTTGATACGGTAGTTGATCATGGGGTGGACTTATTTGGATTATTTCGATTAAAATACTTATATAAATCACTGTAATTAATTTTTTACCTATCAATAACAAATGCCTAAACATTCTTTGATGGCAATACAACCTAGGTCTAGCTAGTAGTTTATATAAATAGTTAATGGGTTAGCTATATAAAGAATATTATACTCATTAAAAATAATAGTTTAGATAGATGATAGATATACAAGTATACAAGCAATATTTCTTTATATTTAGATAAGTAGAGATATGCTAAAAAAAGGCCGTTTAATAAATAGTTCAGTTACAAACTTCATGCCAGACTCTTACAACTTTCTGTATTACATGAAGTGTATTAGATTTTGAGTGGAGTCAGTCGAGCGCGCGACTGACTGCAATATGGCTGTGCTACAGTTAGCGCACAAACGCTCATTGTGTGTGTGTTGTTGTGTATCAATGTCTCCATCTGCTAGTTGCTACAAACGGAAGTCGCACACAACTAGAAAATAATATTGCAATTTTATATTGAATAATTCCGCAAAAGTTTATGTGTACTCCAAATATGTGCATCTCTCTGCCAACGGCTCACCGAATGTGTTACTGTGCGTCTGCCATTCGCTCTGTCAGTTAGTCTGTCTCTGTGTGTTTTTTCGCTAGTTTATCGTACTCTTTTATGCACTAATAAGATTTTTGCGTTGATTTGCTTTTTGTAGTTCTATCCTTAATACACTACTTTTTTTACAGCGCTCACTCTTTATCATTACGATTTAGCTGTTGAGTCGAGCTGAGTTCGTCGTAAAGTGGCACAAACAATGCGGAAAGTAAAATCGCTACGGCAGGAGTTTGGAACTCCGTCGAGTTATGACGAAGTCGTCAAACTGAGTAACTCGCGGTGCACTCATTAAACAAAACTGCTGCGTGCGCAGCGACAGCGATGCATTCCGAAGCGTCGTTAGCGACTTTGTTGAGCTTGCATCTTGTGCAGCATGTGTTGCATACTTTTAGTGAACATTTTAATAGAGCATGCAAACGAACGAAGCGTAGCTGGTGCTAGCGTGCATTGTCTCTGATTCATGACGCTTAATGAGTTAATGAAATTTATTTTAAATACAATTTACCCGAAGGACGTGCTGCATTTAAATGGGCGACATTGCAGTTGATGTGAAACCAAATAAAAAATATAAAAAAAAAACAACAAAAAATGCGGAATAAATTAACGCGCTCAAAGGCGCTCAAATGCGTAACAATTCCGCTTAAACCGCATACAAGGATACACAACCGTGGATGTTTTTCCACGTAGGCTGGTCAACATTGTTTTTCAATTAACGATTAACATGTGCGTAAAAATTGAATGAAAATAAAAAGACCTACTGAACACCACACTACAGGCCATACAACAACAAGGACGTGCAAAAAAAAAAAATTAAAAAAGGAATGATAAATTGCAACAAGCCACAGCAGCGCGTCGAGTTGCACTGCTAATTAACAACATTAACAGCGCAGCGCAGCGGAAAACTGCAGCAGAGGAAACAAGCGGCGCGCTGGCTAAGAAGGGAGCACTGAAAATGAACAGGACATGTTGCAATGAGCGAATTTGTTGATTGTTAAGAATCGACGAAGCGTTAAATGAGACACACATACACACAAATATACACACCCTCAAACACACAATTAAACGCTAAATATTGTTTCGTGGCATTGGCGCGGTGTAGCCGTACTGCAAATGCACGCACTACGCCTAACTGTATTTGATATCAACTTACGCCAGCACAAATTGTTAATTATCATCATCAACATCATTAGCATTATCATGAATATCAACAAGAATAGCAGCAAAAGCAATATATAGTGCAACCCGCAAACGCCCCCTATTCGTCAATCATGGAGTGTAATTATGTCGGCTGCCTGCTGGTGTTGTTTGTTGCTTGCTGCTGAGTGTCCAGCGAAGCCTAAAGTGGATTAAAACTGCCAACTATTGTCGATTTTATGGTTTTGTCATTAATTGTCGGCATGAAATTCGCGTTTATAAAGCGTTCTACGTTGGTCTGACATAATTTGGGAGCTGTCAATGATGCACGCCCACGCAGTGTCTGCTGTATTGTTGTTGCTGTCATAATTATTACGCTGTTGTTGTTATTGCTACTGTTCCGCTATTGTACGCGTATATAGCAGGCAACCATAATATTGTCATCAGTCGAGCCGCAAACTTTAATTCTATTAGCAAATATTAAACGAATATCAACAATGGATGAATGACGAACCGGGCGGGGCGTGTTAAGAGTACTCGTTACTGCGCTGCTGTTATTAAGCTGAGTGCGCACAAACGCTGGAATGTAATTTTATTTAAATCTGAATTCATTAATTCGTCATAATCCCCAATCATGGCAACTTCAAAAAGCCATCAACGCCAGAATAAGCAATGCCATTCGTTCGTGTAAAAAAAAATAAAAAAAAATTAATAAAGAAATATATATATTTCAGGCCTAGTCAGGCAGCTACTGTTTTTGCTTTTGTTTTTGTGCTGTCTCTTGTCTGCTTCATTATCGTAATCATTATACAAAAACAGATACACTCGCCTGTTTTTAGTGCTCGTGCAAAAAGTATCTATATAGCTGTATCTGTATCTGTGTTGTATACAAAGGGCATTCATTGTTGGCTAGACTTAAACACACACAACTGTTAGTGTGGTGTTGTGTAGTATGTCTGTGTATGCTCTATAACCTACAGCAGGGCCAACACTGACATTGTTGCTGTTGGATCGCTGTTCACGACATTAATGAATGCGTACAAAATTGCTGCGGGTGATTTTTATTTACGCCACGCAGAAAACAAAATAAAATGCAAGAAAATACTTCGTTAACGTAATTCAAAAGAAAAGTTGCTGAAAATGTGCATGCAAAAGAAAATGCCGCAAAGAAAAATGTTCTTCAACGCTTTTCCAACAGTTGCACTGCCAAATTGTGCACCAGCCAGCTAGCGAGATGCGGTGGCTCAACGGATTTAAACGTACCAACAAATGCTATAAATTACAACAACAACAACAACAACAAAAATAATGAAAAGAAGATAAAAAAAATAATAATAGCAAACACCACCACAACCCCTGTTGCCAACACTTTGCGGTTACTTGAACGAACTGGTTAAGTTTTTTGGAGTTCGTTTTTCTTTCGAACTACCTGTGAGTCCGTTTGCAAGTTTGAATTAGTGCGCTTTTTTCTGGTTACTCAGTTTGCTCCTGCTTTATTGCAATGTTGCACCACCACCAACAGCTAACAGGATAATTTTCCGTAATTCATCTTTCTCAACGTTTGATTGCAACAATTTATACTGTCGTCATCGGAGTTCAGTCATCGTTTCAGTCAGCAAAGTCGACTTTGTCGTTTGCGGTTAGCTGCCACTTTGGTGGCACTGCAACATCGACAAATTTGTGGTGCTGTGGCTGTTCGCCCATTCATTTTGTGTTCGAACCAATGCTGCACTTAGTATAGAGATAAACTTTGCTATAGGTATACGGCTGCTTTTAATATGCAAATCGTTGAAATACTCGTACAATGGCTGCGACGAGACTTTTGTAGACGTAAGTACAACTCGCCCAGGTTTGAAGCTCTGGGCTATGTCTAAGCGCTTACAAATGAGCCGTAAAAGCATCAATGTCAATGCACAAATATAGACAGACAGCAAAACAACACTAGCAACTATCGATTGAGGCATTAATCAATGGGGCCAACACTAAGCATTCTATTTCCAGGCAGCCATTAGACAATTAAGTCTGAGTGCTTTCATGGTATGTGCGTCTGTACAGCATAGTTTGCCTAAATGCCTGCGGTCGACTACAAGAAACAACGACGAAAAAAAAAGAAAAAGAGAAAAAAAGTACTGTCATGCCACCAAGGCTTGCTGTTTCAATCACATGTGTCGTGTGAGTGATATTTATAAAATTTTCCGAAAAAAAAAGAAGAGAAAAGCGGCTTCAACTTTAAACCGCCAGCAGGCTGTGTACCACATACACACAAAATAAAAGACTCACGTCGTTGACAAAGAAGACAATGAAATATGTGGCAACTGAACTCAATAAGTTGGCTCATCAATTTTTGGTAGATGAGGCAAAGCAGGCAAGAAGCCCATAAAGAGCAGCTTAACTTCACTTAAATCAATTCAGCATGGAACAGTGCCTAATAAAACATAAATAAAGCAAAAAAGAAAAAAAAATAATAATAATAAAGGAGAAATGCTCCGCGAAGCTTGTAGCTCGACCAAAAAGTCAAATAGCTGAAGCGCAAAAAGTTCGCCTTTAATAACCAATAAAATTTTAATGATGGAGAAACTTTGCTATGCACATTAAATCGTTCAAGTCTAAAATGAAGTGACAGCCAGAAGTTATCTCAAACTGTTAGATGTGTGTGTATGTGTGTGTGGTTGTTGTTTACGAAGCGAATGATATAAATTGTAGATATTGTACCATATCTTTTATAAGCCACACGCTGCGTAGAGTCGTACAGCGAAGCGTACAGTATGCGTGGGTATGGTGAGGGTGCATAAAACAGTGTACATGGGTGGTTGAGTGCGTGTATAGCGAGTTTCTGGTTGAATGAGGTAAGTAAAACTTTCTACACGCTCTTCTTTGGATTATCGTCGCCGTTATGTGAATTTGATTTTTCCGCGCATTGCGCTCTATGAAGTGTCTTCAAGGCTTGTGTTGAAGTTCTTAACAAGGTTAAACAGTCACCAGAAATTTATAGAGTTCGGAGATAACGTAAATCTAATACAAAATGGCATACTAAATGGAATGGAGTGGGTGTAGCCTAAACTGAATTTCGGCATAAATTATTTTTTTAAGAAGAATTATAGTTTCCTTTGAGGTGCCTCTAATACACAGGGTGGTTCAGGTAAATGCTCGTACCAAGATACGCGAGGTATTACACGTGCTGACTAGTTAGCTGTCATTCCAGCCTTAACTAAATTAAATTCTGGTTGTATTTATATAGTATCATAAATTTACAAGATTTTAAACGGCTAGCTTCTATGAGAACAATATTTAAGGTTGTTAATATTAGAATTATGAATTATGACAAGGAATAAAAATATTAGAATGATAGTAATACAAAAAGGTCAGCTGGTTAAGTCTACCCTTGTTAATAGAGCGATTTACAATAGGAGCTTGTGTGAATAAATTTTTGACAAGGGGTGCTAGTCGGACCGATTTATACACAGGATGTGCTATATTAGATGGATCCATTTGGCAATACTATAACTGGGAGAAAAACTAATTGAGCGACTAATAACAGCAAGTGTTTACAGTCTTAATCTTAGGTGATTTTTGCTATGGAGCAATGTGAGTACATACCAATAGAACGCGCTGAAATTGTTCAGCTGTACATTTAATTGTGTAAACTCAATGTGAGTGGAACAAAAATAATAAAGTGAAAAGTGCGTCTTTAAAGAACACAATAAAGCGTTTGCACGAAACATTTTTTTCTTCTACTACTGGATATATCAGAAGTCCAAATAAAAGCCACCGAGACGATCTAATGAAAATATCGTGGTCATACAAGCCAGTATTGAAAGAGCATTATCTGACTATGACAAGCGACTTTTTGATGTCGATTGTTCATGAGAATGGTATGAAGCACTTCTGGTTTCACCTCACACACCTCGTGGCATAATCGATTTATTGAAGCAATTGTTCCGCGGTCGCTTGGTATCAAGAAGATTTATACTGGACTCCGCTATCGCCTGTTTTGACACCGATTAATAAGTCGAAAATTTACATCAGCAAGCCAAAGATTAAGACGAATTTAAGTTCAACATACGCCAGAAAATAGCCGCCATGTCGTCTGAAACATTGGAAAATACAATGGAAAATACTGAAAAGCGAACACATTACAATATTCGAGCTCAGGATGACCATTTGCGCAATACCATATTCTAAAATATCATATTTAAATCAGATTAAATTAGCTTCAAAATGATCTCTCAATTATAGAGCAAAAAAGGTGTTCCTTTTAAGACATTTTTTTTAAATAAATGGGTCCGCCTAACAGGACCCACGCTGTACTCTGCAATCTCTGTAAACTCCAATGATACGACTTTTTGTGATATCTTATTCCGTACCGCTTATTTTCTTGAGTAGAGCTATACATCTTAAGTAGAATTATCCTTTCGAATATTGTTGGTAGATCTCAATCTGATTCTAGAGAAGTCAATACTCATAATGCTTTAACTAGTTGCTTGGATATGTGAATAAGATCTGTTGATCCGATCACTACATCGTTTTTAAATGCTTCGATAGCACTATTATATTGTCAATTGTTATATCGTTAATGGGTAAGAGAGGCAATAAAATTATATGCAGTCGTTCGGGTTGAAACCTGACTGAGCTTGCCTTGAGTCGCGTAGTGAACTTAGCTCAATATTTTTGATATTTCTAATTGTGGTTTTCTGAAGCACATGCACAACTTTGATAGAAAGGGAATTTGCTGAACACTGGAGATTTGCTGTGTGTTGCACTATCAGCAACAAAGCCCACTAACCAAGTCGATAAGTAAGGAGCTTAAATAATCTAGAGCTTTATAGCCTTCATTTTAATATGATGTGACTGCTTGAGGTGCATCAAACTTTCAGTTTAGTTGGCCTTTTTTTGTTGTGCGTTTTTATATATTTTCTTGATACGAGTATGTGTTGTATAAGTGAAAGAGCTAGCACGATACAAAGTTGAAAACGTCGAAAAACTTTTTGAAGTTTTAATTTATTAGATTTGTCGTGTTAAATGGAATTTGATTTAGCAGCAGACACATTCAAAAATGAACTCCTTACAACGAATAGCATTTCTCATGCTAAAATGCCATTGAAATTTTGGTGCGAGCTAGAGCACAATGAAATTATCAAATGATGACGTATGAATGATGAGGAATTTGAAAATTGCCTTCAACTGGCTTAAGTTATTTCTCTGTGGCCGCTTAAATTGTGCAACAATAAATGTCAATAAAATTAACTGAATAATATGCAAACACATACGCACTCACACTGCAAGAGTAAAAGTAAGTGAGAGAGAGAGAGAGAGAGAGAGATGCACGTTGATATTGTTTGTACAAGTGTGTTGGTCGCTTGTCCTGTCTAACCATTGTATACAGAATTCTGCAGGCGGAAGTGCAAAAGCAAAATCCCTAGAAAATCGCATTAGGTTCAATTGACATTAGCAACATAAGCCTGTAAGTGTGCCAGAGCGTCAAGCTAGACAGGCGAACGAATATTCAGCAGCCAGGCCAAAATCAACATCAACAACAACAACAGCAACATGGGGTATGTGTTCTTTGCAGTCTTTCCACTTTGCCTGCTTCTTCTTCATCGCCTTGTTTGACTCTTTTGGACTCGTTTGGACGTTTGGTTTAATTCAGCACGTCTAACATTTCTAGGCTACAATTCAAGGCACACAAAACACGACATTTGACATGTGAATTTTTCGAATGGACAACATACGTTTCTGAGATGGCTGAGGCAGTGGCACTATTTGAATTTGAATTTTGTGTGCCATTTCCTAGGCCTAATGCTCAATGCCCAAAAGTAATGCGCAATCCACACCGGAAGTTTCACATGCGTAGACCAATAAAGCGAAGAAATCAATTTGTGGCATAAAATTTCGAAAGTTCTACACTATAAAGGCTATACAAATGGCGGTAGAAAGCGTGTAAGAGAGGGAGAGATAATAGAGAGGAAGAGAATAAGTATGAGTTCCTGTGACCGCAAATCATGTTGGACATCTGGTTCATTGCATAGTTTTAGGTTCTCGAAATTTGCACATTTAAATTGTAAACGGAAAACAAATTAGCCACGTTTCCTTGTGGATCTGTGTGCCTGTGGTTGTTGGAGATGTATTAATTTACAGATGTGTCTAAGAATATTAACATTAACATTGTCTATGCATGACTTGCAGCATTAAGTTGCAATTAGGCAGAAGTGTGTTGTTTGTTTCAGCTTAGTATTCGAACCTTTGAGTTTCAGATTGATGAAATTGGCAACCAAAGCCATTACAAAAGCGCAATTGATGCTCAATTCTTGCTACTTGACATACGAAACTCAAAATGTCAATTAAAACACTCAACCGCAAATAACCATTCAAAGCTATCGTTTTATCTATGCAACGTGCTACGGGTCGCACTCGCTCTGTGTGTGTACGGGTGCGGTACGTGTATCTGTGCACAGCGACAGTTAATCTAGAATTTAACTTGCTTGCATATTTTGCTTTTTTTACAGCTTCAACTCACTGTGAACTTTTCATTTTGCATTTCCCTTCATTCCTTCTTGCTTTTTTTTAATTAAAAAAGGATTCCATATGTAATCCGCTACTTGGTTGGTCGTAGTAGATAAATATCAATTTGTGGATTCAGCTAAAAACTCAACACACACAAGCGCATAGTTGTGAAGATACGTCGAAGAGAGTGCTGCAAAAAAAAAAGGATGAGAGAAAGAGAGGGAGGCCCACAGAGCGTGGCAGTGTATCTATGACGGACGATGGGTGTAACTATCGTCAGGCACACTTCATTTCCATTTTAAATACGCGCTTGCTTTTTTATGGCCTTACACCGCACGCCTCACATAAACTCCACACTCGTCACTCACTCCCTAAGCAGCTAGTTGCACACCCATACAGACGCATATACACAAAAAGAAAGAGACACACAGCACGACGAACGCGCGCTTATTTTACGAGCGTAACAGTTTCATTTCATTTCGACTCAATGTGACGCTGAATGTGCTGTGGATCCGTATCCAGATCCGGTAGCGAATGTGTATGCGAATACGTACTACGGATTGCGGATTGTAAGGAGTAAAAGTGGCAGCAGCAGCAGCAGCAGCAGAAGAAGACGTCAAAGAAGCAGCAGCAGGTTAAGTTTATATTGAAAATGCGACGTGCATGATATTTTGTGTGGCTGTCTGTATAACTGTGCGTCTGTCTGTCCGAATATGGACATAGAAAAAAAAAGAATCACTGCCACTACGACTATGCTCTTCAAATACTTCTCTACATGTCTGTCTGTCTGTCTGTATGTGTGGCATGCAACTCGAAATTTAATTCATATTCATTTCGGATTTGAAAAGATTTGCCATATGAATCTTGCTGCATATGTCAGTCATGGTTGTAGTATTAGTTTCGCTTAGTACGGGTAATAGCGTAGTGCTATGGGTGCTTGCTGAAATTGAACGAACGTTTGTAGCAGAGCTCAATAAAAGTTATGACGCTTTGAACTTCTGTCGTGCATAAGCGTCAAAGGCTTAAGAAAAGTACGCTCAGTCGCAGTCGCAAATACAGTCATGGTCAATGCACTAGCAACAGTAGCAGCAACCTAGTTGAGGCGGGGCTAAATCGCTGTATTTTATAGAAATACATTAAGCATGCAAAATAGTGTTGCTTTATAGATTTTCTCTTTTCTTTTATTTTTTTTGTTCTGATATTTGTTGTAGATATTGAACGAGCACACATTGCACGAGCACATATTGAACGCGCATTTTTAATAGAAATTTTTAATATTCCATTTTTTGAGGAATAGCCAATGGATAATGGTACATTACACCTAAGTTTTCTTTTTTCATTTGTACAGAAAATTTTCGTTAATTAAAATGTTTTCCGGTGAAATTCATCATGAGGTGCTTGCATTTTTTGCTGTGCTTGATTTTGTATAGTGGCGTCTTTACCTGCAGCAACAGCAACCAACTTGCCATCGCTTAGCCCCCCTGCGCATATGTCGAGTGGCACTCTCGAATAACAAAGCAAATTATAATTTTATGAAAGTTAAACGAGCAACTGTGTTTGAGGGTCATTTGGTAGGGGCGACCTTACCAGTTGTGGGTGGGCAGAAAAGTTGTTTGAGGGTGTTAGGCGCAATAGTAGAGGTCACAATAGCCTGAGATGTGTTGAATTAAATATGCCGAGCATAACATGGACAACATGAAGCGGCAAGTATGAAGCAAACACCAAAGGGCAAGAAGCATCAACAACATGAAGTCTTACCGGAAATCCACACACACACAAGCATACTGGTGTACACTGTTGTGCCTGTGTGTCTCGTGTAGAGCTTCCGCTTGATCTCAGCTTACGAACAAGCAAACGAACTCGAACTTTGTTGCTTCTTCAATTATTCAACGCTTCATTTGAGCAACGAGCATGACGTACAGTAACTGCCCGTGTACGGCTAGCTGGCTGGCTGACTGGTTCCTTCTCAGCGCATCATATGCATATGCGCGCATTTCCGTTTCCGCTGACCGACCGCCTGCGCGCCTTGCATTTCGTTTCGTGCAACTGCATAAGTGAATGCGCACCACTGTAAAATGCATTACCTCTGCACGACGAATGTTGAAAAACAAGAAGCATGAGCCTTGACTTAAGAGAGCCCTCATATTCAACTATCCTTCCAAATACAACACCTGCGTCAACGTCCGTAGCCAGCGGCGCCGGCAATTCAATTCAATTCAATTGCACCCAGTTCGGTCGCTCAGTTGCGTTTTGCTTTGTCACCGTAGCCAGTGTGTAGTTTCTCCCTTTTCTTGTAGAAATCAGCAACTTTTTGTGCGCCTTGCAGACACAGCAGCTTTCAACACTGAAACGCTATGCTGACAGCAAAGTTGCGTTTCTCAACGGCTGACAATGACAAAGTAAGTAAAACGAAGGACGTTAGTAAGTAGGCAAAGAAGACAAAAGTCACATTTAAGTTATTGTCATAAAAATTTGTATGTGTTCGTAGTGCCACCCCCAGCGTCAACTGCCACCCAAAAGTTGTGTTTCGATTTTATTTTTATTTTTTTCGACAGTGAGCTTAGCGTTGCGACAAAAAAGACAGAGGTACTTTTTATTTAGCTTCAATGCCTTCCAATTTGCAATTCTAATGTAATTTTTTCGCGAATCGTAAGTTGTAAGTGCACAGCCACACAACCACATCACGCAGCCACAATACACAAGCCTCACCAACATTTTGTCATTTGGCGTACACGAATACGCTTTTCTTTTTTCCCGTTTCCTTGGCATTCACTGGATTTCACTGGATTTGCGCGCATTACATGCTGAGCAAAGGCGCTGAGTGGTGCTGAACTTGATTTCGGAGGGTTTGGCGGAAAGTTTGTGTCTTCTTTTTGCTTGGGGCGTTTTGCGTTTGAATGATTTTTACAGCTTAGCCTGTTGTTCTTTTCCTTATTATTTGTATTATTGTAATTCTTTTTGTTGTTTTTGTAAACCCGCGCCATACCACAAACCACGTCAAGTCGTCAGTTTCAGGCGGCCTGCATAAAACTGCGAGCAAACAAATCGATTGACTCAAAAATATGTTAATTTTTTATGTTTGAAAAAAAAAATGTAAAAAGAAAAATTAACAAAAAAAAAAGGAAATAAGAAAAAATAAAAAATGAAAAGAAAAATGATAAATTTTCACATTTGCATTTTTTAGTAATTAAAGTCGTGAAAAAATCGCACAATAAGGAAGGGAATGATAAATTTAAAAAAAAATTTGTATCAAAAAAATTAAATAAATAAAAAATTAAATAAAGTAACCTAAAAAACCAGAAACAATTCATTAAAACATTTGCTCGGTGCGTGCAAATAAATTCAAAGCTTTTGCTTTCCCCCTTTTTTTGTGTTAAAAAAGCACTGCTACGCTTACTCTACCTGCTGAATTTCAAGCATTCGCAATTTACCGAACCACTCACTCATCAGCTTTTTGCGAGCTTGTGGCATTTTTCACGAATTAAATGCGGCATTTTTGATGAGTTGGGCGACAGAAAGAAAAAACAATAACAAACTCACATACAAATTTGCCTTTGGAATTCCCCCAATTAAGTTGATGCGATTTTTGAGTTGATTTTTTGTCAGCGTCAGTGCGACATTGTGCAGAACGAATCGAATTGTTGTCAGTAGGAAGAGTGTCATGTAGGAAGACTGTAAGTGCTGGTTATTACTGTTGATTTACAATAAAGCCGCGATTTGATTGCTTAAGTCGCAGCACAAATAAGCAGTGAAAAAATAAAGTCAAATCAAATAAACAAATAAATAAAATAAATACAATAAAACGAACATAAAAAATATCCAAGCACAAAAAAAGTTTGGCACTAACAAATAAAGCCGCACATAAAATCCAAACAAAAGTTCGCTGCTCCAATGCAAGTGAAAACATGAGCCAGTAGAATGTTGAAATAAGCGTGTTTGCAAAATCAGAATTGCACACTTGCAGATGGTGAGTGTTTGCAGTGGCGACAATGCGTCGATTGTAGTAAGCGTTTATGAAAGCTCGCAGCTCGCAGCTCGCAGCTAAAAGCGCGACACGCACCGTTGCTGACGACAAAGGCAGCGATACAGAAACATTAAAATAAACAAAGCTGCGCGAATGGGGAGCATTGAAAAAGCACAGCAGCCAAAAGTATGCAAGAGTTTGTGTGTGTTTATGAAATGCGCGCGCCAAAGCGGAATTAACAGAATATTACGTCAAGAGTGGCAACTGGCGTTAGCGTAAGCGTCGGCATTCGCGGCCAACTAAGCTAGTAGCGTTGCAATGAGTCTGGTGGCAACGTTTGCTCTTTTGTCTCACGCTATAGCCATGTGTTGTGTGTTTTGGTGTGTGACTAGCGGCCATTTCATACGAATTTCTTCTTTGTTTTTCGTCAACTAAACTGGCCGCCCTCACATGTGTGTGTGTATATATTTCGCTCGTTTAATCGTTGTGTGTTGCTTTGGGTTCGCCAGGCTTGTGTTTTTCGCTCATACATGTTTTTTCTTCTTTTGGGCCCTTTTTTTTTGTTTTGTGTATTTTTTAACGCTTTTCGCTTTCAACGTCATGCATGAATATGCATGTTGGCCAGTGGCGAGCGAACGAACCCACGAACGTAGGGAGAACAACATCATTCTGACTGCTTAAAGTGCCTAGCAGGCGTTCATTCATGTGCAGCGTTTCTCTGTTTCGTGCGTCTCTCTGCCTCTTCCACTATATAAGTGTGTGTGCCATTTTACTTGCTTTCGTCCATTTACTCGAATGTTGATTGTACAAAACCACTGAACAAGAAAAATTAATTATACAAAAGCGTCACAACTACGGCAGCAACTGCTGATGCTATTGGGTGCTGCTGCTGATGCCACTTTTTCGTTATTACACAAACTTGTTTGGCTTTGCTGGCGTTGGTGTCGCCACCTTTTATTCCATATTTTCGTTGCACTTGCTGTAGTTAGCAACATTGTCCATTAACAGAAGGTCGGGCAAGAAGGAAAAGAAGAATGACACGACTTTAACTGTGCACACTTCTTTTCATTGTAGTATTGTAAAATCAAAAGATGAATTTAACTTATGCCAATTATGTATTTGGATGTATCAGAATTGCACCAAACGTAGGAAACTACATTTCTTCTAGAGAAGTTGGGAAAATATACGAACGTTATTTAAAACGTTTTTATAAAACCTTAGACAGGACATAATTAATTGGTGTTAAGTTTCGAGTGAATTCCTTTTTATAGCCGAACATAGTAGAGACTTTTCAGTATTCAGAAAGATATAAGTTCATAAAAGTGATGCTTTGGGTATAATGGAAATATTTCATATTTAGTCTATTTGAATAGTTTGAGTTGTGGATAAACATTTAAATTATTATTTTATTATATAGCCTAAAAAGTCGTCTAGTCAAAGAAGTTGATTGGCTAAATCTATATATAAATAGGCTTTCGCGACGCTTTACGCCTAAACTATATAACCGATTCTAACAAAAAATAAAAGTTGTCACACCTGCAACTGCAATCAAATCTTATACACACGTCTTGAATTTCAACCGCTGGACGAACACTAGTACTTAATAATTGATTCAGCCATTTCTTCATATTTTTTAAAATGTTGTAAAATTACGGAATATTTTTGTAACGGAGTTCGTTTGCTTGACAGAAAAGTAAAGAAAAGCGTAACAAAGTTGTTGTTGTATTTTTTGCTACTGTTTGGTTTCGCTCTTAGTTGTGCACATGCACAGAGAGCAAAACCAAACAGCAGCAACAACAATAACGGCAAGAACAACAAGACAGACAACAACTTTCAAGCGGGCAATTGCTGATTTCATTCATTTACCTTATGTTTCAATAGAATTCTGTACAAACGTAAGGCATACTGTTTGAAACCTGGCAACGTCTCTATCTCGTTTTCTCATTCTGCTTCATGAAGTTTGCTTGAGCGGTGCCAGAATTTGACAGCGAAATTTCAAAAAATAAAAATATATATTAATTTAATAACATATATTTCAAACTACACAAAACTTTTGAGTGTTGTTTGATAAAGTGTGTTGTGATATTAATTTATGCACAGTGATATTAATTTAGTTTATGGCGCGATAATTTGTGGAGTGTGGAATAAAAAGTTGTTGTTTAGTTTATGGATGAGAAACATACATAAAGTGCGTGGTCATTCGGGTTTGCCAAATTAAATTAAAAAACGAAAATATAAAGTATGTATTAAAACAACACTACAATAAAAAAAAAATATATTTTTGTGAAATAATTAATTTTTTAAATTTTTTTAAATTGAATTAGACTTTAGGGTCGTTTTTAGTTCATACGGGATTTTTTTTTTCTTTTTCTGATTACACCATTTTTCTAATGGAGAATCTAGAAATGGAAACTGTTCTGCGTCAAAAAGCACATCAAGCACTTTTAGAAATTTTTTTGACTGGTCCAGCAGGCGCGTCTAAGACTTTCGTCATTAGACTATTAATGGAAATTTATAACAGATTTACTGACACAGACAGCTATTGTAATACTTACAAGTATATAACTTGCGCTACCATTGGTGCAGCTTGTCTGGCAATTGCTGGCACAACAACTTATACTGCACTTATAATTTCAATTACAAAACTCTTGCCTCTGTCATCTGAAGTAGCGCGTTTGTATGAATCTCTTTTTAGATATGTGAAAGTATTAATCATCGATGAAATAAGTATGATGAGCCCAGAGCTTTTAGTGAAGATTCATAACGCAGAATTTGGTGGTATAGATATTATATTTATTGGATATTTGCGGCGCTCTCACCGGTACGAGCAACACAAATATATAAGCCCATGGTTGGACCCCATCTTTGGCGAAAACTTAAATTTTATCAACTCAACCAAGTCATGAGACAGTCTAATGCTGAATTTTCTAATTAACTAACTAAAGTAGGCAATGATGAACCTTTAGAAAAACAAGAAATCGAGTTGATAGAATCAAGGTTTTTTACAAAAGCCGATACTCAAAAATTGAGTCCTAATGGGATTCGCATATTTTTCAAAAATGACCATGTAAACACCTACAACAATTACGTTCTACAACAATTTGAAGACAAAATTACAGCCACTGATTCAATAACAGGATCTAAAAATCATGAACAAAGTGCTAATTTTAGATTAAAGTTACATAAAAAGTCAGTTACACCATACGAAATTATTTTTGTAAAGGGCATGTCATCACAACAAATACTGATATATCAGATGGCTTATGCAATGGTATGACAGCAAAACTAGTGCATTTAGATTTTGATACAAACAAAATTGTAGTCAGAGTTTGGTTGGAGTTTTGTGGTTCAACAACGATTGGTTGGAAGATAATCAAAAAAGCTGCTCAGTTAGCTGTATAAAGTGTAGTTAGTAGTCTTGCTGTGCCTATTGAAATACGATCTGCGAACATTCCATTGGCATCAGATAAAAAAATAATTGTTACTCGAAAGCATTGTCCTTTAATTTCGCTTGCGCTATTACCATATATAAATCGCAGGGTAGAAATATAAGTGAAATATAACAGTTTATGAGTACAGCAAATATTATTTCCAAGAATTTGTTACGTTGCGCTTTCATATCGAAATCTTGTATATTGTAACACCCCAAGATGATCCAACGAAATTTAAATTTTATCACAATGAAAAGCAAGCTAGATCAACCGAAAAATTGCTGCAAGAATTTCAAAGATTATCAATATTGCAGACCAGAACTCAAATTACCCTAAATATGATTTGTAAAAACAAGAGTCTTCCATTATTAATTTTTTTTAGATTCCTTGGATCCAGAAATTGCTATGCCTAATTTCAATTGCATTTCTCATTATAAACGAAACAATGTTCGTGCAGGTGGAGTCACAATATATATAGTAAAACTGAAGACTCGGCTCACTTTTGTACAGAAAATATGGGAACGCTTTTGTCAAACATTAGTGATTTGAGTACTAAGCGCTCATAAGTTGGTGACATTTGTTTAGTTATTTGTAAAATAGGAAACGATATTGCAATAGTTATTGTAGCTTTTTATACATATATCGCCAAATCAAAAGACTGCGGATATTACATTATCCGTTCATCGATCATTGGTGAATATAGCGAGGAAGTTTCTAAATTACTTAAACAACATTTTCATAAACTTCCACTCATATTGGCTGAAGACTTCAACGTCTACTTCAATAATAAAGTAAAATTCGAAGAATTAACATACTTTTTATTAGATACATTTGATTTACATATTAATAATGATCCAGCACAATTCGCAACAAAATACTGTACTACTATTGACGCTATTTTTTCAATATACTTGGACAAAATTGAATCTCAATCATACGCATCTTATTATAGTTATCATACGCCATAGTAAAATATGATGAGATTTAAAAAGTGTACTGGCTTGCAAAGAAGTTGACAGGTAAAAACCGAAACATAACGAAAGAGTATTACATAAGTAAAGTAAGGTATCACAAAAATTGACAATCGCGCAGTTCTCTGAAGTTTAACTTTCAGTTACACATCAAGAAGTGCGCCATGAGTGTAAGTTTAAGGCCACAAAATAAATCATTGTAAATTATATGTAAAAAGGGTTGAGGAACTTCGTTCTTAAAGGCGGTGCCTCGACCGCACTTCTTTTTTTTATACACCTACTAGCTGGTTTTTGTACCATTTATATTGTAAGTAAAATTAATATGAAGTACACGAAAAAAAGAGTACTAAAAATGGTGCATTTTATTTGAAGAAATTCTTCGAACTCCGTGCAATTTATTGCTGAGGAGAATTTCATTCTTAAGTACTGAGGAGTTCATGTCCTGTCTAAAGTTGTTATTAATTAAAACGAGAGAAAAAAAACTTTGTTCGTGCGCGGTTGAAGCAAAGTGCCCGATCTACGCTCGAGAAGTCTTAAGAGCTTAATAATTGTCTTCAATTTTTTTCGGTTCATAAAACTGATCGCTCTAAGTGCTGAGCATTAAATTTTCGTCACTGCCGAATTTCTAATTTATTTATTTTTTGGTTCTCATTTTATTTGCTTTATTTTCTATTTATTTTACGCTATTTTATTTTGCTCACTCCTGGCTTGTTCCGTTGCTTTTTCAGTTCGCTCACAGTTGCAATATTTAAATTCAAACAATACTCGCATGCAATGCTAACGTCAGCAGCACATACGCCACATGAACGTCATACCCCACACAAAAATTCGTGCGCACTTGTGAATGATGGCCGCCCTGAACTCGTGTTTTTGTGTAACGCATTTTTTATTGCATAATTTTGAGCGTCATTCAAATTAGTTACAGCGTTTTTATTTCTATTTTGATTGTGTCTGTTTTTGTTTAATAAATTTAACAAAATTTAGCATTCACCATGTGTCGCCACGCCCCTAACTCAACGCACACAGCGCCACAAACCGCAACATACACAAAATGAAAATAATAAATCAGCGTTGCCGCCTGCATCATCATCAGTTTTGCACGCATTAACGTACGCTGGCAATGCTGGTTCGGCACGGTCGAGCCAACGTGGCGATGGCTCAGCTGCCGCAATTTGAATGCGCCATTTTAAAGGCTCGAAGTACTTTTTTTCTCTGACATTGTTTTTGCATTCATGTTATGTAATCGAATTATGTTTAACTACGTATAAAAAAAACCAAGAGAAAACAAAAAAAAAAGAACAGAAGAATGAGGGGAAAAAATTCAGCGAAAAAATGAAATTAAAAGCGCCACAAAATGTTTAAATGCCAATGAAACAATTCGAAACAATTTTAATTAATGCTTGCGCAGTGCTCACTCACAGGCGGCGGATGTTGTACTTTTATTGGTGTTTGTGTTGTCGCTGTTGTTGGTATTATTGCTGTTTGTGTTTTTTCCTAGCCTACTTGCCACATGAAATGCACCTGGTACTAACTTTGTTGTTCGGTCTTTACAATTGTTTCTCCACACTCATAACTCTACGCGTGTTTGACTGTCTGCTTGTAGAGTTTTTCAATTATTTTTTTGCGCTTGTCCTTGCCAGTCTCTATAGTACATTTGTTTCTAAAATCGTTACACTTTTCTGTATTGGGTTAGATGCGTCCTTGCTAACCAATTAGCTGATCAATGATAAAAAATTTATTAAGGTTGGTGTAACTATAGAATATAATTACGAAGCAAATAATTGTGATATAATAGAAAAATGGCAGAAAGATATCAGGAAATAATTCTGCGCTTGACGGTGATGATATTGTAGATATATGGTAAAAGTCTCTGGAGATTCTAAAAATAAATTGAAATCCAAACATTTTTGACGATAATGACTCCATATACAATAATTCTAAATGAAAGTGATTATGGTCGAAAAAAGTATATTTTCTAAATATGCTGACAAAGTCGGAATTGACCGTATAGAATATTATATGATGTGCTTAATATGATTGATTTCAATGAAAGCAATTGCTCAACAATACAAATTTACTATTTCTTTCATTATGACAATGCTAAATTATTATACATATTTAATGACTGGACAAGTTTGCCAAAAATTTATTGGTAAGTTTTGAGGAAGACATCACATAGTTCTGACTTGAAGTTCAGGCTGGCATAAAATTGATATAAAAAATATTTGCAAAAATGGCTGCATATTTCTTCTTAATTACTTGAAAGTAAGCCAAATACATTTATATTATATATGTATATGTTTACTCAATACGAGCCGTTGCATAGCAGCAGCTGCGTTGCCACTGTAGCCGTTGCCGTTACTTGCGTAGCCTATTAAAAAGGCAATAAAATTCAAGTGAACACTGAAGTACACAACGTGCATGAAATTAAATAATAATTATTAAATTAAGTCTATAATAATAAAATTAATTTATTTAAAAACTGTGTTTTGTATTATTTTGCTTTGTTCACTCGACGATGGCTGGACAGTAGTCGAGTGCATTGTTAATTATTTGCTCATCAACACAGCAGCAGCACCACTTGAATATGTTCAACACGAACGTCGAGTAGCGATTGAAGTGTGTCAATTTAATATGAGCGCAGCTGTTACAAACAATGAGAGGCGATGAACTTAGTAAAGTTTGGTTTTCCAGCAGTGAAATCAGATTTCTTACTTACTTAGAGTGGAGTTCAATAACTCTATTTCTACTGTGTGTAGTGTACAATATCAACTTCAATCAGTTCTCTAACTTAATGGTCATGCAAGAAACAGTAATACCAGATGATCTGAATGCCCTATTGAGGGTGCGTTGTAAACAAAAAATAAATAAATAAATAAATAAAAATAAATAAATTGAAAAAATAAATAAATAAAATTATTTTTTTTGGTTGATGGTCGTGGAAATAAGCCAAAGTTTGACTGACATTCAAAGAGTTTTTTTTTTGACATGTCAAAACAAAATCAACAACTGTAATTGACGCTGTAAATTCTGAAAATTTTTCCCTCAAATGTTTGAAGACTCCTTATTTTGTGAGAAGGGTTTGTATGTGAAAAACTACTGAGGAAACGCTTCGGAAGAGGTTTTTTTTTTCATTTTAACTTTTTCCAAAGTATTAATTTCGCAAGATAAAGCGTAGCGCAAAATCGTTGTGCCCGGTTTGTACGTTTCAGTGCTATGCTCCTTCTTCAATTCTTCGTTTGTGTTTGTGACTTGTTTGCAAAAAAGTGTGAGCGGATAAATACAGCCTTATCGAATTCGGCGGAACGCTATTATATTGATAAAATATAAACCAAGGCATTTATTTCGCATGTTAATTATCATAAGCCCTTCGTGTGAGCGACAGAGCATTACTATTTTCGAGAGTGTCTGCTCAAGAAGTGGAAGGTAACAGAGTGGCAAACGCAACAAAATACGGGAAACACGTGCGGTCACTGTACACTTCCTTAATTAAATTATTTATATAAATCATTTAAAAATAGCAACGCGGTGATTCCTTACACGCGTATCATTTACTGAAATTGAATAATAATATGTAAAATAATTTTAAATATTTTTTTTTTTTTTGCTTCATTAAGCTCACTCTCCTCTCTTTCGCACTCACGAAATAATACATGCACGCATTTGAAGAATTATCTGCTGCCGCGTGTGAAGTGCACACATATATGTAAATTTCTTTTTTACTATATAAATTCAGTAGTGGGAAATATAATACCAATTTATTAAACCCCCATTTCGTTAAGAAAAAAGGCTTCTCCACAAAGGCAACGGAAGAATACGGTTATGCTTTTCTTACAGCTGAAGCATATTCACTGCAAACGACTATTTACAATTTGTATATATAAAGGAATAAGTCAATGGATGTAGAGTTGTTGCTAAAACAAACTTATATTCTATCGTCGACAAATATTATTATTTGAAAGTAATAAAAACTTGGGACTTCGTTGTAAAATCGAAATGAGAAACCCTATTATATTATACAAGTCGCTACCTTTATGAACCGCCCTCCTATAAAAGTCAATTTCGAAACACATAATTGCATTTATTTGTCGCTCATTAAACGATTCATATGCAAAACTATTTCAATAGCTATAAACATACACACACATGGTGAATATGCTCGTACACATCCGCCTTGTGGCAATGGCAACTTGAATAAACTTATTGGCATTCAGGACACAATCAAAATGTCCCATTTCATTTTGAAATAAATTTATGCAAGAAACAAATTGCTGAAAGGCAGCGAACACGAACGGGAGTTGCAACAACAAGACTAGCAATAACAACAACTCGAACGACAGCAATAAAATATAATTTGTGTTGCATTGGAATTGAAAAAAGAAGAAGAAGAAGAAGAGCAAATGGAGCAATATAAAATGAAAAAAATAAAAATAAAAACAAAAATAAAGGAAAATGAAAATAAAAACAAAATGAAGGCAAAGAAGCAGTCGAACAAAAGCGGAAAAAATATAAACGAAATACAATTTTATACTTTGCTAAGCAAAACTAAAGCCAACCAACCAGTCAAACGATAATAGTTTTTACAACGACACGCTGTCAGTTACTTGGCAACTCTGTCTAACGAATACAGTGGCCAAGGCGTGCCTGTCTATGCACGTTGCAGCCACCCGCCTCGGTTGACATGGTTCGAATGTCATCTTGGCGCATCGCACATGCGAAACGAATTGAATCGACTGGTGGCCAGAGACCAGGCGAACCGTTAGTAGATAGACGACTCTTTAGAGCGATCTATGGGTGTGGCGAGCTTGAGTGGTGCTGCTGTTGCTGCTGCTGCAGCTCAAGTCAAGTCGAGTCATGTCGAGTGCGGTAATTGCATTCATCGGTCGCATTTATTATGGTGTCGGCGACGATGACAATGATGATGCTGATGACGACGAGACTGTGTGGGAGTGAGACAACAAAACACAAACTAGCAGCAGCAGCAGCAGCAAAACATCGTCATCAGCAAAATGTTGTTGCAGATTGCGTGTGTTGCATGCTTTGGTTGCTCAAGCGTTGATGCTACGGTTTCCTTTTAGTACTGGATGCTGCTACGCTGGCTTTTGTTTTTGTTGTTTTTGTTGTTGTTTTAGTTGTTGTTGTTGCTGCTGTTGATGATGATGCTCGATAATGGTTTCAACACCTTTATCGTTGCATATGACTATAGCCTTTGGCAATGGTAGCATAGTAGGGCGTATATCAGATAGTGCCGCATGTACACGTACGTCATAGAAATTGTAAATGCGCGTCTGGCACGCTAAAAAGTAGTTTTAGGTGGGCGTTGTTGTTTAGTATGGGCGGTGTTGGGCTGGCGGCTTAGAAAATTTGTTTTACTCCACAATTCATTTAACCTCGATGCTGTTTGAAGCATAGTTGGATAAAGCGTCGATGGCGAAATGAAGCAGCAATGCCCAAAGCGAGAAACAAAAAAAAAAAAAACCAAGGAAATAGAAATGAAGAAAAAAACTAAATAAAGCTTTCCATACATTTGTGCGCTATTCGATTTTAGTATGTTTTTCTTTTTGCTCTTTGCGTGGTGCGTGACTATGTGGGTGCGATGTTTTGTACGTGTAAAGCGCTTCCGGCGTTCTCGTACCTGCGCTCGGCTACGTGTTCAAGTGTAAAATGTTGTGGCGTTCAATGCGCACGTTATCGTTAATGTTGTTTTTGTTGTTGTTGCTATTATTAAAATTCTTTTTTCTTGTTGTTATGTTCATCATTATTGCTGTTGTTGTTGTAGTGTTGTCGCCATACGTGCGGACGTCCTGCATTTGTGTATTTGTATACGAAAAATTTATTTCAAGTTCGCTGCGCTTGCTGCTCTTCCAACCCTGCTCGTTATCGTTGCTTTTTTCCTTATTATTTTTGTTATTGTCACAGAGCTACAGGAGACTATTTTGTGCTATTTCAACACTGGCCGCAAACAGCAAAACCTAACCAGCAACAGCGGCAGCAGCAGTAGCAGCAGCCGAAGTACATTGAAGCATGAATAGGTTTTCTTATGCGTGTGTGGTATGATTGTGTGTGTGTAAAGATTTGAAAACACTTCAACAAATGAATGTCTCAAGTCCCGTACCACACGCAATACATGCAACAACATGCAAAATACAAAGAAAAATTATTTAAAAAAAGGAAGATAAGCATTTCTATGCTTTGCCTGACTGCGCGCCTCGCATTGCCCCGTGTCTTGCTTTGCATTTCTTTTTTTTTTTTTCTTTTTCTGTTTTTGTAGTTGCATGTTGTTGCACAAAGTGCCCCCAGGCTGTGGCAACATTGACAACGTTGGCAGCGCAAACCATCATCGTGGTAACAGAGATATATACAGAGAAATCTATATTCTTATTTGTAGCTCTTTAGCTTTTTGTTGAAAATTGCTGCCAGCATTTTGCTGTAAAAAAAAAAGACAGATAAATGAAATGAAACTAGCAGAAGCCGGAGAGAGTGGGTGGAAAAAATGTTTACAAATAATGCTGCGAAAGAAAGGATTTGATTGAATTTGATATCCAAGTGAAAATAGTGGTCAAAACAACATTTGCGTGTGTGCAAATCGAAAAATGCTGCTACTCCTTATGTCTGTCGCTTTTGTGTGGGCTCTTAAATGATTGCAATTGCGCAAAAGCTTAGCATACTTTTTGGGTTTGCATTAGAAATTGTTATTCCCGTTCCCACTATGTGTGTATGTTACGTGACTGAAACGAAATCGCTTACCCTTTGTAATGGTATTAAACAACGACAACAACAAAATACCAACAAAAATACGTAATATATTGTGGCACAACTCAAAACGACTCACAAACTCATCATCATCAGTTATATACGAGTACAAGCAGCAACTGCCCTCTTTTTCCTGTGCGTCATCGACGGCTGTGTTCTGAGCCTACGTTTATGTCAAGTTACAGTGTGCTTGTACTAACGCCACTGAGACTTAGCTGCGCGCTCTCATACTCTCACTCACTCTTGGTAGCACTTTGCGCCTTTATTTGTCATGTCTCTGTCTGTCTGCGTATTTGTCTGTGTGCATGGCTTGGCAAGTGATTTATTTGAGTGCCACATTCTGGCACGAATCTCTCTGATGCCCCGCCCGACACTTGGGTTTTTTTGTGCGCTTTTTTTCTGTTGATTGCATCTTAATCCCACCATAATAGGCACTCTTATATTTCATAGCCATTTTGGCTTGTTTTTCCCACTGTGCTTCTTCTACTTATTTTTCGCTGTTTTTCGGAGGCGCACTGAAGGAAATTAAGTAGTCGCGTATTTTTCAAACTAAGCTGGGAATTATTTTTTCTTTCTTCTTATTTAATGAAATAATAAGAACCAGTGAAATTAAAGAGGCTGAAAAGGCAGTATTCGGATGTTTGTAATGTCAGTAAAGTGCATGTGCTGTTGACTCCAGCTTGAAAGATAGCATTGTTTTGGATACAAGATGGAGCCGTTGTCACAACAAGATATAGTGAAGCAATTTTTAACATTTCCAAATGAATAATTTTTTTTTTTAAATTTTTTCTAACACATAACTCTATGAAAAATCAGTTCCGGCAGCTTAAAATGTCAATGTCGCTGAAATCAATTTCCAAGTACAGCAAATATTGCCCGGAGAATTGATGTCATTCAAATCGGTCGACATTGTGACAGATGTAAATGAAGCTGTCAATTACGCTGCTGAATTCTTAAAAACACTCGATTTGAAAATTGGTTCAACAATCATTTTGCTTTGTAATTTAAATCCGCCCTAACTGTGCAATGGCAAGCGATTGATGTTCAAACGAATTATGGGAAATCTCATAGAAGCGAAAATACTGAATTTAATATTCAGCGAATGAATTGCTGCTGAATTGCTACAAATAGGATGCAAGGCCGAACGTTGTCTATATTCGAATTTAATATGGAAAAGCCATGGTTCTCACAGAGGCAATTTTACTTTCTGAGTCTGTATTATTTTATATGTAAGGTTGAGTAAAAAGAAATCCATTATTTTTAGTTGGATTTACACTTGGGCTTATTAAAAACTAGAGTGTAGCCGGCGCACATTTGCCTCTAAACATGCTCCCTGAGTGGTGTGTTGTTGTATGCGGCGCCGCGTGTTTTCTTTCTCACCGTCTTTCCTTTCTTCTCTCTTTGAGTTAAACTTTTCTTTATTATTTAGCTTTGACAGACTTTCAATTTCGAATTTGACATACTTTTGAGCGGCAAACTGGTGAAGCAATATGGATTTTTTTTATTTTTTATATTTAATATTCACCTCATTATTTTTTTTTTAATCCGACAAATGTGTTATGCAGTTTACTGCGATAAATATTTTAATCTAATTATATAAAAAAAAATTATTTAATATATAATACATTTATTTATTTAAAATTATTATTAAGTAGTTTCCTACTACCTTTAGTGGCAGCCTAACCTAATTGTATATATATATATTTTTTTCATAATTAAATTATAACATTTAACGCAGTAAACTGCATAACACATTTTTCGGAATTGTATATAAAAGAAAAAGAAAAAATAATGTTAACATACGGACTTACAAACAACTTTAAATGAATAATACCTATTTACTTATTTACAATTACTTAATTACATATAGAAAATTTACTAAATTTGACATGAGAGGACCCTCGTAGGAAGATCCTGTGGGTGACACCTTTTGAGTCTTCTCTTTCTGGCTCTCGACGTTAGCCCTCTCGTGAGTGCATTTGGGGGAGAACCAAGGCGCTCTAGATATATCCCCACTTGTGCTTGGATAACATCGCCTTTTCGATATCCTTTGTACGCATGTACCATGGAGCATTACAGATTTTTCTAAGCGTTTTAGCTTGAACAATTCTGATTTTATTCATATGCGACTCAGCAGCTATGCCGTATACTTGCAGCGCGTAATTCCACATGGGGCTTAAAATTGTCTTGTATATTGTTGTCTTGCTATCCAAGGACAGCTTGCTCTTGGGGAACAACAGCCACGACATTATGGCAGCACGGACCGCTAAACCATTGTTACATGTCTATTAAATGTAAGTCTCCTCTCCAGTATGACACCTAGGTATTTATGCGCAGGCTTGTCTTTTAGAGTAAAGCCTAGCAACGATATGCCAGGGCAAGACAATGGCCGTGTGTCATACGTGACACAGGCATATTTGCTGGCATTGATGCCTATCTATGTCTAGAGTCCACTTCTCAAAGCAACACAGGTATTGCTGCAAAGGCTTCGTGGCAACTTTTATACTTGGGCCTCTGGTTACCACTGCAGTGTCATCCGCGTAAGTTGCTATGAGTGCGTTTTCCTCATCCACTCGTGTGACTACTCTTGTTTTAGGCATGTCTGCTGTATAAATCGTATACAGCGTAGAGCCTAATATGCTGCCTTGAGGTACACCAGCATCGATTAGAAATTATGGATTTCATACAAAAGAATTGGATGAAATTTTTCTACTTCTCGTTAACGGACTTCAATGATACTCACACAAAAACCTTTGTTAGTCTTGGAAGAATATATGTTCCAAATTTCATACCGATGGTTTGAATCGTCTATAATGTCTAGCCGAAAACTCAGGGAGATTGGTTGGGAAGATTTAATGCATCCAACGATAGTCCGGATCTTGCACTATGTGACTATCAACTTTTTCTGGAATCATGAAATTCTTTGGGTAACGAAAAATTGCATTCACTGGAGGACTAAGAAAATAGATTGGATGAGTTTTATAGCAGCAAAGACCAAAGCATTTATGAAAGGGGTTTTTTATGCAATAAGTCATTGGATAAATTGGCTCATATTTGACCTAAATCTGTCAACGCAATTCTTATTAAATACAATTTTAAAATATGGTCACAATAATGGATTTATTTTTACTCAATCTATAGTAATAAAATTAAAATCAAAAAGCTGCGAGTTCAAATTTTATAAAAAACAAATTTGACAGCCGAGAAAATTGGAGATGAAAGTGCCACAGCTTTGAAGAATTGTGTCTCGATTTGGACTTTTGATGATTGAAGTTGATGCAGTGCAAGGCGACTTAGTGCCGGTCGATGTGTTGATGAAGCTTTTGAACAGTTCATTTAATTTGAAAAGAGAAAACTACCTGCTCGATGGTTATCCGAGGACACTCAACCAGGCCAAGAATCTGAACAGTCATACGAAGCTAGACTTTGTGATAGACTTGGATTTGGCGCCAGTGACTATATGGAAGCGTGTGAAGAATCGTTTAATCCATCCATCTTCGGGCCGTACCTACTCTGCCTTTGGACAGAACGCACCTAGAATAGGGTACCGAGATGATATTACCGGTAACCGTCTTGTGAGGCGGCCTGATGATCATCCCAATATCTAGTATCGACACCTCAAAACTTATTACGTAATAATGACTCCAGTAGGAACTACTTAATTGGTAGTCGTTCCTTTGATTCTTTTTAGTCACTTCAATAGGTAGGACGGCCTACACGTATGGACGTATATGGGATAAAAAGTAGATGGGATAAAAAGTAGATAGTAGATGTAGGTATTATAGGTTTTTAACAATATGTTGTGCGTCATAACAAGCCACTGTCTATTGGGACGATACTCTGCGAGGATCAACCGAGGAAGAACGCGTTTTCTGTAGGAGGTGTGGAGATAAGAAGAAGAGGAATGAAACTATCCATCAGCTGATGTGAACATGACCTGCTCTTTCTAGGTGTAAGCTTCAACAACTGGTTATAAAGAACTCTAGCAGCTTGTCAGACACGTCAAATGTGCCTATTAAAAAGTTGGTGAGCTACGTGAGTGCATCGAATTGGCTTTAGAAAGGGTTTTCCTCCGTTTTATGGCAACACAAAGGGCGCCTGAATTTGGCCTAAGTTGATTGGCAGACTACATTCTAACCGTACCTACTCAATAGTTAGGATTCCATTCTTTCATACCTAAAAAGTTGTAAAGCATGTGGCGCTTCAATTGTCAGATCATCGAATCTTTGTGGAAGAGAAATAAATAGATAAGACGGATGATACTTTCTTACTGAGTACTATGATGTAAAAGTCACAAGCGTCTTTCAGGGCGTTTCCATTAGACATATCATTCCTGCTGACATATTTAATTAAATTCAAGGACTATATATGTAAGAGCTTTGCCCAATTGTAAGCTGGAGAGCCTATTACGAGAGTGATGTGGAATTCAGCTTTAGCAAAAGCCATGCCACAGAGAATCAAGTACACAGATTACTTCAGACGCCTTGTATGAAATGCGTAGAACTTACAAGGCTCAAACGAACTTGTATACTCACTGAAGACAATGATTCAATGAAAGGTTAGAAAATGTAACAATGGTTGACTTTTAAAAGTCTTTAGAAAACATACAAAATGTGGAAGTGATGACTGGTGGTTGCTTCAGACTTTATTTGCTACTCCACGAGAAACTTAAATTAACTGTTCCCTTGATGTTGTTCCACGATGTATGCAAACATTGCAAAAATCTCAGGTTGTGTGAATGAAAGAAATGATGGAGGAAAACCTAAGTTATAATATTTTGCTGACATTGAATTGTGGAGCCAAGTGCAGCATCAACGTGAGGTGCTACAGAAAATGCCTATTCAACAAAAAGAGGGATCTAAGTACAAATACAGCAGGCCAATCACCTGCTCTGTCATGAACATCTATCATGGTGCGTGGCCTGGCATTTCGATTAACAAAACCACCACAGTCTCGATTATCAGAAATTGAAGACATATGTGGGAGGCCCCATACTCCCTAGTGGAGTAATGAAGGACAACAAAAAAGTATATATATATATGACTATAAGGTAGAGCATTTAAGCATTGTCAAGTTAGTTGAGCACCTCGAAACTTTGTCAATTGCGCTAAACCAAAATCGATAAGTAAGGCCAATATTATTTCTTTAGCTTAGTATCCGACGCAACTTTAATTGTATCAAAACTTCACACATTTTTCATGTTGCGTTCAACATCTACAGCCGGAGCAAACGAAATCTCGATAAATCCCAAAAATAGTTGCAATAACGAAAATGAAACTAATTTGAATGACGTGAATAAGCGCCGGCCGTGGAATACGTTAAATATTCGGCTCTGATTTATTGCCGCAAAAAAAAAAAAAACTCACAAAAAAAAGGAATCGAAAAAAACCAGAAGGTAGCTCGCCGTTGGGGTGTGTTGTTCATGGAATATGTGTGAGTTTCTGTACACATGGCTTACTGGCAACGACTGGGACAATGGCTAAATGGCATTGCTGCGTGGAATATCAGCGTTGTCGTTGTTGTTCTACAAACGCTACCAGCCAATGGCCAAGGGCTAAGGGCAGTGTGGGCAATGGGCCGCGAGCAATAGGCCATAAGCTACTGAAGCCACCAATCGTAAAAGGCGAGCCTCGTGTTCAAGTTTGTATGTAGTAATAAAATGTTTATTGTTGTCACACAATGCGACTTTGTGGCCGGCCATGGCGCTAACGAAAATGTTTCTGTTTTCTACGGATGTCGCTTCAGTTTGACTGAGCGCCCTCCTCGCCGACTTCGCTCTTCTTTAAGCGAGCCACATTCGCGTTGCGTTTCGCTATTGTTTGTACGCCCGCCTGTGAATTGAATGAAATGGCCAAAGTTAATGGCTGGACGGCCTAAACAATACTATGGCTGAGTTATGTTGGGTGGTTGTTGGTGTTTTGGGGGTTAGGTTAGCTGTGAAGTTGAAGCGTTCTTGTTGTCGCAACATACTCAATGCTATAGAAGGTAAAATCTCTGGGCTTACGATCTTCTGTTTTTTTTGTGGCTGTACGAAACCATGTTAGCAATTCTACCTACTGGTCGTCCAGCTTTCCTTTGCTCTCTACCCGCCCAAATACTTCTGTGTTGTTTCTGATTTCACTTACTTTTTTTTTGTTTTTTTTGGTTGTTCTTAGTATTGCAAGAATTTCGTTGCCAATTTCGGCATGTCATTGTTATTGCAATTCGCTTTTTCTGCTATCGCGTTAGCTCCTTTTTTATATGTCCTGTCGTAGCTGGATTCGCTTCGGTTTGCATTTCCTTTCATTTCATTGTCTGTTGAAGTGTACACGCAGTCGTATTCTAATTTTCATTGAGAAATTAAATTGCTATTGCGGTAACGTACACACACACACACACATTATATATGGTCATATACCTGGCCAATACAAATGCTGTACTCAAGGGAGAGACCGTGGTTCATGCCGCAGCGGCTGTGCTGTCGTCATTTCGGTTTTGCCTGCGCGGTCTTTACATTTCGGTAAAAACGGTAAAAATCTTTTAATGGTCGCCATTTTTTTCGCACAGTAAACCAACAGAAGTGGTCATTAATTTTGCTTCATTGGATTTATCTTGTTTTTTTTGGGGCACTTTGAAGTTCTACGCCGGAAATTAAATTGAGAAAAATTTAGAAAATAAATTTTAATTTCAAGTTTACACACTTTCGAAAGCAATTTAATTTTTCAAGGCAATGTGCTGTTAGTTCAAGTTCTTGAGTTTGATTCAAACTCTTCTGCTGTGTCTCTATAATTAATAATAAAAAATGAAATATATGAGACTGTGCTTAGCACACAGGAGCTTCTGATGTGAAACACGCGTTTTTTTTATTTTACCGCCCACCATGCGGTTTGAATCTCGACCACTGGGACGGCAACCGTAATACACTTCCACAAGGCTACCGAGTCGAGGCACACAGTCAGACTCAAACGCCTTCGTATGCCTTCATATCAAATTATTTCGAAATTAGTTTCTCTCTTGGCTTTTCGGTAACTTGACTTAAAAAAGACTTGCTATGTTTAATAAAACAAATGAAAATCACCAAGTAGTCGAGGAATATTTATATAAATATTTATATAAATATTTTTCGAAATCAACCAAACGCTCTTATAGACCCAACGTATTAACATGATAAGCTGCAGTGGTGTCTAAATTGAAATAAACTAAATTGTATTAAAATATATCATAATTGACTTATTCAGGTGTGTTTACCTCATGCAAGTGGTTGAATTTCGACCGCTGGGCGATCCTAGTTGGTAAAATGAAACTGTGTTAAAACAACACGCTACCCACTGTGCTATAGAGACCTACCAGTATTGTACTCGGAGTTGTTTTCATTATAACCAACTTGGTTTTGTGCTTAATTGATTCCTCGAAAAACTTGGCTTCCGTTTGCTAATAGAAACTCTGTATCAATGGCATTGTCATTGCAAGCTATTACGTGTATTATGCGATTTCTAACATTAAATTGTGTTGTCTATACTCAAACTAAAATTCACTGAATCTTCTCATTAACCTACTCGTAATTCAGCACATATTTTACTTTGCTTACGAGTTCAGTGTGAGCTCTTTTGCCTTAAAATTGACTTTTTGTTTTAGCAGGCGCTTTAGCAGAGACTTTTGTTGATGCAAGTTCATTTCATAAATAATTCAGTGATACTTGTACTCTGCGAATGAAACTGAGCTCTCTTGAGCTACATCATACAATAATCACATCACGAACTCAGCCAGTAACGGCATTCAAGTGTCTCATTTTTGTTGTCACTTACCTGCAAAGATAAGAAAGAAAATGCGAAAATTAGTTTTGATGCATGCTTATTATATCTGCTGATTATTATAATGATTGCCATGAATATTCAGCCATATTTGCGCAAATTGATTGAATTTTTGTATTTCAAATTAAGTCATAAATGCGCTTAAATTAAATCAATTTCAGCTCAAAGTGTGCATTGAAATGGTTTCGATTGTTTGGATTTGATTTAACCTTTTGCAGACGAACAAAAAAGTAAATAAAAAATGGGAAAACATGTAAAGAGAAATAAAAAAAATCTTTTTTAAAAAATAATAAAAAAGAATATTTGAAAAGAACTCCACTCAGCAAGTTGGAAAGCGGCAGTCAGCTGGAAACTGTGGCTCAATGCGAAATTTGCTATTTAATTTGTCACAATCATTGATAAAATTTATTATGGAAAAAATAAATAATAAAATGAAATGAAATAAAATAAAAATAAAAAAAATCTTATCAGTTGAGTACACAAGAGCGAGATAATGAGAATGTGCGATGAATGGTATGTGTATGTAAGTGATAGATATAATAAGGGAAATGCATATAGTGGAAATCCGTTCAAGTTCAGAGAGTTTAAGCATCAGCCACCAGCAACGTCAGCAACGCGTTATGAGTTTCGAGCATTTGAGCATTTAATGATGAGCGGTTGAAGAGGAGGCAGCAAGAGTTAGCTTGAGTGCTTGGTTGATTGGTAAAGGCAGGATGTGGCCGAAGCAATGCCAAGCGGAAGCGGAGCGGATTGTTACATATGAAAGTTGAATTGAACGAATTCGGATTTAAAATGCAACAACACACAAAACCAAAATCGTAGGGAATTTCTCGAATGTCTGAACGAACAAACGAACGGACAAATGAATGAGTGAATATTTGGGCGAGTGGGAGCGTGGGTGAGTAAAAAGATATGCGGCAAGATACGCGGTCTGAGTGGGTGTGCTGTGGCGTCATTGGGTGTATGGATAGTTGTAATGACTGAATGAGATTGACGGAATGACGTACTGACTGAGTGAGTGAGTGACTGATGAGTTGTTGGTTTGCTAAAGGGATAGACGGATGTATGGACATACAGACGGACGTCATTGAATGTTGCATGGCCATTGTTCAGTTTTGCGGTTGCTTGCAAATTGAATAAAAGTTCACTCGAGCGTAAGAGAAGCGATAGCATAAACACACACAAACACACACAAACACACTTGGTAAGTACAGCACAAACACACACAGTCAAAGAGCGTAAACGGAAACCAAAAAAAAAAAAGGAAAATGTTTATATTAAAAGAATCGAGCTGACTGAGCGAGCGAGCGAACATTGAATGAATTTAATCGTTTCAAAAAATGAAAATTGATTTTTGAAATGTTTGCGGTTGAGGTGGGTCGAGCAAATGCCAACAACAACAACAATAGCAACGACAACAACAGCAACATTCGACAACCAGAAATGATAACATTCATTTAGTAGGGTAGAGTAAAAGCGCAAGGACATTCAAGAATCACTCGCATTCAGTGAAAGGTTTTCGCTTTCGACACCTTTTTTACTTTCGCGCATAAATCACGCAAGAAATTTCCATATTTTCTTGCTGAAAAGCGTTTGCTTTCTATTTTCTTTTTTGCAATTTTATTTTTATATTATTATTTTTTTTTTAACATTTACAACGTGCCAAAGGAGCTCAACTTCCGCTAAACATTTTACAAAATGGCGTTTTTATTGTGCAGCGCTTCACATTTCAAAGCTCAAAGAAAAAAGAGCCAAGCGAGACCAAAAAAAAAAAACAAACGAATGAAAAAAATTCGCGCATAAATAATAAAAGGCGCACGAATAAAAATGGTTATAAAAATTTTGTTTCCTCTATTATACCAAGCATCCCCATCTATTAAAAAAAAGGAGAAAAAAAAAGAACAAAATTCTCCATCATTGGTTGAGTTCATGAAATGGAAAACGGCAAAGGCAGCTGATGAAAGAAAACGAGAATTTTAGCGCACATTAAAGATTTCGAACAGTGGCACGCGCGCGGCGGCCAACAGTGCACAACAATAAAACGGAAACGGATGCGGCAAGCCAAGAGGCAAGCAACTAAGCAAGCCAAGTACTGTAGACGTATGCCATACCAAAGGGACGTATGACATGAAACGTAGCAACCAACGTTGATGATGAAAGTTAAGAATGGCAGCGTACCAAGAAATGTAGCGCTCAAAGGCAACCTCGCCGTTTCCGCTGCTGTATGCATTTAAGCGCCAACAGCTTCGTCGTCATCGTCAGCATCATCATCATCAACATTGCCAACGTCATCGCCGTTGTGATTGTCTTCATCAGAATTGCCGTTGATGCAGAAAAGAAGATGAAGAACGTTGTGTTTTTCTGCATATGAGCGCACAAATGTATGCAACATATATTTTTTTTAACTTTCATTTTTATTTCTTTTGTTTTTCGTCGCTCTAATAAAATATGAAAAAGGAATATCGTTGCAAAAGCGATTTCGAAGGAGTTGTATTGCACACATACACACACATACACAAGTTGCATACATTCACTGATCACTCGATTGCATCAAAGTGGATTTAAATTATTTAAAAGAAAAAATGTGATTGTTATTTGCAAGTGCTGCGAAACGAGCGCACGCCTGACGTCAATATCATTTATTTATAGACTGCTATGAAGGTGGTAGCGCCAATAGTTCCAAGAAGAAGAAGAAGAAGAAGAAGAAGAAGTAGAAGTTGCAGAAAATGGTATGCCAACATAGCGTTTGAAGGTGCGCGCTGTCAAACAAAGCCAAGGCGGTAAAGCTGCTGTGCCTTTTAAAAGACACACGAAGTCATAGCGAATGTGTCATGAAGTAGGTAATGCAAAAGAAGCGTTGAATAACTTGGCGTTGGTAAAACAGCAAATGGCAGTGATTTGTTCATTGCCAGCGTTTCTACACTATTCTCCGACCCAACGCGATTGTCATCTATAACTACATCATCCACCATCTACATCATCATCATTATCAGCAGCAGCAGCAACAGCAACATCGTCATCGTTGGTTGTCGATATTGAAGATGCCTTTGCTGACGTTTTTCTTTTTGTGTGTTCGCTTCCTAATGGCATTCATTCAATGCTAAGCTGAGTTGATTTTTATTGCTTGCAACATTTATCGTAACTGTATAGTATGCAAGCCACATGCGCTGTGACTGCTTTCGTTGCTTGCACTGTGTATTGTGGTTGAAGCGTTCAATTGATGTGCGGTCAGAAGGGGGTAGCAAATAGATAAATGTGTTCGTGTGTGTGTATGCGTGTGTTAGTTACATACAGGCATGAAGCCACCATTCCATGTAAAGTAAAGTGTGACTGCTGCTATGGATGATTGAATATTTCGCTTGAAAGTATGCTTCGATATATTTTGAAAAGTGTACATTCATCGCTTTATTTGACTAATGCATTGTGTTTTTGTCGTTATTATTGACACAATGCCTGGCGTATGCGCATTTTGATTTATTGCCGATAGCAAGGAAGCTCTACTAAGGACAACATATTCTGATATTAACATTTTATCTCTGACTACGGCTTGCTGACACCTGTCACAACGCGTCAAGCTAATTTTTTTTTTCAACTAACCCTCACCATGCTAATTGACAGCACATCATCAGTCTTCTTTGAGACTGCAACAAAGACGCATATTATTTGCCATTCATCATGTTGCCTGTGTTGAGTTTACTTTGATCTGCATCTATTTTGCTGCACTAAGCCGATGAGTATGCAATATGATTTTTTCGCTTTGACGCTGTCACACGAAATATGAGCAAGCTAGAGATCCACGCCTGCTCTATGAATTGAGTTCAAGTGGCAACTAAATTGTGCAGCGAAAATAAAGTAAAAAAAAAAATATATATATATATATATATATTATATGTATATGTCCTTTTTAATAAGTAGCAGCGTGCAGCGCCCTTACATTTCTTCTCATTTTTCCTAGACTGATGTTGGTGACATTGCACTTGCTCCACTGCACCAAACCCCAACTACCCCTAATCAGTTATTTATGAAACGCATAGCAAACAAAAAGCAGTCATGCTAGGCTGCACGAAGTGGCATGAAGTCGAGTGCAAAATGTTAACAAAAAGTGGTAGAACATGAGCAGCAAAAAAAAAAGAGAAGAATAAGAGGAAGAAGCAAAAAATAAACTCTTTTTATTTTGAAATAGCGTTGGCTAAAAGTTGCGACAAACTCAAGCTGACATTAATGGAAAATTAAAAAATGTTGCATAAAAAAGAAACAAAAAGGCACTTCACGGCGCTAGACTGGTCTGCATTTAATCAGACATTTTTCATGAATTTCTGAAAATAAATGGACTGTTTCCAATTACTAAAATTACTTGAAAAGCATTGATTTCATTGATGAATTTCAGTGAACGAAGCTTTCGAAAATATATCTTAGAAAAAATTGTTTGAAAAGAAGCGCCAATTTCCAAGAAATTTTAGTAGAAAGAAATATTATTCCTTAAAAAGGAGACAGTAATGCAGGTAGTAAATAGTAAGGATAAATAACAAATTGTGTAGTTTACAGTCTAAAATTACTTTTTGCTGTTTGTTTTGTAGCTCTCTTTGGTAAGCTTCAATGGCTTATGCGCTTATGAATTTTCTAAAGAAAGCGAAGTAGGTGTGGAATGAAGGCGGGCGCGAAAAATATACCTGGATTGTTTGAGCTAAAAATATGGAATAACTGCAGTCTGAGATAGAGTGGTAGTTAGATATGAGGTTGTTGGTGCTGGTTACACAGCGGCTAAACGACACTTGATTTACTTCGCATAAAAAGTGACAAAAAAAGAAAAACAAAAAAAAAAAACTAATTTACCGAAAGACAGTTATAAACAGAGGTAGTCAGTCAAACTAAACAGTCATGCTGTTATGGCAGCTCGAGATATGAATGTGGGTGTTGCATGTTTAATGCCAGCGTGCATGTTGACGAAACCACTTCAAACTAATGAGTCTATGTATATGCAACTTTTGTTTGTTGCAGAAATGCACCCTTTCAAAGGCATAGAAAAACAACAACAACAAAAACAAAAAATAAAAGAAATAAACAGCATATGTGTATATGAAAGAAATTCGTAGCATATTCATAGGCGTCATCGTGCTCATCTATTCTTCGTTGTCTTTGTACAGGTGTGTATTTGTTTGGACGTTGAAATGTATAAAGCTATAAATATGGGTAAGAGTAAGGTGTGCATGACATAAGTGGCAAAAGAGTTGCACGTCAACTTTAGCCCCCGTGAAGCAAGGCGGCCCTAATGAATCTTTGCATAAGCAAATGCGTGAGCCATTCGAAAAGCTTATGATTGTCGTCGTTGTCGTCGTCATCATTCTCATCAACGTCGCTGGTTTTTTACCGGTACTTTTGCTTCAAATTAGGCGCACAAAACTCAACAACATATGCTGAGAACAACAGCGACAGACAGCTAAGCGTAGACGTTTTTGTATGAGTATAACGACGACAACAACAACAGAAAAAAAGGAAAGAAAGAAAAAAACCGTAGCGAAATGCAAATGAAAGTGCCGCACATACACATATGCCGTACCACTCATATCCTTCATCACGTTGCTTTATATGCATTTATGAGTTGTACTTCGGTTTTTCGGCTTGCTGATGAGCCCGTTTCAAAGGCAACGTCATCATCGTCATCGTCATCGTCATCGTCGTCGTCGCCTTCTTCTACTTTACGTCAAGCTCAAGTTTCTTTCTCCTTCGCTTTCTACAGCAGCAATGTAACTGCTTCGAATTTCAACTAAGCAACTCTTCACCCTCACCGTCGTCGGCCACCTGCTCCTACTTATCATGATTTTCGTCATTGTCGTCAACGCATTCTTTACAAGCGACCACTTGGCCCAGCTACTTTGCTTACGTTTGATTGGACGTTTCTTTGGCGTGTACACAAAAACAGAATGAGAACACAACGGAAGCCTCAACATTCAACGCATTTGAATGAGTCTGTGCTGTGTGCTTTGTGGCACGAGTGCTACGCCTTGAGTGGCATGTGGCATATACCCAAGACGATGTATGTGCGTGCATGTGTGTGCATTTTAACTAAGCAGCTTCGCTTTAAAGCTTCAATTCAATCTGAATTGCAATCGTAGAGACTTTCGCCTCTTCAGGTATGATGTAAACGAAGCGGAGTTTATTGGATAGTCGAATTGTTAGGAATTTCTCACCTAAAAAGGGAGTGGAAAATGCTACCATTTCCCATAAAAAAAAAATAAGAAAAACATTTTTTTGGGTCGTCATTTTTCCCGATTTTGTAGCATCCAAAATACTCACCCAGTTGGGTTGCGGCGTTAGCGAAGAGCCATTGTATTCATTTCATTAATTGTGCTGCCACACAAGCATATCCCAGCGCACAGCCACACGCACGCACACACTGCCAACGCGTCGCAGCGTTACAGCGTTGCAGCAAATTTGGCACAAGCAATTTCAATTTTCGATTTGGCAGCTGCCAGGTGGCGCTGTCTCTCCAACTGTCACACGACGTGTCAGCCTCAGATTCAGTAGCCTCTGCAGCAATGCCTGAAAGCATGCACAACCACACACCGTCACTACCACCACCATCACCATCAGTACTGCCGCCTGCCAAGTGCAACTGCGGCAAGCGAGCGAACGAGCCAAACGAGAGCCAAAAATGTATGTTGTCTGTCAAATTAGGCATAACAAGTGAGCGCATTGCACCGTACCATATGCTCCCCTACAGGCGCAGCGTTGCTGCCCAACAACCCTGCGGCAAAACACGCCGCCGTGTTATTGAAGGCGACGCGCACACAAATCAGTTCGAAGCAAAACCAAACGAAATGAAACGAAATGAATTGAACCGCCGCACCAATGCGCCAGCGGATTACGGGTGCGCCAATGCGAGTGCAGCCTTTGGCACTCGGCAACTGATCCTGATAGCTACGCCTCAACACGTGGCAGCTTCTTATAGTTTTGCAATGTTCTGGCCTGTGGGTGGGTTATGGCAGCTAAATTTTAGTCCATCGCATCATATTGTGTTTATTACTTTGGGCTTTCATTTTCGAAATTGACTCTCAGAGCGTTGCAATGAACGCAGCGACGTTGGTCATTTTTTTGCAATCTACAAACCGAATGTTTTCGAGGCTTTGTTAAGGATTGTTGTTTGTGGGTCCCTGGAAAATATTCTGCCATGTTTGAGTTGCACGAGTGTGGATTTAGTGACTGATAGCCCACACTATTAAGCTGAAACTTACAAATAATAAAATGTTTAAAAGACGCCCAGCGTCATTGAAACGCTCGATCATTTGATGTGCTTGTCTTGCTTGCTTGTCTCTTGCCCTATTGCGTCTAGATTAAAAACGACAACGAAACCAATATGCACAGCCTTAGAGGAACTTGATGCAATACAATCATCATGGAAACATGCTGGCTAATGAGTTTCCTTACCAATCGACGTTCTATGAATTGGTCCCAACACATCGAGCTTCGAACTCTCACCTTTGGTATTTCATTAAGCTCGCATTGTATGAGTGGTCGTTAGCCCACAAACTGTTTCAGGATTTCATTCAACGTCAGCCCGAACCTTTCTTTGACCCAATTATGATATTCGAGTGTGTCGTTTAAAATACATAAATCGCCTCTTATGACATTTGCTAAACACACTCTCTTGTATCCTTCAACTTTCTAACTTTCTAGGGTGACGAAAATGCATGGAAATTATATTCCTCTGCTTCTGTTAGAAATCAAATCTATATGCGTTTATACAACACTTTTGACTGGGCGTATTCGTTTGATTAAATAGCAGAGATCAGAAGCAGTGGCTTCCTTCCATATATACAAATCATTAGCGGAAGAGGCGTGAGGACAATGGTGTCGGTACTGAAACTGAATCTTTAAGGTTCATAAATAGATATAGAGCCCAGGGCAGGTCATTTTTAATAATATATATTTAATAAACATTTTTGGGCAACATACTGATTTTAACACCCTATCGCCGTAAAAATATTTTAATTTTTTTATTAAATTTGCAACACATGGACATATTCCTAATCCCCGCGGTGTGCGGAAATTTGTTTTTTCAAAATTTCAATTTATCTGCGGTTTAATCCCCAAAAACTCTTGAGTTCTAAGAACACTCACACTTCCTTTTCATGTACTAACAGCCGGGACAATCTTACAATCTCACTATTCACACTCGTGATTAGCGTTAAGTGCTTACTTACTCATTCGCTCCCAAATTACGCTGATCCTCGATGAATTGGCGGTACTGACAATTGAGGGCATCTAGTTTTTGAGCCAGAGAGCTGAGGCGAAATACCGAGTTTTCTGTTTGTTCTTCGACTAATAAGATCTTGAGTATATTTCAATGTTCTACGATTATTGGTTGTCTCAATTTCAGGTCCTTCAAACATGAAACGAATTCAATTTTACATATACCATTGTTTACTTTCACTTACATATATGCCTAAAGCGTATTTAAGCTTCGCAATAACCGAATTTAATATTTTTTTTCTCATTTTTAAGTCTTTACAATCCAAAAACACGCTAATAACTTCCTATGTCAGTGTACAACAGACGCACCCACGAAAGTAAGGCGCTTCAATCAGAGAATAACAACAAAAGCGACATTAGGAAATCAGCTTCGTTCACATATCCCATTTTCATTGTGTGTGTCGAAACAAATGGGTTTTCAGAATGTCTCTTGTTATGCGATACACAAAGGCACAAAGACACATACCTACAAAGAGCACACCTTTGTTGCCATCCACTCTAATGTTTGTGAGTGTGTGTGTGTGTGTGTGTGTGTCTGTCTATGCGTCTGGTGTTTTGTGCTGTCATTTCTACGTTTCTGTTTCTCGGCTTCAGTTTCAACTTTGAGCTGCGAAGGAGACAACTCCGAAATCCCATACGAACAAAGCAATCAGTCGGACTAACGATTTTGTATGCAAATTTACAAAATGGAATTGCATAAATATTAGAAATCAATATTTCGACTTTTGACTTTGACATTTGGTCTCTGTGTGTGTGTGTGTGTGGGTTCGTTTTTCAGTGTGTTTTTTCTACTCTTTGCTTTGACGTGCTGTGCTGTTCACTACGGCTTCACTTCACTTCACTTCACTACGTCTGAGTCGATTTTGTGTCCTTTATTTTCATTTCATTTCATTTTGTGTTCTCTACTTATTGGCAGTGCATTGTCAACTTGTCTGCCTCTGTTGGCGTATTTGTGTGTTTGAGCCATATTTAAGCAGCTTCAGTGTAAATCTCAGAGTTCGTCAGTTTTTCTGTCTACGTGAAATTTACGTTACGCAAATCGAAATAAATCCGGATTTTTTGTTTTGCTTTGATTTGATTGTTTTTTATGCTTGGCTTTTCTTCTTATTGTTGTTGTATTCAATTTGCTGAAAATGTGTGATTCACAAAGGAATTTCCAGCACTTCTATTGCCACCACCACCACCAGCACTTCACGTGGTACAAGGATTTATGGCATACAAAACAATTAGTTACATTAAACTGATGAATATTTAATGGACTTTATGTCTAGGTTTTTTTTTTGTCTAATGCTGCCTGGGAATTATTCGCGTGACAGTATGAAATTTTCCTCATTGAATATCCCCTTTGCCTTTTGCCGATAACAAGTGCCATTTTAATTTGTTTAATTCACTTTTATATAAAATGTTACAAATGATTTCTTCCTTTCTTTTATTGCTAACACACTGAGGTCCTTTGTCAGCAGCTATACACATTGATGGCTATCTCAAACAACGACACACTCGGTTTATTTATCCGTAATTTAAATGGCAATTTAATTAACGCCAACACTGCATAAACTTCAACCGCAACAGCAACAATGACTTCAAAATGTGTCCTAAACATGCACTACAACAACACAAATAACACAAATAGTTATAGAACATCAGAGCTAACTAACTAACGTACTCAGGCAAAAACCTTCTCTCTCTAAGCCGTCGCTGATATGGGCAAACATACTCGTATAGCTGCTACATCAGCATGCCGCCGCATCATGCTACACCGCATAATAAAACAGTTTTGCAACTAATTAAGCAACACGCACAATCAAACATGCAACTTAACACCAAAACGAACAACTAAGTGCGCTCAGCGCATAAGAAGAGTCTTTCAACCGCTTCGATGAGGTATCGCAAAGCGCAGGCATTCATACATGACGCTGGCATGTAGGCATACTGGGTGGCTACCAACCACCTAACCATTTATTGGTTGTATGGGAGGCAATCTACGCTTGACCGAACATAACAATGCCTACATACACACATACATACACACACACACACACACACACACACACACACATACATATACGTCACATACACTGCGACAAAACACACTATTAAACGAGGCATTTAATCTGATTTGCTTTATGACATGTTCATGACGAGCACAATTATAATGCCACCGTCAATGTTGCCCCGCTGCCATCGTTGCCAGCCTGCCTGCCTTCCTGCCTGTCACGTCGCACTGCTAATGTCGCTTGCATAAAAACAAATTGTTTAATGTCCTGTGAACCAGTGACAAACAAACAAACGCAGTCGAGCCTGCCTGCCTTCCTGTTTGCCTGACTGAATGCCTCGTTGCCTGCTTGCCTGCCTGCCTTGCCTGCTTGCTTCTTCTCAACTGTAGAGAGCAACGTGTGCACGTGTCTCGCGTGTGTAATGCGTACGTACATAGAGAAGGGGTGTACGTAACGTAACATTAACGTTAACATTAACATTGACTTTGACTGCTGTTCCCTGCTATCAAAGAACGTCGTCATTATCGTCATCAACACTCGTTTTCTGCACTGTTTATCGCAAATGCATTAAAATCAGTTAACGTCGTATTGACAACGTTCAATTAGTTGTTGGTAAAGGGTGCAGTGCGTGAGAGCTTTAATTTATTAACTGAATGATTGAGTTTTGTTATCACATAATCGAATGTCAAATACTTCTTTAGCATTAAGTTATCATATATTTGCGTTGTCATGTATGCCTTGCGAATTTACGAATGTCAAGCACTGTTTAATTTTAAGCAACTTCCAATGTGAAGAGTTGTTTAAATCGGCTGAAGGTAGGCGGTTTCAGTTGTTTTCAAAGCAACAGAGAACTCTTTGGAAGTTAACTTTATCATAATTTTTAAAGTGAAACTTATTGGGCGGCTATTCGAATCGAGAGTGAAATTTTAAGGGCACATCACGTCACGAAAAACTGGGATAAGCTGTGATGTGTTTGAAGTTGTAGTCAGTTGTTGGCAAGAGGGGCATGCGGCTAACTTAAATACAAAAACAACAACAACAACAATGACGTGCTGAAAACATGCTGCCGGCGCAACGGCTTCGGCTTGCGCACGAAACCATACGAAGTCGTTTAAGTCGCTTCTCAGACAAATATTTCATTGTGTTTTGTGCTTCACGGCGTCAACTTCGCGATTGAATGCAATTTTCAATTCTTCGTCCGACAGCGACATAGCGAGTGTACAGCACAAAAGCAGGGATCAGTTTTTATTATTATTATTTTTTTTTTAAATAAAGATTTTACAGCCATTATTCTACAATATTTTTAAGCATTGAATGGCGTCAAAAAGAATTTTTATATCTTACTAATTTGTTAAATTTTCATATATTTTAATTGTTTAATTGTAAAATTCTATGACTGAACATTCCTCAAGGGTGCCATTTATTATTGTGTACCATACTTTGGAGTTTAGTATCAGAACGATCCCTGCTAAAACTCTGCGCTGCATTACTTCAATAGTGCAAGAGTGACGCTGCGTCAAGGCCTCGAGGCTAGAGTTCTCTTCATATAATTCATTAGCGAACCCGGCAAACGTGGATTTGACCTTTCCTATATGTGATGCAATTAGCTCACGCTATAATTCGTGCTTCCGAGCTCGTATTTTTTGAGTTCGATGAGCATAAACATTTAAGTGCTCGGATGTGTTTATCCATACATTCTATCTTGCTCATACATAAGCGTGAGCGTACTTTTATTTAATTTATCGCTCCCTTTTTTTAAAATGTTTTTGAATGCTTTTGAATTTTTTTTTTGCTGATTTTTTTGTACAGTAATTATTTACGTTTTAAATAAAAAATCAAATAACGTGGTGGAAAATTACGGCCAGCAGAGGGAAACAGATGCTTGCTGCCACTTTGTTTTATATAAAAAGAATTACTTTAATTACAAAATTATAGTTGATTTTCATTAAAAAAAAAAAATAATAATAATAATAAGTATGACCCAACGCAATTTGTGTATGGTCGAAGGTTCTCATATAGAACACTCCCTCATTACAATGGGCGCTTAGAGCCTGAATACCTGTGAGGGGCTACTGCCGACTTTTATGTGTCTACTCGTGTCTACTTATCTCGCTACGTCTATATTGTTTGTATCGTTTTCAAATAATGACTGTCATTGCCTTAAAATTTATTATATTTGCAAGCAAACAAATAATAGATTCTTCATCTTGCACTTGTTAGTTGAATGCAGAAATAGACACCTGTTCGAAGATGATTTCTTCTATGACGGAGAACAGGCTTTTTAATATTAATTGATAACCTAGCGACAAAAAATGAATATTATATGAAGCCCGCGTTGTACAATTAAATCGTTTAGACGCCGAAAGACCTCGAAAACGGGCCATAATTTATTTTCCGTGAAATTGAAGTACACAAAACATTTTGAGGAAATTGTGAACACACCCTATCAATTGCTCTCCAAAGCTGCAATACTGTTTGTGTTCGAAAGTACGCAATAGAAACTTCCAAATAAACAACATCACCATTGAACCGCAGATTAACGCATGCCTCAGACGAGCACAAGTAGGCATTTTCTTACTCTATCCACTCCAATGAAACGAAGAAAAGCACGTGCCAAAAGAGGAAAAATGTGCAACCCTTTCGACACTTTACAGTCAAACCGAAATTATATTCTTGTCTTACTCGACAAGCACTTCAAAATCCGGAGGAGAGCAACTCGCATTACGCTCTGCTGTCCGGCCAGGCCGTTGTGTCATTTCGCTGTCTGTTCGTGCGCAAACTGACAATTCCATGCCATAATTGCGACAGTAATTGGACATAATGCGACAATACACTCAACTCGGACACGGTCTCAGAGTAACATGAATGACCCCGGATGACTATACACTATGGGGAGTTACTTGTATATACACAATAAGAGACATAGTCGCCCCAAAAATGAACGTCACTTCTGTTGTTCTTTCTTGCTTTCATTTTTTCAGTTATTTTGCAGACGCCTTTTAGCGTTGGCTGTTGTTGTTGTTGTTGTTGTGTAATGGTAAAATTATAGACCCTTTTCCAACACGTTTGTCCTCTTGTCCTCTTGTCCTCTTGTCTCGTTCTCTAACTCTCTCTCGCTCTTTGTGTGTGTGTTTGTATGTGTGCATTATTAAACCGGAGTTTTAGCTTTTGTCGACTTTGCCAAGTTTTTCTTTCCGCTTCTGCTCAGCGATTCATTCATTTACTAGTTTGGCTCGTTACGTTGCGTCGTACTTCTAAGCATCTTTAAAGTTTATTCTTCTTGTAGTTGTTGCTCTTGTTATTATTTTTCGCATGCTTAGACTTTTGATGTGCGCATCTCGTGACTCCTGCCAGCAAGTACTACCCGTAGCTTGCCCGTAATTTTGTGTTTGCTGCTAACGCGGCAATTGCCACGCTTTGCGACGTCTTGCTATTTCTTCAAATTTTAACGGACCGCTGAGCTTTTTTATTATTTCTATTTTCTTTTGCTACTTTAGCAGCACCCCTGACCCACAGTTCACCTTTCACCAACCACACACACACACATACACCCCTAGCAATGTTAACATGTTAGTTGGCGAATCTGTTTTGTTTATTTGCCTCGTTGGTCTGTTCTGTCTCATCATCAACCAAGTCTCATGCTAGGAGCTTCAAAAGTCGTTGTCTGTTCGAGACGCGCGTAGAGCCGGAAAGTATTATTTCGCTTGACTTTTACGGTCTGTGTAGTTTATTCATTTGTTTTCTATCTTTTTTCCCTCGTTGTTATTTCGGTTGGCAGTTGCTTGGTTTTTAGGCAATTCATGTCGAAGCTCATCGTCAATGTCGCCCCATTTTTGCTGGTTCTTGTTGTTGGCTATCTCCTCTGACTTATTCGACTGGGTTAGTTTAAACTATATTTGGCGCTCTGTGCCCCCATTCGTTTTGACATTCGTTTGGCTGTCATCATTTTCTGTATTTTTTTTTTTTGCTTTTCACTTTTTGTCTTTTGTTTTAGCTTGGCTGTCTGTGACACATCACAGCTAACAAAGCTTGATTTTGGCCAATTTTTTTTAGAGTTTTTTCTCTGTCTTTTTCTTGTTTACATTTGTCATGTGTCTTCTGACTATTCCCATGCTAATCGCAACAATTGACGCAGCACAGTGACATTGCTGAGCTGCACTGGGGTTGGGCATTACATCAGACTCAGACATTATCACTTTGGTGCCCTTAACGTTTGTTGGAGTACTCAGCTTCGATTGTCGTTTGTCGCTCGTTTTTGGCCCTAAAATAGCTCACATTATCGTTAGTTTGAAGTGTTTTTGTCGTTTTGGCAATAAGCATAACAATCAGCATCAAAATCAGTAGCAGCAACAAAATCCACAATCAACGCCATCATCAACACAATCATCAGCAATGGCAGTGCGAGCCAGTGCTTGACATCAAACACAATCATATTGTTGTCATTGTGTTATCATTATTATCATTGTCAATATTATAATATCAACACATGCACACACATAGATGAGATCAACTCATACATATGCAAAGTAAGGCCAAAGCACTTCGTATCCTCACAATTGCTCCGATTTGCTTTGCTTTTGTATTCATGTCTTCGTCGCATTCTAAGCTTGTTTATTATTAATTTAAGCACGATTAACCACCCAACAAATGGGCGTGTTGGATTTTGCTCTGTTGATTGTCCCTTCATTGCTTTATGGGGCATCTTTGTAAGCCATTTTGGACATCATTGAAACATTTGGGTGCGTATTAATTCCTGATTAGTTTGCGCCATTTGCAATTTCAAATATGCTGGTTCTTCACTCAAATGGAGAGGATGAAGGAATTTTTGTAATATGATTTTGTTTGAGAATGAATGGAAATGAATTCAACATATTGTCTACTTTTCACACGATTAAGGCGTTGAAAGATGTGCTGTGCACTGCTCATACATTACATACGATTGAATGCATTGGATGTCTCCTCTTCATGCGATGCTGGGAATGCAAAACTTTTTTGCAACAGTTGGAGAGCCTAAAAGATCTACTGCATACTTTAGATTGTTATCCGATATAAAACATGATACATTCAAAAAATTCAACGATTGAACAACGAACTACTATAGAGTCTCATTTTTACAGCGTTATAACAGTGTGACTTAATATTTTATTATCTATCAGTTAAAAATGCCAACAGCCTCTGTTAGAGTCTACAATGTCTCTAATAAAATAAAAGACTGTGGAGAATAGGGCGGTTATAGTGCATGCATTTGTTCTTACTTGATTGAGGAGGATAGAGAAACCTAATCAGAGTTTCTTCAAACGTCGAAAGCATGAAGGATCTTCGGCACACTGTCTTTTATTCTTGCCAATGGATCTGCTTTACCTGACGGAGGGCAAGTGTGGGAAATATCTTTCCCATACTATATTTTCTTCCAACGCTGCCCTGCCATACGTTCCAGAGTACTTCACTCATACATTGCAGCTTCATCACGTCTGCAGGTCCTTGAGCATAACACTTGCAGCGCCTCTATTGTGTTGAATTTTTACTTGGAAAAGTTACAAATGTATTGTCGCACAATTGCGCAACTTTCAACAATGGACGATGCCAAGTATGAGGTTGAGGGTGGTCGTCTGTCCTTATCACTGTTTCATTTATTCTCTTCGCACTTGTGCAATTCGCATAAAAATGCTGCTTTGCCTTGGCAGCCTTGTTAATGTCTGCCTTGTCACATCCTTCTTGCTGCTTCTTCTTTTTTTGCTTTGTTTTATTTTCTTTTTTTTTTCGCCCTCGTTCGTTGTTGTATTTTCTCATTTATTTTCTTTTCTTTTCATTTTTCGGAGGCTTTGTCTAAATTTCGCTTATTAAGCACTTTTTCTGTCTGCCCTTCGCTGCACTCTTCTCTGTCGTCATATTTTGTTTGGCTACTTTTAATTGAAATGCGAAAGAGTGTTAAAGTATTAAAGACGAGGTCCTTTTTAATTGAACTGGCCGAACTTTTACGTCAAACTGATGGTGTGTATGAAAATGCGTGTGTGTGTGTGTGTATTGGCAAGGATAGGATTATAAGGAAACGCAGCGTCCTAGAACTACTCAAAAGCGCATCAGCATAAGTTCACCATATTCAGAGGCTTATAGAGCTAATCGAAATATCCTGTCAATTTGAGCATTATCAGTATTTGTTTGCTCGTTGCCAGGCATTTACTTGGCTTGCCGAGACTAGACGAGGCGTAAAGACTCATTAGAATACGGCAAAACTTTTCACATTAGCATAACAAAACCCCGGGCCCAGAAAGTGAGCGAGAAAGATAGCTAGAATATGAGTAGAGTGAGACAAATTGTTGGCTGTTGGTCTGGTACAGTAATCACAGCATACAAACTACATGCTGTAGTCGAGTTAAAGCTTACGAAGTGCTTTGCACTATGAGTACAAGCCAGAGGTAGATGTGTCGAGTTGAGTTGGTCCTGGCGCGGCACCTCATACACAGACGTGGCTTGTTTGCTGGCTGGCTGTGTAAAAGCCACTTCAAGCAGCGAGAAATTTTTTTGTTGACTATGCACAAAAAAGTATTGGCACAAGTACCAACACCCACCCTTTCAACAACAACAACAACAACAACAACAGCAACAGGAGCAAGGACAACATGAACAACAGGCGCGCTCACATATAATCAAAGTCGAGTCGAGTTGAGTCGCATGGCCTGTGAAAACAATAGACGCACATTTCGTCTAACAAAAGTGCATGCCGAGGCAGAATAACAAGTAGATGATGATGATGACGATGATGAGAAAAATGCAAAATAACTGTTTTGCATTGCATTGTTGTCGGCCAGCCATTGTGGCACATTTCCTGCCTGCTGCATTGCCCGCCCCATGGCTGCTGTTGTGGTACCAATGGCCGAATGGCCCTTAGCTGAAGATGTTGCTAAATAGCACAAAACATTTTTATAACAATAAAATAAAAATAAAAAATAAGCATGAAAATGATGAAAGAGAAAGAGCGAGTAGCAATTGCAAGTATGCTTTCTCAGTCAGCGCGACTAACGCGGCGTATGCGTGTTGCTTGGCTGGCCGTTGCGCATACATCCCGTTTGTCACTCACATTGCGCGTAGTTTTCGCTGCGCTACACTTATCTTATTCTCGGACAAAGTTTTGCGCATTTATTATGTGAAAATTGAAAGTATTTATCACAGCAACGCTAATAAATGATACTGACTGGGCATGCTCCTCTAATCCGCTAACGCGTTTGGCAGGCAATTTCTCAAAGCGCCAATTAATAACGTCTCATTCGCTTTTGCCATCGCTTGATTATTTTTCGCTTTTCGTACTTTTATCCCAGCTTCATGCTAGATACAATATAAATTATTTTTGCTTCGTCCTTTTCGTCCTATACTCGTAACAATAGCCGTCAGCGATGTACGGTCCAACGCTGGGCCATCCAAAGACGGCGTAGTTGTTGGCGTCATCGTTGTCGTTGACGATGTCGCTTGATGAGCAGAACAATAATAAATTAAGCATCTACTCGTTTTGTTTTCCTACAGAGTTAACGAGCGGCAGCAACTACAGTAGTAGAAGCATCCTTTCAGGACGCTAGCGATTGCTGCGTTTGGCATGAAGCATGAAATAAATTGCAGCAAAATGAAAAATAACAACTCAATATAGCGAAAGAAAAGGTAGTAGGTTCAGTAAAAAAAGCAACAACAAAAAAAAGATAAGAAGAAGTAGTAAAAGAATAGCACAAAGAATCAACGCAATGGAAAAAAGCAAATCCTGTACAATTGCAAAGGACATTCGGTAAATTCGAAGTTGGGCTTGGAGCCCAGTGACTGGGAAAAAAGGCAGTCAAGACAAATGGTTAACCACACTCACATACACATACACACAGACAGATAGACAGACACACATATGTGTAAGACAGCAACAAATGAGTTTGTAAATGTATCTGTGGTTGAGCGAAGGCTTAGTCCTGTTACAAATTCAATTGATTCTCGATGACTCCTTTTGTTGCTAAAGCTACTTTTTTTTCTCTTTCGTGCTCCATGTCACTTGCCTGACTGTCACAGCACCTTGTCTACCTTGGTCAGCTTCAGAAATTTTTTCTAAGCTATCTGCTTCCATCTTTGGTTGTGAGGTTTTTTATCTTCAGCCGCACTCACTAAAAAAATGCACAACCAAGGCAGCAAATGCCCACACAAGCCCAATGAGCCCAATCAATCGTGTGGGTTTTTTACATTAGCCGTAACTACGCCTTAACCTTTGGGAAAGACAGGCTGAAATCAGAATTTGAGGGCCTAACCTATACACGAGCTGAATGAGGATGTTTGTGAGGCGTCGATTTATTAGTTTGTAATAATTTTTTGTGAAGTATATTCAGGACCTACAACACCTGACATCAAATACACTGTAAGTTGTCAGCATAAGACACAATCAATTTTCTTTACTTATTAATATTTTTAATTGATTTTTAACCGTTTTGGTTAAAATTTAATTGATTTTCAGACGGTCATTGTGTCAAAGCGTTCGCCACATAATCTCTCGCAAATGGAATGCTATGCGCATAGCTCGCTCGCTTTTTACAAGTGCGTTGCCTACTTTTGTGGGTACTTGTTTATTTATTTATGGACTCTTCATTATTTGTGGCATTTTGTGTGATATTTCCAATGACTAAAGCTGTGCACCACACATTGTTTACCGCACAATCAACAAAGCGTCGGTCTTCGCATCCGTTTGCAACCACACGTCACCAAACGTCTAGTCTAAGCCACTTCTAAAGCTATCTAACTTTAACTGCCGACATTCTGGGTCTGAGCACACCGTAGCGGATGCTTCGCATCCGTTGTCATTTTGCTGTTTTTACTTCTGCTTTTTTCGCAGCGCTATATTTATATTTTTTTATTACTCTCTTTACTCTACAACTTCATTCCTTTGGTTTTTCTTATTTTTTTTTTTTTTAATTTTTAGTTTTATTTTGGCTTGCCAGCGGGTAGCGTAGATTATGAAGCAACAACAAAGAACAAAAAACATTAATCAAGCGAATCCGACAGTTTTTGTGCTCTGTTTGTGTCGTTCATCGTTCGCCGACGTCCATGGCATGGTATCGGCTCCGGCACGAGCTTCATGTTGAAGCCAATGGTGGTCAACACACTTGATGTATACACCCATTCATTCACCCACTCATTCATTCATTCATTCACTCATTCCGTCAGCTACTCCTGTGCATGACCAACAAAATGGCGCAAATGTGCGACCGTTGGCGAGCGCGTTTGCGCGCGAAAGTTGCTCGTGATAATAATCAACGATTTGAGTTTAATCCTTCTCTGTGTGTTTCTCTGTATGTGTGTGTGTGTGTGTGCGGTTAATACTGCCACAGTGCCACCGTTCGCCGCAATTAGTCGCTGAGGCTTGTCCGCTCCTTGACGCCTTTTACGTTTTGTCTCGAGTGGCAGCATCGTTCACCGTTAGTCGTCCATCATCATCGTTGACCTCAACGCTGACGTTGCATTCAACTGCGGTCGAGCGCTTTTATTATGGATTTCAGTGTGTCCTACCGCAATCAGAAAGACAGCCTATACACACACAGGCACACGCACACACACATAAACATACATCTTTCTAATGAGCCATTGTCGTGGCTTGATGCGCTTTACTGATTTTTGGATTGTTCCTCAAAAAGGCGTGAGCCTTTCACTTGACGTTAATTTCAGCCATTCAAATCAACTTTAATCATACACAAACTTCGAGTGAAATGCAGTGAAAACTCTCTCAAGCAGACATTGACTTTTAACCATGGTAAAGGATTGAATAAATTTACAACGTTTAATTGAAACATTTCTCCACAAATTTAGTTCTGCTCTTTGCTCATCCTTCTGCCCATGACACTTTAATTGGGAATTTGCTGGTAGAGCAAAAAGTGGTATATTACAAAGTTAGGTGATATATTGACGTTTCTGTTAGACATTTGACACCGATTGTAAAAACTATTCGTGTCCTGCCAAGAGGGGTAAATCTGTATAATTTCGTTAAAACCCTTAAGCCCGCATATATGGGGCACATATTAAAACAAAAGGAGGTCAGTTGTTTCAAAAGGTTTTGACAAAATTTCAATTTCTTGTACAGCCAAGAGGGGTAAACCTGTATAATTTCTTAAATAGATGGGGTGGGTATACATTAAAACAAAAGGATATTTGTTGTTTCAAAAAGCTTTGAGTCAATTGGAATTTCTAGTCCAGCCAACAGGGATAATTTTTTTACAATAAAGAAAAACTCTTTGTTCTATTAAGAGTGTGCCAAGCGTTATTAATTTGGTTCGAATAGTTGATTAAAATAATTGAGAACAGTCTAACTTCTAGTGAGCGAAGTACTCATCCAAGTAAGCTAAAGCTGTTTTGGAAAGCAGTAAACAATTTATTTTAAGGAAAACTATTCTCTCGAGCGCGCTGTGCTGTCTTTTAAGCCTTTTCTCAGTGCACTCCATTTTTCATACCTATTAAATCCCAATCAAAGTCGCTTGTTCGACTTCGCCAAGAAGTGTTCACCTGTGCCATGCTGCAAAAATCAGTTGCCGTGAATTTCAATTGGTACATTAATTAAAATTTAATTGTTCCAGAACTAAGTAAAAGGAGAATCGAAGAAAAAATTAAACGCTCAACTACTTCCAGAGAATATCAACGAATCATGCAGCGTAAAGCCGCAATCAACTGCCATCAAGCCGCCATTTTGGGTTTCAACGATTGAAGCTTTTAATACGAGAGAAATGGTGTAATGGCTGAAAAAAGAAGTAGAAGCAGAGAAATCAAAAAGAAGATGGAAGCGTTTTCAGTGCAATTGTGGAAAAGAACGAAAAAAAAAACGCACAAGCGCAAAGCTGATAAGCGTAGTAAAGCTTAAACACGCGCGTTTTTTCTGCATCTTCTACTTATTACTTTTTTCGCGTTCCCTTCAACTGGATTTCATTCACTTCAATTCGATGCAAACGAATTGCAATGAAACAGCAGAGTGAACTGAGCGAAGGCGTTGGCGCAAACGACATAAGTGAAGAAGGTGTAGACGATGACGGTGTTGGCAGCGAAGATTGCGAAGGCGACGGCGACGGCGACGATGGCAAAATTTATCACTCGACTGCGCGAGTTTGAGCGCTTTCACAAAAATTCCGACGCCATTCAATTTGATTACTTGCGTCATAAATACCGGAAGCGAACGAGTAGTATTGGAAAAACGGCTTGTGCGTATGTGTAGATATGCATGTCATAGTTGCATGAGTCTGCAGTATCGCACGAGTATGAATTCCTATATGAATGACGGTGGTAATATCCTGCCATCAACAGTGACTCAGCTCAGCTCAGTTCGGCGCGGCAAATTTTAACTCTGCTGAGGCAAAGTTGTTGCCGCCTTCGCTACGCCGCCACAGCCGTCAACGGCTTTCTTTTCATAACATTGAAGAAGAATAGAAAAAATAAAATAAGATAAAAAGAAATAAGAAACGCAACCAAGCATCGTGTGAAAAAAATTGTGCGCTCACACAAAAAAGGCATTAAAGCAAGAAAAAAATAAAACTAAAAAAGAAGGCAAAATAAAAATATTAAAGAAATAGAAAATAACAAAAAATGAAAAAATTAAAATGTGTGAAAAAAAACGTATATGAAAAGCGTCGCATTCACAGGACAAGAAAAATAACAAATTAAAAATAAAGCTGGTGAGAATTTTTACAAGTGCATTGCGTTGCATAAAATGCCTTATGATGAGAGCGCGACGATGCGCGTACTGAGGTACTGCGAAGAAAACGTCACAAACGCGAATGCCGACGACACTATCGCAAAATCAGAAAGCAGCGCTTCGCGAATATACATACGTAGCAAAAAGTGAGCTGCATAGAAAAACGGTTGAAAGGAGAATACGCTTCGCATTACAAAAAAGTATGATTTGAGTGCGTTAGTGCAAGTGAGATGGCGAATGAATTGCAGACAACTCAAGTAGCTTGCGGCTTGCTCTGTACGAGTGTGTATGTTTGTGGTGTGTGAATCGTTTGCGTGTTGCTGCGTGGGTGCAATGTTGCCGGACTGCGGCAACACTATGGTTGCCATGACTGATCGTACGATTTTTTGCACTTGAAGTGTTGACGAAAGCGGATTTTGTGTGCATAACGCATCGAGTAGCAGTGGCAGCGGCAGTGGAAGAGCGTAGAGCGATTTCAACGTGGAAATGTATTTTTATTTCATTTTATATTTTTTGTAGATTTTCTACACATCTGTGAATATTAGTAAAAAGAATTATAGACACCCTATACACAAACAAAAAAGAAATATTTGCCCTGCAATTGCAGATTTTGTATGAGGTACTTCTAATTTTTATTACTACTGCAACTACTTCCAAATAATATGTCAACTGAAATTATATTTCTGACTTATTTATTTTTTACAAAAAAGGAAAGGAAAATAAATGGCAGTACACTCTTAAATAGACTATCTTAAGTCAGATATCTCTCTCTTAGCAGTTGCAAACTTTACTTTTGAGTTGTTCGAACGGCCAAAGAAATTTATAGATCTATAAATTTATTTCTATCTCCATATTTACCCCAAGTAAGCACTAGAAAATAGCTTGCTAGTAGATTGTGTAAAATAAGTACCCGGAATTTTTAAATTTCAAGTCCCACAGTGTATGTATTGAAACACATTTTTGTGTTTAAGTTGGCAACAATGTATTTAGTTATAAATTTGTTAACAATAACGCAAACATAGAGAAGATAAAAAAGATGGTCATAGATAATCACTGCCTGAGTGTAATCTAATGAAGTGGAAATGACACACATGTCCGTGCATAAGATTTTAACTGAAGTTTTGGGCATGAGACGCTTCACTGTACGACTTGTTCTAAAGAAGCTCAATTCTCTACAACAACAAAAAAAAAAACAGCGAAAAGCAGTTGCTGAAGATATGATTTCATGAGCTTCTAGTGACTTTACCTCCATGAAAGTTTTTCTTATTTCCTATACACAAATAAAAGAAAGTTCGCAGAAGGAGCTGCAGGCGCTACCTTCTACAGCATTAAAAAAGTGTTTTGAAGACTGGGAGAAGACTTGGCGCCTACTTTGAAGGCGACGATTTAGATGATTAAGTTAGCAATTTGCGTTTTATTTATAAATTCCGGTTACTTATTTTACATATACCAATCTATCAGCAGTGATGCAGCAAATCTACGAGAAATTTTACTAGTTCAACTCTGTGATGAACGTTAGTTTGGAAGGCCATACAATTTTCAATATAGCTGAAATGATGCATTTTTTCCTTTTGATCCGCATTATATATATGTATATATATGTACATGTATTTGTTGCTTCTCTTGCTATATGCATTGACGCCCTTACAAAAGTCTTTGCCTTTGCAGCGCATCAAGAGTTAAATGCCCGCTCGACTTGATTGTGCTGTACCCCAAAGAAGTGCCCTTCGTATAGCGGTATCGCTATGGCGTATACTAAGAATTACTGCAGTCTGTACACTTGACAAATACAGAAAACGTTTGCGATGGGCACTTGAAATACTGCAGTTCCAAAGTAAAGCAAATGAGCCAAAAGGAAATGCGACACTTTAGATGAAAGACCAGAAATGCGATATGGGCGATAGGGTTTTCATAGGTGTGGTGGTAGTGATAAGGGTGTTTTTACGATTTATAAAAATAAAAAATGAAATAAAAAAAATAAAATAAAGCTAGAAAAAGCTTTTGTCGCTTTAACTGTGCAAAGAAAAGTACTCAACTCAAGCATGTAAAAGGAAATGTTGGTAGGGTAAAATTCTGAAGCGGTGTGGTAGTGTGATGTGAATGGGTAGTAAAATGAGATTGCATGAGTGTGTGCACTATAAATTCTTAATTCTTAAATGGTGCGCGCATTTGAGTCATTATTATAATTGAATATAAACTTTAGTTAAAGCAAACTTTCGACATTTCAGTAACCTCGTCAACCATGCACAATGCTTTTGCAGCTTACAGCATAAAAGTTCGAAGGTCAGATAACAAACCGACTGCATATACATTTTTAACTACAACACAAACAAACTGAACTAAATTTGACCTAAAGAACCATTCCTCTTTTTGCGGCTAGAACAGAACAGAAGAGCTATGAAAAAAAGTCAACTCTGCGGTTGCATAGAAAAAATGCTCAAACAAAATGTTTTCCAGTACTGTGAGAGCAGAGTTGTGTGCACCTGTCTGCACTGCATAAGTGTGTGTGTGTGTTGCGGCATTGGTTGCGAACACTGAGATTAACTTTCTGAGGCACACAAAGTGACCGCAGAATAAGCTATGCCAACGAAACAGGAACGAGCGCTTCGCGAATGGAACAAAGAAGGTTTTCGCGTGTGTGTTTGCATGTGGACAGGACAGCAAATCGCTGACAGAATGCGCTGTTGGCAGTTGGTCGACAGAATCTTGTTAGTTAAATTGTTGCCGTTATTGTCAAAGAGAGGTTCCCTTCAGAAAAAAAGAGAAGAAAAAAGATCTCAAAACCACAAATGAAAAATGGGCAGCTTTTTGCTTTGATGGGTTTTGAGCAGATTTTTCTGAGCGAAACTGGCTACACATTTTTCAGCATAATTGTTTTAACACAGAAGAAAAACAAGAAAAAAAATTATAATAATAATAAATAAAAAAAATGTAGGCATATGCATAGACAAAGATGAATGAAAACAACGCATCTAACTTCAATTATGAGGCCTCATAGCCGATTAAAATATATATATATGATTGTGTGCTTAACACTCTCGAGCTTCTGATGTTAAACGCGGGTCTTTTTCTTCCCGCAGCTAAATTGAAAATTTGAAAATTTTTTTCCTTCCGCGTTAATGTCTCTCCTTGTCAAACTATGAGATGAATTTACATTTGTTTCTCTTTGGCGACACCGTCAAAAGAAAGACAACCAAAAGCCGAACAACGTGACACCGAGAAAACTAGAAAAGACTAATTTATTGTTAGAATAAATTTGATACCGAAGGAAGGCAGATGTATTTTAACTACAAGGGGATTGAACCTCGACCTCGGTTATAGCAGGCAAATCATTTAACGAACCGAACGACTTCATATGCCTTCATAAGTAAGCCGATGACAATGTTTGATTGTAAGCGACCCTTACAATTGTAAAGTTTTGCTCTATTCTTTTTTAAAGATATTTCACATCAATAAAAAATTTAAATACTTTGACTCAGTGCTTTCTCTATTAGTGTTACCAGATTTATGGATTTCTTTTGTTGTTTGTACTCACCTGAAAAGATACAAGAAGAATAATAAAAATAAAGTTAGTCTTGGCGGATATTTTCTGTTGGTTATTCTAATTTATATTTCTCAACATTATGGCAAAGAAAACGTTTTAATTGAAATGGGTTTTCATATAGCTGGCTAACAGCAAGAGCTGGAGAAAACATAACCACAGCTATTTACATTTATAAGTTGTGCCTATGCATGTTAACCTGAAAAGTATTGTTTATGAAGATGAGATGAGTTGCGCTGGAGCACCACAAACGTCTGCTTGAGCTGGTCATAAAAATGGCAATTGCCATTTTAATATGTCAACTACAACAGCCGCGACAATGACGATGACAGCGACGGCGGACATGATGATGGTGATGATGAAGCTGATAGTAACGTTGATGACGACGATGACGACGTTATGGACGTTGACGATGACGCGCAACTGTGCTGTCTCAGCCAAGTGTAGCGCATGTTGAGCTAGCGTGGTTGCCGTAGTGAGTGTTGTTGTTAACGCAAGCAACAGAAAAACAAATTACTGCCAAAAGGACCTGAGCGGCGTGCAAGTGCATATGAGAAATGTCGAAACAAACGAAACAAGACGAAACGAAAATGAAACGCTACAAAAGCGAAAAACTCCCAGCGTTGCCAACTTAATCGAGTGGGGGACGTGTGAGAGGCGAAGGAAAAATGAATTATGATGCATGTGGCCCCAACTCATTCATTTAAATGCCATTTTAAACTTAAATGAAACTTTATGGCTTTTTATGTTTTGTTGTTGTTATTTTTTTTTTTTAATTTTTTGTATTCATATTTTTTTTTTATGACGCCTCTTGTTTCATCTCTTTCCTGCACACACACACACACACCGTAACGCTTGTCGACCCTTTTTTATTAGCATACTTGACGAGAAATTCGTGACTGCCAGCGGCAATTTGTGTGGCATCTGTGCCGCAAATATGACAGTGGGACGTACGTTGTGTGCGAGAGGCATGGCTGAGTGAGCCTGAGTATAGGACATTCATACAAGCATAAATCAAATTAATTTTGTAGTTAAGCGCATCGCACATTGCTCGTTGACCCTCTCTTTTTACCGCACAACACAAGTCAGCGACGTGCGTTGAAAATGCGAGAAAGGGCAACAAACACTAGGAAGGAGACGACTGAACAGCAAGAATGTGCGAACATGCATGACAACATGGCCGCAAAAAAAAAAAGAAACAGAAAATTAAAACACCGACACAGTCAAACCATTGTTTTTGTGTGCAGCAGACTATCTCTCTTTCTCGCTCTATTTGACTCTCACTGCTTCTTTATGCGGTAAGTATGTTTTAATTGCAGACAACCGCGGCTGCTCAGCTTCACTCTAATTAGGCGTCAAACTTGATCACACTTGGTGCACCGCCGCGCATGTAACGTCAACGCTACAGCATCGCCCTTCCTCTTCTTAACACAGCATACGTAAAACAATTGGCGAACGACGGCACGCGTGTACGTGACTATGCCAGCTGTCGATGACGTGTGTGTTTGCCTATTTTGGCGTGTGCGTATGTGTGTGTGAGCGCGCTCGTTTGGCGATAAAAAGTTTTTAAATTGTCACAAAAGAGACACAAAAACAAACAACATGCGAGCAGGTGATGCTGGCGGTTGTGTTTGTTGCGGAGCGCGAAGACAGCGGCATGGTAAGTCACATGAGGCATCATCAAATGAATATTCGCTTCTTTTGCATTTTGCGGTGTCATAAAAACACGAAAGAAACAAAAACCAGCAAAGAAAGTAAGACAATGAAAAAAATACGAAAATATGAAAAAGCGTAAGTAAATCGCTGCATATCGGCGTAGAAATTCAACTCTTTTGCAAAAAATTCCCAACGGTGTGAGCGTGTGAGTAGAAGAAAACCAGTTTGGCGAGCAAAGGATTCGCGCCACATTAAAGTGGTGCCTGTGGCGCATGCGAGGGCTGCAATTGAGGGTGTTGAAAATATGTTTTTAATAACATATGTAACGAGTTAACCTTTAATTGCGCTTCAGGTTCTTTGTAACAAAATAACGAAAATCTTTATGTGATAGAAATTATGGTTGTGGGAGCCGTGTGAAGAGCGCACTTAACATGCAAATTATAATATGAATGTAATTGTTTAATAATGACCTTTCATCTAACAATTAGAGTGAAAATTCTGTTAGATGGATAAATGTTTTTCCTTTCGCTTTTCGAGACAACTTTGAATAGAGATCTTTTTGTGAAAACTCATTAACAACGAATAAAGAAAAGTATCAATGAAATGGAAAATGGGAAGCTCCCCGCTTACAATGTAAATCATTTTATATATCAATACTACATTTTTTTAGGACTTTATCTTGAATTAATTATTAAAATGTCTTTCTCTGGCTGACACAAAAATGTCCGCCTACGCGAGTTTTCACTATAATGGAAAAGGCAATTCCTGAACATCATAGGAAAAAAAGTACATTGAAAATAAAATATGCGGCGCGAAAACCCTTATCAAAATACGTACTAAGAATTTGATAAGGGTACACGCCACGCTTCGCACGAGGATGGAAACTATGGGTTAGGTTAATAGCACGATACGCAGAGATTCCAAACCATACTTCATCTGATTGCGCGAAGATTGCAAGAATTTAAATGATTCAGTATTATTAGAAAATATCAATCTTAGGCACATGAAACAGTCACAGTCACAGTTCAGAAAAAATGTAAGCAGCTTGCATGAACTCTGGTCAGTAACATCTAATGGTCACAATTATAAGTATCAGTGTAAATAGCTGGCGAAGTCTCCATTTAGTCTTGTTGAGTTATTTGACGCTAATCATGAAACGATGAAAATTAAATTTTCAACATTCATTACTGTTGTTATTTAATTGAAAGAAATCTGCTGCCGAGGCCCATCATACACTTTTAGAAACTTGTGGCAATGCTGCTACAGCATATTCTAATTGTCAGTTTTGGTATTAACAAATTAAAAGATAATGAAGTACAATTCTTATTGGCCGAAGACTCGGCTCATACTCTGAAGCAACTTGCAGACAGCTTAGCAGTTTATATTGGAATTATTTACAGACGTTTACATGCGATGGGAAAGACCCGAAAAAATGCCTCCCATACGAATTGAGTGAAAATTCTATTTCAAACTGCTACAACATCGAACCGCTGTGGGCAGCCTTTCTAAGCTTCTTATGCTGTCTCCTTCTGGAATTATTTAGCTAAAGCTCTATGGCTTTGGGCTTGATTTTCTTAAATTATGCAACTGCAAAAATAATCACGTTAGAGATATCAACACCGGAGTGGTTGGGTCTCTTATAAAAATTTTATGCTCAGAAAGAAGAGGAAATAAATAATTTAATAAAATACGAAAATTCTATGCTTAAAGTAGGTAAACCACCGAACAATAAAATCTTCAAGAAATTCTTAGAAACCGACAAAGAAATCGAACGCTTTGCTTGACAGGTATTATTTGGTCGAGTATGTGAGACTGCACGCGGTTGCTGTGCACAATTTGCCTTTGGGTGGTGTTGGCACAGCGGGCAATACAATCGACATTTTCCAACTAATGATATTGAATGAGCACTTCAAAAACTCATGCAATGCAAACAATCGATTTCAAACCGAGCGCGCAAGAATGATTTGCATTTTTTCATGTTCAGTCCTTGCCGTTTCACCCTTTTTGCCATTTTCGCTATTTTCTTTGTTTTTTCTTCACATTTTCTTTTTTCGCTTTTCACTGTCATTGCGTCTTTTCTACATATTTATTTAAACAAAAGTCTATTTACCGCAAGTTGACAGTGAAATATGCGGAAATAGCGCGTAGCCAAATAAGTGCGACAGTTTCCGGTTTCGGCAGACGCGGCTACGCTCGCTGAAAAGACGGCATCGGTGCCGGGAGCCGAAGTTACGAGTCGAAGTCGAAGTCGTAGCTGAAGCACAAAGTCAACGTGAGTTGTTGAAATTGTATACTCTTGCTTCGTGTCTGCGATTGTGTATTGTGTACGAGTATGTGCGCGTTTGGCAAGGACATCAAGAGCTAAGACGCTAAGAAATGGGTACGAAAACCACAGCGGGGTATCGTCAAATCGGCGAGGGTGTTGGTTGCTTGGTGTGTGAAAACAGTTTTCCAGTTGTCTGCTGCATGACAATTTGTACGAATCTGCTGTTGTAATATTTTTGCGCAATTTGCCACAGCAGGACGTAAAACAGCTATGAGTATGAGCAGTGAGCGGCAACAACAACAACAAGCAAAAAAAAAAAAGGGTGATGTGCAGATACATAGATACACTCATGTAAGTCGAGACAAGCAGTCAAAACTATGCCAAAAGTAAAAATGAGAAATAAGCAAAGCGAAACTATGCAAAGAAATCCAAACCAAATCAAACCAAGGCGTAGTGAATTGTGGTGTAGGAGATAAGAGTGTGCCGACAATGAAGACTTTATGCAAACAAACAAAAATCCTTTTTTCCTATGCAATAAAGAAGAAGAAGCAGTAATGTTAAATTGTAAAAAAGAAAAGAAAATATTACTACTTGAAGACGTATTGAATTTCGTTCAGCGCTAAGGACCGTAGTAGTTTGCAAAGCCACTGAGACGGAAGTAATACGTCTATCGAAAGCTTTAGACAACAACTTGCAACTCCTTTGAACACGCTACACCAAATAAAAAAAAAATAAAAAAATAAAAAACTCAAAGCACCACAACTAAACCCTACTCAACCCTACTCATCTTAGCCAGAAGCTCTACGTCGATGCTTCATTGCGCTTCAGCTCATTTCACCACGGTTGCTTTCCATTCAACGCGCCTTGCCACACTGCGATTGCATACGGTCATTTGTTTTTACTAAATTGCATCCGGTTATGAACAAAAATATCTATGCATGCCACAGAAAATGTTTGCCAATGTCTTAGAAACGTTAAAATTGCAAAATCTACAGCGTGCGTCTCTCTCTACTGCGCTCGATAAGCAAAAATATTTACTGGCAGCACCTGCGCTGACTGCTGCCTCACTACGTGTCTTTTCCACTCTACTCTGCTTTTATATTTATTGAGAATAATTTTAGGTATTTTAATTTTGTCTTATCTCGAAAACTGGCTTCCAAAATTTTGGCATATGTGGTCGGTCGTTCGGCCTGCACGCTGTGCAGATTGCCAGAGTTGCATGCTTGCCACTTCATTGGTTGTTGCAATATTTAAAAAGAAGCTATTTAAACTGCAGCTGCGACTCGACTCGACTCGTTTCGCCACGACTTGAATTTTGTGTCTGTCTGCTTTGAGATAAAATTTATTTTTATTGTTTTGCATTTTGTTATTTTTAAACGTTGCTATTCGAGAAATCAGTTTGCGTCCACTTCAGCTCGCAGCTGCTTTCAGTTGTCTTCCGTTGAGTTGAGTTGAGCTGAGTCGAGCCACGACTACAGCACACCTGCAGCACAAATAAGTAAAATGTGTGTGTCTGTGAGTACGTGTGTGTGTGAGTATGTCTGTCTAACTATCTTTATTAGTTAGCATGAGGTCAGAATTAAGGACATTTTGTATCTGCTTAAATGCTTAGCGAAAAATGAATTCAAAAATCTGATTTTCTTGAGGAGAGGGAGGTCAAAATAATTTAAAGTCCTCTTAAATTGCTTGCTTGGAGAGTTGAAGATTTAAAATTTAATGCCGGCTTTTGTATTGCTTACAGCACACAAGCTTCGAATATTAAATGCTGTCAACCAACTCTGTTGTATGGAAATGACAACACCCAGAGACTACATACAGACTTCCATCAACAAATGCTTGATTATCATCTGCAAAATATTGTGGCCAAACATTACCACCATCATGTTTTGGAGTATAATAAACGAAGAACCTAAACAACGGAAATAGCGTTGAATAAGTCACAATTTAAGAAGACCGCCGCGCTTGACTGGAATCCTATAGAAAGGTTGATCTAAAAGGTTGATCTACAAACAACTGGAGAAGGTCCACCCTATGCGAGCTAACAGCGGCCACTCTACACATCAGATAGTGCAAAAACAACAGCTAAAACAGAGTTCCATGGAAGTGCTTTGGGGTGACCCTATGCCCCAAGAGGAGTGAAGAACCTTATGAAAAAAAGAAGTACTGTTTTCACCAATTGGTACAACCTTGTTGCTAAGAAGACGACGGTGCCAGTCTTAGCTTTTGCAGATTTTGATTAAATACAGTTAGTCAGAAGGAAGTCAATTGAACTAGGTCGGTTGTAGTGACTCTGCTTAGGGAGCTAATTTTGCTATGATAGATCTACTGGAAGTCATGACTTCATAAACTGACGGTTCTAACGGTGGTCTACTCTACTACTGCTGTACTGCTGGGTTAGATTCTTCTTTTGGTTTGCTAACAGTTCTAAGAGCTTATTAGCACGGCAATCAAGAAAATCAGTAAATAATTGTAATAAATGAAGAATGCAGCTTGAGTAGTATATGTGTCGTTGTGCGGGACACGTTGCGGAGTAACACCCGCTCGAATTTGAGGAACACAGATAGAAACGCTGTGACTCGAATTGTTGGTTATAGTCGCTTATTCAATAGGTGCAAGCCTTCACTTGAGACTTATCAGTTACATTTCCATGCATCCTCAAAAACCCTGCAGAGAGCCTATAGAGAATGCTCTGTATGAGCTGAGTTTACGAACTTCATTCTTGCACGAGAGAGTTTCAGTTCAATATCGCTATGTCTAAGAACTTCAGCTATGTTTCAATTGTTCTAATGACCTAGTCTTTGTGTCTTAGACAGGCATATTGTGATTCATCTCAGGTCTCAGGCATGTGAACGTCAATCGTCAAACACTCAGCGGTCTTTAGAAAAAAGCGGTCAGAACTTGGGTGAGAACGACTCCTCTTGATTTTTGCCAGCGTATTCATACATACATAATTCACTGTAAGTGATGCTACATCTTCACGTTGCGTATCCGTCATATACAATGCGTAGTATCAGCTCATGTTTAATGCGAAATTGGGGTACACAAATAGAATTTGTTATGCAAACGTAGCAAAAGGCTTAGGCCTAATTAACACTATATATGTGTGTGGCTGTGGTGTGTGTTGATATGGCAAAATATTCCTGTTCCTGTAACTTGTTAATTATCACAACGAAAATAGAACCGCAGCTTATGTGGTAGTGTCGGCCGCAACATCGAACTCAAGCCGCAAAATCGTGGGTCAAATCGGTGGGGTTTTGCGGTAGTTGGCGAAGCAGCTTAGGTTGACATGCAGCATTTTGAAGTGTATGGCAGCTGCAACAAAGTAGCAGGCTGCAGGAGGCAGGCGGCAAGCGGCTCGTGTGCTGTATGTAGAGCCTCATGAATACTCACACTCAAGCCAAGAAAATGCACGTGTCTATGTTGATGCTTGTATTAATGAAGCCTTTTGCCAAGGATTATGCAAATGTGACCCCAGTGTGCACGTGCACAAACACACTAGAGCACATATGTAGATACCCAGATACATAGATACATATTCATTTACATGGAAACAAGTAGAAAGTAAAGTACGAACGTTGCTTGCTGAAGATTTTCGTAATAATAATTTATGCGTCAGCAGGTGCAGACAGCGTTTTGTGATACCCTAACTACACAGACACACACACACACACAGTATATGCTAAAAAGACCACAGGCAACGTGGCGTATGAAGAATGTCTTTAAAAATTTCAACAAAATTGCAAGAGCGGCGAACCTCAAAAATCGCCCACAGCCATGCAACGACACTTGGCTTCGAAACTCAACATTTTGATGAGGGAATCTAGAGTAGGAAAGTAAGAACGACAGACAAGAAATAATGAAATAAAGAGAGCGAGCGAGAGATGGAGTAATAGAGCAAGGTGTTCGAGTCAAAAAAAGTGCCGCCAGGTAAGCGCGGCAAACGAACAGAAACCGATAGCAGAAGTACTAAATGACCAAGCGGAAAGCCGGAAATAGCAGCATGGAAAGTGTAGAAAAAGTAGCACGAAAAATATAACAAAAAATTAATAAATAAATTAAAAAAAACCTTCAACAATTTCATATAGCTTCGGGCGCAATCAAAAACTCCAGCTACATTGCCTCCTCTGCGTCTAAGTGGTTGCCAAAAAAAAAAAAAACACTCAAAGCATCCAATGGAATACTACCCGCAGTCATGTTTTTGCCACCCGCACTTGACTCGCAATAATTAAATCATAAAAATTGTTTTTTAATGAAATTAGTTTTGCTGGATTTTCTCGCATGTTTCACTGTAATTAATTCGCAAAGCTATGCTTTTCTCTCTCCCTCTCTCTCTCTCTCTTTCGCCCCCTCTGTGCATCACCGCTTGGCTAAAATGTATCTGTGCTCGCATGCGTGGGGTTGTACGAAAGCTCATTTTTATTGTCGCTGGCAGTTTGTCAGTCAAAATGCGCCACACCACCACACCCGCTAGATGTCTACGCTTACACATTACTTGCGCTGATTTTGACGCAAAGCAACTCGACGCGACTTGACTCGACATGACTAGACTAGACTCGACTTGAGTTGAGTTGCGTTCAGCGTCATCATCGCCAACGTTGGCATAGTCATCAGAGCGATTCGCGTTAAAATTTGATTTTTATGCCATCAGCGCTTCATCTTGCATCGTGTTTCCTGCTGCCTTGTGCCTTCTGCTGAACTTGAAGTTTAACTTGACTTTTGCTACAAATTTTCGCAGACTACCACTCAAAATAAGACGTACGTAACTTTCTGCAACGCAGCTCATCTCAGCGAATATATATCAGATTACAAACGCCAGCATTGGCATAATTAACATGCCTATCTCACTCTTGGCATCGCCTATGTCTCTTCTTCTCATACTCCAGCATTGTCTCCAAACGCTACCGCGGTCGTTCTTTTGCAGTCATTTTCTCTTGAATTTTCATCGTGTTAATAATGAGCTAGCTACGTTTACTGAATGTTACCCCAACTGCCATTCAAGTTACCCTCATTTGAAAATGATGCCGGTTTTGCTTGAATGCCGTCTACGTCTGGCGTTGAATCTCGTACCCAGCATTTTTAAGCGCCGCTAAATACATCATTTAATTTTTGTAACTGACTTGCGGAATTGATTGAAATTTGCTGAGGGTTAGCCTCAAAGCATTTTAAATGGCATGAAGCCAACCCCAAAACATCAGCGAGTTAAATTGGGGTTAAAGTCGCCGCGAAAGTACAAGCGCTCAAGTGATTGTCAACAATTGACCACACCTAAAGTAGCAAAGCAGTTGTAGGGTTTTGTGAAAAAAAATAAATAAAAAAAATTAAATAAAATAAAAATAAAAAATGCACTATTTCAATGCTTATGTAAATCTCTTAAATAACTATAACTACAGAGAAAGCAAATTGCAATAGCCGTGGCTTCAAGCGCTATGCAACATCTGCATTTGCTGCGATAGCTACAACTGTCTGCAGTTGAATTTCGTACCTTTTTGGGGATTTGTGTATATAAATAGATTTTTTTTTGTATTTGTTTTATGCTGCCAACAGTCACAAACCTTTATATGCAACCTTGTCTATCTTACTGGCGCATTTCGTTATCGCACAGCAACAGCAACAGCATATGCAGTGGCAATAACAACAACACTTTTTTAGCTGCCAAAAATATTTGGTAGCAAGAGAAAATTCACAAAAGTATTTTGCTATTTTAAAATATCTCAACTGCTCGCTCTCTCTAATTTTTTACTTTTATATTTTAATACTTTTTTCTTGTTTGCTTATCTGTTGAAATGTTTTCGATTTGCAAATTAAATCCTTTTGCCCCCAAACGTGTGCGCAGGCGACGTGGCGTTGTATGGTGTTTGTATTTTAATTTCGATTAGATAATAGTATTCAATATTTTATGCAAATTTCTCATTTTACCACTAACAGCGACAACAACAATGTCATTAAATTATACTAGATACTAGCTACTGTTATCCTCGTTGCTATGCAATGTGCATATCTAAACATGGCTTATTTAGAGCACGTTGCTTCAATTTGCACGCATTTTATTTTTGCTGCTTAAAAGTAGGCTACAACTGCTTCATTTATATACCCACAGCGTTAGACTACTTCAATAATTTACGTGCATTTTGAATACAATTTTGAACTGTTGCAATCAACGCCATTGAGTTTTTCGTAGTAACTACTCAAAAATGCATTTTGTTGCACTTAAAAACTCCCAACTTGGTTGGTCAACCGAACGAAAGAACTACTTAAGAACTACGCCCAAATGTTGTTGGCAGCATGAAAATTTCAAAAACAGTTTTCATTTAAAATAAATAAATAAGTGAATGAAACACAGGCATGCAGACAGGCGAGCAAGGCTAAACAAGGCCCATAAAGCTAAAGCAAGTCGAATAAAAATAAATAAAAATAAAATAAAATCCAATTTTATATGGGGTGGATTTAGATTTGTAGCCAGGATTTAGCATGCCTCTAAGCTGAGTGGCATGGTGTGGCATGTTGTGATGCCGAGACGAGTCAGCATAAAAGCTGAAAATCGGTTTTCATACGTGGTAGTGGTAGGCAGTAAAATCAGAAACAGCTGAATGCCTATAAATATGCTATAGTTTTTTGGCTTAGAATAGAACGATAGGATTGTAGTGTGTCTGGTTGTTGTTTCCAGTGCTTGTTTTGTTGTTGGCTGCACAAGTTCAGTTCTACGCAAATAAACAATGGGAAATGATAATGGGGAAAAAATAACAAAAACAACAACGATTGAGTTGCAAATGAATTCTAGATTCGATTTAAAATTCAGTACAAAACGTTTGGCGTTAGTACTAACAAACAGACACAGATAGCAAGATACACAGTTGGAAAGATACATAGTTACACACGCAGTCTCTCGCCTGGCATGAAAAAAGAAGGACATCAAAGGCGCACATGTGACGCTCGAATTGGCCAATGCAACGATCTGGGACTCCCACTTTTCGTACTCTTACGACGCACGCCAATTGATATTGCTTCAGTTAGGGCCGCTGCTGAACCATGACACGTGCATTGTTGCATTGGTGACTACTGTCAGGGGCCACAAGGCCATAGTTCAGTTTTGAACTTCATTAAATTTGGTCTGCGTAAAAATTGTGCAACTTAAAAACTGCCATTAAACGTCACTAAAATCCTTTTTATACACCAGTGTTGGCTAAGGCAAGACACCAATTGGCAGCAGACAACAATGTCCAGGCAAAGTTTTTACGTAGCACGCAGCTTGTGCGGGTCCTGACACAGTTGGCCTTTGGTACCAAGGAAAATGACAGCAAACAATGAAACGACGTTCGACCAGTTGGTACCAGTTTAGGGAAATGTCTCTTGTAAGTTTCAAGAGTCTTAAAGTGTATTTTTGGCTTGACGTCAGCTCAGCTGTAGTTTTTTTTTTTTGCATATTTGCAGCACGAATCGAACTCAAACAAAGCGTAACTTTTTCTACCTTTTGTCGTTAGAGTAGCAAACAGGAGCAAAATATAAAGTAAAATGTCTCACTGCTACCTATATAGCAAGCCTACAACGACTACACTGAGGCAAACAAGCTCAAGCAACGCCTGAATGCATGCTTAAAAAAGAAGGAGAAGAAATGTCAAAAGCACATTCAAGTGGCTGAGCGATTGGAGTCGCGTCACAAAGCGTCGAACAACTTGTTCAGCATCATGTCCAGCATTTTGCTGTTTATACGTAGGCATGTACCGGTTTGACTGCGGCAGGTTGGAGGTTGAGCTGTACTTCTGTGTTTGTACGACATTTTCAAAACGTGCGTCGAAACTGAAGCGTAACTTTGCAATGGTGGCTGGCACATAGAGCACGGACAATGTACACGTTTCAATTGAACTTGCACGTGGCTCTATGCTTGTTCCTGCCTGCTCGTTGTTGTTGTCGTTGTTGCTGTTGTTGTTGATATGTGCGCCGTAGTTTTATATACGAGTTGAATTATAGCAAAATTGAATTTCATTTGCCTTTGTTACGCTTGCTCATTCCTCGTGATATAGCATGCTGACCCATGTGCGAAGCTAGTGAAGCTACAATACAACTCAACTCAACTCGATTCAACTCGACTTTGACTTTCATGACCCATTCAAGGGTGCGTGCACTAGCCGGGGCATAGCATCTGCTTACAATGTCATTCATTAGTTGCATGCTTGTGAAAATGTCGCACTGTCACTTGGTATATCCATGGTCCAATTCTCATGCTTGGGTAGTCTTGTGTTAAAATGCCGATTATATCGAATAAATTGTGTGTGTTGGAACTTCAACTGTAAATGAATGCGCCACGTTCCTCAAAGCTGGTCACGCGATCAAACCCGCATCGCGTGTCGTGGCAGTTCCGCATACAGTTTTGAGGTAGCGCTTATTTTAATGGGAAGCGGACATTGTGGAATTATTTTTTTTTCAATTATTATTATTATTTTTTTGTTGTTGACTTACAGGGTTCTTTTTTCTTTTCTGCAGTAAAAATAACTGAAACTGTCGAAATGTCGAACTTTTATATTGGCTGCCTTACCTTGCTTGCGCGCATTCTTGCCTTTGCCTGCGTCATTGGCGCTGCCAATACGTATTACAATTAATGACACACGCTATCGCACTAATCAATCTTGAACTTTTATCCATGATTTTCTTCTTCTCTTTTTTTTGATTTTTGTTTTTCCATCATTGCCCACTACGAAAATTCTATTAGACTCAGAGTTTCTGTGCTTCATTTTATTAGTGGCTAAAGTCATTAACACGTCAACGCACAAAGTAACATTCTATGCACCCACACCCCTCGTTATACACTACGACATTGTCAATCATTCAGTGTTTCATTCATGCGTCTCCTCCTTTGCTGACCAGCCTAAAACACCGTTATTCTACTTAGCGTGTGTGGGTAGAGGCTAAGCGCCGACTAAGCGAAGTGAAATAAATGCTTCATTATTTTCATCTAATCTGTAATGGGATTCTGTTCAATGAGTTGGAAGGCAGAAGCCAGCCGTAGCTCAAGCGGGATTAGCCGTAATCAATAACTTTATCAAGTGATGAGGTCGTGGTGGTGTTTGGGCGGTGTGGCTGCCTTCTGAGTTAAGTTATTCATAGCTTTTGCTCGACTGGCCGCTTGCAATCACTCAATAGACCACGTTGTTATTGGTCCAGAAAGTTTTTCATGGTGCAATCTCAGCGCAAATCTGCCCAACTCAACTCGCTGCGGTAGGACTTGTTTCTCGTTGCTACGATAAGCCGCACCAGCAACGCTTAAGTGCCACACCACTTGGCCCTCTTAATTTTCTTGTTTGAAAAGTTATTTCGTAATAATTTTGGCGCAAATATGGATTAATTGAAAAGTTTTCCAAAGTATTTTCTTTTTTCGCTTATATTTTTTTTTTTGTTTTCTCGCTATTTCTTGCTCTCTGTAGCACTTATGCGTGCCAGTGTTGATCAGCACACTTAGTAGTTCTATAAGTTACAACGACTTTTGATTGAATTAGTACATTAAGCGAAAAAATTTTCATTTCCTAACTCTCATGCTCAACCCAACTTACACCAACGAGGTGTTAGCAAAGTTTTTTTATATTTTTTATGGATTTTTTTTTTATGAGTTTCGATAGCTCCTCTCAATATTTATTGAAAATCTTGTGGACATTGATTGATTGATGAACTTGCGAAATTTGGTCATTAGTCTCGAGTTGAATGTTGTTATAACGTGCAAAACTTCCACTGAAAAGTATGCCACATTTTGCATATTTTTTCGCTTCATAGCCAGTGTTGCATAACCGTAAAACAAAAATCAATGCAGTGCACATTTTCCATAAACATGTATAGCTGTCATTTAGCAAATAAATACATCATCATCAGGAATAGAGTGTCATCATCAATATCAACAGAGCTTGAGTCATCATAATTTCAAACTTAAATCCACTCAAAATGAGTTTGCCCAAACCCGCTTACTCGAACCGGCTTGCACGATTCACTGTGTGATTTTCATTTTCATGATGTTGTTGATAATAGCAACAACAACAATAAAAAAATGAAAACGTAACTTGAAACGACCAAGTACTTCAATCATTAAACTGCCATCTATACACGTACACAACAAGACCAAGTTAGGACACAATCGAATTGCAAATCGAATCGTATCGAGTTGAGTCGAGTAGATCAGAAAATTCGTATTAGGAAACTTCAAATAAGAATTCTTAATGCAGACAAAAATGTTGTAAAGCACGAATGAATAACTGAATGAATAAATGAGGCTAAAGCTAAAAGGGAAACAGGCAACCAACCTACGAACCGGGGCTCGAAGCTCCAAGGCTTAAAAATGAGTAGCAGTGCTATTAAGAAGACTGACTCAACTGACTGACTGAATGACTTTGCCTCAAATCGATTTAGCGCTTCATAATCAAATTTTTATATATTATTATTTTATATTTTTTTATATCTTTATTTCATTTTATTTTATTTCATTTGTTTGGCACAAAACGAAATCAAAGCGATGCAAGAGGAGCAAAGCACACGGGCTTTCTATTTTACCCCCTTTGCAGTAGGGTACTTGTCAAGATTGAATTCTTTTTTTTTTTTTGGCATTTTTATTGATCAAACAGAATGTGTTACTGGCATAGCTGTAAGCAATACAAATGGATGAGCGTCAGACAACAAAAGCTATAAGCAAAGAACGCATGGGTAGAAGGTCGGTTGGTTGGTTGGTTGCTTGCTTGCTTAGTTGGGCGTACCTGATGAAGAGGCGCACCTAAATTGAAGAAGCCCCTTCATGTCGGCTTTCGTGTCACTGGCCCGGACACGCCATTGTCAGCTTGTATATTTTTTTTAATTGTCTTCTTTTTATTTTGTAGCGACTTTTTTCATTTGCCACAGGAATGAATTCGATTTGTATCTGATGTAGTCTGTATATGAGCCCTTGTCAAACAGTCAATCAAATCATACAAATAACTATTGTATCTAAACATATATATTGTTATATATGTTGCTAAGCTTTTACGGACATACATGGACATGTGCCGAAGAAAGTCGGTTTTATTGCAAAACAATGTCTACATTATGCAAATTCAATTAAGCCATACCCTCTGAGCACCTCCTTTCACAAGCACGTTCGCTTACAAGCACATTCATTATTGTGGCAATCATAGCCGTCAAAGGGCGCATACAATGACCATAAATATGTTAACGGTATTACGGTGAACGCCTACCAAACCAACACAAGTGAGCGAACAAGAGTAATATTTCAAGTGCAAAAATACCTATGTATTGTTGTGTATGTGTTAGCATGTGTTTGAAGGTGTTTGCGTAATAAATTTGAAATAATTGACTTACCGGACCAAACTGCTCAAAATAGCTTTTGACATCCTCCAGTGTTGTGGGCGCCGATAAGCCGCCCACAAATATTTTCTTCGTTCTCGTCACCATCTGCAAAAATCAGAGGAAACCATATTAGATTGTAGAAGTCGAGCGCAAATGGTTAAATTTGTGATGTATAGAGTAAGAGAAAGAGGAAGAAGTAAAAAAGACATTTTAGTTAATTTATGTTTGTCTCGCAGGCGTTTATTAATTAATTTTCGAAAGTTTTAATGTGTGTGAAATAAATCTTGTATGCAATTGTTTTTGGCACATGGTGATTACTTCGGGTCATGGCATAGCATTTTTGAGTACTGAGTTGGCTCGATAAGTGCACATATTCTCTTAGGGATTTAGTATAAAGATTATCAGAATAACTAAAATCGTCTTCGAACAACAAATCAAGTAAGTCTGAATAATATAAGTAATAAAAAGAAAAATGTGAGTATGCTTGGTACTAACGAGCTTCAGTTGTGCAACGTTTTGCCGCCCACCGTGGGGATCGACTTCTGGGACGGCAACCGTAGTATGCTTCTACTAGGTTACTAAGTCGACGCACACATTCAGGCAGGCAATGATTTAACTGTGTCTGGGTAGCGACCTGAAAGACTTCGCGTGCTTTCGTGCTCGAATCAATGGCTATGTTTGATTGTATGCGAGCGTTACGCTATGCAAAATTTTACCCTACTGAAACCAAAGATGTTTCACATCAAAAATATGTCAATTTGCTTAACACTAATGAATGTAATGTGACAATGAAGCATTATCAAGCATTATAACTTAATGCATCTGGTTATTAAATGTAGGTAACATACAACAAATCAATATTATAACTCATGACTATTCTCATGGCTATTATTGTATATAAACAGAGACACGCAGATAAGAAAAAACAGCAAAATGACACATATATAAAAAGCAATTACAACAACGCCAACATTATACTTTTCTTGCGCACAAGCAAATGATTTGACTGTATGCGAGCGTGACGCTATGCAAAATTTTACCCTACCATGACACCAAAGATGTTTTACAAGAAAAAAAAAACACCTAATAATACTCTGTACTCACAGTCTTAAAGTAGCAAAAATCATTGACTCTTTGTAACTACATGTTGTAAGCTAAAGTAACATAGCTGGAGTAGCTTTAGCTAATGACACATAAATATTCAAAGTTATTTGTACGTTTATCTGAGCGAATGTGTGTGCGTGCAAGCCATGCCGATTGAATGTATCCCCAGGGACAACTAAAATCGTGATAAGCATGGGGCTTTCATGCGATGATCATATGTTTCGCTATACATATGGCTTTGTGTTTATGTTTGCATGTCTATGTGTAGGGTGGTGTCTGCAGACAAATGCGTTACGGTTCAGCGGGCTTTGCTGCAGTTCAACTACGTCGAAATGCAATTTTTGTGCAATGCAAACGATTGCAAATGCAGAAGAGTGCATCAACAAAAAGTAAAGTGGGACAAAAAGAAGACAGACAGTGGATATAAACACACGCACATATGCAGTCAGAATAGCAGTCTCGCCAGCAGCAACAACTTTAACTAAAACTAAAAAAAAAAGAGAGAGAGAGAAAAAATAGTTAAGAAAATGGGACAAGGATAATGCCCCAAAACGTTGCCTTCAACGTTGTCGGTGTCTAAGACCGACGACTCCGACAACTGTGACAACACTTAGTACGCGCTGGGGGCTTGCCATTGACTTCGAGGCATTCTTATTATCCATGCGTTTTTACCATTGAATTTTTTCCTCTTTTTTTTCTACTTTTTTTCGGTACAATAATTTTGCTACTACTTTATGTGAATGTGTGCGTTAAATGACTAGAACGTTTTTTTTTCTCAAGCACGGTTTTAGGGGCTACAATAAGTTGCCGGTGAAAACGAATATTGGTCGTAGCAAATGGGGAATGGGCGATGCATATGTGTGTGTATATGAAGTATATATAAACTTCATCATCATCTTCAGCTCATAGTCAGTAATGAATATCTGTGAAAGCATTTTTTTTATTTTTATTTATTTTTGGTATAAAAAGCTTACGTGTGTGTGTCTGTCTGTGCTGTTGTGGTAAGATGTTGGGGTTGCTTGTTGCCGCTGGTAGGGGTGATGTTTTGTAGCGCACAGAGGCAACTAACTACTTTGCGTGGTTCAGCAACTTTCAAAAAACTACACTTCGTGCAAATCGTTGCATTTCGTTTAGTTTAGTTCGCTAGATTCTGGGTTATTTCTTGCAAACGCTCTCCCACTCACTGCCCACTCTTCCTCATAGGTTGTGAGAGGCGTGAGTGAATTTCTGTATGTATATGTATGGTAGAGTGCATGTGACACTATGGCATCGCTTCGCATCGCATAGCATCGCATATTCGAGCTGACAGTTTCAAGTGCCAACTTTACGCAGTTAGTAACGCGCCAAGAACGACAGCGTTGCAAAAGTACTCGTACCAACAACACGAGAGCGGGGGCTTGAGAATAGTTTAGTAGTGATATGTATGTATATGTGTGGAGTGAGCTGAAGCCGTTAACGTTAAATGACAGCAGTTAAGTCACAGTGGGCAAGGCTGCTATATATATAAAACGCGCATGCTGACTTAGTCAGTATCGGGCCTCTTTATTTTTTTATTTTTTTGAATTTCTTAATGTGCCGCATTCCGTACCACGTTACCGCATTTCGTACCACTGTGGCAAATTGCGCTGCTAAACAAAACAAAACAACGCACAAAAACCGGATAAAGCTGATGACGCTGATTGCAACGACCGAGAGAGACTGCAACTTATGAGCACATGAGGCAATGTTGCATAGTCAAGACAACATGCAGCAAGTACTATAAAGTACAAGGGGCGTGGCATTGAGGGGCTGAAAAGTTGGCGGGCTAAAGAGATAGGAATCGTTTGCGCGTTCATATGAGTGTGGCTGACGTTTGGAACGAACGACTGAATCTTGCGTAAGTGTGTTATATCTGTATGCTATATCTGTGGCTGAGTGTCTGTAGAGTGTGTGCTCCTGTGCGCGTGTGTTTGTATGTATGCATGTTTGTATTATGCTGAGCCAGCAGTAAAACTCATACAATGTCGTAAAATTAAAACACTTGTGAAGACACGCAACTACACGAATGCTCAAACACACAGACAAACGATTACACCATCCTCTTTGTAGCAGATAAGTGGGAGTTGGGCTTGAATGTCTGTTACAATACACTTAGCTGCAAATGCCGCACACTAGCAAGCACACTAGCATGCAAGCAAATCACTTTAGCTGGCATGTCTGGTGCTGCTGCTGCTGCTTGCTGGACACCCACTGCAACAATTTGCAACGCTTCAACTGCAACGCTTTGCGCTTCACACTGACACCCCCCGCACTACTACTAAAACTGCGATAACTTTTAGCTTGGTTGCCCGTTAGTGCTTGTTATTGAAAATTGCTGCGTTGTTAAAAAGTGATTTGAACCGAAATTTCGTAGTGAGCAATAGAAGCAAAATCAACACCAGCAAAAGCACAACTGCAAAATGATTACAGTGGGTTTGACTTTGTAGCAAAATGTGTAAGAATGGGGCTTATCAAATTGTACAATTCACTTCAATATAATTCATGAGGCAAACGCCGAAATGGGGCCATTCAAAAAATCAGCACTGTACCCGCTCGGTATGTGCGCTGCCTGCAGTAGACGATGGCAGAAGATAGATGAGACAATCGTTTATTATTTTCTTAATTTCCGCGCATAGAAATGTTTCACATTTTATATTTGACATTTGCTATTTTCAATTGCGCCAGTAATGTCGTGAAGTGCAGGCGTGAGTAATTACAAAAAAAAAATTAAATAAATGAATGCAAAGAAATTGATATTAAAATAAAGGCGTCCAGCCTCCGTTGAAGTAAACATTCTTTTAGACAGCCGCTTTTTCAAATAGCAATTGATTTTTAAAAATAACTGCGGCGCGCATTCCTCATGCTACCATAAAAATTCTTTATCATACAAAAAGAAAAAGCCATAAAAAACCAGACAAAATAGTTATATATTCCTATATATCTTTGTATCAATAACATTAAAGTTCCGTCACTTAAAGATTTTTTTCTTCATTTAAACATTGAGTATTTAATAAATCACCCTGCAGCAAACATCCTTGTACTCATGGTGATGTTGTGTCGGAACATGGAAGAAACTTTTCACTTTACTAAAAACACCAACGCCAAAATTAAATTAAATGAGTTGCTTTGAATTGATGATATTCCATTTGGCGCATGAGTCGCCGACAAATGACATCATTCAATGTCATTGATGGCAATTCTAATGGCACGCCCAAAGCTTATAATAGTAGAAGTCGTAGTAGTGGTAGTAGACAAGAATAATCATGAACACAGCCTAAATGACTTCTGAAATAACATACAAATTGTGGTGCTCAGAGAAATCACTACTGACTAATGCTTGTTATTCTTCGGCTATACAAGACCTATCTGAAGCGGTCCCAAAAAATCATTACCGTACATTAAAAATAAATTAAAACATGGTTCTTATGATTTCATGAATAAGCTGCTCTTAAGAAATAAATTTTGGCTGGGAATTGGTTATCATTTCATATGGAACACAGTCAAACCTCTATATAGCGATTATTTATGGGACCAAAAAATCATTTCGTTATATGGAAAATTCGTTATACAGTAATGATGTGTATTGGAAAAAGCTGCATACTTTAAATTAACTCGTAAAAGGTAGATCCTCCTTTGTATAGAAGTTCGTTAAAAGGAAGTTTGACTGTATTAACAATTAAATTACAAATTTCATGAGGAACTATTTCATGAGAAGTGAGTCTAAAGAAATTATCTTTAACTAGAATTGATAACTCGTTCAAATGTAGGAGAGCACTGCCGCCTACAACCTCGCCTCTTCGTTCGACAGAAATACTGGCTGCACAGAGACCAGCCTAACCTGATGTCGACTGTAATGAAGGTAATCAACTAATACAGCAGTCGCCATAGAGAAGAGTTTCTCTTCTCAGAGCATCTCATCTCATTAAGAGCATCCCAACCCCCTGGCGATCACTAACACTCGCAGCATAGTAAGGCGTAGATTGAAAGTGCTACATTTGCACGACCACCATCTCAGAAGGAAGTAGCGTCATTATTCTATTATTAGGAGCTTCCATTAGTTCAGGTAATTTTTTTAATGCAAAAATCAATTTATTGAGAAAATTGGTACAATATGTATTATTCAGCATCATCGCCATAAGTTTCTAAAGTGCTTACATGGGCTCCGGCAACAGATTTCTTCCAATCCATGATTAGCTTCAATACGCATTAAATAACTTAATACGATAAAATGGAAAGTTGCTATTTTAGTATTGAACAATGTAAAAACCATCGAATTAGATAGCTGTTTGTCAGCTGTTTACATTGATACTTCGAATTTCGACCATTAGTTACTAACCAGAATTAATGAAAGGTTCTAAGAGTAACCGTCGAATAGGGTTTCATAAGTATTATGAAAATCAGAATTCTCAGAGTAAACTGATAGAATAAATTAAATAGTTCCTAGAAATTTATGGCGTACCATAATGTTAAATTATCTCTAGAATCTCGAGAATTGCCAACCCTTAGATAACAATTCTGAATTAGCATATTTTTTTGTTTTTTTTTTTTTGTTTTAGATAAGTCACGTCAGCCAACAGCTACTTTCATCTCTTTAAGTGCCAAAGAGCTGTTAAAATTTAAGGCAGCTTAACACAAAAAAACAAACAGCTACCCTTACTCCACTAACTCAAAAAACTTCTACAAGCAAAGTAGCTGCCTTTGATAAGAAAACCATAGCATAAGTTGAGGCTGTGCTGTCATCATCGCCATCATCGATAGAGTTGCGTAAAAGCGAGCAACAACGCCGTTTGGCAACGACAGGTTGTGAGTATATTTTATTGAAAAGGCAAAATCAATTTAACACTTTCGCCTAAATTATTCATTTTGCATAATAATTTTCAAATCTGTCAAAATTTGTGTAGCACGACGTAATATTTTCGAAGTTTTTACGAGTTCTTCACGTCTCGTTTCTTAGCCTTGGTTCGTGTGGTTTGTGTTAAGTAAAAAGCTCTCAACACTAAAAGACCTAAACACAATTTTCAAAAAACCCCACTCTTTCGCCAAAAAAACCAATACAAAACCAACAAAACCCTTTGACTAATCAGCATCAAAGAGTGCGTGGCGCGTGGAACACAAAACCCGCACCACTTTTTAGGGCAACCGTAGACCGTAGGAACCAAGAACGAGCTTAGTCGGCTCGACGAATGCTTTTTCCGCGGAGCGTTACAAATTCTGTTAGGCGAAAATTTCATCAACGCCAGCACAACTTAGAACGACTCAACGTGAATGTATGCCAGGCGAGTAAGCGTCGACGACGTCAACGTTGTCAAAATGAAAGGAAAATGTCTCATAAATCCTTTTAATATTAAATGAGCTCATTCCCAGAGTTGCCACCACGCTCACTGTTACCAACGTCCCCAACTACGTGCAAACTCAATGCATTGAGTATTATGCGGCTAATGGGAACAAGAACATCTCGTTTGGTTTATTTATTTATTTATTTTTTTTTTTGATAGTTAACTGTAACTCTGTGGTGCTCTGCTCGTTACGGTCGCTTGGCATCGTGGGTTAAAGAACACAAAAACTGTAGTGTTGTCACATGAAGCGAATAGCGAACAAGCACAACTTTGATATCAGATAGCAAGGCGGTTGTGAAAGGTGCAGTGCGGTTAAAGATGTGAATACGCTGGTCTCGTGTGTGGTCTTTTCTTGCTTGACTTGCTATTATACCTTGCTGTTTTGCTACATTAACAACAAAAAACGACACGTGTTTCGCTCACAATGCCAGAGCATCGTCCTTTTCGGTGTTCGCTGGTTGGTAACAGTTAAACATAGACAAAAAGCTACGCATTTTTGAGAAATCGGTTCAGGCCGCTACATTGACATCAAGGTTTAAGGGTGTGGGGAGTGTGAACAGGGTAAAGCGAGTTGAGTGAGCTTGACCACGACGACAATGTTGGAGCATGTGCCATTGAACATAATTTTTAACTTGTACCGCATGTGTATTGTGCTGTTATGTTGTGCCTTTTATTGCTTACTTCAGATCACTCTCCACATTTTGTGCTTTTTAAATGTTCAAATTAGAAGTGTTAAGCCAAATTTCATTGTCGCCCTTTTTTATTTTACTTCGATTGCTTGTTTTCTTGCCTATTTTAATGTGCAACCCTTTTTCCAGTTATCTTATTGCTTTATTTTCTGTTATTTTATTGTTGTTGCTATACTCGTTGTTACTGTAATTAGTTGTACGTGCTGTGTTTATGCAAAATTCGGCCCCAGGGATTAGATCCGCATTGAATTTCAAATGAATTCATTGTAACAAAATCGCTAGTCAAATTTAAAGCTAAAATGGGTTTTAGCAATGAAAATAATAAATAAAATATACAAAAACAAAAATCAGAAAACAAAAAAAAAATTAAATGAAAATAAAATTTTAATTTGTTTTAAGAAAATTGTGAAAAACAAAACCCACAGAAATCATTTCTTTAGTACACAAATTAATTAAATAAAATACTCGCTTAAAGCAATAAATTATTTCTGTTATTAAATTAAAAATCTTACCCCAATAGCATTTTTTTATTACTTGCATTATTTATAATTTTCATTATGTACTTTAGACGCATTTAACTTATTATCACCCAAACAACGCATTAACACTCCCTATGGTTGTGAAATCCGCAGCATACAAAAATAATTCATAACGTCTGAAAAAGGTTGCCTTAGAATACAAAATATTGAAGACATCAAAAAAGGGGTTCTAGGCATTGAAGCGAGACTCTTATATTTGTATTATTATTTCTTATTATATTTTGTGATTTTGTTAGGTCGTTTTAGATTTTTAAATACAGAAGCAGCTTTTGTTGTTGTCGATAAAAGCAAACAAACCAGTTAAGTTCAATGGAAAGCACTCATTTTGCACCCAACACCCACAGCCAAACAAAAATAAAAGAACGCAGAACGTGACAAATTATCCTTGCAAATTTCGAAGAATGAATAGAAAAGGATAGGAAAACGAAAAGATTCTTCCGAAGAAAATCAACCAAAAATATTCGAATGTGGGAGCGTGGCAAATGACATTGAAAACGCTAATGAGAATGTTGCTCAGCGGGGTTGAAAATAATCAGAAAAAATGGTGAGAATAAGAAAAAGAAAATCAGAAAAAACTGAAGCGCAAAAATGAGAAAAATGTGGGCACAACTATAGAAAGTATTTGGAAAAATTGTGTAGAGAATTAAGAAATTAATTGTTGAAAATTGAAAAAGATAATGAAGAAGAGGGAATAAAATTGAGAAACCAATTAAGAAAAAATGGAACTGAACTTGGAAACCAATTAAGAACAAATTTAGTATAAAACTGAAAAGAAAAATTGTAGAAAAACATAGGAAATATATAGACATTGGGAAGAGAAGACCAAAGTATAGCCAATAGCAGTCAATTAGAATTTTGAAAAATTGCGAACAATTTGGAAGATTACATTCAAAATGTTATTAGAAAAACAAGGAAAATAATGATAATAAACTCAACATTTTAACGGTCACTTAAGTGCGTGACACATGTTAAGAAAGTATACTATTGCATTGTATATATTTAAACAGATGAAGCTGAAAATTACTTAAACAAGTTGAAGGATCTTGAGATATGAGACACGGATGAGACTGCGGATGATACTGCTGGTGAGTGCAAACGATCCCGCTGTAGCCTCAGCTCTCTTGCAACACCAGTTGGGACTTATTGAGTATTGGCTGAAGAGTTGGAAATCCGTAAATATCAAATTCAACGTGTTCCATCCTGTTCTTATTAATGGTGACGCCGTTCCAACCAGTGCCACTGTGAAGTACCTGGGACTGACACTGGACAGGTGTTTCATCTAGCAACCTCATGTCAAGACCAATCAAAAGCAGTTGGACATGAAACTTTAAAGCCTGTGTAGGGTGTTTAGATCAAAGTCGAAGCTCAACCTACGAAACTAGCATTTACTGTACTGAAACCTGTATGGACTTATGGTATACAACTTTGGGCAACTGTTTTCAATTCAAATCTTCAGAGGTTTAATTCCAAGCTACTGCGCAAGATCGTAGGTCCGGAATTATGTTATCCATCGAAACTTGAAGATTCCAACAATCAAAGAAGAAATCATCAATTACGGCAGCAACATTAGGTTGGAGGACCACGTGAACCACCTAGCAATCAACCTGCTGGACAACACCATCCAACACGACGCCTGAAAAGGCTACACCGTCTAGATCTCTCATTCTGCATCACCCATTAGTGATCATTTATTATTATAAACTTATTATTGTACATGAGATTAAAATACGCTGGATATCGCCTCACGATAGTAGCAAATAAAGACTATAGACGAAAAAAAATTTAATAATAACAAAAAAAACTTTAAATGAAATTTTTTTAAATTACTTTCATTAATATAATTTTAATGGAGAATGTTTAGGCGTTTTTGTTGTGAATTTATTATCTCTTACTTATGGCCAGGCAGCTGAAATTCAATTGTTCGAATTGCACAGCTTTTTGCTAAGTAAGCTTACGTTTTCTCTCAGTCAGAAATTTTCCCATTGTTATGTGAATTATGGCCTATGGCCTCCTGAATATGTTTGGAGGGAAAGACGTAAAAAGTAAAGAAAAAAACGCTGTCAATTCGAGGAGCCAGCGGGCGCGTTCAACTATTTTATAATTCTTTGAATTTGAAGCGAATAATTTTGAAAACGAACGCTGAAGTTGGCGCGGCACGGAACAGAGAATAAAATACAGAATAAAATCTCATATAATTTGGAAACCATTTAACAAAGAATTGAATTGAAAATATTCAAATTACGAAAGTTGCTATTACAAAAACAAAAGAGGTTTTCGTTCGTTGAATATGTATTTTTATAGCTATAACATTTTGCATAGATTTGTCTTTGATAGACGTTTGGTAGGTCTTTTCAAATGTTTCCTAGCAGGCATTGTCAGAATTAGCTTAACGCATGTGGTTCGTAAATGTAGGTAACCGTAAGTCTTGTCAATGACTATCAAATGGTTTTGCACAAGGTTGATTTGCTGTTTTCTGCACCGGTTGGTTTTTTTTGGACGTTTTTTCCGGTGGCTCGTGTCGTTATTGTTGTTGTTGCAGTTAGGCTTGCCGCATGCCTTTCTTGCCCACAACTGAGTACAAATGCGAACACTGCATGCTGTATCTCGTTTCCTTTTTTTCGATCTTCGCTGCCTATGCAATAACATTTTGCGTAAGCCGATTACGATGTTTGATTGTATGCCAGCGTTACGCTATATAAAACTCTACCCTTCTGAAATCAAAGATGCTTAACATCAAAAAAATAAACATATAAATAAAATCCAGAAGTTCAATAGAAATGTTGTTTTTGTGCACTTCCCTTGAGATTTTCCATAATTATTGAAAGAGCAGACCCCGTGGAAACGCTACTAGTCTTAGCAAAAAAAGTTGTAATGGCATGTACGGCTTCAAAATGCCTTAGATACGCAGATTTTAAATATATGTATGTAAAATGTGTCATTGAAATGAGAATGAGAAATAGGACATTAACACAACGCTGCACGTCAATATTTTCTAGTGAATACCACAAAAGCACATTTTTGGCCCTTTTGCGAGAGAGTCTAATTTTCCGTTTCCCGATACGATTTAAATTTATTTAGCATACCAAATTATTGGATGATTTATTGAACGGTTTACAACGCTCCTTTTACTTTGCTATTCTGTCAGACAGTAAAGGATTAAAATTACGAAAGACTACAAAAATCTTTTGACAAGGGATAATAGGTTTCCGGTGGGATACACACACATTCAATCATTTTATGCATTCATACAATCGACACACATTCTGCCCAAACATGCATGTGTTGATGGTCTGCTTTGTCCTTCAAATCATCAAGCATACCGAATTACCCACGGGCAAATGTGATGATAAAGAAGATCTCGCAGGAGCAGAAGAAGTAGACGAAGGAAAGGGTTGAAAAAGCAGACAATTTCCTTTGAAACGAGAAATGAAATATTAGACAAATAAATTTTAAGATTGATGTCCAGGCGAAGACAAGAAAGAAGTGTTGCCAGCATTGTTTGCTTGTGTCCTATGTAAATTTGATGCGTTGTCCTAAATAAGAGTGTGTGAGTGTATTTGTATTTAAGAGGAAATTTGTCTCAAATTGATAGGTAAAATGCCTACGAAGCATTATCAATCAGAATTTTTGCTGGTATAGCAAATTTTATCGTCCATTTTTAAAATAAAAAAAAAAATGCTTTAATAAACACACATAACCATTATGGATACACGCCAACCACAATCAACCGGAAGTAGGGTGAAAGAAGCGGCATTCTTATTGCCGACGTTTACACAAAAGGCGATATGAAGCTTTTGTTAATACATTTTATAAATTAAACTGATATTTTAATGAGTATCTTGCGGCTGAAGGCGTTCAGTGGAGTGGAGCAGCACACACAGTGAGAGAAATTACAGCAATGCACAACGCAAAGTTGAAGTTGGCTGCAGCCAACTACACCACACCAGCCGGATACGCATGCTGTGCACTGTTGGCCTGAGTTGGCGACGATGCTGACGACGTTGACTCCATGCGAACAAGTCTGGTGACACTTTTGTGCAGTAAGACGAGTTAGTGAAAGAGACGCAGGAAGGGAGAGCATACATGCAGCTGACGATAACGAGCTCAGAAGCAAGCAAGGGAAGTTAAGGAGAAAGTAGAAGCGAATGATAGAAAGAGAGAGAGATAGAAAAAGAGAGAAAGAGACAGATAGGGAGTTGAAATAGCAACCGCAACGAAGCTTGTGGCACTGAAATTCTTCTCGGCTTCGCTGTGTTGGTTTCGTTGGTACGTTGTAGCAGCAGCAAAAGCAGCAGGCTCCTTATTTATGCATAACAATAATGAATATTATACAACACAAGCCCGAAATGTAATTCTGTGTAATTAATTATTAATTTATGCGCATACATTTAGCTCACGCATTGTTGTTGTCTTAATGTTTGTTGTTGTTGCCACTGTCCCTTTTTTCAATGCGTGTTCGTGTTTTGTTTGGCATTGGCAGCTTAACAATGCTGTCGGATGCGGAAACTGAGTCGTCGTTGTCGTTCTCGTTCTCGTTCTCGATGTTGTTGCGTACTTTTAGTCGAAAATATATCCATATACGCTTGTTCACTATATGACTATGCTACGGCGAGAGTGTGTGAATATGTGTCCATATATGCTTTGTTATGTCGTCCTAATGTTAAGTTGAGTTGTCATTAAAATTGTCGTCCATAATTTCAACATTAAATAAACATACGAATAAACATAAGCATGCACACAAACACATATAGAAACTATACATATACCGCAACACATTCACGTGTCAACATAAACTAAGCAACGACAACACAAACGTGTAGAAAATTATGTAAATTGTGCGCGCCAACATGTATGCAACACTTTATTTGCGTGTAGGCAGCGGCTTGTGGTGTGATGTGGTTCGACTGGGCTTGACTCGCTTCAACTCGACTCGACACCGGGCGCTTTTTGGACTGGCAACTTGTCAACATTGTCGCCGTTCTCGCCATTATTACAGGAAAACACTTTAAACGCACTTAACAAAAGCCCATGGACCGTCGACTACACACGGCGAATATTACGAGAAAAATTCAAAATGTCAGGGAAATGTCAACTCGATGAGGAGCAGACTTTGTTGACATGTATGCTCATGGCTTGCGCATAAGACTGCAGTCGCAAAATATTAGAAGGCTATGAAACTAATGTTGACATCGTCAATAAACGTCATTCGCCGAGATACATTTTAATGAGATTTCTGTAGCAGTTTATGAAAACTGACTATGCAGAATTAAAATGATTTTCTTTACATCATCATAATTTCAAGGTTTTCACATTGGATTGGCGTTAGAAAATAAATATATAAAAAAAAAAAAAAAATAAAAAAATTTATAACTTATTATGCCAAGATTAGTATAAAATTATTTTTATATATAGGAAAGGGAAAATTATAGGAAACAAAGTGGACTCGAACCGATCGGTGCTACGCTCCTTGCTTGCTTAGTTCGAAAGGTGGTAAGCTCGCGTGCTAAAGAGCATCTGTGGTCATGTCGTGTGCAAAAGGTAACGTCTTTGGTGTCGTATGCAAAATAGCGACTGTAGTGACGTCTACAAAACACAAGCCGCTGTGCAGTATAAAAAAGCAGGCTCCAGTCGCAGTCGGTGCTTTTTGGTTCTCATCATCAAACGGAGTGCACGTCATCAAACGGGAGGCACGTATAGTTTAAATAACTAATATTGTTAAATTTAAACAAAATGTTAAATAAAGCCTAAATAAAGCCGTTTGTATCCCTCTACTACCCGTAAATATCCGCCTATTTAGTTTCTTTTTCTTTTTAAATGTATTTAATTACGGTGCGAAATTTATAGGCAAAAAAATAATTTTTAAAACATTCAATATCAAGATAAATAATAAAAGCGTTTAATGATCCTGGTAAGGTCATTAGGACAACCTTGACAAATTATTATATTGTCATTAGAACCAAAATTTTGTACCAAATTTCAGACGAATCGCTCAACAGGATGTGGGCAAAATTCCAATTACAAGCTTTGACACAAACAGGACTGAGTTAAATAAAACCCTTTCAAATATTTCATTTCATTTCTGTTTATAAAGCAGTACTCGCATTGAATGTCATTGACTGTCATTTAAGTAAATTATTCAATTTATTAATTTAGTAAAATAATTCAATTCTCATTGCTTTGGAATTGTGCTACGAGATTGAGCCGCCTTTGAATTGAAATGTTTCGTTAAGATTGTTTTTAGTTTTTAGTCTATAGTTTATTATATAGTTCGTAAGTTTCATATTTTCCTTTTTAAAAGTAATGCATTTGTTGCATTGTTTGTTCATTAAAATAATGCCTCGAAGAAGCTCAAACTTAACTCGTCGTACTTGGAGAGCGGAAAGAATGCGAGAAGCAGCTGCAAATCAAGCGAAAGAAGAAAAGGCAAATCAGCCAAAGTATACCTCAAACGTATAATTTTTCTAGTAATCCTTTTCATTAAACTATACTGAGCCACAGCAAAGCGAGGCTGGATACGCTAGTAATTAATACATTATTATAAGAAGATAAGTAGCCAAAGTCGTAGTAAAACTTGTAACTGAAGTTTATGAAAGTTTATGTTTATTAAAGAAATTATAAAAAATAAAGACCATGAGTGTATTGTGCTCTGTTCTCTGCCTCATCCTTTCGCTGCCATTCGATTTATTCTCAGCCGAGAATCTGCCATCTGACGGGTTTTGCGGTTGTATAGTCATCATCTGTTAGTCTCGTTCATTGGCTTGGTGTGGCTACGTGTACAGATAATGCATAGTGGTGGTATGTTTTGGTTGGAATGATATGATGGGTAGTAGCTCCTTTAGCTGGTGGTGATGCGCTGCGCCAGTGCGAAATGAAAACGTGGTTGCGGCAGTAGAGAAGTTAACTTTGGCGGCACACAATGATAGTAACAACAATGAAGAAACACTTTAACAAGTGGATGCGTCAATAAAAAAGCTGCGCAACCAGTGCCGAATCCAGCCGATAACAAAGGCGAAGACCTTGGTTAGCCAGGAGCAGCGCGGTAAATGTTGCTAACAATGACAACGATTCGCCGAATAGGAATAACATGAGTTGGGATCGCGCTGCCAAAGGGTTGGGGTCACTAACTCTTCGTTGCCAGCATTAAGGATTTTTATTCGAGCATTGAGTATTATGTTTATTACTTTGCGGCATTTATTTCACTTTTACTTCACGCAACTTTTGGCACAGCGTGCTCCATATAAACATTTTTGCCGCAAAGTTAATAAAGTATATTTGTTTGACATTGAACTGTGAACTAAACTGATGAGTGACCAGTGCTCATTTTACACAATATGTCTTTCAAACTCACTGAAAAACGCCAGCCCATCTACTAAACAGGCATAGGGACGCCAGAGTTCCTACATAATTGGTTCATGCGTATTAGGTTGATGGAAAAGAAACTGCCTTAAATTTAAATTACTAATTAACCAAGCTATATCTCTCAGTATTTATACGACTTGGCAATGTCATACAGCAATAAAAAGGTGAAAACCCCGGTAAAACCATGGTGCTAAAATACTGAACATACAATTATCAAATCAGCTGTTTTTGCGTAAAGAAAATGTTTGCCGAAACTGAGAAATTCGCTACAATTTACTTTATTTCTTCGTAAAAGGCTATTCTGCATCTTTTAATTTAAACAATTGAAAATATGTGAACGGGATATCCAGAGTCTGTCGCCTTTTAAGCCAACGCGTGAGTGAGAAAGCTGTCGCCAACAAGTCGGTACGTAAAATGTTGAGATCTGTTTGCAACAGTCTGGTATTGTACCCAATGTTGTCCGGTTTGATCGTTGTGATCTGCGGGTCTATATCACAAAAATCCCATTGACAAAGCTCTGTAGGAGCTTTGATTGGAATCATGGGAGAATTTGCTGATTTCAAATAAATGCGTATAGCCAAAGGTTTAGCTACCGAATCTCTTTAGAGAAAAGAACATTTTCCATATGGATATCGATTTTAGAGCAGTTCCACTTCGAATTGGTTTACGGGACTTTAGATGGGTCAAGGGTTTCAAATTACAGAATTTCTTTTTTCCACTATTTTCTTTATTTGCTACTAACTTTAGACGATATTCAGTAAATTTTATAGTGTTTAAAAATCACATGTACGATATTGAATGGTTGACCTGACGGACGTAGCCCTTTCAGGTGTCGCGCTTGCCTGCTGTTGATGATTGACAGAAAATGTATAAGACTGCTTCCTATTTGAAAGTTAGGCTCAAGTGAGTAGTTGAAAGTATCGATAAATATGTATATCATACCATTGTTTGAATGGGCACTAAGGCTTATTTCCCAAGTCAGAGTTCAAACAATTTAAATCAGCAAATATTGAAAATGCCAAGTTGATTTCGAGCTTATCGTTGATTTTTGGTTTGTCATAAGATGGATTTCGATTCATTTTGTAGTATATTGACAGTCTTTTTGCGTATTGTCATGCCCTCATATTTCTGTATGTTTGTGTGTATATATCCCTGGTAATTTCGCTGCGCTTATATACAGATTAAATCCGTTCATTTAATCATTTGCCATTTTGCTTGGCATGTGCTGGCTTGCCTTGGCTTGGCATAAGCAAACAAACGCAAACAGAAGACACATAGTTAGATAAACCCAAACCGATGTCATAACAGCTAAAACGTGCCGCTTTCTATATCTGACTATGTGTGGCTTTGTGTGCATGTGTGCGTCTCATACAAATGAAAACAAGAAATGAAAAGGAAATTCTAAACAACTTTTGCCATGATGACTGATTGCGGTGGCATCCGAAATAGACACAAACAAAAACGCAAAGCATAAAACACACAGCCACACACACACACATAAACACACACACAGAACAACTACAAATGCGTGCCATAAATTTAAGTCATTTCTGACTTCGTTTTTTGCCTCGCTTAACTTCCAACATTTCGGTTTTGGTTTTCTGGGTTTTATGCAACGTTTGCCTTTCTGCGTGAGTTTTCTCCGCCTTAATTCAACTCACTACTAATCACAATGGTCCTTCTTTGATTTCGATTTCGCTTAGTTTGCTTTCGACTTTTTGCAACGGCTTTTGTTTGCTCTATGGTCTATGCTTATGCGAGCCTCCCTCTGCTACGCATGTTAATTGCTACTCGAACTGTAATGCGAGAGCGCCTAAAAATAGATACACAAACGTTTTAATGGCCTAAAACGCCTACTCAACCAAACATACACCGTAGTTCTGAATAGAAGATTTCCACTATTTCCCACAGCACTTCACAATAGACCATTGTTTTCTGCAGCTCGCCGTAACACAATGCTAGAGAGCCTTATACTGGCTTCTATGGCTTTTCATAGGTCTTCACAGTCCCTAAAATTCACACTGTTCTATTATGTTTTTATTATAGTATTTTCTCTTTAATGCTTCTTGTGGCTTTCGAAATGTTTTACTGTTTTGCCTCACGGACTCCGACACGCACAACAACAAATATTACTAAACTTACTGGCCAAGCCTAAGGGTATTGGTCTGGGTTTTACCTCGCTTCCTAACGCAAATATATCCTGCTGTGCGTGTTCAGTCGCCATTGAACAAAAACTGCAAACATATAACAGCATTCACTGTCTTTGTTATGTTTAGGACTTATTTCAATTTTCGCTTGTTCTTTTTGCCCCAAAACACACAACCAAATCCAATTGCTCCATTTCGAGGGTCGCCAAATGGTTTTGATTTGATTAATGAATGTTCTAATTAAGCAAAACCATCACCCCTTTTTCCAACAGCCAAATAAGCAACCAAGGAATGAACAAACTTACAACAGAAGACAGAAAACAGAAATTCAACGCGACGCGACGCAACTCAGTTCTGCTCAAACTTCTTCATTATGCCGCGTTTGCCTGCCTTTTGACCTTGAACAAAAGCGTTAAGGATTTGAAATCAAGGTGTGTGCAACGTTGCCCGAGGACTTGCGGTGGGGGGTTGGTTGAATCAAATCGAGTTTGACATGGCACAGTTAAGGAAGTAAGAAGACAAATTATTTGTTAAAGGGAACATTACTAATGGCAAGGTAACCGGACCTGAGTTCCTTTAGAAGACAGCCACAGAAACAGCGACATTTGCTGTGTGACTGCAAGTGATTAGCGTTAAAAGTTCCACAATATCTTTTTCATTTTTATTTATATTGTGTATATATTTTTCTTCTACTTTTCTACAATGTCTTTTTTCATTTTGTTGTTGAGCAACTTTTTCTCGTAGTCATTCGCTCATTAAGGCATAAGCTTTCCTGTGTGTTACTGCGTATGAATGTGCGCCGGAAGTTTGTATTTCAATTATAGCTTGTAGTGATAATTACAACTAGGTTAATGATACTTAGGTTTTATACTACTTAAGCGTCGAAAAATAATGACGCAAATCAAACGTTCGTTGTTATGGGACAATCAAGCTGGTATTAGTTCTCTTTTGGGCCGACAAGGGATTAGAAGAGTATGTGGAAGCTTAGATTAAAACAACTTAATGACACGTGCTACGAAATCGATGATGACTCTATCTATATAAAAACTAGCTTAGGGCGCCAGACGTTGTTCTGCCCTTTCCGGTATTAGCAAAGAAAATTAAAATTCAATAAAAGTACAAAAATCGAGTATTTTAATGGTGGTGTTAACAAGAAATTTGCTTTATTGAAGCTATGAGAATCGTCGTATCGTCGCATGTACCATATTGATCATCAGTTTTCTTATTACCAAACCCGTTCCGTGCTATCGAAGATATAAAAATGTCTTTAGTTAACGACGAATATTGCACAACAAACTTTCGCTTTAAGTTAAACTTTTTTAAACTTTTTTTATGCATACGGATCTTGCCGTGCCAACTGTTATGGATATGATTAATTCTCACAGCTGCCGCTATCACTACAGACTTTTGTCGCACCCAAATCCGCTGGCTTTCTCCCTCACCCGTATCTCAACAAGGCGTAGACTGAAGAGGCTACACCCGCATGATCTCCCTCTAAGAAGGATACAGTCTTCTATATCATTGCCTTTTCGGCGCAATTTACATCGTTTTTAATTTAGTATAATTCTAATTTTCTTTTTCACGTCATTATTATTATTTTTTTTTTAATCAAACAAATGTGTTATGCAGTTTACTGCGATAAATGTTATAATTTAATTATGAAAAAAAAAACTTTTCTTTCACACCGAATTTGACAAACTATTCAAAGGCAAACTGATGAAGCAATATTAATTTCATACACATATTCAAATTTATTTCCGACTTTAGCGGTATGCTAACGCACCAAACTGCACAAGATTACTCAACAAATTATTCTAGAGTTTCCCTGCAAATTGCATCAAAATCGGTCCAGCGTTTTCGGCGTCTATAGCGGACATACGTCTGTATGTATACACTTCCAATTTTATATATATATAGATACGTTAACGCATTTTTTTAAATCAACCTAACGCTATTAGAAACACAATCGTATTAACATGAATAGTGTAGATGTGCACAAAATAGTTTAATTGTTACAAATTTGTGTCTAAACTAGTGATGTCAAAAAAAAGTTATTAACCGGTTAATGTGGCGTACGATTAGACGAATGGTATCGATTATTAATTGCAAATAATTAACCGATTAATCGCCATTTTCGGTTATTTATTTGCAATTTTTATGATAAGTTATGAAGCTGCATTTTAAATTATATAAAATAATGCATTTTGTTATTTATTTATTATCTTATTTATTAAATGATTAAAAACCTTATTTTAGTAATATAAAAAAAAGAATTAGGAGTAAGTTTTGATATAAAAATACCTTAATTTAGTAACATAAAATATAATTAAAAATACGAATTATAAAATAATAGTTTTAAGTTTGAAAAACCGTAAACTATTTGAAATGGAATTGAGAAATAAAAGTTTGACAAACGCTTAGTTGTCAGTCTGTTAGATTTTTCGGTAGCAGTTGCTCCGGCATTTGAAAAATGGCGCTCTGACGTTACTGATGAACGTATTAAAAAGCAAAATTTTTGAGATAAAATGTACAGTTTTGGATACACTGCTTTCATTTTCTCCCAAGCATCAACTATATTTCTGTGTAGCTCCAGCACTGGTGCGTTAAGAAAAAAACTCAGTTCACCTTGCGGATAAGTTGATTCCAGTGTTTGAATTGTATCAGTCGCAGCAGCAAAAGTAGTAAAATTCTTGTTTTTCTCTGCTTCGACTGTGTTTAACTGTTGAAAATGAGCTGTCGCTTCTGGTTTTGAAAAAAATCGGAAGTAGCAGTCAAAGCAGACGTCGAAAACGAAAATTGGCGACTTGAGCAGCGCTTCGGCATTCGACAATTTTGGAAGTTTTGATTCGACTTTCGTTAGAATCACAAGTCGATCAAGTCGCAGTTGCGACATCAATCGCAGTCGACTGTTTGTTGGTATTTCCTTTTGACTACGTGTACAATTAGTTCTTGGAAAATGTTCAGGCTATGTGGCAGATAGCGCTGCAGAAGAAGAAACAGAAGCGAAAGCAATTAAACTTACTGCAAGTTTTCAAACGCTGGTTGATTCCCCATCTTTTTTCCTCAGTTTATGGGCCAAAGTTTTATGATGTGCCCATAACCATTTCCACTATTAGTTAAAATTATGTATTAGAGTAGTAAGTATCAGCTGTAAAGTTATGTAATCCTAACTAAACACTTTATAAATGAGGAACATTACAGCACACTAGCTTAGTTATTAATCGTTTTCCGGTTAATCGTGTCATCAGTAGTCTAAACACATTAAAAAAGACTTTTAAAAAAGGTAAAACTGCAACAACAAAATACACAGTTGGGAAAATGCATGGGAGGATGTGAGTGAAGGAGAGTGAACTAATAGAGCTGAGCGTAACTTGCACTCGCAATATAACAGCAGGCACATACCAAATTTAGAAAGTAAGAGTAGTTGATGAAATGGTGAATTGCACAGCCACTTGATAGGATCATGCTCAACCACAACAAACGAACGTTAGCAACAGAAATATGAAGAGTAGGAGCGACAAAAGCAGAGTAACGCAAAAGACACGCCATGTTGAGTGCTGGATGAGTGCTGACTTGCTGACTGGCAGTCGAGTCGAGTCAAAGCTGAATTATGCATGCACGCGCTGTCACAGTAAACGCAAATGGACTGAGTATGACTGGAATGGGTGATCTAGAGCAGTTTGCATGGACCTTATCCACTAAGAGTATAATTTTTTTTTTATATTTTTATTTTTTTTATTTTCTGTTTTGGCTTGCATACAGAGGCAAACAAACAAATATTTGTATCCTGCGCGCACAGCGGCCACCATTGCTGCCAACAGAAGTTAACTTCTGCCAGCACGCTCAACACTCACTAGCTGACAAATGATTATAACAAAGGGCGAGCACCGAACGCACAGATGAAAAAGTGTAGGCTGTCTGTCTGTCTGTCTGTCTGTCGTTGGTTGGAGCACATCATGGCAAGCGGCTCAAGTATTTTGCATTGCTAAGCAGAAATTATAAATCAGGGCAATTGTTGAGTATCTGCCACAACTAACTTTGCCGTTATTCGTTACGAGTGGCGCGCATGCAACGGTGGATTTGGTGCGGTTGGTTGGAGCGTCGACAACGAATGCGCGAAATTGAGAATTTCAGACTTGGCTGAATGTTGTTTGTTGAGTGCGTCACTGAATGAATGACTGAGTGACTCAGTGAGTATATGAATGACAGACTGACGCTCTGTCAGCACACAAAAAAAAAACACCGAAAAAAAAAATTTAAATCAAGGACTCAAATATATGTATGCTTGATGAAAAATGTGGTAAAGCAAAAATACCTAAATGAAAATCACGAATATGCTGATGAAACGGTTAACTGAGAGAGGGCGCGCCACAAACGAACGAAATCATAATTTAATTTATCATATTCTCATGCTCCATTCCGTCACAGACATGCCAAAATCGAGTCGCGTTGAGTTGAGTTGAGTTGAGTTAAGTCAAAAGACCCAATCCAATGAAATTGAAGACCAACCAGAACAGGAAAGCGTAAAGCGGCAACGGATATGACGCGCCAGCAAAAAGACTCAAATACAAAATGGCGGTGGCTGCGCCGTTGGCGTTGACGAAGGGAAGTGCAGCCGGTGGGTTGCAATACGCTACGAAGTAAGGCACACTAACACAGACTAGTTGCCAAAGCTTGAGCGTGGCAATAGCAGGCGGGATTTTAATTTTAGTAATGGCGGAACAAAAAAGATGCTGAAGCGGCCAAAAATAGAAACACGGAAGCACAAAAGATGTGAAAATAAAACACGGCCAACTCACAAACGAAATGCTGATGACAAAACACAGTACTGCGCGGTGTGGCAGATAAGGCAAATGAAATATTGTAGCATATATAGATTTATTACAACAGGCTCGTGGACTCGAAGGAAAAAGGATTACTCAAGTGCGAATGGGCAAAAGGAAGTACATAGATAGGCAAAAGCACTAAGATGTTGACGTCGAGAGTATATATAAACAACCAAGGCAGGAAGCCGCTGCATCAGCAGTTTGGCCCGTGGTTTGCTATACTTTGGATCCGGGCCGCAGTCGTCGGCTGCTTTGCAACGTAAACAACATGCTCGTAAATCTAATCAGACTTTGTGGCCAAGTTGTAAGCCAGAAACGGGTAATACGCCAGAGGTACAACATGTGTATCTCATCTTGGGGTAGGGAGGAGTCTCAAAGCATCAACTGAAGCAGAAAACCAGCGGCATTTTCAACGCGTTTGCTTTGGTTTGGTTCGGTTTGGTTTGGTTTGGTTGATTATGAAACACAGTCAATGCGCAAAGTAAATTCAATGTGTATATGGTCCATTTCTGCGCTGTGTACAACATGTTTCCGTTACGATACGCACGCATTTCTCTGTGGTTTTTGTGGTCTTCAATGATTTCCATTAGCGACAAAAAGATGGCGGTGGCAAAAATTCAATTCAATGAAAAGCGTTAACGGAAATGAGCTGACAACAACAACAACATAAACAACAACAACATAAACAACAACAGCAAATTGATAACGTGAAAATATTGGTTGTGGCTGATGTAGGTTTGCTGTTCGAGAGGAAGTGCGTGTGCTATTCTAGGTTGGCATAACAGCAGCGCGTATAACGAGCACCGCATTGGCGAGGCCCCAATTTTACACACTCCCAATTCTCTTTCTCTAACATTCTTTGTCTAGCTCTATGCGTGCGTAAATGCATAACTGAACGGAACGCATGCATTTTCAGCACATTTCCAGTTTTTATCCAGTTCTCCTGAAATAAGCAATTTGGAAAATCGAAGCGAATCATAAATACAACTCACGTTCTTTTTTTATTTATTTATTTTAGTGGCTTATTTTATTAGCTTCGATTTTTGGTTTACTGAATTTAGCCGCAAATTTAATTGGAAAAAATATAAATAAATGGCCACGTAGAAAAAAAAATCTGAAATTTCACTGAAAGACTGCCCTGACAATGAAATTAAAAAAACAAAAAAAAAAATATTTAAAAAAAATAATAATAATTTTCAATTTATATTATTTAAATAAATTGCATTATTATTTACATGAATTATAATGCAGTAATGCGAATAATGTGCTTGTTTAAGCATTCTACAATTGGGGCATGTTAATTGGCTGCACAAAGACGGTCGCATGCAACAAACAAATTTGAAATTATCATCACCGCTAATGATGACAATGATGATGACAATAAAGACTATCATGATGATAATGATGTTGATTATGATGTTATTGTTTTATTTTCGCTAATGAAACAGTTTACAAACAATTACGTACAGTTAGCATAATTAGCGCGAATCTCTTCACTGCGCTGGCTGTTGAGTTAGGTTAGGTCATGCGTTGTTGGATAACTGCCTATCAGGGGAATACTTTGTGTAAAATAAGTTCCCGGAATTTCTTTTTCTTCTTTTCTTATTATATGTATTTTCTCAATTACTCCTTTGGAGAAGGCGTTTTGAGGCCAGAAAATAAATTTCGCAAAAGAAGCTAAAGGCGCTATCTGGCAGGAGCGTTGGCGCATGTGCATTACTTTTGATGGACCCTACTTTGTAGGTGACAGAGTAAATTGGGATAATCAAGTAAACATTATGAGTTTTATTTACTAAATTCTATAATATTTTGCATAATGTAGAGCTGAAAATGAAATTGATTAAATATTATTTGTCGCCTTAAACATAGTGAAGCCTCCTTGTAGGCGTTGCGTTGGGACTCATTTAGTTTGGTCCATAATGTAAAAGAAAGTTAAGCCATGTTTTTTTAAACATCACTGTCTTTGAAAGTTGCTTGTCAGGTCTTTTCAAATGTTTCCTAGCAGGCATTTTCAGAATAGACTAAACTACATGTGTATCGTAAATGTAGGTAACGTACGTCTTCTCAAAAACTGTCTTTGTTTCGCTGCCGCCTTTGTTTTTTTTTTTCTATTTTTTTTGTAGCTCTTGCCATTGTTCTTGTTGTTCTATTTGCCGCATGCCCCTATTGCCCACAACTAAGTATAACTTTGAGCACAGCAAGCTTATCTCTTCTTCTCTTTTCCTTTTCTTCGCTGTGCACGCAAAAAATTTTGCTACGTTAATTTTTATATGATTCTTAAACAACTTAAAAACCATTTATTTAAGAATTGGAAAAAATAGATATATCTATTTGAAAGCCTTACAACAAGCCATTTAATTTGATAAGTCACACAACTTAATCGATACAGTATATTCGGAAGAAAATCGTTTGAAATTGTGAATCAAGTGAACAAGGTTAATTTCTCTTTAAGTATTGTAGATACTGAAACCCCTTTTAATATTGTAAGGGCAATGTGCTATTATACAGTTACATAAACTAGGCCAGTCGACTTCCAAACAGTGCAGCCTGTGCCTAGAATTTGCAGAAACTCTTCGTTTAATTTGTCGCAAGCCGACCTCTGTGTTAGCTGATATAATGAGCAGTTTCTTCATAAATTATCATCCTGCTGACATCAATAAGCTGGAGGTTCTGCACTCACAGTACATTAAGCTGGACATATACGACGAACATGCTCGCCTTTAAGGGCATGTTCGTTTTGTATGGCGCTGTTGACAAGTCGGTGTTCGTGTAAAATTTTAAATTTCATTGATTTGCTGGAGCGAATTACATGAGCATGTTCGTCGTATATGGCGAACTTTAGCAAACTATGGACAAGGGCCTAGAGAACTTTTGCTTATGTGTACTTACTGACACATATCCAACAGCAGAGTTACACCTCTTCTGCTCATGACTCATTTCCTCTCATATGAAGATGCAGCCTTCTGTCACTACCTGACAATAATTCTACTGGACGATAGTACTCTGAAGACTTATACTGAAATGCTCTTAACTCTGTCTATTAACGTTGCCATAATAATAAAAAGAAAAATCACAAAATGCCAATTGGAAAATTCAACTTGAAGCACGCGAAAAACTAACAAAATTTCTCATAATGCCCGGGGGAAAGTTTTGCCTTGCTTATGCAATAAATCAAAACTGCTGCGCTTCAAGTCGAAGTCGGTAGTGGTTGGTGCTTGTAGATAAAGAAAGCATAGTCGAGTAGGGGAAATGTCTTAACGAAATTCTTTTTGCCAATTGACAATTTTATTTCGCTCAATGCCAACGAAATCCCAAATCGCAAAGCGACACACACGCAACAACGCCAGATGAGCGAGTCGTTGGTATGGGAGATGGTGGAGCACGATGTTGAGACAAGGACGCAAGGCGAATGTCTCAAGGAATGAGACAATTTAACTCGGCGGATAACTGAAATTCCATAGAGATACAGTTACAATAAGTGCGCGCTGAGATAGCGATGCATAGACAAACAAGCAATATGGGGGCTGGGCATAGGAGAAGGAGTGGCCATGGTTAAAGTTTTGGTCGGAGGTCTGAGTTAAGTTGAGAAGATGAAAAAAGTTTTGTATTTGACTTTGCTGGCTTGGTCTTCTATGCTGCTGCTGCTGCTGATGTTATTGTGGTTGTTTTATTTCTTGTTATTGAAGTTGTTGTTGTTATTATTATTATTGTTGTTACTGGTGTTAGTGTTATCCTTGCTATGCATGTGCTGTTTGCCCCACTCACTCTGGTTTGGGTAGGGGACTTCGGGTGTGCATAAAAATCTTCAAAAGCCATAACTGAAAATTGTTTTTCAATTTTCTTAATTTTTTTCTTCCTGTTACGTCGCAACCTGCCCGACCCAGCTTTGCCACGCTTCACTTCACTTCTGCGTCAAACGCTTTTTGTTGTGGCATGTGGCATGTACATAGTGTAGCTAGCACAAGTGCAGCTGTAGGTGGGTCGAATATTAAGATGTTTGGAGAGCGAGTGTAACCACTAACAAGAACAATAGCTTCAACGAATATCTCACGCAGACAAAGCCTCAGCAACAACAGCAGCAGCAGCAGTAGAATCAGTGCGCTCCGAATGAAAGTATAGCACCAGCCTCTGCAGCTACTTTTACCAGCCTTCTATTTCTACTTTTTCTTCATATTCTACGGCCGCATCTTATACAATTTTTGTCGTCTTCTTGTACTCGTGCTTCTGCTTCTGGTGCTGCTTTTACTTTGTAGTGAGTGCCTGTTTGAGTTGTAGGGAAAAACTTTTTCGGGGACCCATTGTTGTGCACTTAGAAAATTTGTGCGCATTGAAAGTGAAGTTATTAGATTCATTTCAACTTAGAGCAGACACTCGAACTCGCAACACAAAGCACTAGCATGCGAAAGGTACTGGCTGAAGAGAGTTGTGTAGCACACAAAAAAAAGAAAAAAACGAAACTTGCAACAAAACGCCCACGGAAACCAAAAAATATATAATAATAACAACAGAAGCTGCAACAATAGCAACAAAAAGAAAACAGAAGAACCGCAACAACAGCAGCGCGCATATCTGAAGGGCTTCGACGAGAAGTAGCTGTGGGCGTGAGTTGTCAATGGCAGTGTAGCATGTCGAGGGTGATATGAAAGTGTGGGCGGCATACTTATTTCAAACAATTAACTTAATATTGTTGCAACTTGCTTTGCTATACGTAGGCGAAGGGAGCACAAGTGCCAACCATGGCAGGACACCACTATAGGACGACCGCAAGACAATGTTGCTGCGGACGCTTGTCGAGCAACGGCAAAAAGTGTCCCGGCAAAGGTTTTCACATCATTCTTTGCTTAGTAGATATAAAATGTTGTATGCTGCTTACCTTTTTGTTGTTGTTGCTGTTCTTTTATTTTATTTTATTTTATTTTTTGTGGTATTTTCACTGAACTTTTGCTTAGTCTAGTTGCTTAGTCAAACAAGACACGGGGCCCTGATGCGCTGGCGGCGTTCACAACTTTTACTAAGTTCGTGGCAGACACGGACAACGCAAAGGCGAAGACGAAACACTCGAAACAAGGCATTAAGTAAAAGAAAAACACAATAAAACCGTTTGGGGAAGCGAAAGTAAAACAAAAACTAAACTAAACAGAAGAAAAAAAAATTAGGATGATAAAGCGACGCACCAAGCGTACGAACGAGCGAAACGAAAGGCAATGAAATGAAACAAAAGTAAAACAAGCAAACTATGAGTGAACGAAACCACTTGTCTACGTTCAAGCTGATTGCCTTTGCCTTTCGCCCGTGTCAGCATTGACCGCTCAACCGCATTGCTGCGTTCCAGTCTCATTTCCGTGAGTTCCAAGCTTAGCCAGCGCGTCATTATTTTTCGCTGCAAGTCATCAACTTTGTGCCGCCGCCAATGACTACAACAACAAATGACAACTGAAACAACAAACGTACGAAACGAACGAAACGAACGACAACCAAACTAGCAAATACAACGCACAAGCACACAAGCACAACAACAATAAGTAAAGTAAAAGGGACGCCAATGACAACGGCAACGACAACTTGAGCACGAAGTTCATCAGCAACTGCCACAAGAACTGCCACAAAACTTAACTAAAACTGATATTATTTTGTTTTTCTTAGCGCAAATTCGCGTGTATTTGCACTGGGCTAGCCGTGGGTACTTTTTAGTACCACCACTTCACTGCACTCAACTCCGTCCTTGCATTTCGTGTCACTTGCCACATTGTAACGTCAAAATGAATTTGCTTGCCCCGAAGGTGTTTGTGCTGGTGACTCTTTCACTTTGCGTTTGAAGCGTTTTCCTTGTTGGTTTTGTTTGTTTATCTTACAAATTTACCCAAGCTTATTTGACGCTTGTGACACACGCGTACACTAGGAAAACATTATGAAGCTACATAAGAAAATAAAAATTAAATAGGGAAATCACATTAAATATGGGGGAGCATTATTAAGTTCGTGGAGTGGGTGTAGTGAAGCAATTAAAGTCGTCAGCAAACTGACCGTAGCTCCATACAAAAGAAATGTTAACAATGTCATAAACTAATCACACAATTGAGTGTGCTAAACTGTTAACTCTGAGTGTTGACAACATTATTGTGAATCTTTAAATTTATTTTGCATAGCAAGACTGCTCAATCATATGGTTATTGTGATAAAAGAAATGGCAGAGGTAAGTTGCAAAGTGCATGTATTACAAATTTATTTCATTAACAATTTATGGCATTTTTCTGTAGTCATTTTAATTAATTTGCCCTTTTCGTTTTTTTAGGCACTTCCAAATTGTTTGTTTGCATTTGTGTATAGGACAACAGCTGATATGAACAGTTTACGACGTCAAATATTGATATTGCTCATTCACGAAATGTAGCGTGTAACTTTATAACTTTTATATATTTCCGACGGTTCGTGAAGACCCATATTATTTTATATACACAGTGCGAACATCATATTTTCATCAAATTCATCAAAGAGTATAGCTTTATACCTTAATAATATAATAATAATAATTATAATAATAATAATAAATAAGTAACAATAAATCATGTGTGCATTTCACACACGGTACTCCTTGAAAAATAAAGAATGAGAGATATTTAGTGTGAGAGACAGAGAGAGAAAGTATATTTGATATTTGTTCTTTTTAAACTCAATTTTATGATATTTTGTCAGTTAAAAATGTCATTGGCATGAAAGTTTCTGAATGTCGGCATATTTACATTAAAACGTATAAATTTGGTTCTGCTGATTTGCTCTCACTTTCAATATCGCTTCTCACATATAGATATGTAGATACATGTACCTATTCAAGTGTTATTGCTTTTTCTCTTTGTTATTCTGCGAGCCGAACACACGCAAGTCTGAGAACACTTAGAATCTACTTTGCTCTCCCGACTCCTTTATTTCTGACAACAAATATTGAAAGGCTAAAAAGCATTGTCATAATTCGTTTAATCCATGTAACTGATGTCAGTGCAGGTAACATAGTAAATATAATCAGTCATTACTACTGCTTACCGTAAATGCCATTTACTCTCTTATTTTAAGGTTATTTGCTACATATTTACATATTTACCAAAGAGTGTTGAGGCTACGAAACACCGCACGAAGCGGAGACGTATTCTATCTCATTCGCTCGCAGGCTACAATCTTATAGATAGTTGGTCTTGTCTTAGTGTCGTTTTATCGAGTTCACTAAAGACGCTGAAGAAGTTTTTATTTCAATAAATAAACAAAAAATAAAGATTTATTTTTGTTCGAAATTATGTCCAGACTTTGAGCATTGCCTCCCGTGTCGGTACAATTGTCAAAAACATCGAATGTATATATTTGATATAATATATATATATATATATTATGCGCTTATTCCTTCGGAGTCCAAAAATAATTTTATCATGACTTTTCTACACCACTGTGACACCTTTGATAGCTTAGTGCGTATTTATCTTTTCAATAAACTCTTCAAAAAAGTGCATATGAAATTTATTAATTACGTTTATGACAACGTACCCAATTAGAACCCGCACAATCTCTGATTGTGGGAGTGTTCTCAAAAGCGCACTTACTGCAAGCTAATGGCAGGAAATGAGGACAAACGACAACTGTCGACTGTCGCCTGTCGTTGACATTTGCACTTCGATTTGTCATTCAATTAGTGCGACACATTTGAGTGTAGGGGGTCGGTCGGTCGTTATTTTGGTGTAGGTTCTGAGCTTGCATATGTTTACTGTCATTAAAGAGTGACTGAGAGAGGGAGACTGAGAGAGATAGGGAGAGAGAGATAGAAAGATAGGAAGAGAGAGTTGAGCCATATAATAATTCTAATGTATACTTGCAGTCGACAGCGCGACATCCTGGCAAAACTTTACCACTCCTCGTCGTATAAGCGCCACGGGCGCTACGTTGCCTTCGTCGTCATCGCTCACAATCGCTTAGTTCATTCATCATACGACATGTTGACCTTTTTTGTCTACACGACAAGGACGCCGGTGGCAGCCTGACAAAGTTGCGTGTGGTAATGTCGTATTTTGCGTTCGCTTAGTTCACTCGTATAATGAATGAATGAATCGCTTGTCTTGCATTTCAATGAAAATACGGGAACGGAGGAAAACAACTAACACAACAATTCAACTTGGAAAACAAAGAGACAACAGAAGGAAAAAATGGCTCGCCGCTCAATAAATCACACATACCGACAACGGCAAAAATTGCTTTGCGAACATGAATTCACAATTTCCGGGAATGTCAGCTATGCGTAAAGTTCAATACTAATACGCATTTTCCTACATCTCATAAAGCCTGATAGCTGTATGCAGCGGATTATCTGCGGAATTTGATTTTTAGCTGCCACCGCAAAATGCGAAGCAATTGAAATTGCCAACAGAGTCGATGGTAGTGACGGTTGAATCTCAGCAGTCCGTGTGCGTGAAAACATTCGTATATTTTCTTGATTTATAAACACGTTCAAGGAAGATAGAATAAACAAGAAAAAAAATGTTAGCTTGAGCTATAGTGAAAGCTTAATACACTCCAAAGGTTGAGAAAAAGTGCACAGGTAAGATGAATTTTGGGATATCATATCAAGCTAGTCTAATACCGTTGAACGCTGAGGTCCTCTGACCCAACTATGTAACTGTAAATATAAAACAAAGAGGCAAAAAGCGTTTATTTCCCTCTGCTGCCTATAATTTTCAGAAATTTGTAGAAAAGTACGCTAAGAAATTGATAGCCAAAAACAATTTCAAAAACATTTTTAAAAAAGTAAAGAGAAACTTGTCAATTTTCAAAATATAAATATTTATTTCACTAGTATTTTTTAAAATCAAGCCGAGAAAATTTAGCCTTAGAAGATTTACGGGCGCCCCTTGGTACGTCCGCAACACCACGCTGCATAGGGATCTTGCCGTGCCAACTGTTATGGAGGTGATTAATTCTCACAGCTGCCGCTATCACTACAGACTTTTGTCGCACCCAAATCTGCTAGCTTTCTCCCTCACCCGTATCTCAACAAGGCGTAGACTGAAGAGGCTGCACCCGCATGATCTCCCTCTAAGAAGGATCCAGCCTTCTATAATTAATTAATTTAGTATAAGTCTAATTAAATTTTTTTTTTTGTCACGTCATTATTCTTTAAATTCGACAAATGTGTTATGCAGTTTACTGCGTTAAATGTTATAATTTAATTATAAAAAAAAAAGCCTTAGTGAACAATCTATTAATGCAAAGAAGCGAGCTGCTTGCAGAGAAGCTGCTGCTCTAGAAGTATGTTCAGTATGTTTGTATTTTATTTAAATTTGTTGAAATAAACAATTTTTTTTTGTCAGTGGTCGGGGCTGTTTATGTTATATGCCTTCATATTGGACTAAAAAGTATCGTGGTCAAACCGGTGGACTATTGGAAATATTATGAACATCATACTCTCACCCTAGAAATCTTCTAAAAAATCACGTTGTCTTATATTTAGTTTTATAAACAAAAAAAAAACAAATTGAGTGCTGGGATCTCACAAATTGGTCGAACTGAAGAGCATCGCCATTGGAGCATACAGCATTTTGGACTCTATCATTTCAGAGGCTGACTAGTGGTTAGTCACAGTGGCAGAACTAGAAGATATCATACCACTGGTTGTTTACTAGATTATATAACAGGCTAGAGGTCTTGAGTTCTGGTTGACCTGGAAACTAATATCATGTTTCATATTTCTTTACCATGAAAAACTATTCTTCCCTATGGCTTCTAGCCCAGCCAACTAGCAACTCTACTACTCTTCAGAGTTGGGACGTAATGACGGCCAATAATAATTTGGGGTTGGGGTTTTTGGCACCCAACAAGTTGTCTTTTAAGACTGGTTGGACTAACGATATAAAGAAATTTTTAAATATCCCATCGAATTGCCTTTCACTACAGTTACACAACTCATTACAAAGTTTAGTAACAAATGAGGAGTGAAGAGTGTAAAAGAACCGTAGAGCCTAGAATTCTCGTACTTCCGGTGGGTTTAGGTTTATTGAGGTGAGTGAAGAGTTTTTCTTTTTATTTATTTTTATTTTTTTTTTTCAACGACAAGAAAGTGTAACAAATTCCTTCGTAATTCATACAGAAAAGAGACGCACAAGTGTCGCATCCGTTTTGAGATGCATTACCAAAAGCAGCAGCGACAGCAAAGGAGCAGCAAAAATCCAGCAGGATTGCGTCGTTTTATTAAAATTTTAATATTACGCAGCGAATGACGAAAAAAATTGTGAATAATGAAATAAAAAAATAAATAACAATACTTGTATTCGTACTCTCACTGAAGTGAAAGCAAAATAACGCAGGGACATAGCAAAAAATGACTAACGGCAGCTGCCACTGGGGCTAGGGCTCGAACTCGGGCTCAGCGACTCGACAGGCTGCCACTTTTCAAGCGGAGCGCATCTGAAATCCTACATGAAATTCCAATCGAGCTCAAACCCATTCAATCAGGCAGAGCCACTGACAGAACAACAACAACAACAACAAAATAAGAAATAAGTTGAGGACACTGTTGTTGGCGAAGCACAAAACGAGGATGGCACGAGGCATACTCGTTGTGTACATAAGCAAAATAAGTCATTTTCCCTCAACGCAATACATATGCAAACAGAAAATTGCTTTGTAGGTGGCAGGCACTGTGCGTATTGGTATTGGTGTAGGGCTGTGGTGTTAGGGTGTCTGGTATGAGATTTAATGCGAAAGCCGACGGTGCACAACAGAATCCAACGATTGAACAATACGAATATGTCAACGAGATGCTTGAGATGTCGATGCCATCGAAGATGCCACAACCAGTGCTGCGAGTATTCTGACGACGCAACCGAATGTCGAGCGAGAAAATCAAAGGCGAAACTGTATTTGGTGGGAGACGAACGGGTGAGCAGTACGCGTGTTGTGGAGCTGCTGGTAGTGGTGACATGGTTTGGTTTTTCAGCACAACGACAAGGCACGACATCTCAACTCAACTCCACTCAACTCGACTCAACTAAAGTCGCACCCAACGTGTCAGGCTTATAGCGACAGCAGCATTCTTGTCATCATCATCTTCAGCGCCTTTGCGTACTTACCCAACCATGCCACATGCCACACTCCACTCCCTACGGCATTGGCGCGTGGATTGGCGTGTTGAATTGCTGGTATTCCAATGTGTTTTTCTCAATTGAATTTACAAGCTCAATCGGCACCAAGCACTCGAGTAGTCAACAGAAGAGCAAAGCAAAAAAAACCCGCCAAGTGCTTGTGGTAGAATACCAACAACGTGGCGTTGCGACTTAGCCCAGGTGAGCTTTGGCTGTTGGGCGCAGAAAAAGTGCCGTCGGCTTTAAGGCCTGCCAGCGTAGCTTGACTATGCTATGAATGCTTGTCTGTCGCTATTCATGCTACAATTTCAAATCGCATTCCATTTGCTTTTGGCTTTAGTATTAGCCCGCTGCCATTGTCCTCAATGCGGAGATTATTTCCGTTGGCATACGCAATCAAAGCAATTGAAAGGTGGTGGCGGCAACTGACAGACAGACAGACACAAAAACATATAAACAGCTAGACAGGCAGCAAAACGTTGGAGCGACGAATTGTTATTTTATGAAATTGCAAATACAATCATTGTCAACCCTCCGGCATACAACGCCTCCCTTCGATTGGATAGAAACTTTGCCATAGCGAAAGCGTAAATCGTCAGACAAATAAAATTGAACTAATGGAACTGTTAACATTCAATGTTTGCCTCTTCATTTAAGCCAAGACAATCAAGCGTACGATGGCGCACGAATGCGGATGTTAGTGCACCAGCTTTCAACCCAGTAACGCCCCTTTTCAACTACTAGCAGCAGAAATCCGACTGAGCCACTTATAACTGATTGGCTGCCAGCGTAGTAGACTAGTCCCAATGGCATAGTTCAACGGAGTCGCGCATTTCTAATGTGCCAACGCCGTGGATAAAGCAGACGATAAAGATGATGAAGACGACAATGAAAGGCGGCAAGTAGACGTGCAGCACAGGCAGCGGCTTTAACTTGTTTGGTATGCAAAAAGTGTGCTGTAAATGTCAAGCAAGTTCAATGTGTCTGGACGATAGACAGTTTTAGTACGCTTTTGATAGCAAGAACTCAATACGCAGAATTGCCCTAAGCTTTGACTTTTAATTGAATTCTGGTTTTATGTTTAATTAGCTGAAATACGTAGTGACATATTTTTCTTCTGCTACTAAAGAAAATATTATTCTTCTTTTTCACATTCCAACTGCCAATATTTTCTTTCAATTTCGTGCATAAGCAATTGCAGGGTAAACGAATAAAATCGCACTAAATAAGAAATAACCAAACACTAAAAAATCCGGCAAGCAAACAAAATTAAGCCATTTGCCGACACTTTTGCTCGTTGCAAACATAGCAAACGTGCTGTGGCAGTCTCTAACGCAAAGCTCTAGCAAAAACAGGAGTACTAAGGAAAAACGTAATAGAAAAAATACAACAACAAAAATAGTACAAGACTATCACAGAATGAAGGACAATTTTTGTTTCATTGGCGCAGCACAAAATGGATGCGCTCCACTAAGCTCCTAAAGCAGTACTTAGCACAGAGTCGTAGCAGAGCAGGCCACATTTTCATGTATGGGCGAATTTGTAAGTAGTCGGCTGAATTGTGTTCTATGCAGCTGATACACACTCAAGTATACGTAGATAAGAGTGATGGAACACATGAGCGCGCAATCAAAGCGGAATTGAAAGTAAAAGGCGTATAAAAAGGGAAAGAAGATAGACAACGACAAGTACACAGCGCACTTTAGCTCAAAGTGTAAACAGGCAGCACATAAGTCGTCCAAATATATAAAACTCGATGGGCATGATGTTAGGGGCACCAAAAAAAATAAATAAATAAAATAAAAAAATAACAACAACAACTACAACAAATCACTAAGCATAGAAAACCATTCAATGATGCGCACAAATGCGCACTAACCCACAACTGACTATGGCTCCTTTGGCTACTGTTTACTCAGTTTGGTTTGTCCACTAGGGCTCTACTTTTTGTTGGGGTTGTTATTTTTTTTTTCTTTATTTATTTATTTCTTTTTTTTATTTCAATTTAAACAATGACCATAATCCTAACATGCTTTCACTGTAATACTATCAAATTTATTGTAAACTATTTATAGCAACAAATCTTAGTGGATTGTGGTTGTAGCCTGGTATCAATGATGTAGCGTACGACAAAGGCTGGATGAAAATGTCACACAAATGAATGTACATTGTGTATTGGATGGCTACATGCAACCGAATTGAGACAAAAGACCACAACCAAAATCGTACTACATAATGCTATCACGTACACACACACGCATACGCAAAACTTAATTACACATTTCAACTGACTGACTGACTGACCATGCCGTTGCGTTTCGTTGTCATCTACCCACGCTTGCTTCTCTGTTCAGAACTAGCTAAGCATAAAATTTAAGTGGTCAAACTGAAACTGTCCCTGTAGCTGTCCACAAAATGTCTGCCAACACAGCACGTACACGACAACTTAGCAGCAGTCAGCTCAACTCAGCTCAGCTCAGCTCAGCTCGATTCAGCTGGACACAGCTCCACTACGACTGAACAATGCTGTTACGCGTAAGATTTGCATAGCTGAAATGTCATTTTAGAGCGCCCAACCTAGTACACACCCGCTTTGTCAGACTATGACTACTTGACCACAACTTACGAAGACATTTAGTCCTCATCTTCGTTTCGAAGACCACGAAAATCTTCTACTCTCTTTTTCTTCTTTTTCAGCGTATCGCCTGACTTTGAGCCGAAGCAACCGACTGACCAAAGAAACTTTGAAATGTGTACAAAATGATGAAAATTAATTGCTTCACTGCACGAACATCAAAAAACCCAAGAAAACCTAGAGAACACCAAAAGTTTAACTATACCAGTGTAAAGTAAAATGTCGCCTGACTCGGTTGCTTTAGTCCTTATGTCCACTTTCACTGCATGTTGAAAATTCCCCAAGGTGTTGACGGAATTTTGCATGAATCTACAAGCACAAACATGAGTGTTTCTTGCGTTGTTTAGTTTGTGAAGGAATTTTTCTGTCAAAGACAAGGACAATCATTTTCTCTATATTTATATTTTTTATTTTATCAACCCGCAAATACACTTATCGACAAACTTAACTTTGCAAAGTTAAAAAGTAGCTTCACATGGCCATTGCTTCTGGGCTAGATTTTGGGTTTAAATAATGAGGTTCTTTTCTCAAGCGATACTTTCCCGTACTACATTATTCTATGCCAGTACTAGTGTTGAACAACATAGAAAAAAGCAAGAGCAGCAGTTGCGGCAAAAACTTTTTATGAGCCAAAAGATTTTCATGCATAAAGAAAAATCTTTTTGTTTTGCCGCTGCATGGTTTTTCTTTCTCTTTCTCTTTTAAATTTTTTTTTATTTTTATTTTATTTTCCTTTTTTGTTTTGGCACTTGGCAACTCTACAAAGAAGTTCAGTTTTAATTAGTTTAATTAAACGAAAGCCAAACTATCTGCAATCTCTCAGCTAACATATCATTAAGACCGGTTTTAGAGAAATATTCGCTATGAGCTTCCCACTACTACCACCATCAGCTCCCTCACGACAAATGTTTCAACGTTTAATGCGCTCAGCCATCTACGCTATAAACCACTTCTGCCTTAACTCACATCTAATAAAACAATAAAACTGAAGTTAGACGAAAACACTGCTAAACTCACTCACCGCAAAATGCGGAACATAAAAGGATATTCAAATTTACGAGCAAATTCGGATTTGTTTTAATGCGTCATATAAAGATTTATTAAGAATAACGCAAGAATTTAAAGCGTCTCGAATCGAGTTTTTCTGTTGGTCAATAAAATGCGTGGCTACACAAACCAATTCTACTGACAACGCGACTAGCAGGTGTCCTTGTAAAGGCATAAAATAACGAATGAACGAATGAAGCAAGGAATTTGCCCTCTAAGATGTGCGTCCTGGTTTATTAGTTAAATAATAAGGACCGAACTGTTGGCGCTTAGCAAACAAATTAAAAGGAAATTATGATGATATTATCGCATAGCGCGTGGCTGACGCATAATGGAAGAATAGCAGCAAGAAGCATTTTTCACCGCAGTGTTGTTCGAAACAAAGCAAAGTGAAAGAGAGAGAGAGATAGATAGTAAACTATTTGCGTCAGAGGTAGGTGGTACAGCTCGACTAGCTAAGTGGTCAAAAAGTTATGGAAGCGAGTAGACGAGAAGACGAGTACTGGCGCAGACTAGCAGAGAGCAAGACCAAAAGGCAGTAATACAGTAGTTAGGGATTTAAAGACAAAAAAAGACACAAACCCTAACTATTATAGAAACGACGCCTAACACTTGTGTTGCCTACTTTTTGGGTTATTTTTAGCCGCCTCTTTGATTTATTTCGTTTTTCTTTTCCGTGAGTTGTATATTTTTCTGTTTATTAAGATTTACATGCGCTAATGGATGAACAAAGGTGGAAATTGTGCCTGAATCTGAGACACACAGTAGTCGCAGGTACAATGCAAAGCAATGGCAGCAAATGTTAGCCAGTAAGAAAAGGGTGAAGAAAGTAGCACGTTGGCAGGCGCAAATTAATTTATTGCGTGCGTTGAATATACAAGAATAAAATCAAGTAAAATAAAAAAGCATAAAAATAAATTCAAAGAAAATAACTTAAGCAAAAAGTGTCAGTTATGAAATGTCGCACTTAACTTAAATGCAAATGTAGGTGCGAAATGAGAAAATAGTAGTAGAATAACAAAAGTTAAAGTTGGACGAAATAAGTAAGTCAAGTGCGGGAACTTAAGAGCCATACAATTCGTTATAAGTCGTATAATTATAATTGGATAGTGAAGGCCAAAGTAATTATGAATCATACGCCGTTTATTATTCTTTGGAGTGCCGTAAAATTTGGTATATAAAAATAACCAATAACTTAGGCAGAACTCTGCCTAATTATGATACCAAATTTGAGCGCATTCTATTACCCAAGTAGTAGTAGTTGTGTATAGTAGCTAATTAAATTAATTTTATGACTAAAATGTAATTAAAACAGTTATAGATTTTCGGTTTTAGTATCGGGCATAAAACAAAAGTCCAAGATTGATGAGTATTATGGGTGCACGACGATAATATTTTTTGTCCCCAAATTCGATAAATTTCTGTAAATTTAAGCCATTGAAAACTAACTGAGATGAGCTTGAGTTACGCTAGAAAAGTTAATATGAAAGATATTCGGCTGTATGGAGATTGATTACATACAAGTATGAAAACAACCGTTGTCTACTTCTAGGGCTAAAAAACTAATTTTGAGAATCATTTATAATATATATATAATATATAATAATATAATAGTCCATTCCGAATTATATATTAAGATGATTTAAGTTTTATTTTTTTGTTTATTATTAATTTTTCTTTCATTTTTTGTGTAAAAAGAATATGGAAACTATATATTTTTTTTAATTCATACCTTGTCATTCAGTAGGGAAATGATAAGGACAGTAACCAGTAATGAGAAATGCCTTCTAATTGAAAATTTTTGTATATTTTTTTATACATTTTTATATAATTTTTTTTTTTTTGTATAAATATAATTTAAACTTAAGGCCAATCAGCGCTTTTAATGTCAAATAATGCGCTTCGTATCAATATAGATAATAACCAAGTATTTTCAGTTTCAAAATTTTAAACAAACAAAATTATAAGTATATATGAAGATATAGTAGATATTCGGAGTTTTTTTTCTTTTTAATTTGCTTTAATTTTTACTTTCATATAGACCAACAATGCTTCAATAAAGCTATTTTTTCTAATGTAAGTCAAGGCTACCAACTACATACAAGGCAATCAAAAAGGCAATATAAATCAGTTATCAACTGTCAAATACGTTATTGTCAGAAACATTGTTGGCAATTCCATAAACAAACTTTTTTTAAAAAGCAGCCCACATAAATGTCAATCATTCTTTGCTGTGATTACCGACGCGCCCGCAAGGTATGCAGCAATTTATTTTCTCTTTTTCTATTCTTTTTCTATTTCTTTTTTCTACCTTAAAGCAGCACACTACCACCTTCAATTTTTTTTTTCTATGCTATAAATTTATAGAAGCTGATCATCATCATAATTACTTACAACGAGTTTTTTCGTTGGAATGGCGGCGACGGGCGGCGGAGGCGGCGGCGCAGCAGCTGTCACTGGCGGACTAATCGCTTTAATCGTCGCCTGTGTTGGCGGCTGAAATAACTCCGCTGGCTGCTTCACGTAAAACAGATTTACTCCAAAGTGTGAAATTTTGTTGGTTTTATGTAAACTCGTGCCACAAAGAAAATCCGGTGATACGTTGAACGCCACAATGTGCGCGGGCGTTCAATTTAGATGTAAGTGATGTCTCCTGTTTTTTGCGTGCAATCTAAACGGCTTTTATTGATGCTTTTTGTTGTTGTTACAGCTTGTTTTGCGCTTAGTTGAACATGCACAAATACACGGATATTTTTTAAGGTTTGCGAAAGTGTCAGTTTTGAGCGCCAAAAAGTGTGCTATGCAAAATGTGTAAGCTTCGTTGATTTAATTTAGAGCGTTTCGCTTGATTTTGTTTTTGATTTTTTAGATTGTTTTAGTGGATTTTTTGTTTTGTTTTTGTTTTAGTGTTAATTAATTTTCTTTTCTTTTTTCAAATAACGCACAGTTTTACTTTTCTTTTGGGGTAACCTTTTCGTCTACAAAACACCAGTAATAAAGCAGAGTTTATCAAATAAATTTGCCACTTCAAAAAACTTTGGTCGATTTCGATTTGTGTCGCTGGTAGAAATTAACTACCAAACAAGTATATTCACAACTACTGAAGAAGCTCTTTGAATTTCGAATTATTTACTTGTTCAATATTTTTTGTTAAAAACTGCCTTTTTTGCGCTTGATTTACGGTCGTTTAAACACTACTAAAGCTCTACGAGAGAATAACGTGATGATTGCACTTGAACGCGATTATATTATTTTATTTTATTATTATTACAATTTAAATTTTATTTATTTTTTAGATACGAGTTTAAATAATTGCCTCGCCTCGAGTGTGTTGCTGCTTCCGCTTCTGCTGCGTTTACGATTTACGGCTATGCGCTTCGTCGACGTTGTCGGCTTTACTTGAACTTGACTTTTAAATTGCAGAAATTGGCTTGAATTGCGTTGCGTTTCGTTGCTGTTTGATTGCTGGTTTGCTGCTTACGATACTCTATTGATATTGATACTGCTACAGATTGAGATTTCAAGTTGTTTTTATTTTAGTGGGTTTCGCTAGGCTACTGCACAACTAAGGAACGACGCAACGACTGTTGGACTCGCTTGTCTGATAACGACTGAAGGACTCTCGCGGACGACGCTATACTTTTGAATGAAAGAGTGCAAGCATGTAAGCAAGCAATTGTCGACGTTGTCATCCCCGTTAACGGCGGCGTTAGCGACGACAACTACGACGAACGCAGACGAACGTCGACGACGTCAACGACGATGATGAGAGTCGGCGACTTTGAAGGTGTCAGTGACGGTGTCGTCGTTTGGCGTCGGCTACAAATACGAAAGGATATTTTTGTCTGCATTTGTATGGGTTTGTGAGAGTGTAATTTTTGTGTGTATGTGTATGTGTGTGTGTCTGAAGATGAGCGAACAAGCACCTCACTGTTAAATAACACCCCCACATCTTTTTCACTGTTAACTTTTCGGTGCTGCTGACTTTCGTTCTTAGTCGCTGCAGCTGCAACCAGGGTTGCCATGAAAAAGTTAATTGTCTTTCATAGGAAAACTTAAATTTGGTTTTTGATATTTGTTTTGATCGAAAATCCTTATATAGTTAAAGAATCATCTAAATTTTATCACACTACATAAACTTAGATTCTATTAAAAACAACCAAAAAATATTTTTCCCATATCCATTTAATTTTTCAATTAATTGCCTTGCACCAAGCTGAGCATTTGGTTCGGCATCGATCGATGCTACAGTTTTCGTGGGTGTACGCTACAGAAGTCAAAGTGCGTGAGTGTGCCGGAAAGAGAGCACAAATCGAATCGAACCTCACGACCTCTGTGACACCGAACTCTTCGACCGAGCACGACTTGTTGTCTAGCATGGAATGTGTTGGTGGCGTGAAGTGAAGTGGTGCAGCACAAAGCAGAAAATTCACTTTCGAAATATTTGTTGTAAGGCGACTAACGTACACACAGATGGCCAAACAGAAAGCAAATCAAAGAAGTCAGTTAGAAGCACAAACGAGTTAACAGTGCCACATTAACTGGTAACAGAATGAGAGCATAACAGCGTTAACCCCAACACCAAAAGCATGTAAAGCATAAGTGAGAGTGGGCGAGCACGCACTCGTTTGAGTGTGGGAGAGAGTGAGTGAGCAAGAGAATGAGCTACAAAACGAATGACCAAACGAACGCACAAACGATTGAACGAACGAAAGCAATTACGCGCACCTTTCTTTTGTTGTTTTCGTGGGTGACATGCGGAAGCGCAATAAACAACAAACAAATCGCACAAGGCCCATGCCGAACGACAAGAACTAACAGTAAAAAAATTGAGCCTACCATTTGATTCAAAATTGTTTCGAAAATTGTTATGGTGATAAAAAATTTATTATCGATTTTCAGCTTACAAAATCAAACTGGCATTATTTCCGTTACATGCAAAATTAATGCAAATTCAATTAAAATAAACTGTAGCATACTTTTATGGGCCTAAGGCACAAAAGTGTCCGAAATTACCGCGAGCCTAACTAAAGCAAGGCAGAGGAGTAAAATAACCAAAATAAACGCATGCGCCCGCAGCATCGACGGAACTGAAACGACGACCTGTGTCAGTGAAATTAAATGCAAAAAAAAAAAACAAAACACAAATAGAAACAACAAATCCAATGCACTTCCCCAACATTCTTTACCAACATCCTTTAGCTTGGTACGAATAGATTTGCTCGTTTAGCTTTCTTTTTGTTTGGCCATTAATTGTTATGAATTCCAATGCTCATAGAAGCCACGCTGAGAAAATTGCCTAATGCGTTCGTGCGCGCTACCCCATACCGCGCTGCCCCCTTGAACAATAGCAACAGCGAAAGTGTCAACTTGACATTGCCTACAGTGCAAGTAGGTGCTGCCTATGCGCGTTCTCTTTCACACACATGATTACAAAAGTGGAAGGCCCACAGTATCAAAAGCGGCAGCAGCAGCAGCAATAGCTACCATGCCAAACTAGCCTCACTTGCGCCATTGTTTTTGTTGGAGTGCCTTTATTATTATTATTATTGTTGTTGTTGTTGTTGTCTTTGCTTTTTTACCCCTACGGCAGAACAGATAACAACGACAAATGCCTTAGTCGATTGCCTTCGGCAAGGCTGAGTAAATTTCCCTAAACGCTCACGTTTCTCTCATCGTACACAAATAATGAGAGCATGCGCCAAAAAGTATGCAATACTTTAACGCCACTCTTTGGCGCTCACTTACCGGCTGTGCTGCGTCGACAGCGGCGTCTGCGTTTGAAGCTGCTGCCATGGCAGCATTATCAGTGCACGAAAATTTTGCTCCAGGAAAGTAACCCAAAGGAAATATATATATATATATTGGTGTGAGTGTGTTAGTACTTCTATGTTAAACGTTAAAAGCACACAAATAACAATAATAACAACAATAACAAAAACAACAATAACGACTACAACAATGAACAACAATAATTGTGTACATGTAAATCCTGGTTTGTTTCATTTGCCGATTTAGTTGCGAGAACAGCCTCAAACAATGTTAATCATAATGATGATGATAATGATGATGACAATTTTGAGGGAGGTGCTGCACCTATGCCCAAACACGCTAATGATCATCAGCATGTTTTGCTGACTACTTACTTCTATACTCGCCTTTGTTGTAATTGATTTCAACTGCTACATTCTAATTCATTGTTATATTGTACTAGCGCCGCTCATTGCAGGCGCTTGTGTTTGCTAATGCACCCATTTTAGACTCTTTTCCAAACACAAGATAAAAAAATGTATATTGATTATTGCTATTGGCTCTGTCATGATAGCTTTGGGAGTATTAAAACTGCCATTGTTGAACAAAATTTTTGCACAAAAACCGCCATAAAACCAGCAGCCCCCATGAGTCGAGCTCAATACGCTCCAGTTGAGTGTGCGTAAATTCGGCGCGAAATATTGATACGCATTGCTTTGCCGTACAATACACAAGTCAATTATTGGGTCAAAACACAAAGGAACAACAGATTGACGAACATTGTTGGGGGTCTGTTGGGAGTGCTATGAGAGCACACAATTCACCCGCCCACGCACGCACGCATGCACGCGTGCTCGCTAGGCTAGGCTAGGCTAGCAAGTATGTGAAACACAACGACACACATTTTTATGACTTTCACATTTTTCTTTTCAATTTTTTTTTTTTACTTTTATTTGGTGTGCGCAAAATGAAACATGGATTTCTTTATCGTTTTTATTGACGACTCCTTTGGGAATTTGCGTAGTACCAACAATGACCACCAATAGGCGCATTTAAGTAGAGTACAGGAAGTAGATATTTTCTTTGGCTTGCCACATGAGCGCATACAGAATATGTTTGAGCATTTGTGCATAGGTGTATAAATTGATACTAGGGTGGATCAGTATGAAGTGGAGCTGTGTGTTTTTATAATTGAGACTTCAGTCAAACTTTGAGCCAGATGCTCCATTAAATGAGTGTTTGATAGCTATTAAAAACAGATAAGCTCTATTGCCTTGAACTATTAATGATGTTTTGTGTATGAGTATTCCTTAAGTTACTAGCAACAATTCATCTTAAGCCGATCGTGTGAGTACTACGAAGAAATCCAGGGCATTCCTCAAGAAAAAATTCGATTGATCCCGCTGATTGGTACTTTTTGGGATGCACGAGTAATAATTTACGTCATTTATCTTGTAACAGAGAAATTCAATCAATTGCGACTTGTTAGACCAACAAAGAAAACAGGTTTTATTTAACACAACTTCAATGATTTTTATGCTGAAATTTAAGGCACATGTGTTCAATTCGACTGTTTTAAACAGAAGCAAATCTTTTGCCTTCTAAAAAAGGAGGGGAAACATAAAAACAGACTAAAAAAGAAATAATAAACTGTTGCTGTTATTTAACAGTTGCTGCTACTGAACAGTTGCTCTAATAGATAGATCAATGCCGCCAACAGAAAAATTAAAGTATAAACGTCAATATTTTGGGCAAGATCTGCTTAAGATATGGTGAAATTAATGAATTGGCGTACTAATTATATTCAAGATATTGTCTAAATAGACCAATATTTCCTTTCTCTAAACTAGAAGAAAGGATCTTGCGTCGAATAACTACTTCATCACTAAAATGAAGATAATTTAAAAAGATCTCCACAAGTTTGTCGGTTGGAAAATATTTAAACGTGCGACAGACTGACAAACGAGTAATCCGTTTTCACCCAAATGCACAGAACCCTAAAAAGAACGGTGTATAATATTAACAATTAAGAGATGCATACATTGAGAAATAAAATGTGATTTTGTTGAAAACAATGGTCTTTCATTACTAAGAAGTTCTTCGAGCAAGAAAAGTGACATTGCCACCACCGCGGGTAATACCACCATGAAGTAATACTTTACATGCAACAGAAATGACGGCCAATACCGTCAACACAACACATCATATTACCCACTGTACTATCCAGTGACTGACTTACTGATCCGCCTGCGCATTAGTAGCTATATAAATAATAGGCTGCCTTGAAGTTCAGCTTGTGGTTTGCACTTAAGTAGAATCAACACTGCTCGTGCCACTGAAGTACTTCACTTTGATTTCACTTGATTGTAATTGGCGCTTATTAGACGTATTACTCATACGCAATATGTTACGGTCACTTATGACTTACGGCGCGACGTAAGCGAATTATTACTTCGCACTGTGGCAGCGTGGACAAAGCGAAAGAAACATAACACCGAACTGAATAAATTTTCGGCGTAAAGCTAAGCTATAAGCTTTTAAGTCAAAAGCACTGCGAGTTGTGTGAGTTGCTAGAAACGAACACACGCGCAAACAAACAACTAAACGAAGAGCACTTCATTCAGCACTAGATATTTGTGGTAGACGAAAACACACAAAATCGCGCACATCCTTTTACCATCAATTCACTAAGCTACACACAAACATGCACACACACACCCACACACATACTTAATCCGACTAAAAACGGAAGTACACAGCAGCAGCAACTGCGGCCGCAGCAGTGGCAGTTTGAAAAGGGACATGGGCATGAGCTAGGAAAGGAAAATAAGATCAAGGAAAAAAAATAGAATCAGAAAAAAACCATCAACATCAACAACAACAAAAAGGATGACACGAACATAGAGACTCAGAAAAAAAGCGTTCACATATTCATTCTATCATAAAATAGGTGAGTAGCGATTGTTCAATGCGCGTGTGAGTCTTCAAAAAAAATTATATGAACAACAAAATATGTGAACCTCGAACGTTATGGTCAATGGATAACAAAACATAAATAATAACGACAGGAGCAGCGCAAACGAACGAACGAACAAACAAGCGAATGCAAAGAAACAAGCGAAGAAGGTTTCCACTGAACCATTGAACAAGGGAGCTAGCGCGCGAAATGAGTCCTAAAGGCTTCCAGGAAAAGCGCTATGCTACGCGAGGACGACCGGACGCTGCTTTATAGAACGCGGCGCATATCTTTTACAAGCACATCATTTTACTGTGTATGTGTGTGTGTGCGCCAAGGATATCGTATTTTCGTATAACTCACTTATTCACTTATGTAAGCGTGAGTGCGTATGTGTTTATATATTATATATGACCAAAAGAAGATGTGTACGTCAATGTGTATATTCATATCTTTAAATTCCAGTGTGTGGCGTGTGTTGCTTGCGCTTGATTTAATAGTTTATTACAAAAGACTTTAGCTCGAGATAAGCACTAAAATTGTTGTGGTTCGCTTTAGCTTTAATGCCACCAAAGGCCACAGTCGAACGCTCAGTTTTCAATTTTTGTGGTTTTCTTCGATTTGAAGTTTAGAAGTAAAATTGTTTAAGCAATAACCTCAATTACCTGTTATTGGTTGGTTCAAATAGTCAGTTATAAAGCACAGCATATAGTTTGCTGGCCAAAAGTATGCTATGTTTTCAACAAATATTCTTTTATAAGCTGCACAAAGAATACATAGAAAGTTACTTTCTCTTAAATCTTGTACTTATAGTTTGTTGTGTGGGTGTAGCGCAAGTGTACATAACTCTAACCACCTACGTCTAGTATTTACACTCTACAAATAACTTTGAAAAACTTTGTTTCATACGATCATTTTTAGGAAAACCTCTTAGGGATTATATTTTCTTACTGAAATATTTTCTAGTTCAAGGATATTTCAAAAAAGGAATTCTATTTTGTGTATTCCTAGGTTTTTATTAATGTGGTGAAATAGTAGTTTCAGAAAATATGTAAAAATTTTTTTTGCATATAACAAGCAACTTTTTTTTTTCATCAAATATTTTACACTGCTATTGCTTCCGTAAAGTCGGTGACGTGCTACAAATACAAGCCAAAAATATTTGGAACGGCTTAGCTCAGAACCGAACGCACTAGTCAGGCGTCTAAACTAAAACGATGCCACCCAGAGGATCTTCCTGACAAAGTCCTCTCTAAACATTTATTTTTAAGTTAAAATATAACTTTAATTGCATAACTGTTAAATTTTAATTGACTACTTTTGTATAGTCATTAGTTTTTGTTAGTTTTTACATATATTTAGTTTAAGCTGCTAATAAAATAGGTAGTAATTCACTAGTTTAAGAAAAAATTTTCAAAATGGTAAATAAATACATAATGCTTAAAAAAAAATTAAATAAAATAAAATAAAACAATTGCTATTGCAACCTTTTGCTATCTTTCGGGTGAAAACTATAATCCTGTCTTTGTCGAAATTCAGAGTTTTTTTTATTAAAAAAGTAAAGAAATTCCATTTTGCAGTTGTCTAGTATACATTGTGTAGTAAATGATAATCAGATGATGCCAAGTCCAGACTACATGCTTGACACTACATGCTGGGTACAGTAACACTTCACAGGCGAGTTCTCTGTATGTTTGACGGGTCATAACAGAGGTTTTCAAGCCTAGCGATGTCTTGGTGAAAGTTAACTCGTATGCCTTTTCTATTAAACATTTTCTTTAAAGCTTCATTCAGTATTGTTATTTAGTTGTTGGCGATAGAGTTCTGAGCTTGGTGGGTACAACTCATAATACATATGTTGGAGAACAATATTCTTAACGATGTCAGGACTATTTATGGACCGTTGAATAATGTAGTCGACTTCTTTGGTGCAAAGCTGACCAGACTGAGAAAAAATTGTGACATTGAAATTTTCTGAACAAAATCGAGTAAACCATGTTCCAACTGAGCGTTCTGATAAAACATCTTCTCAATTATGGGCACAAAGTTTTTATGAATCTTACGCGACAGAATAGCCTTCTTCAAAAAAAAAAAAAGTAAGTACAATTTAATTTTCTCTGCTTTGGCCATTCGTTTTCTTTACCCAAAAACAGCAGTTTTAATAAAGAGTTACTCACTAAACTGAGCAAACGAACACGTTCCTTGCTCAATGTTTTTTTTTTTTTGCTCAGTTTTTCCTTTTTCCGAAATGCAGTCGATTGTGTCGGCCACAGAGCCTCGTGTTCAATATTTTATCAGCATCATTTCCCAGTTTGACAGCCTTTCATTGCTGTGTGGCATTACAGAATATGCTTAATACTACAGAGATTATTAAATAAACAAACAAAAAAATGACTGAAATTACCTTTACACCAACCTATTATATACTTGTATATTATTTCACCCAATACTAATTTCTTTAAAGTTTGTGACAACAAAAAGTATTTTTAGAGCAACGAATAAACCATTAACTTTTTCAAAAATAAATAAATTTTTAACAAACTTCCCGACGCCGCAACTTCCCAATTTACTTTAATGAAACGCAACTTTAAAGAGAATTAAGCGATTTGCCAATTGTAAAGGAGAAAGTATCTAAAGCGAACACAGCAACAACACAACAAAAAGTGTTTAAAAAGTTGCATGCCACAAACGACCACAAACACGAGCACGAGCCCGAAGACCGTGGCATGAAAACGCAAGCCAAAAAAAGTAAAAAAATAAATGAATACACAAAATTGTAACTGAGATACTTTTATGGAGAAGATCTTTCTTCGCTTTTTTACATTTTTTCCTTACAACGCTGAAAGTTTCACAGTAGAGAAGGAGATACACACGCGCTCCTTCGGCTGAGTGTGCGTGTGTGTGTGTGGGTGTCTTTCAAACGATTTAAGTTTCTGTTAATGACAAGTGAGGGTTATAAATTATATCGTTGAAGCAATTCAAACAGACAGCATACACTGAGTTACACGCAGTTACACATAAATAGTATGTGCCAGTATAGTCATTGTCAACATCATCATCATCATCATCATAATCATCATCATTATCAACGACCAATGATGGCAGGCATACAAGGAGCACACAGAGAACGTGTCAACATAAAGTACCATGCAAAGGTTAACGCTGATTTCGTGCCTGTATGTGTGAGTAACTGTGAATGAAGCACAGCTACATTTGCCTAATTATTTAAGACCTTTAACGCCTTTTCTGTTGTATGTCGAAATTAAAAAAAAATCAATATATAAAAACGGAAAGAAAATAAATAACTATATGCAAAAAAGGATAAAAGAAAGTTACGAAAAAAGTAGGCGATACAAAAATGAAGTCGCCAAACAATGGCAAAGCAACTGAAGCTGGAACTCTGTGTGTATAGCCGAGTATGATGATGCGCACACCATTGATTGTGGTAATGATGCTGATGTTGATAATGATTACGATGGCGTTGCTGTTACTGCCACAACTGACAACTCACCGCTGAGCGACGTTATTAATGATGCCTTATATACAAAAGAAGAGCAAGCTTAATATGTATCTACCGCAATCGTCTGTGCACATAATGACAAAGCACACTACTACACACCTTCGAAACAGCAAACAGGCAGACAGACAGACAGACAGATGGACAAACAACGTCTGGAAAGTGAGCCGCGCCCGTTGCCTTTGTCGCCTGAAATTAGACGGCATATTTTTGACAGTTGGTGGGAGCGATGAGTGACAAGAATCGAAGCCAATAATGCAACGCGTGAATCCATGTGTCAAACTGCCACTGTGTTTATGTGTGGGTGTGTGTGTTTGGTATTGTGTGTCAATCAAAAGTTATTTGTTGTCGGTATTAGTGTGCGTGTGTTAATGTTTTCGCTTCATTTCCGGCATAGTCGAAAGCGCCAAATGTCAACCATTGCCATTGAAAAGGATGTCAATTTCATAAGCAATTTACGCAATGCAAAAGCTAAATTATGTTGGTGTGTCTTTGCTGTGGTTTGTTATGCCCCTGGCAGCTGCCCCAAAATAATGTTTGTTGGCATTGAGTGTGTGGAAGAGAACTCAATTTGCGATTGCCTAATTAACCAATTCTGAAATGTTTGAAATAAATAAGCACCCAACCATAGCCAAACCAAGCTAAGTTAAGCGGCAACATTTTGTCACCGAGTGAATCGCCAAACGTGGTTTGTCAAATGTCGCAGGCGCACGTCAAAACCGCATGGACACCATAGTCATACCAAATTGAACGCCAACACCACAAAAGTAGGCAATAGAAATGGGCGCTAGGCAGTAATGCAGAGCCCCAGCGAAGACGAACATAGCAAGCGAAAAAGACCACGCCGACACAGATACGAGCACATCATTTTCATATTCATGACTCTAAAAATTAGAATCAGCAATCAGAAATGAATAATTAATAGAACTTTTATTTGAATTTTTTATTATTTTAACTTGAAAAGTGCAGTGTGGGTCTTCAGTGCTAACTAATACGAATCCCATAAAGTTTAAAAATCGCTTGTTAAAGAGATCGTTATTATATTTTGTGCCAGAAATAAGGTTTGAGACACAAGTGAACAAAAATTGTTAAGGGCCCGAGTCTAAATTGATCGATAAGAGTTACAATCATTTGTCGTGCAATCTTTCTCTGTTTCTCTTACAGTTATGATATCTGTATTCTCTTTCATGTAAATAACGCGATCTTGAACAAAAAAAAAATAATCTGAAGTTGCCATAATCCATGTTAATTGAAATTTATACTTTGCATCGAAAAATGTTGTGACATACTATCTGTACATATAATAGATTTGCCAATGTTGTTTATTGTTCCTTCAATTGCTTTCTAGTATTGATTTACACTATGTTACCTGCACTGATACCAGTTATATGAATTCTGGCAATGCGCGGTAACCTTTGAATTTTAGTGGGAAACAATAAAAAAGCTGAGAAAACAAAGTAGATTCAAAGTGTTCTAAATCTTAAGTGTGTTCGGCTTGTGGAATAACAAAGAGAAAAACGAAAAGTCAAGAGCACGCGATCGTCATAATATTGATTTGTAGTATGTTATACTGCACTTAGAAACCACATTGCGTTAATATGACAAGATGCAAGCTCGAGAACACTGTGAGGGAGATAAACAACATATGTAAGTCTGTCGGTATGACAGCGAAGCGAGTGTGTGATATCTAATACCTAATTTAGTTTAAAAAAATATATTGTGCACATTTGCAAATGAAAACCTGTTGAATAGTATATTTTTTGTCATCATCGGTTATATAATTTGGACGTAACATGATGCTAAAGATAAATATATGGTCAGCCTGCAAATTTTCATGTCTAAACTATTTAAGCCTTCGAGACTTCCTACATTGAAGTTCTGGGCTAATCTCTAAGTTGCTTACATAACAAGGAGCACCTTCATTGGTTCATTGTTGGAAATACGCATTGCAATTATAACGTTGCCTTATAACGTTGAACTTTATTCTCGATGCCGATTTTCGATTATCAATTTAGAAGCCAGTATACAAGCTGTGTTAAAAAAATTATTTAATAAATTTGTATAGGTCCTGTCCAAATGTACAGTGAGGTATACTGTGCCTCACTTCTAGGCACGATAGAGATATTTAATGATAAGGAAGGACGATTTTCAATTCTCAATGTAGACTCCACCTGTACAAACTTCTGTGGGTTAACTTCTACCCTCTATCTCGCTTACCATTTTCGACCATAGTTAGCTGTGCTTGTAGTTTCAGTAATGAGTCATCATAAATAAAAGTCTATGTATATAAGCCTAAAAAATTGTAAAAAAAAATTCTAAAATAAAGTAAAATTGTATTTTAGTTTATTTTAATACAACACCGAATATCTCTCTGTACATTGGAAAAACGGCATACTGTGCTATATCGAAAATTACCTGCTTACATTATTGATTTGGAATTATTGAGAACTGAAATTGGTTTACCAATGAGAATCGACAACGACAACTGTAATTTCTGATATTTATTGGCAAAACGTGAGCGAAAGGATTCGATATTATTTTCGCACATATCGTCTACTAAGAAGTGATGAACTTTGTGGTGACTTTGCTTCCGTTTCTTTTCATTTCTTTTGTTTTAACTCTTGATTTGTATTTGCTGTTAATTCCACTTCTTCTATTTCATCTTCTTCTTTTACTCGCCACTAAATCGACAATGGCTATAAGGGACTCGTTGCTATTTTCTATTAATTTCAGTTCTGCCAAAGAACTCACTCAGTCATCATACTTCTTAGGGTAGAGTATTGTAGCGAGAAGGGATTCAAAACGAATGTACTAGCCACCAGTCGAAGTATCCACTCAATGTTGCCACACTCCAGCACGTATAATGACTGACTATAATTCACAGTTACTTATTGTTCATATATATGATTGTTATAGCTACACACACCCCACACCCACTTAACTATACCAATACAGATACATAGCTTACAAAAGGTCGACACACACAACAACCGTTTTCGCAATCTTGTTGCTACTCTATCTCTCTAACTGTCTGTTAGAACATGTCTGACTGTCTCTCTGCCTGTCTGTCTGTATGGCATTTGAATTTTATTGTGTTTGGTGATGTGATTTAAATGATTGGAATTAATTTTCAAACTGTGTGTGTGTTTCATTCGAGGCGGCAGCGGCCTTTGCTTTGCACTTTGCGAAGAATGCCAATTTATGCTCGAAATTAAACTTTGCATATCCGGCATTCAATGCAGCTGTTATCCTTGCGCTTGCCCTCAGTCTTCTAGTTATCGTAAGCTTGATGTGGAAATGGTCTCGCATAGACAGCACAACAATGCAGTTTCGCACTCAGTTTGGCTTATGTTATACAGATAAATCGGTGCAATTCAAATTGCAAAGAGCAAAAGATTTTCTAACCCAACACGCCCACACGCACGCACAGAGGAATACCATGAAGCAACCAGAGTTACAATTGTAGCTTGTAGCTACTAAAGTGTATCTGTCCGTCGGACTCGCTATATGAGTATCAGAGTTAAGTATTCATTAGACAATAATAGCTTACTTGCCTTGAATGCTAACCGATATTTAAAAAAGCATACGCTTGTGAACATACAAACATACATTTATATGCTTCGAGAATTGTGCGTATCGAATTGGAAATGGAATCTTAAAAATATCTGAAACTTGTGAGCGAAAAAGTATTAAACTAACTTTTATTTAAGTGTCTCTTAAAAGCCAAGAAAACTAGAAACAAAACAAAACCAAAAACAGAAAACCAAACTACAAAACCAAAAAGAGTATTAAGCAAGACAAATAAAAAAATAAATAAAAAGACAAACAAAACAAATGGGCCCAAAGAACACAAAAAATAAACCAGAAGAGGCAAAAAGTCGAAATCAGTGTTTTAACCGCGGAAACCGCGCCATAACTATGTGCGGCATGCTGAGGCAGCATTGCAGCCGGAAGTTGTGCAAAAAAGCTACGGAAGATGTTGAAGAAGAACAAGAAGAAGAAGATGGTTAAGAGCAACAGCAAATGCATTGAGTCGAAGACGAGAGCAGTAACAACAGAACAAGAGCCGAAGTAAGCACAAACGTCCGGATGCCGATAAAACAAAAACCTCAGGAAAGTGCACCAAAAAAAAAAACAACAAAAATACAAAAACGTTTTCAAAAAAAAAATAACAAAAACAAAAAACTAACAGATGAGAGCATTTAAAAAAATACTAAAAAAGAGTTTAAAAACAAAAAATACTCGTATTCGATTTAGCCGAAATTGATGTACCCTTCGAACACGTAGTATTTCAAATTTCGCCAGCAACTTGTGTTGTTGCATTAGAATTTCAAAAATTAGTCATAAAATAAATATGGAAATAAATAATTAAACCATTATTCATATAAAAACTTAAGTCACACATGGCTCTTATCAAAGCTTTTATGCTAGTACCAAGCTATACGAATCAGTATTCAAGAAATTTGGAATTTGTAGTTTAGTGTTTAGTTTGTTTTTGACAGATATACATACTACTCGCATTTTTCTGTTTTTGGCGATTTATTGAAATCTACAAAAATGTATCAAATAATCATGAATTTATTGGACAAAAATAATACGATACTCTTGCCTCAGCTACCGTATCCAGCGGAAATTAAAAATAACCTTGTAAAGTTGGAGGGTTGCCACAATTAATGAGGTAAATACCGCATTGCTTGAAGACCTAAAGGCAATACCAAAAAACACATATCAGAAGTGCTTAAGAATTGAAAAAAGTTCTGAGATGGTATACTTTGTAGGGTAGAAAATAAACATTGATGAATAAATAAATATTTATCGACATAAACAAAAAGTCTCCTTATTCTTTGAACGTTACATAAAAGACTTTCGTGGAGCCCACAGCTGATATAGCTTTGTAAGATACAACAATCGAAGACACTTACTTATCCAGTTAAGTAGTTTAAAAATTTAGTCAGCAATCTAGTAGTCATCGAACAAGAGCAACCTGATAAAAACTGCATTACCATATACAATTTTATATTATTTTCGAGATAAAGTTTGGAGAAATAAAAATTACAAATTGTGGCCTAAAGCTATGGAGCACTCAAATGCCTTGAAAATTCTTGGTGAACCAGAAGGAAAAAAGTGATATTTCCAATTATTGCTCACCATAATTAACAACTAAAGAAAATGACTAACTGGACTTTCAGGGCATTAAATAGGGCTACATCAAAAGAGAAGAGGACAAATTGGTTGCAACATACTCCACTGTAGAAAAAGTAAGAAAACCGAAATTAATTTAAATCTTTTATATTACAAATGGACGCTCAATGGTTGGCTGTTACTTATTGGTCAGCAAAGAACAAATGTAAAATATAATATGTAAATTTTTTTTTTTTTTTAATCAAAACTTTAATTTCAGTCATCTGTTTGTAATGGTCAAATACTTTCGATGTTTCTCTAACTCAGACAGATGGGCAAACGTGACCAAATAAGCTCCACTGATCCAGAATATATGCAATTTATATGGAGTCTTGAATGTCTGATTCATCACGTGAAGTGTATAATTAGTAGTGGCAGAAGCAGTACTAGAAAATGTAGGGACGGAAGATGTCCCGAAACTTTGTCGTTGTAGTGGTGAGTTGACTGTAGACTGTGCAAAAAATATATAATAGTTAAACAAAAAATATTAGAATGAAGCAAAGAACTAAAAACTACGAAACAAACTCTCACCAGAAGAGCAAAACGCTAACCCATGCTCTCCCAGAACTACTTAATGGCGAATCGCGCCAATTTTTTCAATACTCTTTTCGTGTGGGTGTACAACAAGTCGACATTGAAAAGAGGCTTTTATGTAGTGGACTTTGGACGCGTATTCAAAAAAATAAATAAATAAAAAAGAAATTAAATAAAAAAAGTCCCGCACGAATGAAAGCCGGAACAACTTTTTACGTGAAAATTTTAATATTTAATCAAATTAAACTGAATGCGCCACAAGCATATTTCTCACGGGATAAAGCGAAAACCGAAGCATCGAAGTCTCATGGCGAGAAGGGCAGATAGTGGGGCGGCAAGCAGTAAAGCAGAATATATATACTTGCTGTTGTTGTTGTTATTGTTGTTGCCACCAAGGAATCGCCGCCAAATGCTGTTGCCACTGCTCAAGGCTCAATAACGCATTTATAGAGCTAAGTAAATGAAAGGCAGTCAGGAAGTGTAGCAGGCAGCCAACGAGTTGCTCAAGTTTAATATGCAAATTGTTTTCTACTCTCCGTTGTAGTTTTGCTGAACACGTGTACGCTTGTTGTTGTTTTACATGTTGTTTTTGTTATTGTCGTTTTCAACATGGTTAAGTGGTTATCATAGCCATTTATGAGGCTTTTAAAAAGCATCTCATTAAACTTAAATGTATACTGGAACTCAGGCAGATAAACGCGTTTCATGACAGCAAAATGAAACCAAAGCAGCAGTACATCAACAACAACAACAACCAAAAACAACAACAAGAACAACAAGGAAAAAGGCATAAGCAGTCTTTATACGCACAACAAGCAAAGGCAGTGCGAAAAATATAACAACAACAACCGAGTGATTATTTTCTTCATGCTTGGGAACGTGTGCGTGTGAAAAATTAAAAGTGAATTAAAACAAACGATGAAAAGTGAGGGAAAATCAAAGCCACACATACCCACGTACACACACAGGCATGCAAATAAAGTCGATGTTAGTCGAGACGTGGCACATCTGACACAAATCCACATCTGATACTCGTACCTGTCAAACTTTTGCCATATGTGGACAAAATCATGCGGCCTCGCTTATTGTCTAAAGCAGGTTGTAGTAAGGGTGATGACAAGGCTAACTGTGAGAAAGACACTTTATATTTACACCCTACACATTGAGCAGAGCACTGCACACCAAAAATGTAAACCCAATCCACTCACATCTATAACTGGGCCAACAAAAGCAACTTAAACTTTGTCAATTATTTTTGGATTTGCTATGAAATTTTGTGGTTTTTGATTTGGAGTTGCTGTTTTGTTGTTATATTTATTTATCTTTTCGTTTTTTTTTTTGTTTTTTTCTTTTTTGTTCTTGTTGAGGATGCTGTTGGCACACAGACTAGCAAGCCAAACGAAGCAATATAGTCGATGAATGAATTTTTAGTAGAATAAAGTGAAGTGGAGTGAAGTAGCAAAAAGTGGTGTGCAGTGGAGAGAATTCAGGAGTGACTACGAGTGGATTACAATGCACACAAACTCGATTCGTTAGAAAGCGATAATGTGGCAAAGATAAACGATAAAGTTAAACAAATTGAGTTTAAGCAGGTGTAACCAAGCTGGCTTCTTTCGGCTTAGTGGTTCACACATTGAACTAGTATACCAGCTAAGGTCCCGAAGTTAAGCGCAGCTGGCTTTCCCTTTAAGCTGAATAATGTTATTGTTGGCATAGAGTAGTAATATATTTATAGACAAAAAGTCTCTAAAAATTAAGTGATGTAATAGGGAGAGTTAAAGACGGATTCTAAGGTCAACGATAATGAGAAGTCTATAAATAACCAACAACAAAGCATGCAAACAGGGTTGCTTTGAATGACGATCTAATATTAGGTCACCTCTATTCAAAGGAATATAGAGTCTCTTTGTTTACTGCATGATCAATTGTCTTCCCTTTAAAATTCGCAGGTGCTTATTTTGTTATATACTAGCTGTAAGCGGCCAGGTGTTGCTGTGGCTCAGTCGGATTAAATGGAAAATAATTAAAAGAGTTTGTTTTAACTCAATTTACATTTTACGTAGTAGCTTAAATAATTATGGGAATAAAAAACACAGATTTTTACTAATACTCCTAAAATTTTTTTTCTTAAGAATTTTGTTAAATTATTATTATATGGTGCTTCGAAATCCTGTGTTGTAAGTTTAATAAAATTCTTTAAATTCACGCGCACCACACACACCTGATTTCCTTTCTAAGAATTGTCAATGAGATTCTTACTCAAGCTAGTGTTGGTAAATATTTATATGAAAAGTTCTTATCATTCCTTAAGAATTCATTACTAATTAATGATTAATTTACTTATTTATTAAAAAATGTTTTAACCTATTGAAAAACATGTGAGAAAATCACGACAGCGTTGTTTCAAAATTTCAAAGAACTCGCTAAAAAACTTTCAGAGATTTGACATGCGAAACAAACGGACGTAATTTTTATATATAAGTATATATAGGTAGAGATCAGGCTGTGACCCAATAAAGTTGTTCTGGCCTATTAAGACGAAGAATATATATAGATAATCTATCCAAACAACCTTGCTAGACGAATAGTTCCCTTAAGTGGACAAATTTTCAAAAACATAAATTGGCTACAGACTCAGAACAAATGATCTCTAACGATCGAAACTGGTCGTAACCATTAGATGCCTTATCAGGTACCTTGGCCTAACTTCGCTTATTCAAACTGCTAGCTTAGGAGATTGATATAATTTCTCATCACTCTTTAGGCCGATAAAGCACTGACATACAAAACTAGTTTTAGTATTAAGCGCTGGCAAGAGATGTAGCAGGTGTTCTCCCATTGACTAAAACTGTTTCTATAGTCATCTTTTTATATTTATTTATTTATATATTTTTTAGGTTTTTATTTACCAAAAATGTATATATATATATATATATATATATATATATATATGATATGTTGGAAAATGTCAAAGGTAAATGTCAAAAATATTAAAACAAATTATCTATGAAGCTGTCAACGGCATCTGGCGACAATTTGGTAAAATAAAGCGAGTGGATAAAATTGAATAAAAAAGCGACATGTCGAAGCCAAGAGGTGTCATTGGTAGATTTTTTTATTTTTTTTTTCATTTTCATTTTTGTGTTCTAAGTGAAATATTGTATATTAATGACAATTTGGAAAATAAATGAAAAAAATTACAATAAGAAATTAAATAAAAATATAATGGTATATTTTAAAAATAACAATTATTTCAGCGTGATCCCAGTTGGCAGTAGAAAAGGCCAATTTTCGCAAGTTAACCAAAAGTATGCCGCATGAGTAAAATGAAATAAAATTTGAACAGAGAATAAAACTTTACACAGTAATAAATCAGTACAAAAAAAATAAAAAAAATACTTTAAGAGTGTAAATGAAATGTACTTGTATATATACTTCTTTAAATAAAAAGAAATAAAATAAAAAATGCACAGAAATAAAAAATTCTGCTTAAAACTGTGCCAGACCCGTGGGCATTAAGAATGTGAATGTGAATATGAAGACAACTTCACATACAAGCGTGTGAAACTTGGACACAATGAAAAATCATGAAGAGAGGCGAACAGAATACCGTTACAGGACTTTTCGCTTGCACTGAAGTTGAACAGGGGAACGTAAGGAGCAGCAAACGAACATAAAAACTCCTGCGGCTGTTATCGCCACTGCCATTGCTGACACTTTGTCACCGAGAGCAGCAATGGCTAAGATGTTGGTGGGGAGTGGGGGGTGTGGGAGATTGTGACACACACAGCTTCACACATTGAAACACTCATGCAGACAATAGTGAAGAAATAACTTCGCCATACAAAGTTCATCTTCAATTGAAATAAATTAATTTTTCTCTTTTGTTAAGCGCATATCGCAGCGCATACACACGCATGCATTGGACCTACGCATACGAGCGAGTATATGACGCACGCACACACAATCACATTTATATAGAAGATTTGTGCAACTTTTCGCCTCGATTTTGTTCGTTTTTTTATATTTTTTTTTATTTATTTTTTTTTGTGTGAATGTAATTACGACAGAATTGCACTTTCAACTTTTCACTTTTTCAGCAAGCCCGGCGCGCATCAACCCCCCGTTTTAACACTACACTTTTTGACGTTTTTCATTCTTTTGTATTCTCACAAATTTCATGCGCTGCCTCTGTCTGTCTGTCTGCCTTTGTCTGTTTAACAACGCTGCTCTAACTCCTACACATTTTCAGCATTTATAACATGTCTGTGTGTGTGGGTGTGTAGTACATTTTATAGTTGTATTAGTTTCAAGAGTAAATGATTCGGAAGTTACGCTTTCGGCTTTTTGTATACTCGTCTGTGTGTGCGTTTCACATAGAAAAGTGCAGACGCATACTTCCGGCATTTCTTGGTATGCTTGCTGCTGATTTCAACTCCTTGCTGCTTGCCTTGATTGATTGCATATTTTACAATTTATAGTTACATAGAAGTATTTATTAGATTTATGGTCATAGCTCAGGCATACTTACACACTCCAAACGTCTGATCTAAGCTATAGCAGAGTAATGTTGATAATAGCGAACTCATCAGTTCTAATCGATTGGAAAATTTTGCTCAAAGCCACAGTTTCAATATCTAATTTTTCTTATTTATTTATTTTTTATTTTATTTTACTTATTTTATTCTATTTTCATTTATTTTGCGCAATTTCCTTTTTTCGACCACTGACTTAATTTGTAAAATATTCTGTATGTGACCCTCAAAGCGTATTGCATTTTAAGTGAAATTCAACAAAAGACTGCAATCTATACAAATGTCTATGACAATAATAATAAATTCGTTGCGTAAATTGAATTAAATGGATATAGTATTTAGAGAATACAACAACGACAAAACACAAAACGATGCCACCTTCATTTTCTCCGCACATGGCTTCTCGCAAATGACAATAGACTCTATTGTTTGCAAAATGGATCAGATTTAGTGGTCAACAAAGCTTGCACCGTATGCAGTTTAATCAGTCTCTGTTGGGATACTGTAATTGAAAAAAGTATATGCTTTCTCAGAACTCTTACGCATTTGTGCAGTTTATGCTTTCTACGCAACCGCGTTATGTTTTCAACAGCAATACAAAAAAGTCAAACAAATGTGGAATGTTAAACAAAACTTCAACACAAAAAAAACTTTTTTAACAAAATGAAATTTCCAACGAAAAGCATACAACAAAAGTCCAAGCCAATTATCGTACTTTTATGTCTGCATCCAGTCATACAAAAAACACGCTAGCAAAGGGTCACTTCGCTTTAGCTGACCCTTCGCTCTATAAAACCGCCCACTAAGAACTCGCAGCGGTGTTGGTTACCGCATGAAAAGCGAAATCCACTTTTGACCGTTTTTTTCTGCTTACGCGGCTCATCTACATTTTATGGTCTAAGAGTATTAACATTTTTTCGCATTACATTATACTCTCTTCTCTACTTCTCATTTACAACATTTGTCGCTGCCATATTCCGATGCTTCTCCAGTTTCTTTCATTGTCAGTTTCATTTAGTTTGTCGTTTTTGTTACTTGGATTTTCTAATCTGCGCAGCTTTTCATTCGGTCTCGCTGGAAATCTAACTGGATTCTTAGATTGACGCTAAACAATGGGTCAACTTATTCTTTTTTTTTTATAAAAATCCGGTCTTTAAATGGTTTAGCTAACTTTATTATTATTATTCCGTATATGCCCATATAGGACTTAGGTTCTCAACAAATTTCTTCCTCATAGCTCTGTCTAGGAGCCACTATTACTTTGGCTTCATTTTAACATATCATATGGATTACCAGTTGTTCTTGGAACGACCTCAGTTTCTACTGACTTATGGATTACGCTTGGAGAATCTATGCATAAAATTGTCTGATGGTTTCTCTAAAGTATGAATAAGGCATAGGTTTTAGTGAACTTGTATGGGCCTTTTGGATTTTTGAATGGAACGTTTCAATGACTTGTAGTTGAAAAAAATGGATGGTGGGATACAAAATCAAACTGCCTAGTGTAACACACATAACCAAAGCCCTTTTAAAGTAACCGAATATCTGATATTTACCATGTGCCCATAATAATTATTCATTTTTAAGTGGTCTTTAGTGCGTTGAACCATGAACCATAATATATACACCGTTAAGCATAACAGCATTAAATTACCGAGCAATAACGACGACTAAAGGAGAATATGCTTAATTTTCGTACGTCAGGAAGAAGGTTGTAATAATCTATATATGAATAGGCCGAGCCATGCTCTTTCGCTACACTTTACGCCTAAACTATATAACTAATTTTAACAAAAAATTATACCCTTCCACAGGTTTTAATTTGCAGATTTACCATACACTTCGTAAAAATTGTCACCCACACAACTACATTAAAATCTTATGGCACACGCCATAAATAAAGTACCTTGACGGGTGTGGTTACTAAGTGTAGAATGACATACTACAATTTAATATTATTACGCTTGTGGTTGAATCGTTTTTATTAATCAAGAACAAATGACTTCGAATCAAGCACACGACTGCTGAATTAGAAGCAAGACGGCTCCTTAACATAGTGACTTTGAAATTGCATTAATATTTTTTTTATTATTTTACGAGTTATCCCAAATTGTAAATGGACAAATGTTCCATAAAAATTATAGCTCTTAAATTGTAGTGCATTTAACAGTCGTCTTAGTTGGCACATCAAATTAATTCCCAAAATCTTCTTAAAAACAACCACAAGCGAAGCCAAAGGAGTGATGCGCTTTGGGCTTCTCAAATGAATTCGCTACTTCTCACGCAAGAAAGCAAACCCCACCAGCAACTGTACTCCTAGAATTTTGCACACACACACAGGCACTGCTCGCCTGCTTAGCCCACCTATTTAGCATGTTGGCATTTATTTTTTCGTCGTAATTTTCACAAGCAGCCGTTTTGCGTAGGATTTATGTTTTTAAACGCCTTTTAATATTACTGAGGCTTTTGCTGCTCTTTTTTCCAAGTGGTGCGTGGTGACGGCTGCAGTAGACGACGACAACAACGACAACAAAGTCAAAGCGATTCCCAGTGAGGATGCGTTTAAAAAATATTATAATAATAACATTACATAAGTAGATCAGGAACATGGCGCGGGGTAAAGCTCTGCTGAGCTGAGCTGAACTGAATAGCTCTGGAATGGGCTGAGTTAAGCGAACGTAGGCATTCGCATGACGACGATGTCGACAAGGACAACGACGTTGATAGCAATGTTGGCAGTCCAAAACGAGCAGCAATGACAGCAGCGACGCGACAACGGAAGCGGAAATCATCTGCTTTGATGATAAGGATGCGTTGCCTCACACTCACCAAAGTCGTTGTCAGCTCATTGTATATGAATATAAATGTGTGTGTGTCTGTGTGTGTGTGTGTGTGTGTGTACTCGTATGTGAATGAGCTGTGTGCTTGTATGTTTTACATGCTGCTTGTGGTCGCTCAACGGGAACGCATAGCTCAACGTGCGTGTGGCATTTAGCAAGCAATGCGTGTCGCTTGACATAACCCACTACACTTACCCCACACCAAGCCTCATAGACAGACACACACACAGCTTGGCAATTCACAAAAATTGTTGTTATCATCACTTTTCAAGCAATGCCGCAAAGTTATCTACCAAACTGCGTCAACCCCAACCCCAACGTAAACCCCAACCGAGCCTCTTCGAGCCCAGCAGCAGAGTTCCCCTTTCAACCAAACTAGGGCCTACTTGTGTTGCTTGGCTTTACATCTTTGCCTTTTTCTTAGTTTTTTTTTTTAATTTTGGCTCCCCATTTCCAACGCTACTTATGACACTTCCCCCAAAATCAGTTACCAGCCGTGCCCCACGGCCCATGCCCACTCGCCACTCAACATTTAACTTTTACCATTTTCAGGCATTTTCAGCATTTTTATGGTTTTTTTTTATTTTTTATTTTTTTGTTATTATATTTTTTCGGTACTTACTTTGGGATGCGCTCGCCGGGGGAAAGCTACTTTGGGATCGACCTGAAAAACAGAAAAATGAGAAGAACATAGCATGAGAAGTTGTAGAAATGCCAACATCAACTGGAGTGAAGAGAGTATATATATTTTTTAGATGGCTAAAAATAACGTAGTGTAATATAATCAGCACAGTCCTAGTTGAGTTGAGTTGAGTTGAGTTGAGTGGAGTCAAGTTGAAACGTGGCACGAAGCGCGAGAAAAGCGCAAAAGAATTTCGCTGTTGTTGCAACATTTAAATGAAACGATTAAATTACATGAGGCACGAACAGCGACCAAATAAATATCATTTTGTTTTTTTAATTTAATTTATTGTTTGCTGTGCCTTCTTCTAGAATTCATTCATATATCCTACATTATAACGGCTGGCCGTGGTGAAAGGTGGGAAAGTGTTTCTGAAGCTGATAATGATGACAGTTATTACTTTAAGCCCAAAGCCATAACGAGTTAGTTAAATGTTGGATTTGGTCATAAACAAATTAGTTAAGGAATCCAGTCAGCGACATTGGAATCTTCAAAAAAAAAGCGTGTGGGTGAAGTTTGAGTACTTTTTTTTTTAAATTTTATTTGTTGGACTCATAACTCTGTTGTGACGAAATTATGATTTCGAGGTCGTTTAAGTTTGTTTTCCTATTTTGTTTTTACTTTAATTAGACATGTAAATATTGGTTTGACAAAAGATGAATAATGGTAGATTACTTAGAGCCTAAGTATTATAATTTCTATAAGAAAATCAGAAAAAGAGCCCACGTTCTCTTTGGCTTCCCTGTATCCAAATGTCAGTAAGGTAAAGGCGTTTAAGACTTCTACTGGCAGTTTTTGTAGCCAGTTCAATTGCTAGCCCATTGACATGAGACCATAGCCAGTCATTATACCGCCTTGTTTGATAGTTGATCTGCTCATATACCGTGTGACTTCGCTCGGGTTTGTGGCTTATTATATGTAAAGGAGATCACCTTTCTAGGCGATTTAAAGAAAAAAAGTTAAATGGCTAAAAATAGCATATCTTAGCGACAACATGACCACAAGACCTGAAATTACATGTGGTCGCGACAACTTCTACAACATTAAGATCGAAGTTAGGCAACTAAGCATGTGTAAGGGTGTGTAATGATGATGTTAAAATCAGATGTTCTTCATACTCTTTAGCCAACATTTTAAACAAAGAAATCCGCTTGGAATTACTGGTTAGCGTTTTTTTTTTATCATCATCGAGCAAAAGCTTCTCTATAATTCGTAGATCTTAAATTATACCGCGCTATTCTCAACAATCTCAGTTTTTGCAACTTCTGGTGATTTTTACACACTTTGAAAGCTGAACAGGTTGTTACAACAGTCTATAAATATAAAGATCAGGTTGCCAGACTGCAAAGTTCAGTGGCACATATGGTATTTGTAGCTGCTTCTTTCTTACTTCGAAAAAATGGCTAGAAAAAACACGCTGAAGTTAGCACAGCATTTTTGAGAATTGATAATTCCTGCCCAAAAAATATTGTTCGATATTGAAAATATATAGCTATGATCACGCAATTACTTCAACATATTTCTTTTTTTATAATTTTCATATTCTTTAAAAAATTATAAATTTACAGTTTCATTTTTATTTTAGGATGAATAATCCAGGAGTTATTAAATTAAACCAGGGTGAAATTGCGTAAAGCCAGCAACTCTATTAAAATTGACATTCACAGCCCTGAGGAAGACCCTTACACGGTTAAATGCTCTACTAATTAATTTATTTACTCATTTGTTTTCGACAACATTAATCACCGACTTAACAGAACTAATAAGTGGACGAGCTTATTTTGCTACCCGAAATAAATGTCGGAGTTATTCTTTTAGTGACTCTACCACACAGTGGTTTTAAGGGTCTGCGGTTCAAAGAGCCACGTGATAAGATAAGAGACATGTAACACATAAGCTTATAAGTGCACGGTCTAATGAAGAAAAACAACTTTTTCGGTCAAATTCAATTTTATTCATAAACATAGCCTCCTTCCAATCGTTCCTGCGCTTCTCTAACATTTCGACAGCTTTCTTAAAGAACGATTTATCTTTGTCCTCAAAATAGGCATTTATTTTGGTGATCACTTCCTCATTCAAGACAAATATCTTTGCGGCAAGCATTTTTTTAGGTCTGCGAAGAGGAAAACGTCGCTGGGGGCCAATTCTGGAGAATAGAGAATAGAATAGTTCACTTTGAAGCAGTCTAGTTCTGATTATTTCAATTACCAGCCACTCGCAGATAAAATTAAGTCTCATCTTGTTAGCTATTATTTAATGATAAACCGAGCTTAGTAAAAGTTCGTCATATTTTTTTTACTTGTTTTCTTGTATATCCGTTTGAAATTTGCTTTCCGTTATTTTGCCCAAAAAAGCACTCATTCTGACATTTTCCATTTCTGTTTAGTTGAAATAATTTTTGTGTGTCTATGTTTTTTTTTGCCTTTTGCTTTTTGTTTGTTGTTTGTTTTTTTTTTGTGTTAGTTGCTCCACGTTTGGTTTCCCTGAGCCAATTGCATTTGGTAAAAGCAAAGCCCAAACGTCAGCAAACCATGACTGTCTGCCCGTACAACTTGCCGTCATTCAGTCATTCACTCATTGCAGCATTTTCCACTTTATGGTCACAACAGCGTGAATAAGGGCGAAAGCATGTAGTATGGTGAGACGAGTATAAATGGCGAGCGCACTCAGCACTGATTAGTTTTAATTTTAATCTAAAAATCAATTTCCCGCTGCCGCATACAAACAGGAAATCACTTTGGCGTGCAGCACATCGTAACGGAATGTAACGTAACACAGCGCGCTTCACACTTCACATTCTGCCAAATTCCACCCACTTACCTCAGAGTAACTCAACTAAGCTGGACCTGCTATTTCGGTATTTGTTTGACATTGTTACACGAATTATAAACATTTTTCTCGCGCTTTTAATTCGTTTCTTTTCCTTAGTTTTGTTCTTTTCATTTTCATTTGAAATTTTCACTTTGCTTTTGATGTAATCATTTCAGGATATTATTATTCCTTTAGCACTTCTGCTTCTTATTTCGCACTGATTCCTTTTTCTGCGTTGATAACGTCATCAGTCGCTTATGCAGCAACACGCCGTTTTTTCCTTTATTATTTCAATTTTTTTTTAATATTATTATTATTATTTCGCCTAACAAGCAAAAAAATGGCGCGCATAGAAAAAAGGAAGTGAAAATCTTTGGTGCGCAAAAACGCTTGTCTCGAAGGAACCACCATGAAAAAATAGAGAATGGAAAACGCGCCAAATGAAATAAAAATTAAAATTGAATTTTTATGATTTTTAATTATTTTTAATGACGTTGCTTATTAAGGTTATCGTTCCTCTCATCCGCTACACGTCCGACACCAATAAACGCCCACGCTGAGCTTAATTTTGTGCCAGTCTGGACGTTTGCCTATGCACCAACTTTACAACCACCTCAACAACAACTACTTCTACTGCTACGCGCTATACGTTGTCCTGTTTGCAATTTGTTATGCTTTACGTAATTCGTGTAAAGCGTTTGTGCTGCGGCTGCGGCTACAGTCCCTTGCAAACGCCGACGACACCATTGCCACACCAACGCTGCTGGTGCCTCTGCTGCTGCCTCTGCTGCTGCTTATTGCGTAATGAGTAGTTAAGATTTATGCAAGATTTATTGGCGCTATTAATTTAAAGAGTTTTAAATTGCACAGTTGTTGACTTCGTACTCGGTCACTTGACTCGACTCAACTTAACTCGACGCATACCGTCGCGACTCAACGCGACGCGAAGCGACACGACGCGCTGGTGGCCTGCGAAATTATCAGCAATAAATTAAAAATTGTTTTTTGCGTTGCCGTAATGGCCGGCCAACATTAAAACCAGATTCTACCGTGTCGTCCGTCTGTTGTCTGTCTGCCAGTTTGCAAGTCAGGCAGTCTTGCCGCGCTATCACTCAAACTGCAGCTTGATGTTCACATACGTTAAAAATCCTTTGATATTCTCTGTATAAACTCCTCTAAAGCCACTCGATTTTTTTTAGATTTATTTTTAAATTTTTTGCGCGACTTGTTAATTTTTTTTAACCTTTCCTGCGGGCTTTTTTGTGACTCTTTTATATGCTTCAAGCAGAAAATAGCATTATAACTTTGGGAAAAATTTTTCAACGCAGTAAAGGCGTGGATGTAAAGTAATCCTTCAATTTTGAAGCTAAAGAGTTGAAATTTTTACGAGTAAATATAGCCACCATAGGAAACAGTGAATTTCAGTTTACGCAATAAAAATGTTGCTTTGACATGTGGAACTCAAATTCAGACAGACCTTACAATAGCTCCAAATAAATAAACTTCGAATGCTTTAGTATTGACAACCTTACGTTTTTATGTAGGAAACAGTTTCTCGGGCAATTAGAAATTAACAACGATATTTTAAAATAGTAGTGGGCTCACTAAATATTATATATAGACCTCATATAACACAATGCGTTGAAGTTTTTATGGTATGTAAACGCATCTTATGTGTTTTTGAAGCTACAAGGTAAACTTTAGATCAGATGGCTTCATAAACCTGTAGTTACTACAAGTTATTATTCAGAAAACCTTTTTTAAAAAAGGCACTGGTTCAGGAATCACTATATAGTACAGCTTTCATATAAATTCCTGTTGCAATTTCAAGACCTTGAAACAAGAGGCCAATTGCAATTTTGGCCAGCTATAGTTAATGCTCTGACTCGTTTTGATATCTTTGAGCTTTTTTGTGTTTCAGACAGATTTTGTCAGTCATTTTTTTTTTTAAATTTTTGCATATTTTTTATTCATTTTTGATAGTCATTATCAAACGTTTTCGTACTTTTAATTTAGTCACTTTTTTTTGCATGTGTTCCTCTCCTTGGTGTGCCTTTTCACAAATTGTCGTAATTAAAAATTGTTTGGCAACAAATTTCTTCACTTTTCTGTTTACCTTTGTCTTTTGACGACCGGTAAACAAAGCCACTGCCAACGGGGCCCAAGCTCGTACCTTCTCAAAAATTTACCAGCGAACTTCAACGGTCTTCCTTTTTTGTGTTTTTTGTTCTAAGTGAGCGTTTAAATATTTTGCTTTCATGTTTATTGTACTTCACACTGCACACAATGAGTGTTTTTAAGATTTTTTTTTATTCCATTTTCTTTTTAGTTTATTTTCTCCAAATATTGGAACTGAAGTCAGCGCTTTTTTTGTTGCTTTTTTATGGGCTAACAACAAACAAGCGCCGAATGGCTGAAATTTATCACTGAGCTGAATTGAGTTGAGAGTAGTGAAAAGAGCTGCAATTACCTTTTTACCATCTAGTTCATGTGTACCTTGTGTTAAAACCTTATCTACACTAGCCGGATCACTGAACGTTACAAAGCCGAATCCTCTGTAATGAAATGCAAGAAGAAGAAAACAAATAGAAAAAATTGGTTAAATGCAAATTAAACAAAGACAGATATTTTTCAGTTAGTTAGTTGCTTAGTTAGTTTAAATAATGATTAGTGAAGTTTTAATTTAGTTTGAAGCTTCACGTAATTGCCTACTAAATGCTGATAAAAAGCGTACAGTGATTGTGATTGCATACTTTTGCGCGCTCCAAAAACTGTGCAATATAGAAATAAGCCAACTGCAATAGTGTAGAATGCCAAAGTAGTAAATCTCAACAGAAGCGGAAAAAATCCTTACAACTTTTGCAATGCAATGTAAAGTCAACTGGCAAAAGGAGCAGGAGAACAACAAAAACAACAACACGTTGTGTAGCGTCGATGTGGTGTGGTGTTGTGTGGTGTGGTAAGAGTAATGCACATCGGGGAATTGTATAAGGAATCAAAACCCGAAACAATTGCCACAATTGCAATAGAATCGTCGTTAATTACTGTCTGGGAGTAGTTTGTGGTCGACCGTTGTAAGAGCGGCAGCGGTATGTGTGTAAGTGTGGGCGGTGACAGTGGTAGAACGCAATATACGTACGCGCGTTGCATACGAATACAGATAGACAGAGAGAAAAAGACAGCAAGCTGAAATCAGCTTAGTTCGGTGTGGTGTGGTGTAATATAGAAACCAAAGCAAGGATAAGCATAGGAAGAAGGAAGGCATTGGCACAAACGTGCAATAATAATACGAACGAGCAATAACAGGCAAAGTAGCAAACTCAAATAAACACAACCAACCAACGAACGAATGAAAATGAACGAAAAAGGACGCAGAAGGCGCGCAGACGAAATGCTGGCACAGGCACATGGCGCTGAGAAGGATGGGAAGGCATCGAGTGACGGGAGACTCATTAAAATGCAGTGCGAGATAATAAGCATTTTAATTAAATATTTAACAAGAATAAGTTTATCACAACAAGCTTGTGCGGCAGCACCAGCACGAGCACAAGCAGTGAAGCAGTGGCAACAACAGCAGAAGGTGCAAGGACGAACAAGCTCAGTTGGCAAAAGGAAGCAAAGGCAACACGATCGAGCGGGTGCCTCAAGGAGTCTATATGTGAGTAGGCAACTCCGCTGTGTGTGCTTGTAAGTAAATTTTATGGATGTATGTGTTTGGCTGTGTGCGTGTGCATGTGGGTGAAATATATTATGTCTCCTTTAGCTCTCCTTCATCATACTTTGCTGTGCAGCACTAACATTTCGGCGGAAGTGATGATACGCTGACGATGTGAAGAATTCACGCTATTTAAGGCATTTCATGCACGCGCGCGGCATATGCGCCATGCAATGCATACAGGCAATCATATGCATGTATGTGTGTATGTGTATGTGTCTGTCCCTATGCCACTCCCTTGATGATGACAACGACCACTGCTCCATTGTGCCGCTTGCAACAGTTCAAGTGCAAGCAACCATTTTTGGTTTCTGAGTCTTTTTGAGTTTTGCGTGTCGCTGTGCTTGGCTATAATTGTGTTTTTGTGTGTTTGTGTGTGTGTGTGTAGTGAAAGTAGTACAAGTTCATTGCCTGCCACAACTTGCCTTTTCTGCTTATTTTTCTTGTTTATGTTCCTTTTTTATATAGTGTTTGTTGATGTTGCAACACAACTTCTTTTTACTTCAACTCTGTGCTGCAACCCCAGAGTTTACGCAATATTTGATTTGTTGCTTGGTTTGCTTTGCTTAAAATTTTGTTGCAGATTTTTTATATTTTTTTCTGCTTTTTGTTTTTGTTTGCAATTTCGCGCACAAATTTTCATGTCTAAATAAGCAGTTAAAATGCGACATCCCTTGCTGTAGCGCAATTCTCATGAATTGCTAATTTGACATTAAATAAGCATCGGTAATGTGTAAGGTTTAGGGCGACAATTGCTAAGAGCAGCAGTAGAGTCTTACAAAAGTCTTACTATAATACAAACAAAATTTTTTTTTAAATAAAAATAATTTTATAAAAACTAAAAACTAAAATTCTTGTGTTTCCCCAAACCGCAAGCCTTCTTTAGATTGCATAGTAATGCAATTTTGAAAACCAATTCAAGAGTATAAAAAGAACAACAAGATATTACCATAATCGCCGGACATTTTCGCAAGATCTACAAATACAAGCATACAAATACAAATACCAAATAGAGAAAACACTCGATTACTTTATGCTGCATTATTTATACAAGAATTTTCTAAATGGCGACAGATTAAATAAACATTTTGATTACATACACCAATTTGCAGAAAATTCATGGGTAGTCCTCTAACCCACGAAAACAAATACACCCATGAAAATTATTGATTCAAATGCGTTTTCTGTGTGTAAGGGCGTAATACGATTGCTGAGTTCCGCAAAGAAATAGTTGAACAATTTCTGCTGTGATTTTTATTCAAAGGCAGTATCGAGCTATGTAAAACTACCACAAATCAGTGCAAAGCACATGCAATACCGAAAAACAAGAATATTAACTTCGGTTGAGACGAATCTGTAATACTTTACGCACTTAAAGTCGTCGACACACCAAACAGGAACTTACCGCTCTATTCTCAACAATCTATTAATTTAATAGAGAATCTGTGAAGTGTAGCAGTCGCTGTAAATGGCATAGAGTCTTTACGAAACCTCTCACTGTCCTAATTTAATTTCTCCTCATCTTAAGACAAGCTGTTAATACAATGTTATCAGACTGTTATAACAGTGTTATCAAAGAATTGTTTCTTAATTTTTCAAAGATGAAAATCACAACAACAACAAAAATATGTTGAAGTCATTGCATGATCGAAAAGATTTAATATCAGACAATATGTTTGATAGAAATTATCGACTTTCAAAAATTGTGTGTTTACTACAGTATGATTTTCTGTCCATTTTTTTACAGTATAAAAAGGGGCATTTCAAAAACCAAATGGAATTGAATTTTACAGAGTGGCAACATGAACTTGCCAGACTGTTGTAAAAAATAATAGTGCGACTTTCAGAGTGAGAATCACCAAATTCTATAACATTTAACATATATTAATGAGCTATTGAATTGATAGTTTGTTCATAATAGGTTAAGAAAAGGTTAGTTAAGGTTAATTCAAATTTATATAGTGTCTTATATCCATAAAATTTTATCGTTTATACCTATTAAGATAGGACCAATTTCAATACAAGCAATTTGTTACAAACGTTGGCTACCCTCCTTGGTGGGATGCTGATGTTTTGTAATAAGGTAAGTAAAAGCACACAATTTGGAAATCTTACTGAAAAATCGACCGTTTTGGATAAATCAAATCATCTTGTCGAGCTGATATACTCGTAGATAGTATTTATACGCCTATATCTTCTTCACTAAGTTACAAACCTCATGACAAAGGTTTAATACTATTCACTGCATGAATACTGCATGAAAAACGCAGTACAATACTAACTCCATTGTTGTTCTAGTCGTCTTCGCCATTGTCGTCGTTGTTTGTGGTATTGTCGCCATTTGCGTTACACTCATCGTTATCCTTTTAGGCCTAAAACGCAACAAAAGTGCAAAGCCACAAATTTAAAAGGCAGAATTCAAATTTAATGTGTCTCCTGTGTGCAATTTGCTTGCAAATTCAGATTCAATTTATGCAACTCCGTTAAAGATGACGACGACATGGCAAACACGAAAGCAAAGGATAACAACAAATAGCAGGGATAGAGAATTGTAGACACACGACGACAAAAACACAGTAAATGCCAACAACAACAGAGACAATAAAATAAAATAAATAAAAAATAGCAAAGCAAAATAAAAACGTGCAGCCGGCGAACAAGAACGAAACGAGTCCTGCAACACACGACTCGACTCAACTCGACAAAACTCGGATAGACGCGACTTGTGCGGGCGCGCAGGTTGTGTATTGGAATTTTATGCCGCTATATGGAATTCTAATGAGTATGACTGCTGGCTGCTGGCTGCTGGCTGCCTACAAGTATGCATCGTTGTCGTTTTCATTTTGTTATAGTTATCATCCTTGTTGTTCTTGTTGTTGTTGCTGTTTCAGTTGTCGCCTGTATCTGCACGAAGGCAATCATGTTACATACATGCCACAAGCACGTACCACGAGCGGTGGCATTCTAGTTTAGTGAGCCTTTGTCTGATGCAAAGCTTTTACTTCCTTACTCCCCCAGAAAAAAATTACTGTTGCTTGTGATAGTTGGTTTTCAAAAAGTTTGCTCGGCTTACGCACAATTTAGCAAACAACAACAACAACAAAAGTAACAATTTTATTTAGTTTTATGTAGCATGTGTGTGAGTGTGTTTGTGTGTATTAAATTAGAATAACAAAATGTTTTTATATGCAGGAATGACGCAATTCAAATTCAAATGGTACGAACATAACAACAAAAAAACAGCATTAGACCCTAGTAAAGGGGTAAAGTATCGGGACAGACTATAAAGCGGAAGGCTTATAGTCGAAAAGTTGCAGCATCAAAAGCATTAGAAGAAAAAGCTAAACAGTCCTGTGTGCCACTAGTCGCTGCATGCTGATGGAATTCCACTTCACAAGTTACCAAGCATAGCATAACCACCCGCATGCCCCCACTACGCTTTTCATGGTCGACATAGTGCATCCTGATTGCCGCTGCAGGCGTTGAGCCTGGAAATTGCGTTGTTATTACCACGTAGTACATTTGTGCACGCTTACAAACGCCGCGTTTCTTGGCCACTTCCGGCGTTGCAAAATGGAAATGGCGGCTTGCGAAAATTTCAGCAAGAAACACCGTTAAATAAAACAGCAACACTTAAGCGCAGCGAAAGGGAAAATGAAAGGAAAGAGAGAGGTAGCAAAGGAGGGAGTATGTCAGTGAGTGAGCACAATAAGAATGAATAGCAGTTTAAAGAGCCAAGGTAAGTTTGCAATAGTGTCTTAGCACAGTGGTAGGATATTGTTGCTATACATCTATTTATTAAATCTACCTTTTGTCTCCATTACTCACTATGTATCTATATAAAATTAGGTGTATGTCTGTCTGTCTGTATGTCCGCTATAGACGCCGAAACCGCTTGACCGATTTCGATGAAATCTTTAGGGAATAGCCTGTCGAGTAATCCTGTGCAGTTTCGTGAGTTAGTATACCGCGAAAGTCGTGATAAAATAAATAAATTGTATAATCTGTATAATCATTTCTTGCTTCATTACTTTTCCAATGACAAGTGTGTCATAGTCCGTCCATCAAAGAAAAATAATAAAACCAACTTTAACTCAAATCGAAAGTTTAGTGCGCAACATTCCTGGTTTTTTTTCTTCTTTAATGCAATGGAACTGTTTTGGTGATAACAAAACTGATGGTCAATGTAATTCATGCGAAGATACTCAATATGTATGTTATATATATATATGTTATATATATAACTGATTTTTCATCGATTGTTTAACATCGATATTCTAATTTTCTGTGAACATATGTGTGATTATATATTCCATCAAAACTATTCAGCTATCCGAGAGTCAACACAAATATAAAACCCACTCTCAATCTCACTATATAGCTCTCTATCCAACTATGAATCCGTCTATCCTTCTATTATTGCTTTATCTGCAAATATTACGTATCTACTATCCACCTATATATGTTTCTATTCAATTACTATTCGCTTTTCTATCTCTCATGCCACTTGAGGATTCCTCTAAGTGTCCATATATCCATTAATCTAACATAAATCCACACGTATCTACTTATTTTAATTTTCTCGGTGAGTTGAGGACTTTTTGATTGGCTTTTGTTCTCAATAATATTTTATACGAAAATTTCCATCCCCATACCATCCACCGAACTCCTATGGTGACCCTTCTCTTTGGCGGCGTCATCACTTATATCACCAAGGAGTGGTAGCGTTAGGCTACTTACAGATGCTCTCAAACATCTATACGATAGTTTGAGTGATTAGCCTGCCACTACCAGTCCTTTGTTTTGGGAGTGTCGAGGGGCGCCGCCAAGTATCAACGCACAGAAGTTGAAGACGATCGCCTGATAGTGGTGACAAGCTGATTTAGCTGCAGGGGAATTCAAAAACTAAAAAAGTTTCTTCCTACCGTGGGTTTTGAACCCTCGACCTCTGGGGCGGCAGCCATAGTATATTATCACCAGCCTACCGAGTTGAAATATCAATTAAGTATGTCCTCTTAAATTGACAAGTATAGGCTTGAAAATATTTTTTAAGATTAGATATTGGCTGTTGCAAACTCTCATTTACATCATACAACTAAATGTTTTCGATGGTCATACGCAAGAGCCTCCTCCGAACGCCTCTAGCGTAGGAACTATAAGACGTTTGTAGTTTCTCAGACATTAAGAACAGATTCTACTGTGTATATTAACGAATACGTCTATATACGAATACGGTCTGAATGATCCGCGGAAAGTATACCACGCCCATTACATGTTTGGCTAGCTTTTACTATCCATCCCTGGAGGTTTGGCTCACCATATCCATTTCTCTACCATGTGTTCACAAATCCTTCTTCGTTTGCACCTTTGCAGACTTTCATCAAATAATGTAGCGTTATCTTCATAACTTTATTTAGTTCAACGAGCTCAACGAAATTTCCATTGCGGCCTACTGTGCATCTTACGCACGCACCATCCAAATAAAACAGGACAGAAACTATGGAGTGTAAGTAAACGTATTCAAAAGACTTTTTTCGTTTAAAAAGTAAACAAAACAAAGTGAAACTTCAGCGTAAAGGCACAACCAACGACCAGTGTACGGTCGATCTCTCGGGGTAGGGAACGACAAGGCAAAGAAGCGCGTGTCTTAGTTAGTCAACAATCACGGCTTTTTGTTGTCCTCGGCCGTAGCTAGCAAAATATAAAAAATATTTTATGCGGTTTCGTTGCTGTTACTTGCATTTTGTTTTGAGGCGCGCATTGAGCAGGTGGTGGGCGTGTTGAACTCAGACGGAGGACGTTGAAGAATGTTAGCAGGCCAAGTGCTCAAGTGACACTGTGCGAATTGCGAGCAAGCATGCGCTGCCGCCTTTGTATTGTCGTGAATACATCCTTGAACACGCACGCATACTCGCCCGCCCACTCAGTCAGTCACGAAGTCAGCGCGTCTGTCAGAGAGACGTTTACAGAAAACAAGCCTACGTTGAAGCGCCCCTTTTTCATTTTGTTTGTTGTTGTTTTTTTTTTTTTGTTTTTGTGAATTATGGCAACGGCCTAAGAAGCTAGAAAGTCAGAAGTAGCCACCGAGCCTGTTTCGAGCTACTCAAGTCAGCAAAGCACGCTGAGTGTCAGAATTTGCCTAACTCTGTATCGTAGGAGCGGATTGTGCGATGTGTCCTTGCCGCGGCGCTACTATTATTCGCAGTGCGCGCTGTGTCCTTTTGCATGTTTGCATGTTCCGCTCTTATCTATTATGGCGACACAATTTTCTTAATCCATTCAATTCAGACTTTTAAAAAAAGTCCTTTACTTCTTTTTCGGATTGAACCCATCGCGCGTAGTCTGTTTACGTGGCAATATTTAAATGGCCGCCCATTATTAAAATTTATCGATTTAGTGACAGTTTAAGGACACACATTATGTACGCCATTTGTTATGTTTTTATGGGCGACAGTCCCGTTTTTAATGCCTAATTTTTGTGTTTAGTATCCACCTGCCTAAAGAAACTTTGGCGGTTTGTTTGGTTCCGCTCAAAATCTTTATTGCCCGAAAAGGTGTGTAGGTAAATGGGGTCCTTCTTGCACAATGGTAGGAATGGGTGATTAGATGGAATTGAAGGCCAGCGTAGAGCTAAGTGGGAGCCTGAAGGTAAGTAATGTCAAGTGAGGGTAAGTGAGAGACTGGAAACAGGCGACGATTTGAGTCAATAAGAGGAACTTAAGGCGTGTGGTGACGGGAACAAAGTGATGGAAAGAGGTATTAAACTGACAACTAGAGTATGGAGACTACTGCCGCTGAGTGAGGTTCAGATCAGCAGTTCGGCAAAACACCACAAGGAGTGGCAATTGTGGGGTGCTGAAGGTAAGTGAGGGCAATGGAAGGTAAGTGAGAGGCTGGAAATAGGTGGAAAAGAGTTGTGGGTAAATGGAGTCTGTTGGCGTGTGATAGCATGGTCTAGGTGGAAGAGGAGAAATGAGTGGAGCAATGTGAAGCAGTGAGGTTTGTAGCCCACTGGTAGACAATGATGTCGAATGACGATAAGTGGAGTCCAAATCGGAAGTTTGATTGATGCCGAGTAGAGACAGTAGAGTAGAGTTGATGGTTAAAATTTTGACGGGTTCAATGGTGGTTTTATATTATAATTCAACTCTGGTCGCATCATTACAATTAAAATTAAAATCCCTACAAGTGTTAGGGTTGGAGCTTGAAATTGGATTATGATTTGGGTGTGGAGGTAAAGCAATAAATTTATCATTTTACATATTGTAATTGCTGTCGTTCCTCGTTTAGGGGTTTCGGGGTTACAGTCATATATATATATTTTTTTTTTTACATGGACAACATCAATTTTGTGTACGTGTACTTTTTACACATGACGTCGAGTGTATCTGACAACTGAACAGCGACCGAGATGATGATGATGATGGCGATGACTACAATCACAACAACGCTTTGTCCCTAATGGTCTGCATCGTTTACCATAATTAATGATAAAAAATGTAACATCAACGACAGCAGCACGGCGAACGGCAGCGAAACTGTATGGTGAGTTGGAAGGCCAAACATAAACGGAGGCGAAGAGGAAAATAACTACAAAAAGAAAACTCGAATACGTAAATAAAATTAACATAAAAAATATTAAGAGCACTCGAAATTAGTTAATCTCGCTCCAATCACAAATAAAAGAGTTCGTTTCATCATGTTTTTTTAACGACCTCGGTGGTGGCATGCTTGAAAGTTATGCATTTTAAAGTAGTTAATATGAAATGATACATAATTACATAATACGTGCTTGCGAAAACACCTTTAACCCTTTAAAGTAGCCACTACTGCGCCTTTAAAAGAGCTCTCCCACCTGCCTCCTCTCATTTGTTACGCCATTGTTTGTAGTCATTAATAAAAGCGAAAACTCAATTAAAAAAGCTCGACATGTTGTATATACAAGATTCGTTGAATAAAAATGCACATTTTACAACTTTTTGGCAAACAATGTTGAAACTCAATTCGACTTCAACGACCCCCTCAGAAAAAGCGTCAAAAATGTGTCAGCTCAGCAGTTTCTGACTGGTACTCAACCCCTGAACCCCACTCACCGAAACCTCTTCTTGTTTGGTACATTTTGTTGTGCTGCTCGACTAAATACACTTCTCGACTGCCACTTGAGCATTTTTCTTCGTTAAGCATTCCTCATACTTCATACCACATACACTCACTCCTTTCAACAACCGTCTTCTTCACGCAATGTAATTAAGCAGCGTTTTATGAGTGTTGCTTGTAGTTCTTAGCGGAAGGAAGCCAGCTGACAGAGACAATGCGGCAACGGCTTGCATAACAATGCGTGAACATCGACTATTCTAACGGAAGAAAGTTAGTTCGAAGGGTTCGAGATACAAGTCGCTACACTTCATCGGATTTGTCTAATTGAATTTTTCCAATGTTGTAATACGAGGGCAATTCGATAATTTAGTGACTGAATTTTAATCTGTTAATTTTATTTGAAGTGAAAGCCCCTTTTAGCGCTGGTAGTGACTTGAAACTCGATGAAACGAAAGAGCGACCCTATAAAAATTGACAAACAATAGTATTAGCTTGCGAGAAAAGGAGTTAGAAATTCCATTTTGTATGCCATGAAGGGCCGGAGGAAATAAGTCGAGAAACAGAGATAAGCTATGCTGTGTTCGCAGTTGTAGTTAAGAAGGGTATGCGGCAAAAGTAAATACAACAACAACAACGAGGGCAGCTAAACAAAAAGCACCAATAAGAAACAGCAAAAGTTATTTGCTTGCAGTTAAATGTTTTGCTTCTACCGCGTCTTTAATGGTGCATAGGAATAAAAGTGAACAGGATGCCTATCGTTACCATAACAGCATCGCCAAGTCCACGACTAACATTGTGATTCAACAATCTGTTAATAAACTACTATCAAGGAGATAACCTCGCAAAAATTTAGAAAAATATAATTTCGATGGTTCTGTCAAGTTTTCTAGGGTCATTCACATCGCGCGTTCGAAAGCGTAAATTTATCAACGCCGAATATTATTCAGAGTTATTGGACAGATTCGACATTGATTTAATGAAAACAGTGTGTAGTCGCTATGACAAAAGTATACAAACGGAGCTACGAACTGCTATCCCATTCGAGCACATTCTTCAGATGTAGCCCCCAGCGACTTATTCCTGTTTCCAAGGCTGAAATAAAAGTTGTGTGGTAAGAGGTTTTGGTCAAATGAAGAGATAATCGCTTATATAAATGCCCCTTGAAACAATTAAAAAAGCCTGGAATGTTGTGCTATAGGGAGACTATATCGATAATCTTGTATTCAAAAGGTCACTGACTTATCGAACTGCCCTCGGTTTTCCCTTCGTCTTGGACACAAAATCGTATAACTTTGTTGGATTAATGTAACTTTTAATGGTAATATGATTTTTATGAAGTCATCATCCCACAAGACTCGGAAGGAACGCACACCACATTTAAACAAAAGCACACTTAATACAATGCACTAGTACGCCCGTTGGCGGTTAGATTAATTTGTTAGTAAATTTACTAGCTCTTGTTAATACAGTGAAAATGAACAGCTAAACTTCTTCATCGTTAGACAATTCTTGATCCAACGGAATAGAAAAATATCTCTATAGTGTGCGTTATAGTTTGCGGATTGGACGCTTTCCTGTAGGAATCATCCACATTAACTACCTGCCAAGAATCAGATGAGCGAAAATAGTTGAGTGTCTGGCAATAGGAGTCAGGGTACACTTTATAACCCAACTAAATTGGCAAAAGACACTGCGTGCGTCAAAGTACAATAGCGGGTTTCGGTATCAAAGCATCACTTTAGAACTCTTTGACAAAAGCAAATCGGCTATTTCAACTTAATCTGAAAGGGACATAATCATGTCAGCAACAACAACAACAACTCCAATTAAGGCAGAGTACTGCAAAAATAACTGAGAAATAAACCGTAATTTGTTGATTTTTGTGTTTCCGGCTTTGGTAACCACGCAGTTTTAGCCGCACCAACATCCCTTGGAGACTTATGTTGTTATCGTTGTTGTTGTTGATATCTCATCGTGTCAGGGATTGCAAGTAAAATTTAATAAAAACTTTATGTCGCTTAAAAGAATGTTTATGGAAATTTTTCACTTAAACTTGCGCAAAGTAATAAATGTAAACAGAATTCCTGAGAAGGTGCGACAAAATCCGACAACGTACTACAACAACAATACGTTGATGACGGAGATAAAACTGAGTCAGAAGGAGACGAGGTAACTACAACGAGTAACAACTGCAAGCGAACAACGATGAAATCGAGCGTAGTAAACGAGCAACAATCGTGCAACAGCAATAACAACAACGATGATGACTTGGAGGCATGGGCCTTAGTGAGTGGGCGTTGGCAACAACAAGGCCAAGCCAGAGGAGCAGCAACATCAACCAAAAAAAGATATCTAAAGCGCATCCTTTAGCATGTATTATTATTGTTGTTACTGTTGTTACTGTTGTTGTTGTTGCTGTATTTGTTCTGTGCTGTGTTCATGTACCTCAAAGTTATTTCTGTTGCTGTTGCTGCTGCTGGGCGAAAGAATAATGGCGTTGGCAAATGAGATTGTATATTACAATAAAATGGAGTGAAGTACAAATTAGAAAACTTGCAAATAAATTTGAAAATGCAACAACAACAACAACAACCAAATAGAAAGCAAGCAAAACAAGAGCATAAAATAGCAATGACGAATAAAAAAAATAGGCAAAAAATAGCAAAAGTTGTACAACTCTTGAGCGCACAATTTTTAAAGCTCTCGCCCTTCTCTCACACCAACTCACCCACTTTTGGGTGATTGTGTTTTTAAGCATGTACCGTAATCAGTGTACGAGAAGGCAGCAGCGTAAAAGTAGGCTAAAACAAACTGACTTCGTTCGGATTCAACAATTGGAACAACAACGCCAACCAGAACAGCAAAGAGCAATCGGAATAAAAATCAGTTAAATGGCAAATGACAGCCGAGAATTCTATTGGATTAGTTTAGTTGAAAGTTATTTCTCTATTTCGAAGTGGCCATAAATATAAAAATGTCACTTTAAAGAGGCCTAAAGTGGAAATCTGTAATTATGAGAGGAGTGAAGTTGTCTTATTGCTTGGCCGATATATATACAAATATTATGTTGGTTTGTTCCAAATGGTAAGCCCCTGAAAGTTCTTGACCGATTGCTTAGAAATTTTGAAACAACATTTTTTCGGTGTTTACGCGTGTTGCAGGCCAAGACATTGCGTATGATTACTGGTGCCACTTGGTTCATGCGAACGGCGGACCTTGAAAACGACTTAAATATACCGAAAATTGGCGATGTGATAAATCGTCAGGCCAAAAAATATATAGAGAGATTGAAAAATCATCCAAATAAACTATCAAGACGCCTTCTAAAACGACGCAGAATGGGAGGAGTTAGGGCGGCGAGACGGCTGAGAAGATCGCACCCTGCCGACCCTCGTAATAGATCCTTTTCATATACTATACTATATCCCCACTTATTATTTAATTGTTTTGTTAATTTTTATATATACAATTTAATTGAAGTTGTTCTAATAATTCCTCCCGTGTTTAAGAAAAATATTTTTTTAACAAAAAAATATATTAATAATTATTAATAAATTCTTCAGTACGTACGCAATTGATAATTTGGAATATTTTTTAACATCGACACCCCTGAGATACTAAGGAAAGCAGCGCCAAAATATGCAAAGTCACTTCTTATAGAAGCGTTATATTAATTAAATAAAATTCGTAAGAAAAACAAGTTTTAGGAATATATTTTTGTAGATTAAAATTGTATATTTGTGTATAATAAGGGAGCGTAACAGAAATATGGGCCAACAAAATTGTAATGGTAAATGAAACGAAATACTAATAATCCTATTACTAGGCATATACTGAGGTTGGAAGTTTAAGATATTGCATAAACGTCAGTAGACAACTTAAGAGAAAGAATTTCCATAAAGTAACACAGTTGCTTATTCTGTGTAGGGTGTCCCAGAATTACTTCCTTGGTAACAGAAAACGTTAATGTAACAGAACCTCAAAGAATTTGCAACGATCACTTCGTTTAACCATAAAGTAGTAAGTAAAGATGTTTTTATGCTGAAAATTTCAATAAATTACTGATATCATTTTTACACAAATTAGTTTAAAAAGAATGCTGTTCATAGTCAACAAGAAGAATGATTCCTTTAACCAATAGCAAATGTTATCAAAATACATAATGAATTCCTGCCAACCTGAATGTACTCATACTTCTATTAGCTGCAGTCCGAAGCCTAAGGCTACAATCATAGTGCACATGGAGACAAAACTTTTAATGATGACGAAACTGAAGAAGAAAAACTATGCAGACGGAAATATACGGATTCGCAACGTTACTTATGGGATCAAAAAACAAACACTATCACAACCGACATGTTGTGGATCAAAATTGGAATGAAATTGGGAGTTGATGCTTCTCGAGACAAATTTATTGGGTAAATTCGGTTTACACTATTTTTTCTTAAGTTTTGCTTAAAATAAAAGTTTTCCAGCAATATTAGCCTTTCATCCGATGACAAAACCATTTTAAATGCCAAAAAAAATTGCAGCATATTCCACTTCCACTATATACACTCGTACGCAAGCAATTCGTCTTCAAATTCCTCTTCGTCAACAGCTTCGTCTGCGAATGCACTATGATTGTAGCCTATGAGTTTGATTATCGAATGCTATAATTAAATGAAGGTGACCTTTTACTCAATCAGCTTTACACTGTTGTAACTCCTGCTATATATGCACTCCATATACATACAATTCAATTTTATTACCTTACGATATATCTGCATAGATAATCAATGCAAAGTCACAGTAATACGAGTACCTTCTTTCCAATCTAATCAAATATCAGCTTTGCTTCCAACCAAAGACTCAATTTTCCTTCGAATAAAACGACTACAACTGAAATGCGGACTGACACCAAGCTTAAGAAAGAAAAAGAAAAAAAGAAAAGGTCGATTATGGGAACATAAATTATGTTATCGTCAAAGAAACTCTAAAATTTCAACTCAAACACCTACGGGCATTCTACAACACTTTTTAGTACACTCACCCAGCCACGCACACAACCTCTTCAAGCATGGTTGATACGGTATGTAGTGAGTTGGTATTCCCCCTTTTTTATAGCCTCGAGTTTCTTGTTCAACACCAATTAAGTTAAATTTGTGTGCTATTTTTTTTGTTGTTGTTATTTTTATTGCTTTTTATTGTTGCTGCTTTTTAGTATTATTGCTGTTGTTGCTGTTTATTCGCTTTTCGCATAAATCGAATTTGTTTGCCATTTATTACTTTATTTATTTATATGTACTCTTTTTTGCTGTTGTTAGCTATTGCACACACACCTACACCCACACAAACCCATGTTTATGTCTGCTTACAACAAAATTACAATGGCCGCAAGCATTCTGCTCTATAAACAATAACTAATGTTACCCCATTTGCACCCATTTACCCGTCATCACAATCAACGATGAACCCCTTTCATCGACCCTTAGCCGATAGCGTACCAGCATAACTCACAAACGCTTACAGTTCAAACAATTGACTTTCATATGGAATCACAGTGGATCACGGCATCTGCGTTCACGGCGCGTTCGTAGAATGTGCACTGAAGCCAATTCCATTAGAATGCATCGCTCAGCTTGTTGGCTAAAAAAAATCCAACTTCCAATTTTGTACCATTTTACGATTAAGTACTGTACTAAAATTTTGCATGTGTGCGCATTTGTTTGCTAAGGCTGGCAAAAAATCAGTCGTGAAAAAAAGTTAATCGTTCGTTTGCCTTTTCGCTTTACCTTTTGTAATCGAATTTATACGCAAATCGATTGAGTTGAGTTGCGCGGAGCTAGGTTAACTCGCTCTCAATACGGACCAGGTTCAATTTGCAACTTTAAAGCGCACAACACAGGTACACACATTAATGGCAAAATGAAAATTAACACAAAAATCTCTACACGCTCCAACAACTTATAAGCCTATATTGAACAAAGTGGGGCTGCATGTAGTAAACTTTCCGTCATACCAGATCAAGCAGTACGGCGAACTCTGTAGCAAGTACTTCAGACTCCTTGATATAACAGCACTATATGCAGGGGCTTGTAATTATTGTATTAACAACTACAATGCAAATACGGACAATTAGTAAAAGATGGCGCATTAATTAAAAGAACCGCAAATTCCATCGCACTGGATAATATCAAAAATTAGAAGCGGCAATGACATTCCAGTGAATCAGATGAGTATTCCAATTAATATTGTAGAACCGAAATTTGAGGTATTTAATGGAAAGTCCGCAAGCAGCAGTAAATTTCAATTGAGTATTCCACCTCTGCTTATGTTATAAAAACTAAATTGTTGAATTATTGCAAAACTTATTTTCTATACTGGTAACCTGAATTTTTTCTGCTTGTTTGAATAATCTATGTTATTGTAGGTCTAGGTATTGAATTCTAAATTGAATCTCAGAATTAGTTTAATCTTGCATGCTTATTATGTTAGTGGCTGATAATGTTTTTATCTGTAGCCAAATATTTAGTACGTAGACATTAGCTTTGGTATCACATGATCATCAAAGAAATTAGCAATTAAGACCAGCTGAGTCTAAGAGTCTATGTGACTGGGTGAATTTTGATACCACTTGGGCCTGCCCCATGTGAGATCAATGTGTGGTCATTGCGTACCTACTAAGTCAATAAAAAAAAATAAATAAATAAAAAATGTCGAAGATTAGTCTAAATTATGTGAAATAAGTTGTCGACGAAGCTCAACGGAACGTCAAATGCAAAAACAGCCTGCAGATGCATTCGAAGATGGTCAAGCAACAGTTTCCAAACGTCTACCAGCCAAAGGAAATATTTAAAAGAAGAGAACAGAGAACGAAAGAGACATGCATGGAAAGACAAAAAAGCAATTGTGAAATTTTGCTTACCACACAAAAAAAGAAAGAGTTGTTTGTATTTAATCATTGCCCTGTCAATAAAAAATTAATTAATTTATTGATATGAAATAGGCTAAAATTTTGCATAGCGTAACGCTCGCATACGATCAAACATCATCATCGGCACGCGGAAAAAAGGGCGTTTCACAAAAGAAGCTGGTGAGTGCTAAGCACACTCACATACTTTTTTTTTGGTCAATCAAAAAAAAAAAATCGTACATTGATCCAGGCCAGTCAAGATCGCAGGCAAAAGCGTGTAATTTATGCCTCTAAGATCTGGCAATACCCGGCTCCATGTGATTAAACCAGTCCATTGGAAACACTAGGCTGAGAAGTCTTACTCCAACCCTCGTATTCATCAGACCTAGCCCATTGAGACTATCATTTGTTTCGTTCGATTCTGTATGTACTATAGGTACAGTAAATTCATTCTTAGGAAGAACTCAAAAATGGGGTAATCAAATTGTTTGAGCTATTGTTAGATTAAGTAATTGAATTTATGGGTGCCTTTTGAACTACTACTTGAACTACTTTAACATAAAACTTAGACTTTTACATAAAATTAGGTTAGCATAACTTTATATTAAATATAGATTAAGAGGTAAAGAAATGAAATACACATTTGCAGAGTGTCAGGCCAGCGAGCGTGCTGCATTTACTTTTCCGGCTTCAATTCATTGGAGCGTATCAGAAGTTCAACGGATCCTGGATAACCCCACTTTGGTATCAACACCAATGGATTGCGTCAAAACAGCAGGTTTTCTCCGAAATAGGAATTCGTGCTTTCGTTGAGAAATGGGCGAAAGTCATAACCAGCGACGGCAATTATTTTGATTGATTCCTTTATTCCTTCATCTGATTACCACGGGAACAGAGAGAAGGTCTATTGACTTTAGAGGTCATCAGCCCCATTGAATCTAGACCAAACCCACCCAAATATTTCACTTAAAACAAAACAATTGCATAAAATCAACTCATGCCATTTGAGGAATGTCCTACATGCGTTACATCAATGACTCAATTAACCCGTTATTAATAAATATTCTCGTAATTATCCAATTTAAAATGCAATTAAATCAATGCTCAAACAAGAAACAACAACAACAAAAACACCGCCAAATTCAATTTTAAGCAGCCAATTTGAATTGAGCGCGTTTTCCAATAAGGTCTGATCAGCTATGGCAACTGAAAACGTGCATGCGGGGAGTGCAAAAGTTTGACTAAAATCGAGGAGGCGAAAACCGCAACAAATGACAAAAGTTTATGCAGCGTTGAGGCGTGTGAAGCAATAATAACAACAGCACCAAAAGAGCAACAACATAAAATTAAAAAATAAATAAAAAATAATGCATTTTGTATAATGTACGAGTATATATAAACGAGGTTGGCGTTGTTAATATTAAATGCGAATCGAAACGAAATGAAATGAAATCAATGTGAAAATGAAAATGAAAATCAATTAGCGGTTAACCAGACATTTCAAATTTGAAAATTGATGTGCGTCTCGCAGTGAGCGTTGTGTATCTGAGAGTAACGTTGTGCAACTGTATGTGTCGGTGAATAACTGCGTATAACTCTGTGTCTGTATGTGACGTATAATGAAGCCATTGCCACGGGTTGGATTGAAATAGGGTGTTGGAAAGTGGAAAAGTTTCGGTTATTATGGCGGTAATATGGTTTGGTGTTTGGTGTCATTGCACACTTGCAATTTATGGCCAATTACAAACGCGCTGTCGCAATGATGAAATAAACAAACAAAAAATTAATAAATAAATAAATGAATATACAGCACTCACCTCGACCTGCGCGTCGTTGGATCCTTCATAACCATAGCCTCTGAAATATCACCAAATCTGCCAAAGTAGTCACGCAGGCTTTCTGCAATGGAGCATAAAAGAGAAACAACAACAGAAATTATAAAAATATGAGGTCTGAGTAAGGCTTGAGTTAGAATATGAACGGGGCAGGGCGTACATAAAAATTATAATAAAAAGCGTTTTTAATGGCAACAACGGCATTCGCACCGTTACAGGTTGTACGCGTACAAACGCAGCGGATGTGTGCTCATGATTGCCCACGCCAAACAAACAAAAAAAACCGACTGCCATAGTCGTAAAAATCTCAGTGTCAGCTATCGACAACAACAACAACAACAACAAGGAAGCATACAAAGAAAAGTCAAAAAAAAGTACACCAAAAAGTAAGAAAAATAAAAGTGAAGAACACTTCATCACACGCACAGCAGCAACCCCAAAGTGTTTCACAGTTCCACAGCATATAGCCTGGCCACATACCCGTAAGCCCACTTGACTGCAGCCGCTGTCTGCGGTTTCGAGAGCTAATCAGTACCAACGTATGGTAGTAGCAATGCGTTGGTACTATACACTCGAGCACGTAAAGATACGCAATGTACACAGGCACGACATAAAATACAAAGAGATAAAGTCTGTAAAGGTGTGGGTCTGTATATTTGAGTGGGCGTAAGGACCGTGGCATACATGATTTTAATACAAAAAAAAATTCTATACATAACGACGCTGTGATAAAGTCATCAAGTATTGTCTTTGTCATGCAGTCTCAGGCGAATCGGTGTACCGCTTACTGCCAACGCACTAAACCAATTCACTTTGCAATGCCGTGAGCCGCACAAAACGCAAGCCTCGGTGGCTTTCGCAGCACGTCATAAATCTAAAACTACAATAAAAATTCAATGAAACAAACGATTTTTGCTGCGATTTCGAGTGAGATATTACCACTATATAAGTATATATAAGTATTTAACCACCAGTTGCATCGTAGTCACACATGCCAGTAAGAATAGCAAAACGCCAAAGAACCGAACCGAAAAATTTTGTCACCAAAACACACACACACAGTAAGTGAATAGAGTGTATGTTTGGAGAGGGGTACAAAACATGCACGCATGCATGCAACATCACACTGCTGACTTGTAGAACGTGCATGTCGTGAAACGCGCTCTAACTCCGATTTGTTGTAGCGCACGAATGAGATGGCGGCAGCGGTTGGCACGGCACGCACACTACAAATTGCAGTCGCAGTCGATGCCATTGCTTTGGTGTCGCGTGATTTACATAAAGCATTGCACAATAATTATGAACAATAAAAAACAATTTGTTTGCTTATGACAGTTTCGGTATCATAAATAACAACAGCAACTGCTGTTGTCCTTCTTCTATCTCATTCTCGCCCGCCCTCTAGCTCGGGCGCACTCTCACTAAGGCTCTATAATGTTGTCCGCCGCCCTTTTTTCACTTATGTATAGCCTGGCCAATATGACATATCATTTGTTTATCTAGCTGGCTATGTGTATGTGCGTGTGCGTGTCTGGTGTTAGCGGAAATGAGCTAAAATGCACTTGAAATATTTCGCATAATTCTTCTACTACTCGACAAAACTATTAGCCCGGCATACTAGGCTGCCTGGCAAATTGTTTATCGGATGGGAGCCATGCTAGAGAAAACAATCAACGAATGTCAGTTTCGATTATCTCAAGGGTACTTTATAGAATTGAAAGATTGATTTCGCTTTTCGTTTAGACTTGGAGCTCTATATTTGTTACTAAAGAAATTCATGCTGCTCTTATAAGGACAGTTTAAGCTCGAAACCGCCTTACTTCAACACTTTACACCATCGCATGATTAGGACCAAGATCATACCAAGAACAGAACAAGCATTAGAAAAATATATTTTGGAAGCTACTCGGGGAATTTATTTCCCTTAGGCTTTTTATTAATCTATCATGCCGTTCTACTTAGGCCAACCATAGGTCATTAATAGGGCCTTACAAAATGCGTGAACCATGCACCAAGTGGAGTTCGATCCTACGACCTCTTTAAAACGGCCTAGATAAACTTATGCTAAGCTACCGAGGCCGATTTCAGTGATTTCAGTAACTTCAGGGATTTCAGATATTTCAGGGATTTTAGTGATTTTCTTGAATATATTGTTTTTAATGTTTTCAGTGTTTATAGTGAGTTTATATTTCAGTGATTTCAATGATTTGAGCGATTGCAATGATTTTGATGATTTCGGTGGTTTCGGTGACTTTGGTCTTTGCAGTGATTTTGGTGGTTGTATTGATTGTTGTGATTTTTACCATTTTGGTGGTTTCGACTTTTGGGTAATTCCAGTGATTTCGGTGTTTTCAGTGATTTTAGAGATTTTTCACTGGTAAAAATCACAATGATTGGAAAAATCGATGAAATCACTGATTTCGAAAAATCGCAATGTTGCTTATCTCTGAATCGCAACTGCGAACTATCGCCAAGGAGTCTCTAGAAAGAGAACTGTTCAAAAGTGCACTTGCTATGGAAAACCTCTGCTAGGTAATATGTAAAGCAGCCGTGCCTTAGATAAACTCTCGGAGTACAAGATTTCTAATTCTTAGAGTACCTATATTTCTCAGTAACTCCTCTTGGAAGCATAAAGCATCCATAAGGATCCATCTTGACTACGTTAATCGAATGGTTGGCTGGGTAATTAGCCTGCTGCTACCAGGCGCAGGAGGTTGAGGAATGGTATGGGGCTGATATGGTTTTTTTTGGTTATAGAAACATGAGGAAAACTAGGAATTAAGGTAAATTGGAAAATTACTTGGAATTATATGGTAATTCTAAAAGTTAGTGATTAATGAAGTGATTGTTTTTAATCATTTCGCGCTATAAGCGCACCAAAACAACTCTCATGTGTAACTTATATAAAACACATAAGCCTTACAGAATCTAAATTATACTGAGAGAATCTAAAAGCATATTTAATTAAGATGAGCTATGCTCCTCATAGTCGATAGAATAATTATTTCTCCGTAAAACTTTGGAATTGTAGTTGATATCTCGGTACTAAATATTTCCAATTTTCACCAAAACCTCTCCTCATGCAATACATAGTTTTATATACTTGACACTTGCCGTTTGCCAATTATTGCTCTCATTACTATACAGTAACTTCTCAAGCAATAAATATTTTTTTTTATGGTTTAAAAATCGCTTTATAACCCAATTTTCCACTTTAACTAAATACAACTTCAATTTAATAAAAACTACCTCAATCGACTATCCTGCATCTATTTTCGTGAAGTGTAGAAACCCACTCAATTTAAATAAAGCCGCAATGAGCGACAGATGCCAAACCGATTTACCCGTATTTTGCATTTTGTATGACATTTACTCGTTTGTGACATTGTTACAGCCTAGCCGTGTTTGTAGCCTCTATAAAAATATATGTGTGTACGTATGAGAATGAATGTGTTTAAAAGCCACTTGACTGTTGCAATTTTGTGGCATCAACTGCCAATGGAGCAGCAACGACAGCCGCATGAAAACACTGGGCAACAAACCAAAATAAATAAATAAAAAAAAGCAAATAAAAAGCATAAAAATATATATGAATATAAGAGGGAAATAATTCAATGTAAAAATAAAATTTATATGAGTAAAGCAACTTGGATTTAATTAAAATGTTTACCGCAAGCATTTTATTTCAGTGGCAGCAACGCCCAGAAAGCAAACATAAATTTCAGCAACAATTGTAGCGAAGTGAGGTTAGCAATGGTTCCGGGTTTCAGTGTACTTGAATGCTGCCAATATAATCAAGTCAAAGCGTATCAAACTTAGCCAATTAGCAAAATTCTGGCACAATGATTTCAAGCAATAATTTGTTCTATAATGAAAGCCAAGCGAAGGAAATAAATTTCGTGCGTAATTAATTTTACTCAAAGGAGCAGACGCACCAAAGCACAGAAACACATGATGCTTGTTTAACTTGTGATTACACTACGCATCACCTCCCATACAATTATTTAGTGCAACTATTTATAGAGATTTTGCGCTTTCTTCAACCCACTCAAAGTGGAAAACCAAATGCGTAGTTAAGCAAATTAACCCCTTGAAGCCGCACAAAGGCCGCCTGTGACGCCTAATACTTACAAGAAGCAAAGAGCAAAGAGCAAGGAAGTAGGAAACAGAAGTGCGTTGTCAAAAGCACAGCAGTAATCATAAATTAATGTGTTTGTTATTGTTATATAAACACACACACAGATACAAAAATAAAAAAATCTAAATAAAAAAATAAGAACTAAACAAGAATTTTTAAGTTGATACAGGCACACAGACACAGGCGGAAAACAGCTTTGCCAGTATTTTTGTGCTTTTTTTTCCTTTCCTATTTTCTTTTTTTTTTTGTGTGTGTTGACAAAAACAAAGAGAATTTTAATCAATTGTTGTAAAATGTTGCACAAATTTTCTCCGAAGACTCAAACGCACACATACATTGCTATTTTGCCTACTTAGGCCGCTTTGCTTTGTGTTGCTTGACATTCCACCCATCAACAGCGCTTGCTGCTGCTAGTGGTAAGAACATCAGAACATTTGTTTGTGTAACTGATCTCGACTCTTGAGCATCATTTTTCATTCTCTACTAACTTTTGACAGAGGTCGGTCAAGCAAGTCTTAAAAACTTTTCGAACAAACCACGCAGCAGAAGTAAACCATTCAAACGCACAAAAAGCACTTTCAAAACTTATGCGTGCACGCGTCTGCATGTGTGTGTGTTCGTTGACGAGGTTGGGTTGTATATATGTGTCTGTGTATGTGTGCGTACTTATGTTTGCCACAAATGTTGTTGTAAAATTTTCACGCTTTGTTAGCATTTGCAATGCCACAACGCCATTATACGCATAGGTCTGTGCGTTTTGCTGTTGTCGCCCAAAAGTATGCTACGTTGTGCATGCAAAAAACTTTTCCGCTATCTAAGCCGAAAACAATGAAATCGTTCCGCTGCTGCCGAGAGACACAAAAAGTTGTTTACAACCGTTGCCATTTTTACCATGCTTCATAGCGAAAGGTGGTGCTGCGGGTCGCTTTCAGGTTTATACAAATGTGCCATTTTGATTTCGGCTATTTATCACAAAGAAAAAGAAGAAAGATGCAGAAGAAAAAAATTGAATTGAATTGATAAACGGGATTTAAAGGTGCTTCTCAACGCATATCTTGCGCACGCTAGGGCGTATTTAATAATTTTCACAAAACTTTGGCAAAATTAGTTTTTGAATACTTGAAAGGCTCAGGACAAAGATTGCCAACCAATAAGAAAACCAATAATGGCAAAACAAAAGGCAAAAGGTGAAATGCTTTGTGCGAGGAAAAGGAGAGCACGAAAAATCAAAATTGAAAATTTGAAAAGCAACAAAGGCTTGAGTGAGTTGCAGAAAGCGCTGAAGGTGACGTTGAATAGCAGTAAGGACAACACAAAAACGTTAAAGCCACGAGCTGAAAGGCGTATTTGGGTGTAAAGCAAACTTTTCGTAAGCAGAAAAGCAAAGACAAAGCATTGCGAAAGTAAACTTTGCTTCAAGTGTCTTTTCTTTTGATTTGAGACGGCCGCCCAGCCATAGTGTCTCATTCCTACACAAACACACAAATAGACCATTCGTATCTTATCTGCAGCTAACCATGCACACGATATCGTAAAAGGATGCTAATGTCCAGCTAAAGAGTGTCTGCTCTTGAAACCAATTCAAGCCAACCAAACCAGTTCACTGCTTACCGCCCATTTTTCTACAGTGCCCGTTCGCTCGCTCGCTCGTTTGTTCGCTTGGTTGCTTAAATGGCAGCAATCAACTAAAATACACGACACTGACTGAAGGCACAAGAAAAAAGGGTCAAGAAAAGGCCAACGGGGCCAACAGACCCCCGTCGATTTAGCTCGATGAATGGTGTACACGCACTCTGGATCAATTGATTCCAATACGAGCATGAGAAGCAGAAATGCAAAGTTTATTTTTGCACATGCAACGAAGCAGAATTAAATTTACGTTGTTCAGGCCTTACGGATGAAGAAAATGACGAAAAAAATATATGCTTTTGCAGTGCTGCCCAGTAGCCAGTGGTAGGGTCAAAGAGTTCACCGCGCTGACGTAGACAGCGAGTTCGCCGCTGTCGTCAGCTACGTCAGGAAATGAAGTATGGACCAAGTCATGATTTGTGTTTGCAGGGAGTCTATCTAAATAAGTTGGTATGTATTTGTGTGTTTGTGTTACGCAACACTAGGATTTTCCCTTATAAATTATTGTGAATTTATGCGAATCACTTCCACTTGGATTGGTCACGCCAGCCAAACCCAGTCAAAACCAACCAAGCCAGTCAAATGAAAAGGAAATCCAACCCGAATGCGAAAGCCTGCTCGGATTTCAACTTTATAATTGAATCCATTAGAGCATCCTCGAAAACGTGCGCTTAACCCAACCAAACGCCACAGCTGAGCCAGCTGAGGATGCCGAAGATTTGAAAATTCTTGAATTTTGCTTGCGAAATTTTCTGCGTGAAGAGTTGAAGCAAACTCGAAAAAGTTTCAGTTCAACAATGTGTCCGTCGGTTTTAGGCATCCCCATGAAAAACCATTTTAATTATGCCATATGAACTTATTGTTCGCTCTTGCTGCTGCTGCCGCTGCAGCTGATGACCGACCGTCGATAACGTTGAGCAACCCGCTTCAAATTCACTAATAATTAATAAGCAACGGCGAAAAAAAGAAATTCTCGGAAATTTAACCACTTCAAAAGTTTAGGTCATTAAATTGGCGATGGTAATGAGCACCACTGGCAGAAAGCAGTTGGTAGAGCGTAAATCATAACTGCTGCTTCTTGCACTCCACACTTAGTAAATGGCATTAAAAGATTCTTTTCAAAATTCGAACTCATTAAATAAGACATCCGACACGCTGCCATGGCTATCAATCATTCATATAGCTACAGTGTAGAAGGGATCATCAACCAATAGCTTAGCTTAGATTGACGTGTATAAGGTGTGGTAAGGCATCGTTACCCGATGACACCAAAGTATGTTATACTATGTTGCTGATGTTGTGCTCCTTAATCAGTTGGTGAAGCCAAGCTGTGTTTACTTATTTGTGGGAAGGGGGAACACCATTATTTTTATGTTTTATATTATGCAACATTTAATGCAATTGCAATGTTTTAAATCGTCGTTTTACATGACAACACTGCATTTTTGATTCAAAAGTTGAGTCCAGACAGCCTTGTAGTCGATCGCAAAGAGACTGCTCCGAAAGATATTTCATAACTGTTTCTGCTCTCAGTGAGTGCCATTGTAAGTCTTTCTCCTTTTGAAGCACAGCGGCTTACTAAGCTATTTGCCTTGTCTGAAGATACTTTCTCATGAATCTTGAAACGCTTTCGACTTTTTATATACCGATTCAAACAATGAAGAAGCCTTCGTCTACTAAGTAGTGATACCCTAAGTACTGATACCCATCTGATGCCTAGCCGAAAGAGTCTATCTACCTAACTCTATTTCACCCCCTTTATAAAAGCGACACTTGAGATAATGTACAAGGTCCAATAGTCTAGTAGATCACGTACGAATGAGGCAGTCATTCAAATTCAACTGAATATACAAAAATCACGTGTTTCTATGTTCGTTTACGCTAATCTCCGGTACCACCCGACCGATTTCAATGAAATTTTAGGAGTGTGTACAGTTGATTCCAACTTGAAATATAGAATAACTTTGACCTCGATAAGGCTAACAGTTTGAGATCCATTTTTCTATACTCAGCCGATTGTAATATTTTGTTTTTTCTTTTTTCTTTGATAATTATAAATATAAGTCATCTGTACCACTTGTCAACTATCAAAGTCTGTTATTACTTACTACTTCTTCTCCATTTATTCATTATAATCCTGGACCTTTGACTACGAAATTCGACACATAAGCACCGCAAGCCATAAAATTTATGGAACTTTTACGAAAATCCTCTGCATTGCTCAGCTATCAAGCTTAATTCTTATTTGCATTATTCCTGCATCTAGACAAAAGCTGATGCTGACTCTTGGAATTGTCAAGAGAAGAATTATGGTCGGTCATGTGGCTGGCATTTATCCGTACGCTTAAAATCACTAACATATTGTTCAGAGGATATGCTCAACTGCTAAAGTGCAGCAAAACATACATTCCGTTAATCTTCACAACCAACATGGTTAGACACCGATTTGAATTGGTTTTGTTTTTTGTCTTCTTTACTTAAAAAGACACAACTCTGGACGTAGTACAAATAAACAAAGAAAAATGAGACCAACTAACAAGCCACATAAGTCGACAGTGTTTTCTATCAAATTGTGTAAAATCAAAATTGTAAACAAAATTCTAAAAGCAGATTTTCCGTAACACCATTGAAAATGAAGAAAAACCAATGACAAGCCGCACTAGTGTTGTCGCCCAAGTCACTCAAGTCACGTCACGTAGAACAAGTTTGCGCATAATGAGGCAACTAAGCAGCTGCTAATTTGGAAGTGAGGAACATCGACGTGAGAAGTCAAGTCAGCCAGTCAGTTCAGAAGACAAATCAAAAATCAAATAATATACATTTAGCTCCTCAGAATGCGCGGTATCGTCAAAAGTTCGCGGAACATAGAAAATAAGAAAAAAGTAGATAAATCATTGAAAAATATGAGAAACAATTTACTGACGTAATTTATGAGCGGCCAGATGGACGCCCGAATATGTTAAGTGGTATACCTACAACTCCGGGTAGGTATACTGTGTTTGTATGCGTAGAATATGCAAGTCTAAACGCAATTTCTTGGGCCACTTTGCGCGGCATTAGCTAAACAAATAATCATTTCGTTCTCCATTTATCGTGCCAGTGGCCGTTTGTTGCCCTTCACAATCACACCCACGTCTACTCTAATATAAAACTGCACTTGGCCATTTGGTCCAGTTCACGCATTCCGGGCACGTAGCACGCCTTATCCTGTATCCTGTTCTCAGCTCGTCGAGTAGCTAAAACTGAAGGAACTTTCATGTGTTTTATTGCTTTCGAATGCTCAACTTTTCTCGCCGGCGACGTAGACGAACAACTTTTGCTTTGACTTTGGCATTTGCTGCTTGCCACTTGGTGTGGCATTCACAATTTCGACCGGCAACTTATTTAAAAAGTATCAATTTCATTGTTGTCGGTTTTTTTTTGTTTTTTTGTCTCGTATCGCAAAGTGAAATAAATTTCGCTTCAATTGTAATACCAATATTGAAATTTTTCCTACGTTTTCATTTTTATTGCCTTGTCATGGGTCAGCAGGAAATGGCCAAAATCGCAGAGCGCGTAGAACAATCAATGCGTAAAAGTCAATGAATACACGAATTGAGTTTGAAATTTTGTGTTTAGTTTATTTCCAAGTATATTAGGGAGCAGCATAAACTAGTTTCGTGAATGTTTGCGGCAAGTGATTGTTTTAGTAAATAAGATACAATTTGATTAAGCTTATGGCTCGCAATTCGTAACGGAATGTAGTTAAAATAAACACTAAAAACTCATGAGACGGAAAGTCAGAGAATGTGTTCCATGGTTAAATGAATTTAGCTTAAGTAATTCTTAGACAATAGAGCGGGCCTTAAAACCTTGACACATCACTCCAGCGCAATGGAAAAATATAAAGTAACATAAATATCTAAAGAAATAATATTTTATGCACTTCCTGGCAAGAGGAGAAAATTCGAAAAGGAGGTTCTTTAAAGGAAATCTTAGTACTAGACTATTGGAGATGATGTATAAGCCAAAGTGCACAGCCAAAAGGGCAGTTATTCCAAGACCTCTGCAGCAACTGTGCAGTACGTGATGTTTCGAAAAAGATCAGATTCTAAATTAAATTCTGTATCACCATTTAGCACTTGCCACAGTTCTTCTTTGATTTAAACGAATTAACGAAACTTGGAGTTAAAGTCAATCTAAAGATTCATAAAAATTGGTTGACTTTAATAGAGCACATCATAATATACAACCGGTCTATATCTTCTGCAGTGCAAATTGGTTCTAACTAACCTGAGCACAGAAAAAAAAAACAAACAAACAAAATTGCAAAGAGTTGTGGGAAGTCCTATGATCGCTAGAGCAGTGAACAAGGAAATATACATCTTGAGCATTGAACTTTATGTATCCAGGAAGAAAAGAGTATAAGCCCTTCACCACTCGACAAAATTGATCTACCTCTCTTTAAGCTACAGTGATGAAGAAGAAAGTAAAACAGAATTACATCTTCTGAGTGGCTTCTCTACTTGGCAGGTTGGAAAACGGCCTTTTTATGAGAAGAATTCTTAAGTCTGTTTTCCAAACCCTAAATAGCTAACATCGTGCACAAATAATTTAATATCTGGTTTCTTTGGTTACTTCAAACCAGATGATGTTAGGTAGAATGGCTGTGACACACAATTAAACGGGGAAAACCCTTTCGATATCATAAACTCGGACTGATTTCGTTCATCTACAACAACAAAGAGTCATAATCAACCCATTTTGCTACGCAGTAATGTCCAATATAAAGCGAACTTAATTGGCTAAGAAATTTTAAGACTGACCCAACAAACAATCACTCCTAAGCTTTCTTTCTTTCTTTCTTCTACAACATTAGCAGAAGGCACGCTTGCTACATCAAAACACTCAGAAGATTCAAGGGCGTCCCTTGGTAAGTCCGTAACAACACTCTGCACAGGGACCTCTCGATTCCAACATATGGAGGCGTGAATACACAATACTTGTGACGCATCCCAACCTTTGGCGGCGACCCTCACACGCACTCTAACAAGGCGTAGACTGAAAAGGATACACCCCAATGAAGGCACTAGTCATTGCCTTAACTTTGAAGACGAAAAATTCACTAGCATCATAGACATCACTATCCTCACAAGATATCTAGCAAATTTTACCATAGCGTGTAAATTCATTGACTAGTTTGTATAACTTAAACAGTCTTCTAGCATACGGCACAGGATATCTATGGGCTGTAGTATTTTCAAACGACGCGATTATCTGTTGTTGTCCAGCAGCTTGTTTGCTAGCTGGTTAATATATTCCTCCAACCTAATAAAATGTATATTGCTAAGCTTGGTGATTAATTCTTTGATTGTTGCGGTCCTTAAATCTCGATCTGACATATGCTTCTGCAATATTTTTTTACCAAGTAAAGTGTGACGGAAAGTAAAACGATTAAATCAAAAATGTGGTAAAATTTAAATGAAGTTCACAGTTTTATAGTACAACTCTCAGATACAAAAGTATCTACTCCGAAAATAAAAGTACTTAAATGGGTTAAAGTGCCAACACTGTTTTTTATGATAACGTAGAATAATAAAAAAAAATAATAATAAAATACGTTGACCATGCAGCTCAGCAATTGGGCAATGGGCAGCGAGCACAAGGACCAACATCAGAATTGAGTGTCTCAATGCACTAATGAATCATTTTGTGGTTAAAATAGCAGAACGTTAGCGTTTTATGACCCTTGGACGTTGACCAAAAATGCTCAGCATTATTTTATGACTCGTGTTGCTGTTCTTGCGAGGAAGATTTTGTTGCAGCTACAAAAATAACAATAGCAATAACAACAACAAACAACAACAACAATGAAGATAAAAATCATTGCCAAATGAAACAGAGCAGCATAAAGTGGCAAAACACAAAGTTGTATGCCACAAACCAAGCACCCACCCACCAATAGCACCGAGTGCACATAATATACCAGAAAGCTGAGACATGGAAAAATAGCTGAAAAAATAAATAAATAAATAAAAAATAAAACAAAGAAAAAAGTCAACATCAAAAGCACCTTTTGCAATTAATGCGCACATTCATTCAAATACACTCACACACACATACATAAACACAAAGCAATAATGCAGCATTGCGTGGGTGACGCAAGCACATGACCGCTGTGTCGAAGGTATGGGGGTGCACTAATGACGCTTGTGCTCGAATTAGTTGCTGCACTCGCACTTGTTACGCGTTCGCTTGCCAACTTTTGCAGCGACGTCGACGTCAACGCCAGCATCAGCGTCAAACGACTTTTCGTAAACAAAACAAATTACATTCGTAGTGGTTGCCGTTGCCAGCTGGAAAAGTGCACACCATCTGCCTCTGGGTCTGCGTCTGCACCACGCATCTACTCAACGGCTTTACGTTTGGCGTGATTTTTGGCACAAAATGTTGATTGCGCTATCTCACTCACACACACACACACATTTTCATTCTCTTGCCAGCCGCTCAAGTGGTGTAAATGTTGCAAGTCTTTAGCGCTAATTAGAGTGCGCAACAACAGCAATGGCAAATATACGTTTCGGTCATGTGTATCTCTGTCCGTACGTCCGTCTGTCTGTCTATGAATTGCACTACACGACCTTGGAATGTATCCAGCAGCGTGCAGCACAGTGCCACCAACAAATGGCACACCACTCAATGCCATTAAAAATGTTCATGATTGAAGCGAATTTTATCACTCATATGGGAACTAATAAACGTGCGGCGACTGTGGCGCACAGTGGTTGCCAAAAAAAGAAAAATTTTGAAATAAACTAAAATCATGCGCGTGTTTTACGAGCAGTTTAGCAATTTCATGCAACACTAACTCAAATGTCAAGTCAACGCAATGCAATGCAAGACCAAAAAGTTTAAAGTGAAAAAGTGCGAGAAAATGCCAGTGAAATTTTCATTTCATTGCGCACACAAAAAAGTAAGATTTTCCTATTTTTCTTGCTCATTTTCTTCTCCTTCTTTTTTTTAACAATTTGTGCAGAAGTTGAAGTTCCAATTTAAGTTAAAATGAACCTGGGATGCTGAAAAGCAAATGGCGTGCAATGAGGAAAATGCGTATGCGATGTGAAAACAAAATATATGAATGTGTGCATGTGTGTGTGTGTGTGTTTGTGTGTGCGTTGATGCGTGCGTGTAACAAACCTCAGTCGGTTGTAGTTAACGAAGAAGTTGGCAGTGGTAGAGCGTATGATAAATAGCTTTCAATTTATATGCTCCGAAATGATAGAGGAGCAAAGTGTAGGTCGTCACTTTAGCGCCGAACCCCAAAAGAGGTGTGCAAGCGTAATTTATCAACAGTTAGCTGCCACTGTTACTGGTGCCGACCACCGTCACCACTGACAACTGCTAATACCTTCAACTTCACCGCTGCCATCACCTACACCACAGTCATCAACTTCACCAATGCCAACGGCCACGCCATTGGTAACACCTAACACGGCGCTGCCTAGTGAGCAAAAAAGCGTTGGATTTGCAAAATAAGATTTTTTGGGAAATATTCGAAAAATTATCGCGAAATATTCGAAAATTGTTAGTGAAATATTCCAAATTAACGAAATATTTAAAAATTATTAGCGAAATATTCGAAACTTGTTCGCCAAACAGAGAATTTTGTTTAAAGCAATAAAACTATTCGATTGACATAGCGTCGACTACTTTCGGTAGCTGCTGACAATTGCCTTAGTTCTATGTTCTCTGAGAGCGTATACCTTCGACCGTTGGTAAATCGGTCGTCTGGGTAATGTGTTTGCTACGCGTGTGTCTGTGTTAAGTTCATGTGGGTTACGCTATAGACGCGCATAAATTTGCTTTTCTCTGCTGCTGTCGTTCTTCATTTTCACTTCGGACGCATTCATTTTGAATACAGTGGCGTGTTCGAAACATAGTTCAGAGCATGTATAGCACAGAGAGAGAGAGAGAGAGAGAGAGAAAGCGTAATGCTTTACCAAAAGTGAAAACCATTGCCACACAACAGCACCGCTGGACTGAAGTTAAAGTTGTAGGAATGAAAATGTTTGCAACTTCCTTCTGACGACAGGTGTGCAAGTAATTAAACCCAAACCATTTACTCCGCCGACACGGATTCAACTCAACGAACAATTTATATTTGCCACTACTGTAACAGTTAAGGTGAGTTGAGCTGCGCTCAGTCAGCGGCGCATGTGGGAAAAAATGGTTTTTCGCACAAGCGAGATGCTTTGTCAAAATTAATTAATTTCAAGGGTGCAAAGGTGCACAGGCACAGCTTCCTGTCAGCGTCGTCGACGGCAGCAGCAGCGCCAGCATTGGTTGTATTGCTTCATTAAGTTGTTGCCGCTTGAGTTGTGTTCTTTGTTGTTGTTGCCATTGTTGTTATACATGAAGCCACTAAATGAGTTGTGCTGAAATATTCAAATAGTAAGTAAGTAAGCATTGTGGTAATAGACTTTTATTTGCAAAATTCTTAGGTGCGAGGCTCATTCTAACCAATCCAGGACTTGCTCAGTTCAAAAGGCCAACATTAATTTTCAACAGCAAATGGCGTCAATTGAAATCACCACTGACTCATGCAAGTCTTGCTTTCCATCAAGCACTCAGCTCCCAGTTCATCAGTAACACAAGCAATCAATAGTTCACTGAAGTCTAAGCACAGGTGGTGGCCAAAGTGAACTCACTCCGTATATGTTGCCTGTGTTGTCGTGTGTGTGTGTGTGTGTTTTTTTTTTTTTTAATTCATTATAAGATATGCATAGTATACAGACATATTAGAGAGTTAAGACATAAGAAGTAAAGTTCTGTTTAGAACAGGAAGAGAGAAATAGATGTAACCATGACCCCGTGGAACCACCGCGAGGCATTGCATCACGGGGTATGGCTCCGGTTATTAACCGGCTTCTTCATTACGCCGGGACCGCTCTAGTGACCTCAGCGTTGTCATTGTCGATGCCGCGTAGCTGCTCACCGCCCTCCAGCATTGCTCGCTCGACACCATTAGGGCAACTAGATTCCTATCTGTAAGGCCCCTATCTGTGACCCCCAGTGTCGTTTTCCATTTGTCTTCTACCGTCTTGGAACCTGTCGCAGTTGAATAGTACATGCTCTGCGTCTTCCACCACCCGGCCCTCGCAAGAGGGACAGTACGGATCGGTTGCGTGCTTAAAGCGGTACAGATATGCCCTAAAGCATCCATGTCCACTGAGGAGCTGGGTGAGGTGAAAGTTGACCTCCCCATACTTCCTGTCCAGCCAAACATCCAGATTTGGGATGATCCTGTTCGTCCACCGCCCATTTGTTGAGCCGTTCCATCTGTGTTGCCACTTTGCTCGGCTTCGAGTTCTTGCCTGCACTCGTGCGTCCTCTCTCCTCGCGCCCGTCTGCTGAACCTCGTCGTGGATCTCCGAAGCCTCCTCCGCTAGAATGTCAATCGGTATCATCCCTGCAATGACAAGAGCAGCATCTTCTGAAATCGTACGGAAGGCGCTGCATACCCTTAGGGCCGCCAATCGGTATGTGGAGTCGAGTCCTCTGCGATAGCTCCTTGTGGCCATAGCCTTAGCCCAGATTGGGGCTCCATATAACATTATAGATTTAAGTTACCCCTTGGAGTAACATCCGTCGTCCTTGCCGGGGTCCACGAGAGTTGGCCATGATCCTGCTTAGGGCTCTGCACGCCGCAGCAGCCTTTTGGTTTGCATACGCAAGGTGCTCCTTAAAACATAGTCGCGTATCCACCAGCACCCCGAGGTATTTAATGGACCTCTTTGAAACGATGACAGTTTCGCCTACTTGCACCCGAGCCTGTTCCACTCTTTTCCGACTGCTGATGAGCACGGCTTCCGTCTTGTGTTCGGCCAGCAGCAGCCCGGACGTCCGTAGCCACTCGTAGACCACAGATATGGCACCGTTGCACGATCGCTCCACCTCGCTGATTGTTTTGGCTACTCCCAGGTGTGTGTGTGTGTGTGTGTATGTGTGTGTGTGTGTGTGTGTGTGTCTGTATGTCGACAGCGTTGAAGTGTAGCTATAAAACACTAATCCGCATCAAATGAATGTTACATCAATCTTATGTCGGTAGCAGGAAGTTGGCTATGACTGAAGTTTTCGTCCTTCAGGCGAGCGAAGCACCAATCTAAGTCGCCAACTTTAATTCGTACTCATACACACATGCCCAGAAGAGAAAGAACGCGAACAAGAAAGTTAGAGTGAGACACATATATGCACGCTTTCTCTGTCTACGTTCGCCACAGGCTAAAGTCATTTCCGCACATGTTGGCAAGGATTACGGATTTGCGTGCACAAATGAATTTGTCGCCATACGCAGGATAAACGCAATGTCAGTTGGATGATGACGACTGCGTATGCTGACTCTACCAGCATACAACGGAGGTCGAATTGCCTGAATTGGTATCTATGCAGCTGCATGCTACAAACTGACATATGATGCGTGGGCTTAGCTACAAATGTGTGTATAGGTGTGCTTGAGCCCTAGCCTTACGTGCCCCATTTTACTCGATTGCCATTCAATTCCGCCTTAATCGTACTCGTAATCGATGATGATAATGACGATGACGACTGCATTTGCTTCATTGAGCTACTGGCTGCCACCTTTCATGACTGCAATTGCAGTGGCAAGGATTTACTTTGGATCAATCCCTTTTCATCTGTGTGTGTGTGCGCGTGTGTATATATATATATATATATGTGTGTGTGAATGTACTGTATATCTTCAGATTTTCAATTTCCGTTTCCTTTTTGCGCTTTTCGTTTCTTTAACCTTTTTGAGCGCTCATTGAACATATCGCAAGTAGAGCTCATAGATCCTGCTATTTACCACCTATCTGACTGATGTGCTTTTTTGGGGGCCATCTCTTTTCACATGCTGCCACCCAATCAACAAGTGCTCGACGACGATTCATTCAATAGTAGCATTTGAGCAGTTTTATTGCTTCAATTTTTTCCTATTTTATTCTACCTCAATTTGAAAGTGCCACACTCTAAAGGATTTGTACGTGTGCACTAACCGTCCATGCCGTCTGGCCAACGTTAGATTCTGTCTGTTCTTATGTACATACAAACTAAAGCATCCAACACGTATTTGTCACGTATTCGATATTTATGGCCGACAGTATACGAGTACAAGTATGCCGGAACGCCTGAATTCGTAGCATGAGTCGCCTGCAGTGCTTTACCTTATAGACAGGCCAGCTTAGCTCAAATTCAACTAAACTCAAACTTAACTCAATTTAACGCGGCTTAACTCAACGGACGTTGGTGTTGAAGTTTAGTTTTTAGGTAGCATATTTTAATTATAATTTTAATCACTTTCTGGCTGACATTGCCTTGGTAGTAGCCATGCCACTAGGATCAACACATCCTGTAACGCAGGCGGCGTCGCCCAGGAAATGAGTTCCAGCAACTCAGCCCAGCACAGTGCAGCATACAAATCTGTCGCTTGTCTCCTATGCTTCGGTCGTCTATCGTTTTGCGGAAGTAAGCTGAACTGAGTTGAACTGAACTCAATAGGATACGACGCGACGTCATCACGAAAACGTCGTGTCAATTCAATTTTTGTTTTTATTTTTTTTTTTGTTTTTCAATCTTCCGTGCACATCATTAACCCTCACACTACGCCAGCAGCAGAGCCCAGAGTATAATCAGAGCAGACAACACCTTTGCGCTTTAACTACTGCCAGATACTTTTTTTAATGCGAACCAATCATTTTTGGTGACGAAAAATTTCTTCACTACCCTTTCCCACTTCCGTCGCTACAACATCGTCAACGAAACAAATTGAATCATATTTTCAGGAGAAGATGAAAATTATAATTGCCATCAGATCTACTCGTATCTACGTGCACTCATCCAATGCTGCTTCAGATGTAGCCAAAAGTGTTTTAGAATTTTGTATTTGCACTCAAAATACAGCGCATTTTAGTCAGTCAATGGTATCTGCACATTTTATGAATCAAAACGTGTTTTTTTATTTAGTTTTTATTATGTCAACTGAAGACGCACACAGCACAACTGCTCATAGTCAAAGATACTTTTGATTTGGAGAGCTCCCAGAGTTGCTGACATCTTTGCTCCACAAGCACGCACATTTTCAATACTCTGCTAACCCCTCAACGTCTAGTGTTGTATGTCTGGCAAGTGGCCCATTGTGATGGCATGCAAAGTGTTGGCATATGCAGCACACATAACTCCGTAGTCGCAGCTGCAATAATCATCAACCAAACACTACTGTGGACACAAAACTCTTTGCCTTATACTCGTATTTAATCACTTTGCCAGCCTCACAACTCACGCGACGTATAGACCCTCGACAAAAATTGCGAGGCATCCGTCGTACAAGAATATACACTAATTGCCAACAAATGTTTATATTTACAACTGCATTCTTTCCAAATGTTGCTTGTTGGCTTGTTAGTTTATTTGTATGAATGAATGACTGTCTCAGCTGCCAGTGTTGCTTCTCTTAGGCCGTTGTCGACTAGGATTCATTCATGAAAATGTGCACAATAAATCATAGAAGCACCCAAATTGGCACAGCTCAACATGCTTAGTTTAGGTCTATCAAAATTCCGTGGAACTGCCAAGCATAGTTGCATGTTTGAGTGGTTTGGGAAAGGCAATAAGAGTCTATATATTTCAGATAGTTTTAAAGAACTTAGTATTTATTTACTGAATTCGTTTAAGAGGCGCACAAACTTGAGCGTCGCCCACAGCTTGTCAAAGGAGTTATTTCACATGAGCCCTAGTAGTAGCACCAAAAAATTGAACAGCCCTCTCAACAGTCTTCTCAACCTTCAACACATTTAATGATCATGGTACTCGGAAACCTTTTCACGTTACTCTTATTTGCATGTCCAGTGAGAAAGAGCTGACTAAGAGCTTTAAACCTCCTGAGAATTTCATTCTATCTTATATTGTATTTAAATTCGGCAAGACAGCCATAGCGTGATAAAGTCGGTTGGTTCCTTAGACCCCATCCATTTATCACTTTACTCTAAAGTTAATCAATTTAGCTGGTACTAACTTACCCGGACCCAAGCGACTCGATTGCACCCAACCCGAGACACAACACCACAAAAAACTTCGGGTTTGCATAGATGACTTGCAGGCTAACAATAGAATAAATGAGTGACTAAGTGACTGTCTGTCTAACAATTGAAGCAAGCACGTGGCACTTCATTCAACTTATCTCCACTCTACTGAATTTTGCTTGACTCTTCTTAACTCTTTTAGACTCTTCTCAACTCTTCTTAACTGCATTTCCCCCAACTCCGCTGAACACGATTCAAGAATTAAAAGTGAAATGCAAGATTTGTCACGCGCTGCTACTTCTCTAAGCATTTTAATTACCCGCCAAAAGCGTTGCTTGCAAACCTTTAAAAAAATGAAACACCCCTAAAACCTCCGGGAACATCCAAAACCTAGAAAAGAAACTCCGCAGTTTGAAGTGTAACTTTCATGCTGCGACAATAACTCACTTTGGCAGCCGCGTCGAGACTCAATGTGAGGTCAGGCTCAACTTTCCGGAGGCAAGTCAATTCACAATTTCGCGACTGCTCAAGTGTAACCAGGCAAAAGTTAGTTCAACACTCCAAACCCGAACGCACACCCGCTCAGCCCAATGCGACACTCTCGAAATTCGTATAGATAAAACTGGTCTTTTGTTTGGCAAGCCACTTAAGCATTTAAATTTCGGCGTAAGCGTTTTTCCAGCTTCAAGAACGAATTCAGTTGGTAATTATGCAAAAGCAAAGGACAACGCAGCATTTCGATTTGGTTTGGGTTCTGTGGATGTGGGTCTTTGGTACGTGGGTACGTGGGCGTCGTATGGTTAGCGGGCACTTGAATGCAGCAGTAGCAACATCGACAACAACAATGATGCTGCTGCCACTTTTGTTCTTGTTGTAGCTCCGTGTAATTGTCATGAAAATGACTTGCATAGCTTACATGCAATTAATGGGCGAGAGCAATGCGTAACCAACTCACGGTCGAAATGGCATGAATCGAAGGAGTTGGTGAGGAGTGGTGCGGAGCGATGAAAAGCGATCGCTGCAACCAAACTAGCCTTCATCGTGGGCTATACAAATTACAATGCGGCGGCAGCAAGTGTCACAAGCGCATAATCGAAAACGCAATAGCAAACGAAATCAACGAAATCAGCGCATTTCTAATAGAGGTCGACTGGGGGTTGGATGCGGTCAGTGTTGGCTGTTTGAGGCTGCTGGTACCCCAAATGCTATAAGTGAATGCTGCAGTCGAGTCATCAAGTATAATAGTGCCGTAAGCTATATAAGGAGGGTGCTGACTAAAGTTCTATTTCTCGCATGTGTGTCTGTGTGTGTGTGTGTTATGTATTGTTGACACGCCATTAACTTTAACGCCTAAGGGTAGACTAGAACTAGCAACGACTGACAAAATGGCGCAGACAAAGTAATGTTTCGCCGTTGCACGAGTACGAGTGTGTTTGCCTGAATGCATTTTAGCGTGTGTGTACGTTACTAACGAAAATTAATTTTAGCTGGAACTTAAACTGTTTACAGTTGATTTTCGTAATGTCAAAAGCCAAAGCTTAAATTGGTGGAAATATGGTTTATATTCTTTTTAGAGGTATAGATAGATTACTTCAAAGATAAAGTTCTAAGTACTCTAAGTTGGTATCCCCAACTAGAAAATATATTTTTGAAAGAAGGAATCTGGTAAGAACATTGGTTGGTAAATTTAATTAAAGTACTTGTTGCCCACCACAACCTTATCTTGTTATTTCCTCTAGAGACCATAATTCCTCCACAAGCCTCTTGTTTTTTTTTTTTTTTTTTTTGAATAGCCAAGACTTATCTGATCGAATCTGATGTTGCCAAGCAATAATGTTGTCTCTCGGAGGGTATAGTTATTGAGACCATGATTGACATTTGATTGGATCAAAGGAATTAAAGCAAATCTCAGAGAAGTGACAATATTGAATGAAAATTCAGAGGGTATGTATTGCTGTCACACATTCAAATGATAACTTCAGATGCGACAATCCAATTCAACTTCCTATTCTTTTGGCCTTTGAAATGATCTTTAATAAGGTACTAGTCACAGTACAGTGTCACAGTGACACTACTAGTCACTGTAAAAGGACTGCTTGGAACAATGGCAAGCACGGATAGTTAGATAGAGATTTGTCATTTATAATAAAGAAACATAACATATATATATATATATATATATATACATTTACATACTCATAAAAATTGCTGTCGTTAGCTTAAGGGTTGTTAACCTGAAGAACGGAGTTTTGGTTATAACAAGCATAATCTATAAATTTTATTACTGCGATTTGAGCGACAAAAAATTCAAGATTTTTCTAATTTCTAAGTATTTTGTTGTCATCCGCGTAGCTGCGGGACGTCATAAAATATTATTTAAAAACAAAAATCAGAAAAAAACAATGAGTGCAATCAGAAGCCAGCAGCAGCACACACGTAGAAAAAATATACAAGTGCAGTCATATGGATACACACACTCAAACGAGCACTCGAACAACACACTGCACTACCGCCTACTACTCCACGGCTGCACTCACGTTCGCTCATCAAAGTCAAGTCAAGTTAAGTTAAATTTTAGTTGTGTTGAAAGCTAGAAAAGTAGTTACGCGATGTTGTACTCGTAGCTGTTGTAGAAACCATTTCGACGCTCATAAAAAGTCAATTAAACCCTACGGGTGCAACAGTGCAGCTGCTGCTGTCGTTGCTATTGCACAGACACTTCCAATGTGCCGCATAGGCATGGCCATGGGAGGGAATACGGAGTGCGCACAGGCAAGAAAGTGTGAGCTGAACTCACAGAAAAAAGCCCCGAAGCGCTTTTAGCTGTGTAAACAAGAACAAACCAATGAATGAGCGAGTAAGACAGCGAAACGCAAATAAAAAAAATAAAATTTTAAAAAAACAAAATAAATAAAAAAATAAAATAAAGAAAATTAAATAAAAAAATCCGCAAGAAAAAGAAGTAGCAGTAAAAAGAGGAGGAGTACAGCAAAGTGAAGGATATGCGAACACCGACAGATGGAATTGGATGGTCAAGGCGAGTTCGCAACAACGAAGAGGTGTATAGCACTAAGGGAGTCTTAAGAGTGGGAGTCATTGTGAAAAGAATTTAACAAAGGTGGCAACAAAGGTGGCAACAAAGGTGGCAACACTAAATAAATGCATGAGTTATGAAAACGAAGCCAAATTTATACCGCTCGTATAGACCTGCACCTTTAGCATTCCGCAAGTGGCATGTGCCAGGGTAAGTTCATAATATTTGGTGGAGCACAGTGTGAGGGGGTGCTGATTTATGGGATACACTGCTTAACGGAATTGATATGCAGTAAGCAGGTGGTGGCAACGTCTTTTAAATCATTCTCAGGGAAATTGAAGTTAGGCTTTTCCGTTATTGCTACCACAAGAAAATGGAGACGTTGAAGTTCACCATTCTCTTTCCACATAATTGTAATATATTGTACAAAACCTCAGATTGTCAGACAAGGCAATCCACTTTTACTCATGGGGCCCCTTTGCTATTTTATAGAATTACGTCAAAATGTTTTCAACTTATTTTAATAGCGAGTGAATGTGTCCAATGCTTCTCTAGTCCTTGGGAGTAAAGGTAGAAATAGTTCATCAATAGAAACATATTTCTGTAAGGGGTTCAGCATAAAGTCAATATCATATGGTGAAAACTATTAACTGTCCCCTTTTCCACTGTTTTCTTAACTGTTAACAGTGACCAGGACAAGATGCTAAGCGGATTCCTAGTGCTTCTCAGTAATATCTGTAACGAGGTATTTGAAAACTGAAATTAATTCATAACGCTTAGTAGGAGAAGGTACAAGTATTATGGATACTAACAAGGTATAGTTTGAAAGAGGGTCCCCTTTGGGGCGTATGAAGCGACTCGGATTACCACAAAATTACTTCTTCAGAAGCTGTCAAAATAAGGAAAAGTCTGAATCTATACTATCTACTATAGGAAAAAATTCACCTTTCAATAAAGGAATTTTTGAAGTACACCATTCCTTATATTTCCGTAGGATTTGGAACCAAATATCTGCTTGGTAAAATAAAAAGTGCAAAAGTGTGTTGATTGCCCGAATTAATTTCGATAAGAGTGAAGTTGGTCCTTATTTAACATTTACAACAGGAGGACATATTGTCACATACCTCTTACTTCCACCTATGTTACAATAATACCAGCCAATGCTTCTATGTCATTCTGAAGGTAAAGAAGTCAAATGAAGATGACTAAGTTGGCTTAAATGTTTGTACACCTATCAAAGGTACTGGCATAAGAAGGGAGAGGGTACCGTACGTTGAATGTGTTACCATGTTTTTTAAACATCACTGTCTTTGAAAGTCGCTTGGTATTGATAAACGTAGGTAACGTACGTCAATCATATCCACTCATTCAGTTTTCGTTAAGCAAGTAACTGATACAAGGCTCACTCAATAAGTCACTCAAACGTTTTTTCACTCAATGTTTTTTGAGTGACTTCAATGATTTTTCTGAGTGACAAATGAGTGCAATTGTCAATTTTTATCCATTTTCTTAAATAACTTTAAAATGATTTAATTTATATATTTGAGACCCTTTCAACAAGCCCTTTTATTTAAAATATCACACAACTTAATCGGTCCAGTAGGTTTGAAACAAAAGGCTTTAAAGGTGAGGCAGACAGACACACGAGTGATCGTACACACGAGTATGGCACCCTAAAAATAAAACAAGAATATGCTAACTTCCAAGAACTTATGGTGATATTTTGGGTAAATTAAGAGGATTAAACTCACTCACTTTTGATTTATGTAACCACAAGTTTTGGATATTCATAAAAAAATGGGCTTGTGAAGGCCCTATCTAGAGGAACGAACAAGGAGTTATAAAAAATAAGAAAGAAGTTTAAATGAGATTCCGAATATATTGGCAACCATCTAAAGGATATTTGAGAGGTTCCCTGAAAATTGATTCAAAATCGGTCCAGCGGTTTCGGCGTCCATAACGGACAAACATATTTCCAATTTTATATATATATATATATATTACATACAAAACGTATTATATTTTTAATGTTTTAAAATCTGATTAAAAAGTATTGGTAGCATTTTAAAAAAGTGTGTCGACCTGTTAAAATCTAATCGCTCATTTTTTCACCCAGTACTTCAAAAATGTTTCAACTTTTCGACCTTAAAATCAAAAATCCCTGCTCAAATCAATGAAACCATTGAACTTTGATGTTGTCAACACCGTAAAAAGCTAACGAAATAATAATTTTACAGCCTGTCACAACGAATTTAGGGCTAAAATAACCACAACCACTACAGATCGACCACCAAAATACACAGAGGGGGTCAGTTTCGTTTTTAAATCGTAACCATTGACGTGAAGCCATTGAAGTGTGAAATCGCTAAGCAGCTTTATTATTTTTATTTTGGAAAAAATGTGATAAAAAAAAATGAAATGAGATGATATAAAGTAAACTAAATAAATTAATAAATAGAATAAGAAAAACACAAATTATTTTCAAGTGGCGGAATTTTACTACCGAAAATGACGACATCGTATGAATTAACGAAAATAAGCGGCACTACCGGTCAAAGGAACCAAATGAGAAATAGAATTTAACTTCCATTAAAAATTCAAACGTACTCGAAATAAAATACAGAAAAATGAAGTCATTGCTCAAATGAATTTCGTTTTACCATGTATTGGTAAAGGGGTTGATTGTCATTGGAGGTTGGGGATGTTGCGTTGAATGGGTTAATTTATCTCAGCTGGACTCAATTCAAAAAGAATACTGACATTGCCATGATTTAAAATGTGCATAAAATAACAGACAATATTTGCAACGCAAAATAGTAGATTTCTAAGAGTATGTCGATGCGGGAGGTTGAAGTTTTAAGAGGTACAAAAACATAATTCTAGCAAAAAAACTAACAAACAATCAAATAAACTAAAGTGAAGCATGGAAATTTTATACTTCATACACGAAACCCGAGCGGAACATGGAAGTGTGATTTGCGGAAGGTAAAGCGGGGTCCCTAGAAGCGTCAGAGACCTTCAGCATTGTAGTAACTCAGTTGGCACCCCCAACGGCCTTCTTGAATTCTTCAAAGCTCTGAAAAGTGCGAATGCGAAAAACGTATACGAATACGAAAACATATTTAAATTCAAATTTTCGTCATTTTGCATTTTATTTTCGTACGCAGCAGTGAAGTGAAAAAAAAAAAATATCATGTGATGAACGCTCCCAACCGTACACCGATGTCACCGAGGATCTACACGCCGTTGCCCGGAGCACAAATAGCGTCGCACCTGTGAGTGGTGCGCTATACAGTTAGTGTGGCGGGCGCCAAAGCGTAGTGTCGCCATGTATGTACTCTCGAACCATCGTTTGGGCGAAATATATTCACACATACAAACACACAAACACACATGCACATCAACATCGCTCGCATACTTGGCATGTGTAAATTTATTCGCATTTTCATTCAGCTTACTGCATTAATTATCGCGCAGCATCCTTGCGCTTCTTTGTTGATATGTGTGATGTGCGTGTGCGTGTGTGTGTGTGTGTTGGTGGCGCAGGGTTGCCACCCTCATATGCGTGTGTGTTGTGTATGAGCTTGTGAAATTGTTTACACATATCGAATGCCTTTGATTTCGTAGCGAAATCTTGTTTTGCACACCACACTCTCTCGAAAGCAAAGTTTTCGAGTGTAAATATTTCGCAAAATGTTTTCACAAGTTTTCAGTGCCTAATTAAAAAGCAAATAGAGATAGAAAGAGAGTTAAAAAAATAACCTTTTTAGTGGGACCTTTGGTGTCAGTCATCGATTACTAAGTTTCGTAATATGCTTTTTTGGGTGCTGCGAACAACTAGAAAATAGAAATTCTACAAAGTTTTCTGTATAATTAAATATATTGAAGGCTCCTTTATTGATTTATACCGTTATATATTTTTATAAGATAAAAGAAATACAGAAATTCATTGAAATTGTTCATAATAAATTCAAGAAGTTAACACTACCACAGCGAAGCTCAGCTGGCTACCTGGTTATCATTTCGAACGGGAGACTTAAATTCCTTAGGCTATTTTATAATTCTTGTCCAAAAATTGTTTATACCCATCAAGTCGCAATGTATTTAATTAAAAATATTGAAAGACATAGTTGACATGACTAGCAACCTGAGCTGCTTACTTTAGTACCAATATATTAAATAAGCCAAACTAGATCAGAAGGCTAACTGCATCTATTACGCCATTGCCTTTTAGGTATTCCAATATACAAAAATCACGTTTGACTATGATTGTTCACATTAATCTCCCAAACCACCCAACCAATTTCAATGAAGTTTTGGAAATTTGTATGGTTAGTTCCACCTTGAAATATAGAATAGCTTTAAATCCGGTAGATAGTTAGGTAGCGCTGTTTTCGAAATCCAGATCAAGAGCACTAATGAATACTCCACAAATTTAGTTCAAGTGCAAGGACCATAAATAAGGTACAAGGACAAATATTGGTTATGTGTGGAATGAATCTGGAAAATTCATGATTCTCACACTGACGACTTTTCTTTTGGATCAGATCAACTTCTGTCTACCAGGTCCATAGTATAATATAATAAGTTCCACGGGACGAATTCAACTAAAAGTACAACCTTTCAGACAATTGGCACACCAAGAAACCAACTCTATTTGTAATGCAAGGAATCGTCTTTCATTGCTTTGACTTCTTTAAAAGTGTTGCAGTTTTTCTAATCCACGAACCACAACCCACACCAAACACTCATAACCGTCACTGCGGTGAATGCAAACCCACACTTGCATACAGCTAACAACTACTTCACATCCAATTACGGCTTTTCCTTTGGTTAGAACACGGAAAAAAAATGAAACAAAAAATAAAACAAAAATTGAAATCTTACAAAACGAAGAGTAAAATGAAAGCAACGCAAAGCAGCGACGATCAACTTCAGTGAACGAAAAGAAAGTGGAAGACGTCGACGGCGCTTTGGGTATTGTTATGCTTCATAATCCAAGGATAAACGATTAAAGAAACCACAAGCCGCAAGGGAGACACAGCGAGAAAGAGTGGGTAAAAAGAAAAGTAGACTGAAGCAGGGAAAAAGTATGACATGAGTAAGTGAAAGACTGCAACGCAGTATGGGGGCCTGAAAATTGAAAGCACACGACTTGAATTTGACGAGACGCCAACGCTACCGTCATAGAAGATGATGATAATAGCGATGCGAATGAGGATGAGGATGAAGACAATGATGAGCGCTAAATTGCAAAACATGAATACGCTGCCACCCACTGAGCTGAGCGAACCGGCAACGAGCGACCGACCACCTGAGAGTGACTGCCACTGCGACAGCGATTGTGACTGCTTGACTGCTTTTAGCTGGCGGCAAATTCAATTCAAATTGAAGGTATTGAAATGTTGGCGCAAAACTTGAAAACTTCGTTTTATGCGCGCCGCCAAAGCAAAGTGGTCGCCAACACGTCAAAGTAGAAAACGAAAAAAAAGTTTTAAAAATGAAACCAGAAAAAATGCGAAATGCAAAATGCAAAATGCAAAATTATGTAAAAAGATAAAAAGCAGGCAGGCGTTCATTCAAACCTAACAGGTGAAGGCATCAGCTTTCAGGCAAAAGCAACAGCGCCACCTAACGTGCACAGCTAACGGCAACTGAAGCAGCGATGCAGAGGAGAACCACGATTTTATGCGGTTTGCTGTGGCCCACGGGAATTACGCGCTGAGGCGTTAAGCTGTGGCTAAGACAAGCGTGGATACACCGACAACTTTGCGTCCTAGCAACTTGACTAAGTTGAGTGACTGGACAAGTGCGTGCAAGTCTACATTACAGAGTGCGAGAGAGAGAGAGAGAGAGAGCGAGAGAAAGAGAGGGAGATCGCGGAAAAATGAAAGTGAGTGAAAGTGACAACCGCAACATTATGCTGAAAGGAATTTTCTAACAAGTCAGTGGAAGCGCCAAAAAAAAATAAAAAATTTAGTGGCTGTCAGACAGTTGCTCTGTGGATCTGCAACAAAAACTGACACTTGGCTGTTGGAATCCGTGCGTTCAATCGCCAGACAAGCTGATTTCAAATTGGATTAGCATGGAATCTACGCAACCGGATTTAAATTTTGACTTGGTTGCCTTGTCAAAATCATCGGCGCAGGTGTAAACAAAAATGGCGATACTTAAGGTTTCAGTAGATTTCCAGTGGATTTGTAGTGTCATGGCAAAGCCTTGAATTATTTAGTCATAGTCAATCATCTTACTCATAACGTGGTAGGATGAGGCACTGGATCGTATAGTAAGTAATGATAATGATAATGAAAAATAACCGTCATAACAAAGCTCGTTGTAGTGAATTCTATGCTTTTTTCAAGCCCACTAAACCAAATTTTCTTTCCCTTTCCCGTCAATATATTTCCACCTTACGAAGTTTACGCTGCATTGCCTAACCTAATTTCGGGATCTCAAAGTAGAGTTTGTTTTTTCATTAAGCCTTCTATTACAAGAGTTCAATTTCACAAAAAAACTTTTGGCACATGAAATAATTAAGGAGACCGACTTCGGAATCAATCGATATGTGACATTACTAACTTATTTTCTATTCAACAAAAAATATCAGCCTGTGCTTTAGTCATCCCCTTTATACACCTTGTGAACCACTAGGTACCAAAGGCTACTATAGTTTGGGTTGGTTGGAGCGTCACAACACTCTTTAAACATAACTCCAAAGAAGAGGAGTATGAAAACCAAGAGCCGGGAAGGCAGTTTGGTTAGTACAGCCAGTGCCTACATAAGTTCACAACAAGATATGGAGCATGACACACTCAGATGTGCAAGTTGTAAACAACCGTAGAAATTTATAACAGAATCAAAGGTTATGAAAAAACCATCTCAAAATAAATGTTGTCTTAGTCGAGTCTTAGAAATGGTCCACTCTCTTTGCAGAGCAAAAACTTACATTGCGTTATGGAGGTCTGGAATTTAATTGGACATGGACTGGCGTCTGGTATAATAGCTTCGCTGGATACCCATTGCTCTATCAAGGTTAGCAGAATAAGGTAGTTTGAGTTAAAGAGAGGTTTCGAGTTAATAGTTAGCGAAGCTGACATGCCAACAGAATATATTGTCAAGCATTCTATAACCCTTTTTTGTAAGTTAGCATTTGTATTTCTCAAAGGTGAAACAAACAATAGAAACTCTATTAAAAATGTTAACCCACTCACAGAGGCATATATATATATATATACACATCCAGAATTACGCTTGCACTTGATGCGCGTGTCTGTTGTTACTTACCTACGAGCCTTTATTTCTTTCGTTTATTCTTTCAAGTTTTTCTATGCTGTAGAGTAGTGCAACGGTGTGGCAACTGGCACAGGTGCAATAAAATAACAAAATTCTATATCAAATTGCAATAGCAAAGTGCCTCACACGCACACACACACACAAACACCCACTAACACTTTGTAGCAAAGATATCACTTTGGCGCGGGTTCTTTTGGTCAGCTGTCGCCTTTGCCTTCGCCGACGCATTCTTAGCACCGCTGCTTTGTTATTTGGCATGAAAGCATCGTAGCTTTATGACTTTTAAGCTGTATTAGAGTGAAGACTGAGCAACTATGACGACAACTGGCGAAGCGTGTAACTAAAGTGAGTGACTGCCCTGGCTGTCCTGCATCGTTTTTTATGTGCCCCATTAAACGTGTGTGTTTGTGAATGTGCTTGTTTATATGCATGGAAGCTGTCAGTTACAATTTTGCAAAAGCTTTCAACGTCCTTTCTTATTCCTTTTTATATACGCTGTTTTCTTTTTTTCCACTACCACTGACACTGCAGATATTCATGTTGATGTTGATGATGTTGATTATAATAATGACGTTTATGTTGATGTTGTTTTTATAGTGCCTGTATCACATTTGACCTTGAAACATTCTTTCAGTGTATTCAAATTACAGGTGTTTACCTTTTGCAGCCACAGTGTCATTACATACAAGGAGAGGTTAGGTAAAAGAGATCAGTTAAGGGGCATGCATTACAATGAAAAAACAGGAAAGAAATCAACGTCAATGATGACTTTTGACGACTGCAATAGACAGGAAAGAGGCAACTAGAAAATGAACAATAAAAACAGCATAGAGTAAGGGCAACAACAATACGAATAATAGAACCAAAAATTGGTCATTATTTTTTATTGATATAGAAAAAACATAACAAAAGATTTAAAAGCGACAAAACAAGTGGCCGACCGATGATTTAAACACGCGTACTCGGCGTACCATTCATATACTAACCACTAAGCTGTTGATAAGAATGAAATTTGTTCGCTTAAGTAGCTTGACTCTAAACGGAACATCTGACGAATTAAAAATATCTAGATACTACAAGCCTCTGAAATATTGAATAATATTATATATAAATATTTAAAATAAATAGCGTCAATATACATTAAATAACTAAATAACACTAAATGGAAATCTGCAATTTTACTGTTGAGAAATGTCAAAACCCTTGAATTACTGATACTTCTAATTTGCACTATTAGATATCACTGGCCAGAATTAATGCAAGCTTGAATTATTTAAAGCCACAGCGTGTTTACACCTGCGTTCCTTGTCACTTAAAAGTCGGACCAAAAAACAGAAAAATATGGCTTACATTGAAGCTACTTTCCATATACTTGATCAATTTGAAGCGACAAGTTCACAAATGCTCGTCTGTGCACATTGTATGCAAATAGCTGGTTGCTACCGCGTGGCACAAACCAATGAGTCAAGTTCAGGTTCGAATCAGAGAACACGTTTCTCTTGATTTCATCATACGCAAAAATTCTTACTCACATTTCATCATGCATCAAAAGTCAGCATTAAATGAAATCAGCATCGCACTGACGAGCGCTTCGTTCCGGTAGTCTTAAGTCGAGGGCTCGACTATTCACATGTTAAAGCAAACGCGCATTGGTGTTGAATAAAATCAAAGCAGTTCAATTTAATCGTTTTAAAACACTTCGGCTATCAATTTAGAAATGTCAGACGACCAAGCTTTCGTTGTAGAGCAAATTGCTAACGCTCACACCACCTCATGTAAAAACTCATACGCGTTCATTCTTATTTTATGTGTTTTATTCTTAAACAAAATAATTGTTGTTTAGGCGAACGGACAACACCACAATTGATGTGTATAAGTCGATCAATGATTAAACTCATCGAGCCAACAAAAGGTGCATAGTTTGATTGATTTAAAATCAAGACCGAAGATATGTGTTCAAAAAAGTTTAATCGTTTGGACACAAAGGAATGTTTTTTAAGGTGTTGATTGTGTGTGAACATTTTTGCAATCACCCGTTGCCGTCTCTGGTTAGAATTGAAATTGTACACACCTTGTTTAAGGAAGAAGGGCATAAGCTGTAAAAAATGTAGACAATCGAAGAGTCTTAAATCGTTCACCTCCCCCCATCAATTGTATTAAGTTGTTATATGTAAAACATTGTTTATTATGGCGTACCGACTTCAAATTAAATTAACACGTGCTATAGACTCACGGACGTAAACACTGAAAGTTGTAGGTTCCTAAGGCTAATACAACATACTTTTCGCCATGTATTTAAACTTCATTGTTCGCCTTTGTAATAAAACCATAAACCTAATAGCTTATAATTTTATTATAGACCCTTTCAATAAAAAGTCAGCTTCCGATTCGTGTTTGTCTTCATGTACAGCATAAAAAATCCAGAGATTCCGACTACGACGTGACGTGAATTTCGATGCAGTCTTGAATAAACTGATTGAAACGTATCCAGATACATGACACTATGAAATATAACTACTTAAAATAATGTTATTGATTGAAATTTAATGTGAAATTTTTAGTTGAAGATTATTGCTGAAATTTGTATTGAATCCTTGCGTCATGGTTACATTCAACTTCAGATAATCTTATAAAAAGCAAGTGTACCGCGCACAAGAAACGCATAAATTTAATGAAGATTTCGTTTGTCATGCACAGCTCAGTCAAATAACACTTGACAACATATTTCAGTATTGGATTATTCCAAAAATCCAACACATGGATTTTTTATGAAAGCCCAGCCCACCCACTCTATTGCTACCGACGTTGTCGTGTACCATGGCAAATGAATAATTGCCAACGTGCCAGAAAACATGAAAATAAGCTTCGCAATCGCATTTGAAATGCAAGCCGAAGCAAAGTATTTATGATTTATAACAGGCCAAGAAAAAAAATTTGGCGGTGCCTCCCACCTAAAGAACGAACATTCCAAATGGGACATTAAAAAAGCTGCCACAAATAAAGTGCAGATAAAAGTTTTCAGTGACAGCAGCAGAAGCAGAAGCAGAAGTGGCAGAAAATGAACACAACACAAAGATAAGAAATTAGTTGAGAATTGTGAGTGTATTTGTGTATTTGTGATCACTTCAATTGGGCCGAAACCAATTGTAATCATTGCAAGAATGTACAACTTCAAGTCAACCAAAGCGAGCGAGAAGGACGCCCCGAAAAATCACAGAAAAATGCAATTGAAGCATTTTGCAAAAGCTAAAATAAAAACGTCCAACACTTGGCAAACGTCGTAGACACCTTTAAGCCAAATGAACCAAGGACGTTAGAGGCGTGGCGGCGTACAGTGGCGTAAAGGCGTCAGTAGCAATGAAGATGAGCAACTTGTTTTTTGTGTCTCAAATGTCGCGATTTCTGACACTGGAGCCACTTAGCAGACTCGACTGCGTTGCGCTTCAACTGGCAACAGAACCAAACCAACCAAACTCTCTGTGTCGAATTGCAGCAAAAACCATATGAGTTGGTGTCTTAGCTTTGGCGTACGACACACACGCGCGACTCCCTTAGCCGGAAAGGTAAAACTTTTTGGCGGATATGCAGACAGTTATTTGCAGAACCCAAACTCCCAGCCTCCCTCAATTTTAGACTACACACAATAAATCAGTTGAGCGTAACCAAGCAAGCCAACCAAACCAAGCCAACCAAAATGGCATATGAGTACATTTTTTTTATTTTATTTCTATTTTTTTCTTTTTTTTTTATATGCAAGACAACGTCAAAAATGTTTGTGCATCAGCATCTGAGATTGAAACACGGCCAAATTCAATTTGTTTTATATGTGTTGCAAGCAAACTGACTAACAAAGAAACAAACACTGAACAAGCAAGAAACATGAGGCAAGGAAAGTTGCAAAAAAGTGCAAAAATAGTGGAGAGAAAAGTGCGCAGCGACAGCGCCAAATCAAAATGCATAAAACAAAAACAAACAAAAAAGAACCCGAAAAGATAATAAAGTAGCGCAGAGACAACAATAATAACAACAACAACAGAAAACATGCTAAAATCGCACAATAAGTTGTTTACTCATGAACGTCATCTATATCTTTTTTGATTGGTGTGATTTTAGTTTGGGTTTGAGTTTGGTTTGGGTTTGTGGTGTCTCAAACAGATAAACCTTGTCGCGAGACAATCTTTGACATTTATGGGCGGACATGCATGCAGTTTTTGTCTTAGGTACGATTCGACGACGATTTTTGGCACATTATACACTTAAAGATGTAAAAAGTGAGGGGTTTCTTTCAATTCTCTTCCAATGCGCTGTAAACTTAAGAAATTATAATAAAAAATTCTATGAACCTGAAGTGAAGCTATTTTATGCATGTTGTGGCATTAGAAGTTAGCTCACATCGTCATGCTAAAAAACGTCACATTTTCCGTTCAGAGTGAAGCTATTTAAACAAAGAAATTAAGTTCTCCTCAACAGCTTAATGGTTAGAGCGTACGCCGAGATTTGTAATTATCATTTGTAATTATAATGTGAAACATTTTAGATTTCAGTAGGGCAAATTTTGCATAGCGTAACGCTAACATACAATCAAACATCGTAACGCTCACATACAATAAAAACAATAATAAAACAGATACAATCATTTGCAGTTAAATCATTCGCCGGCCTGATCTGTGCATTGACTCGGTAGCCTACTGGAAGTGTACTACGGTATAATACCAATAACTATTATTATTTTCTTTTTATAAAATTTTTATTGGTAGAAGTATATTTTGGACAGTATCTCAAATGTTTACCATAACAACATTTGTAATCTTAGTATATATCTCCAAGGCCACAATTAGTGTTGTGATGTAATCATCAGCCTGTGATACAAGCTTTGAGTCCTATTTAAGTATTGCGGGGAGAACCAAGTCTTATTGTTGTTAGGTATTATCGCGTGGAGATCCTTGAAGTAGGTGTTCGCGGCAGGAGGCCGAGTTTCACTTTTTAAGTCTGGTGATGGGCTTGAACGGCCCAGTCGTCTAAATTCCCTATGGCAGACAAATAAAAAAAAAATTTTCATTTTATCAATTTAGTTGCCCTTTAATCACCACGGCGTTTCACAACAGAAGAGTTTATGAGTGCTAAGCACATTCACATATTTTATTTAATACTAGCGAGAACCCGGCGTGTTGCTGCATTCGCGTGCGTCTCGCTCTTCGGATGTTTCAGCAGCTCTGTGCTGTGTCTACTGCTGCGATATTCTCGTTGATCTTCCAGATCTTTTTGGGTGGCATTTCGTATTCTTCACTTTTTTGTTTTTTTTTTCGTTCGTATATTGTAACATTTCAACATTGTACAGCTTTAGCACCACAGCCGGCAAATTTAATTCTCATATGCTGCTTGTTTTTGTGTTTTATTTGTATCTGAACAGTTTGAGAAGCATCTGAAAATTGAGTTGGTCTTAATATTTAGTGAAAGTAACCATCTAGCTATTATAGTGATTCCTTGAAAATTTCATCAAAATCGGTACAACGGTTTCGGCATCCATAACGGACAAACACACAAACAAAGATACAAACAAACAAACTACATCCAATTTTATATATATATAATTTTATATATATAGATAGATAGATATTTTTTTTATAGTAAAATCAATGTTCTATAACCGGGTATCACACGACACCACCGCTTTTCTTTTTCCCTTTTTTATGCTAAGAATTATTTGACAAAATTAGTTTGAAAATGGCAGATTTGAAGGAAATTCATTTGAAGAAAATTAATTTAAAAAATTCTGTTATCTGTTGAAGAGTCCAACAAAAACTTCAAAATATATTATGCAACGCCCTCTATCGTTATAAGCGTGCAACTTAAGGCCCTAAGCTTTGCTACGATTTATGAATGAAAAGCTGTAGAGCATAATTCCTGCTCTCACGAAAAGCTTTGAGAACACAAGAATAAACAAAGCGAGAGCATAGAAACGAAGATTATAAAGAGAGATTTTAAGAGAAACCTTAAAAGCAGAGCAGTCGTTCGAGTGCGAGTAACGGTACTCAAACACATGTACGTAGAGCGCAGTAAACTACATAGATGCCACTGTATTTGATTGTCACGTGCTACAACTTATATGCACAGTCACTCAGAGAAAAAAGGCCAAGCAGCTGCTGAGACAAAAACAATGACACTCCCACACAAACGCAATACACAGATACGAAAACAACACCTGCCAGCCAGACCGGCCCAGTCCAGACCAGACCATTTGGAACGCAGACAGGACGTAAAAAGCAGCACAGACGAAAAACGAGCAACTACGAACGACGAATGCTGAACGTAATCTGTGCTTGGCTTCGTCTGCGGCTGTGTGCGAGCGTGTTTGTGATACTGTGTGTATGTGATTTGCACTTTATTTTTGTTGTTATTGTCGGCGGGCTGAAATTTTGCCCCAAACTCAACTCATCAAAAATATGCCTTTTTTTTGCTGTTGCAACTCGAATCGTTTGTGTTTTACAACTTCGTGTGCAACTTCGTGTTGCCTACAAATAGGCGCAACGAATAAGTGCCGACAATACGACAGCACATCGTCATCGTCGTCGTCATCGTCATCGTCGGGTCATGCAACTTTAATATGTAAACAAAACGTAGCGGCGGATTACTTATGTCTGAGTGTGTGTGTGTATTTGTGTCTGTGTCTGGTGTTGTAATCGCCTTGGTGCTATTTGTTTATGTATTGTGTTGTTGTTATTGTTATTCGATGGTGTGCCTGAAACCGGAAGCAGACATATTGTGACGCTCGCCCACTTGACCCCTTTACGTGTAACGACCGACGACAAACAGCCGACGACAAACGACAGACGTTAGTGACGGCAGGCAATAGACAAACACAAATGTCCAATCAATGTTGAAATTTCGTGAAATGCGCGAATGTCAATCAACGAGTGACAGAATAAACATTAATAAAAAAAACATCAACAGCACCGGCAACAATAACTAGAGTAAGAACAAGAAGAAGAAGAAGCAAAGCAGCAGAACAGCTGCTGCACGCTTTGCACTATTTTTCGGTCATGCAATTCGTGACCCAATTTTAGCAACGATTCGGTTCGGCTGCAGCTCGTCTACTTCGGCCTCATTGTAGTTATTGTTATTATATTATATTGTTCTTTTCTGCATCTGCGTCCTTGTTGTCGTGCTCGTTGTTTCTGTCATAGTCGTCATCACCGTTAGTTGCACGTCGCACGTAGAGCCTGTTAGCCTTGTGGGTGTGCAAATATATCTGTGTGTTTGTGTGTGTGTGTTTGCAGTTACCATTTCTTCCTGATCCTAACTGCATTTGTGTCGGTGTCTGTGCCGGGTGTGCTCACGTATTTCGTAATAACTTAATCGATGCAGCCGGAGAAGAAAAAAAAATGTGCACGCTCGCCTACCAAAAAAAAAAAAAAAAAAACAAGCCTTGCAAAAGCCGAAAACCAGAAAGAGGCCTCCAACAAAAGAAGTCACATAGCTCAGCGCCCTCTTACCTCAGCCGGCATACGCTCGAATCGCAACGGAAGTTGGCAATATATTTGACTTTTGCGAAACGGAAGCAGCCATCGCATACCCAAAAAATCGAAGCAAACAACGTGCGAAGGAATGTATGAGCCAACGAATGAAGGCAGGAATGAAGGACCTCAAACAAGTCGAACGACGATTCAACTTAGACGTGAGACGCAACGACTTACGAGAGCGACTGCGACTGCGACAGACGACTGCAACTTGCACAGAACAAATACAATTCGAGTGCCTTGCAGCTAACGGTTTTCTTATTGGGAACATAGGAGTTGCACACGACTCGACTCGACTCATTTTGAGTAGTATGAAGCCGGGAAGAATGAGTGGCGTTAAATGTTGCTGGTGGAAATGTTTTAAGGAAAGAAAAAACAAAGAAAAAAGTACATAAGCGGAAGCTTGCGAATAACTTGTAGAAAATCATTGCAGTTGGCAAACAGCAAAACACATCAGCACCTACGAGACACAGACGAAACACTCCGGCCCAGAGTGCGCCCGCAATCCTGTAATATCATACACAAAGTCGATAACCTTGTGGGTGGCTGCAGTGGCGAACTATGTTACGTTGAACTAAGCCTATGTTTGTCTGTCACTTGTTTGCTTTCTCACTCATGCTCACTCTGACTCTCACTCCATTCATACATTCTCATTCGTCTGTCCATTACAACTTTTTCTTTGAACCTATAGTATTTTCACTTCAAGTGCCGAATGCATTCAGTTGCAATGCTCCTGACTTTGGCACTCAACGAGCCACTCGCATCCGTTTGCCGCACTCCTTGAAGCTTTTGTTTGTCGTTGCTTGGTGGCGCTTTGGGAATGCTGCGCCCGCCGTCTTACTTACTTACTAATACTCATAACAGCTCACTCACATCAACAGCAACAACAACAACGACGACGACTAGAGTAGAGTAGAACGCGTCGAAAGGCCTCAACACTTTTCCGAAAGATTTATTAACTTTTTATGAGTATACTCTTCATGCTGTGAATAGTTTTATAATTTTAACATGAAATTTGTAACATGCCATTTATATGGGAAGTATCGGTATAATTAAAATGTAGATATAAATGGATAGTTTAACAGGAATCGGAATGGTGGCCAAAACTATAAGATACCAGCGTTCACGCTCTTAGAGGTCATCAGATTATACCTGGGGTAGTGAAGCGCAATATTAAAGAACCGATGAACAATAGGCAATGTAGAGGACAGAAAAATACTACACTGTTTTATCCAAGATCTCATTTCTGAGCATTTTAAGATCCAATCTAAAGCCTTTTTAAGGCACAAAAAGTTATCACCGAATACTGTGTTGAATAAAGATAAATTACATAGACTCTATGGTCCAATGACGCATTTTTAAAGAAGAAGCGTATGGCCTCGAGAAAACTTCTTCACTGCTCTGAGTAATCCATAACATCTTACGGAAAGATAGAATGTACCGAGTTCATATACATATTCTAACTTCTTAGTATCTGGTATCCCATTCTATCAAGAAAAATTCAACAGCTTTTAGGCAAGGACAAAAGACATGGACTGTGCTGTCAACCTCAGCTTATATGGAAAAATAGGTAGCCATAGGTAAATATATAAAGATAGATAGATGGACAAGCAGGCATATGAAAGCAAGAAATTTTTAAAATAGCATTCAAGAGCCTAAAACTCGAAATCTAAATCTAAATAGATCATTAGATGTAGTTAGCACAGTTTAGCTATATATATATATAAATGGATGTTTGTCTGTTTGTAGCCTATGAACTCCAACATTTTTTAACCGAACAGCGTAAAAATTGGTACATATATGAATATCGTTATGGAGGATGTTTGTATGTGAAATTTGATGCGATAGTTTACCGGGAAAGACGGAAAATTCTATCAAATTTTTTTTATTATATGAGAGTGTGAAAAACTCAATATCGCTTTATTAATTTGCCATTGATATGTATGTCAAAATCGAAAGTCTGTCAAAGAAAGAAGACTGAGATCGAAGGTTATTGTTGGTGATCAAATCTTTGGCACATTCAAAACAATAAAATCAATTTAGTGTATTCCAAATCCCCACAACACCGGGTCTCACTGTCTATATAATTTTTTAGTGTCTTGGATTAGATTCAGACAAGATACAGTAAACTGTGCTGGCACTCTCTACCTACTAAGATACACGCTGGATCAGTGTTTTTATCTTTACACATGAAATTTATTTCTATTATAAAAATGTATTTATATTATTTGAAGTCTATCGGCAAGAGTATTAAATATTCTACATAACCGAAGTTTGTGTGTACTCTCTTGTGCTTCTTGGGAGGCGACGAAGTCAGTTCGGTAAGTGAGTGCTTCCAAGTGTAGTTGTGCGGGTGTTTTTGTGTTTGTTGCACGTTTGGAGATAACAAATTGAAGTTATTTCTAGTCGCACAGATGCAGTTGTCTTTCGGTGTACTCGCACGTGCCACCGATGGATGCTATTTGGCTTTTGGCAAGTAGGCAAGACAGCTTGAACATTCGAATGGCTTTACAAAGTGTTGCTAATTTGTTGAAAACTATTTTGACCTGATTTCGAGTGCACTTCTTCTTAAATAAATTAGTTACATAGAGTTAGTTGAGTCAATTCCAGTAGTTAGTTGCACAAGTAAAGAAATAGATATTTCCTCGGTAACACAATTGGCAAGGCGTTGTGGTCAATGGTTCAAAAACCATATTATTTATATCCAATTCTTTGTTGTTACTTAATCCGATAATGGTAGGCAACTTCCTTTGCCCTGAAGTAATCGCTATAGTAACTGAACGAGTCTCTCGCAGAAGTCATGTTTGTAATCAGATCAGAGGAACTAACCCGCCGTCATCTCATATTTAAAGATACAAATAATAAAGCCCTTTGTACCTAAAGCTGAGGTTGAGATGGTATTCGACTCAAATGGTATACATTTAAATACACCCTAAGCATCTCTGATTCAAGTTCTTACATAAACTGTTCTGGTGTAGAAGAGTGTTAATGAATACTCGATTTCATTTCGACTACCAAGCTAAGCTCATCCATAAAGTTTATTCCCAGTTGTCGTTTCTTCTCCCTACAGAGTAGAGGTCTGGCCTTTTGTGGCCCTTCTTTATTTTGGTAGCATCTGCAAGTCTTATCATCTCTCACCGACGTTTCCTTATGTTTATTTTTTTAAGATTTTCCAGAAATTCCACCACTTTCTACAAATTAAAAGAACCATAAAAGACACCTGGCCGTTTGTGGCTCAACCCCGCTTTGAGTTCTTAAGTGATTCAACTGGCATTTCCAAGCCATTTAAATTTTAATTGATTTTTCCATTTGATTTTTGATCACATAATTGAATAATTCAGTTAATTCACAGCTTTCACTTCGCATTACTTGAGTGCCAAAGTCAATTGAAGGTGTCGCTGGAGTTCTGCCGAAAGATAAAAACAGTTTGAAGTGAATGACTTGAATTGACTTCTGAACTCAATCAGGAAAAGCATTAATGAAAAATAATCGTCAACGCTTTTTGAAAAATGCTTTTCATTGCAGCGCGAGGAGCGAGATTGTTGAAATGAATGAGCGAAGGTACGAACGAGCGCTGGAATGAATGAAGACAGTCAGCCAGGAATGCTGAAGTAGTAAGCAAACGAAGACTGGTGCAGACACCCAAGAGGGCGTACAACATCAAAGCTTCGATTTCCTGATTAATTTATGCAGCAATATTAACAATTTTACAATTTAGTTGAGTTTAGTGCACGTGAAAATCGCACGCCCATTCACAAGTTGCATGTCTGTCTGCAACATTTTTGCGCCCTTTTTGATGATGGCAATAACAAAATAAAGGTGTACACCAAACTCCACAAAAAAAAAAGCAGGAGGCAGGGCGAATTGTCAATAAAATAAACAGATTTTTATTTCATTTTCATGCACCATTTCATCATCAACTGACGACAAAATTCGGACAAATGGCAGGAGGAATGCATGGTTGAATGAATGAATGAATGAATGAATGGATGAATGGTTGAATGGATGCAGTGAGCGAACTACAACCGGATGTTACTATTGGCTGCAACATCTTCGTACTCGCACCTCTTGAATAGGCCAATCCGTGCATTTAGTTGAGGATTGCCACCCAACTGAATTGGTCTGTCTTTCTATCTGTCCATCGTATAAAATGCGCGTTGAGTTTGCTGTCAGGAATATTTACCGAGCGACATTTCCTGTTTTTCCTATTTTCATGACGTTGTGTTTTTTTAGTGACTTCACTTTTCCCTTGGCTCGCTTTTAAGGCCTTCTTTTTTAGACTTTTACTTCATGTGTCTGTCACTGTGGCTGTGTGTATGTCAATGTGATTATCCAAAGGCGAAAACCACAGCTTCTTCACTTGTTTATGCAACGTTTATATTGCCAGCACTGAGTTTGGTCATTGCTGTCACATCAACTATCCATCCTTGCTCCATCTCCATCCTACTTAGCTCCTCTCATGCCACATGCCACATTATTCTCATTCAAATCCTCATCAGTAACATTCATTGCTTGTCGCCGTAATCGTCATCGTCGTCGTCATCTACATCATCTTCTTTACCAACGTGCGTTCGTCAGGGATGTCCTGCAGTAGATTTTTCTTACAACTTCTTTTGACTACTTTTCTCTTTTTTTTCAATCGTTGCTTTTTTTTTGTTCTCTCCTTTTTTTTAAAGGAAATTTTATGCGAAGTTTGGCTGGCCGCATGAATCCATTTATCCCTTGGCGTGTCTCTCGTGCTTGTCTTGTTGCATGCAATTTTATGTGTCGACGTTGGTTCGTGTTTTGTTGACTTTGGCCCGAGTTTGGTTAGAAAGTTCACACATCTAACGTACACACAAACACAAAATCTCTCCACACATACCGGATGCACACATACACACACACACACACACACACACACGTGCACGCACACGCTTTTGGTCATGTTACTGTGCTTGAGGCAATCATTCTTGTTGTTTTGAACAACGACGTTGAGAGACGGCAGACGTTTTTGGTGCTGGACTGGAATCCACTTGTTGTTGTTCCTGGTTTGGCATATTTACATAAGTGACACTCCATATATGCATGACCTGCTGTCTGCATGCTGCCATAGACGCCACCGTCACTCCACTTCAACTCCCAACCCATGAGTTAGTTGTGTTTGTTTTATACGGTCCCTACCTTTATCGTCCCTCAGATTTGAAGTGCTCAGTTTTTCACTCAACGGTGGCTTGGTTGGTTTTGTCGCGCGCTGCCGACGCCGTTGTCTCCGGCAGGGAAAGCACAATTAATTAACTTGTATCAGACATAGTTGTGGGGATTTCACTCGTCTTGTTGTGGGAATTTCGCCTAGTCTCCAGTTACATTCTTGTATACCCCAAAGGCTTTTATGTAGCACTTAGGTTCGGTTATTGCGGCTATATCTTTGTATAGAGGGTGGTGTGTGTGAAAGTATATATGTAGAGCGAAATCAAATTTTAAATTAATAATTTCTCCATTAGGCTTCATTTTGAGGTGGGTACGCGTATTTGGTTGGTTAGCTGGTTGCCTTTTATGAAGATATTTCCATAGGCGTTGAGCTATATCAGAGTATACACTACATATGCCACCTGACTACGCTTGATCACCGCCAAAAGCTTACACACAAATATGTTTTTCAACACTGACAAATGCAAGCATATTTTCAATCTCACTATATCGAAAACATCGTACTGCACTACATTGAACTATACAGACAGAACCCAAGTGGTTCGCACATAGCTACCCTACTATCTAACTACTTTCTCTATTGGGCCGTCGTTGCATTCTTCTCTACTCAACTCTACTCAACGCTCCATTTGTATCCGCATGTGGCGAATGTCATATGCCATTATTATGGTATGTTCATTCTGACTTAACTAATAGACAATTTTTGGCAACAAAGCACAAACCAAACCAAACCAATGCCAAACTATAGCGTAGCACGGCACAGCACGGCCATTCCGATGCGAACGTCCCTCGTGGTGGGCACAAATCTTGGCCTGAGAATCTTGGCAAAGTCGCAGAGAGGCAAAAAACGAGACAAGACTAGACAAGACAACGCTACACGGCAAAACACAACTGCAGACGACGTCATCGCCCATCGCCTATGGCCCATCGCCCAATCCCTTCATTCCAGCGTCGAGGTCTTCGAGGTCTTCGTCGTGTGCAGCATGCCTCGAGTGGTGTGGCACAAGCAAACAGGAAGCATTTAAATTAAGGACGACACATTAAAATTATGCAATTTACTATTATTTGAAAGAGTGCATGACTTGTAAGTGTTCGTACTCAGATACACAACATTTATTTTGTGAGTGAGTTTGTTTAAGTCCATTTACTACGGGCTCTGATCTTCTTTATTCACAGAAGGTGGTTTTAAGTTGGCATGGCTAAGACTTTAAAAGTGCAATCTGTTTGGCACTGAAGATAGAAACCTACAAAACAAAATAAGCGATTGCACCTTCTTGATATGTTAGAATCCGCACCATCAAAAAGTTTGGAACTGTTATTTCTTGCTGAGTATACAGAACAAGGAGCTAATAAGTTGGGGTTATCTATCATAACTGACTCTATAAATACTACTAGATGTACGAGTTGCTGTGACTTAGATTGTTTAAATGGAAAAGAATAAAAAAACTTTGTTTTAACTAAATTTAAATTCTACAGCCACAGCAACCCGTGATAACAAAACAAAAAAAAACCAATTTTAATAGGTCATATAAAAATTCTCCTCGGTTTTTGAAAGGTGACATTTTAGGCTACACTTTTCGTGTGGGAAGCTGTGTATTTCGTATTTCGTAGAAATAGATTACGTAATGCTTTTTTACTATAAAAAAAAGGGAAAACGCTGCAAAAACATCCCGAAAAATGTGTACAGTTTACGGTGAGAATGCTGTGAGCGAACACCTGACCCAGGAGTGGTTTGCTAGGTTTCGTTCCGGAAATTTCTATGTAAAAGAGGCACTTCGCACTGGTCGGCTTGTCTCTGAAAAAGTCGATGAAATTTTGTAACTGATGAAGCAAGACCGTCACGGAAGCTGTCAGGAGATACCGAAAGTACTAAACATCAACCATATGACAGCTAAGAATCATCTAAAAAGTGTAGGCCACTCAAAGAAGCTCGATGTTTGGGTGCCACATGAATTAACGCAAAGAAATTTAATTGACCGAATAAACATCAATAAAATGCTGCTGAGACGTCACGAAATGGAACCATTTTTGAAGGAAATCATTACGGGCGATGAATTAAATATGGGAATATCCAACGCAAGCGATCATGGTCAAAGGCCGGTGACCTTTCACAAACGACTTCAAAGCCTGGATTGACGGCAAACAAGGTTATGTTGAGTGTTTGGTGTGATTGGAAGGGAATTGTCTATTATGAGCTGCTAGGACGTGGCGAAATGGTCAATTCGGCCCTCTAATATGAACAACTCGACCGTTTGAATGAAGCAATCAAGAAAGAGCGACCAGAATTGGCCAACAGAAAGAGAGTTGTCTTCCATCATGACAATGCTAGGCTTTACACATCTTTGATGACCCAGAACGAATTGACGGAGCTTGCATGCAACGTACCCGGACCTTACACCCTCTGACTACCATTTGTTTCGGTCTCTGCAAAACTCTCTTCATAGGAAAAAATTGGTGGACCGAAAGCCGCTGATAATCACTTGGCCAAGTTTTTTGCTGATAAACCACAGAAGTTCTACATCGATGGAATTATGTAGCTACCCGGAAAATGGCAAATAATGGCCAATATTCACTTGATTGAAATTGAATTTGAATAAAGACGGAGACGCGGAGACTTTTTATATGACTTTTTAAATTAATCGCGAATTTTATAGAGCTGAGTCATTTGTGCTTCGAAAGGTTCGATGAGGTTCTTACTCAAGCTAGTCTTGGAAAATATTCATATGAAAAGTAGTTATTTGGCGCCTACTTTCTTAAGAACTTATTATTAATTAATAACTAATTTATTTATTTATTTCAACAAATGATTTTATATATAAAAACCACTCGGAGAAACCTAGAAAACGTTTTTTTTTCAAAATTTCAAAGAAATCGGTAAAGAACTTTCAGTGATTTGTCATTTGGAACAAACGAACATAAATTTATGTACTGTAGAACTTTGCTACACTGAACTTCTATACAATGAAGCTCTCCCTATTACGAATTGATTTCAAGTAAACAGATCTTTCGAGTACACATCCTTTCTGTATAACAAATTTTCCATAAAACGAAGTGATTTTCTGGTCCCGTGAGTATTCGCTATAGCAATGTTTGACTGTATGTGTAGATTTTATAACAACAAAGGCTTGAAACTGTGGTTTATATGGGAGGTATCCTTCCTGGTGGCCAGATGCGGCTGGTTTCGACGAATGTACAACCTATGGTATAAAATGTTCAGCTCTCTAGTGGTTTTCTGTGTAGACACACTTGTCACATTAAGCTGAAGTCAATACTGTCTCCTTCGCTTCATAACAAACTTGTAATACTATGCGCATTGTGTGAAGAATGTAAAAAAAAATTGATAGGAGGGAGCCCTCAGATTGTAAGCACGCCAAAGTATTTACAATATATATTTAAAATAGCACTGTCTGTCATGGGTCAATGCAATTATTGGCCTTCGAACGTACGTATAGTCCATTAAACTCAGTATAACTTATATCGTATACTAAACGCAAGCCATCTAGCACCGCTACACAAATATCAAATTATAGATGCCACACGACTATAAAAAATTTTCCCTCAAATGCTTAAAGCCTCATCACGTGAATACGGCTCAACTAATTTTGCTAATATATTTTTTTTTTGTATTCCTTATTTTTAGGCCAAGGTTTGTATGCATGTAAAATATTGTGGAAATGCTTCAGAAGAGCTTTTCTTTTTCGTTTTAATTTTTGACCAAAATATTAATTTCGTAAGAAGAAGCATAGCACAAAAACGTTTTCCCTGTTTGGTACGTTTCTGTGCTATGCTTCTTCTTCTGTTCTTTGTTTCTGTTTGTGAGTTCTTTGCAAAAAGACTGTAAACAGACATTTTGAAGAATTATTATGAATTATGAATATTATGAACATTATGAATACCGCTAGTAGTAGATATACTCAAGGAGTTCCTATCCCACTTGTACAATTGTTTGCTACTGTTGGTCACCAACTGTAAACGTTCTTGAGTCAGCGCTAATGTTGTCGTATCCCATAGGTATTGTATTAAAGTCTTTGTGTACATAATTCGCTCTACAACATCCAGCTTCCTTTTTTTTTTATGTAAGAAATTTAATTTGAAAATATTTTGCCATGATATATTAGGTTGAGGATAATATACACGGCCTTCTTCTCTTCGCTTAATTGTGAAGTGTCATAACGAATAAGCTGATCAATAAGAGTTAATAATTATATTGCTTCATAGATCTTATTTAATTGTTTTAGATGTTGTTTTATTTCTTTAATTCTTTATCCAATAGCTTGCCCATGGGAAGGTAACAGTGGAAAGGCATACATTATATGGGAGAAGCTGCATAAATGCTACTCATAAAATATTTAAAAATATGCATGGAATTTATATCATAGCTCTCTATGGGCTTGTTTACAAATGATTGACACATTTGCAACTTCATTTAAATTCATTCTAAGCAGATTTCCGGTTGTCCGTTCATCCGCCTTACCAGGTTCAAGTCACATTTACATGCGAGACAGCAGCGACAACATTCAAATGCATATGAAAAGCATCGACAAATGACAACAAAAAATAATAAAATAAAAAAAACTGAATGCACACACATACAAAAAAATTTACTGCTACAAAAGTCAAGTATCTTTCTTTATGTATTTATGGATGAGTCAGTTCAGACAGACTTACAAAAGTGTCAGTAACTATAGAATCTGTGCATATTTGTACAAGTACTTTTTGACAATAACTCAACATAATACATAGATATTTAAAAATAGTAATTTAACTCGGGAATAGAAGCAAAAGAACGAAGCGATAGACACGCGTTATAGAATTGTATCTCAATGAAGCGGTAACTGTATCTGTATCTGTGCATGTTTACCTAACTGTATCTAGTCTGTATGTAAATAAACTGAATGAAATGTATTGTGTTTCAAATATGCATAGAGCAAAAAAAAAAAGAAGATCTCAAAGTTGACATAGTTCGCGATGTTGGCGTTTGACGCGATCTCTGAATATAAATGCTGACAATGAGTCAAAATTTTCAAAGGCAATCCAAAAGTCTATTCGAAATGTTGCTTGATCTTTTTGTTCTCTTAATTTTTTTTGTTTTCTTTTTGTTTTTTAAATATTTTTGTTTTTGTTTTTGTTATAAAATCAAATTTTTTTTCTAGAAATCTACATCGTCTATAGCACACAGAATTATGACTGAAAAGCACTAAATATTTTATGCAGCCGCGTTGGTTCTATGTAAGAAACAATTGGTTGCTGTCTATGTGTATGAAATGTCGACGCGTTCAGAAGGCAAATGTAATGATGAACGACAATGACGCCGACGAGTGTTCCGAGAAGATAGTGTTTGCTTGCATGCTCATACACAGACACATAGCGACATGGAATTTCGAATGAATACAATTACTTACGGCAAACTGCGTTCAAAATTAAAATTGAATTAAGTTCACAGACGCCAAAGTGTGTGGAGTCGAAGAAGTCGAAGACGGCAATGGTGACAACGAATAAGTGACGTTGTTAAAAGGGGGTGTGAGTGTCAGAAAGAAAGAAAGACGGAAAGAGAGAGAGAGATAGAGAGAAAGAAAGGGTTGTAGGAAAGTTCATTAAATTGAATATTGAATGTAATTGCGAACGAGCTAAAGAGCGTACAGATACTTGACACGAATCTTTTGCAACACAAGCACATACACACAGGGTGACAAGTATGATAGTGGGTGTTGTTGGTGTGTCAGTTATTAAGTAGCTAAGACAATCGTGCCAATCATTAAAAATCTTAGACTACTTTTGAAACAAATACAAAGACACACACATTCACTTAGATTCAGTAATACACAATGGTTCACATGTGTATATGCTAATGAGTAGGCACTTCATAAGTAGTTAGTCTACTGTATGTGGAGCCAACCAACCGAATGGGGTACTTGGCAAACATTTTTTTTTTCTCTTGATTTTTACAGTTATCAACACGTGCTCTAAGCCTAAGACTTAACTTGACTCTAACTGACTGACTAACGTATATGCAACAACAAAAAAGTCCAAAAGGCTGGGCTAAGCAACTAGAGTAAAGCATAGCATACTTTGCGACGCTCTGGATTAAATCTTTGTCAGCACTTTTCGAGTGTGTGGCTTACGTTGTCTTCATGCACATACAAATTATTGCGCATAGATATAAGTAGATGTAGTTGTGTTTATGTGTGTATATGTGCATGTGCTTGAAAGGCGATAGCTGTGAAAATCCAGAACATAAGACTCAAAAGTGCCACTTGAATTCTGTTCAGTTTAGTTCCGGCGCTCTAGTGGCTGCTGTGGCTATGGTTTAGTCTGAGACTGCGGTAACTACAAGTCAACAGCCAAAACCAAAAAAAAAAGGAAAAAAACAATAATAACAAATTTAGAACAGCAGCAACAACAAGAAAAGTGACTGCAATGCCTTAGCTACACAATTGTAGCTATTCAGAGTGCTTTAGATATTTAGTGTCTATGAACCTAAATCCATGGCCTATAATTGTAACCGAAGCTTTATAATTTGCAACTTAGCGAAAGTGGGGATTATATTTTTTTTTCTTATGGCCAAATGGGTAGTGCCAAAATATAGTCAACCCAAAAAAAACAATTCCCAAAATTGGCGTCTGACAAAATGTTCGTATCACACACGCGTTTGTAATCTGTGGCAAAGCATTGGCTGCATTTACCGCAATAAATGTGTTGCTATTAGCCATGTTTCATGAACGTAAGCCAAAAACACAGTAAAGCAAATAAATTTAAAAAAAAAACACACACATATACGAAAAACACAGAAAAAAGTAGCGCAAAGCAAGCCTTTTATATGAGCAAAGACAAAAAAAAAAACAACAAAAAGAATTTTAAAAAAGGCAATGCGCAATGCAAAAGCGCCAAAGCGCAGCACACACACAAATACAAATGCAATAACAACAACACACACATACATACATTGCAAGTAGACTATTGAAGAAGCCATTTGAAAATTTGAACATTTTTTTTGGCACAGGTACAAACGAAGCAGCAACAAAAAGAAAATGATAGAAAATAAATACTATAAGAAAAGAGACAAAAATAAGAACAAAAAAGACGCTACAAATAACACAACAAAAACAACAACAACGAAGCACACGCTTGTCAAGCCGTCGGCCGTCCAACGTTTCGGCAATCTTTCTAGCCGCTTGTGTCATTTGCTCGGCCTCACACTCACTCATTCTATCTCACTCACTTGCTGGCATACTAACGCTGGTACTGCTTTGCGGCTGCGGCTGCTGCTGCTGTTGCTGATGACGATGATTATGGGCGGAGCCAAGTGATTTTCCTAAACAAAAAGCACCAAACAAAAGCAAAAAAACTAAACGCAAAAGCAAAAAAAAAATTGTGAAATAAATAAAAAAGAAGAAGAAATACTACAACAAGCCGCACTGCCACGTGTGTAAAAATGTGGGTGGACAGTGCCATTGCGGGGCGACACTTGCTCTAAACTGAATAACTCTATATAAAAGCTTGAGTCGACTACGTCTATGAGCACACTTTTTTTTTGGTCAGCACTGTAAAACATTGAGATTAACCGCCGTCTTCTGTGCACTCCATTTAAAAATTTCATATTAGTTGAGTTTGTCATTTTTGGTATTCTCGAGCACATTGAAAGCTGTTTTTCATAATAGTAACAATTTTCATACTTTTCCAAAAAGATTGCAAAAATGCAGCAAATCGTCACATTGTTCTTCATTTCAGCAGTGTGTTAATAGTGTACGAAATACTTTGACATCACCTGATGAGGAGGCGTTAAAAAAGCGGCAATAAATGGTGAGCAAATCCTGAATGAGCAACTCTCTCAAAAAGGCCAATAAAAATATTTTATCACTTACTGTCTATTAAAATCTATTTAAATCTATCTATTCATTTAGCGAATAGAGCGATAAATAGTGTCGTAATAATTTGCTACTACATACTGTGGTTTTCGTCAAAGTCTACTTGTATCAAGTGCAGTTGATTTGTAGCACTTTTTTTTGGTCAGCACTGTGCTTTTCGAGTTGATTTACCGGCCGGCTCAGCTGGCATTTCTTTCGCTAAGCCCTACTACACAGTTCCATATCAAATGTGGTTAATATGCCATTTTTCCATTACCGAAATTTACTTTTTTAGTCGCAATCTTTCTGTCCCACTCTTACACTCAGTCTTTCTCTTTCATCGCTCTCATTTCGTTGTGCTTGCTTAGCTTAAGTTTTTCTCAGTTCCTACTGCCTACGGTGCGACCGCGCATCAAAGTCAAAATCCTGTTTGTATGGTTGTTAGATAAAGGGAGGGCGGGCAACGGTGTTGGTGCACTACAACCTTTTTATTGGTGAGTGTATTACATAAGACTCATAATGAATGCGCAAAACAGATATCCTGTTGACCAGGTCAGCTCAAATAGTTGCGCATTAATCCATAATCATATATGAGCATGGGTATGTTGTATGTGCCTCTTGCCAAATTGGATGTGTTTGCAGCTATCTAATTAGGATACGAGTATTTGCATCTTTTGTGTTAAAGTGACGCAAAATCTTTTGCCAATTTGAATTGGAATCTCCGAAAAATTAGTTAGAAGTGATCCTTGTATTTGGCATACTAAAAATTAAAGGCTTTAACTATTTTGAAAGTAATGGTTATGGCATTTGGAATTGGAAAATAGTGTAAAGCACTCTTGAGCTGATACTGATACGCTCTCTAGTGATGCGAAAGATGGCATCGCCGTATTCACATAAACCTACCTAGATATATGTATATAGAATAGCAAAGTTGCAGACGCGGTGCTCCAGAAGTTATCGACAACCAGACCTTTGTACCTCCTACAAGTAGCCTGTAGAAAGTCAATAGCCCAATAATTTGAAGACTGGGAGAAGCGTTGGCGTATGGGCATTGCTTCTGATGGGATCTACTTTAAAGGCAACAAAATTAATTTGTACGATTAAGTAAAAATTTGAGGTTTATTTGCGAATTCTGAGTACTTGTTTTACATAATGTATATTATGTCCATTAGATTCTAGCATGCGTTTTGAAAAATATCAAAGCAGCCAATCTTTATTTTCTTACGTGTGTTTCTGTGAGTTACTGAAGTTGAGTAGCCGATACTTGACAGCGATCCGTTATGTTGGCAAGACCTCGAATCTATACGGATCGTACATTACCTTAAGCGGAACATCAGCTTGTTCAACCATTTAGCGACTTATGACAGCATGGCCTCATGATCTTGCTTCAAAAATCTATCCACCATTATATTGCTCTTTTGGATACCAAGACATAGGCGGTCAAGACATTGTTGTTAAGGAAGCAGATGATAGGGTTTTTATACAACATCCTTTAATTTTTTTTAGAGATTCTCATGACTCATTAAATCCCATGTTAAAGAATTTTTTCATGTACACTCTGAGCATTTCATCAATAATCTAGGGCGAACGAAAATTGTCTGACATTTAGTGTTTGAGAGAGTTTTCACTGCATAAATATTCGCTGATTCAATTATTCATTGAAACTTTCAATTTTTAGCTCTCGAACCCGACTTTAAGCACACACCTATTGGAAAAGCATTCGAAAAACGCAAAAGTTACACATTCAATGCCAGCTGCCAATTGCCAATTGCCAAACTGCGAAATGAAACTTGCACACTCAAGCACACACACACAAACACCCACAATTTCACACAGATAGATTTATCACATAAGCGAGACAGGCACATATGCGTGGTGCTTTGTATTTGCTGTGGCAGTCGAGAGCAGTTTTGGGGGGGGTTTGCTACCGGAGGTTGCAACCAAACCTTTACAAACGACATTTTAATGCAAACAAATGAAAACAATGAAAAAATTTATCATTTCGTGTGCAGTTATTGTAGCTCCATGCATTGACACTCAGCCCATATGCACAGAGATACACACAACACACACACACACACGCACACAATCACACAGGCACCGCGATCTTAATTGTTTCGCATGTGTCTGTCCAATCTGTCTCTGTTGAACTATTTGGTTGCTACGTTCGTTTGCTCATTTGCTTGTTCGCTCGACTTTTGCTGGTTCTCGTTCAAATCCGCTTCAGCGGCATATGTAAATTAACTCAATACAAAAGCATCTACATATATATGTATGTATACAGAGGTATAAGTTCAATTGACGTAAAATTAGCCCTGGCGGCAAACAACAACAACAAAAACAAGAAGAAAAGCCTCTGTGTGGAAAAACCGCAGTTTTCTGTTGCATTGTCTCCCAGCCGCAGACGCGAATAGTCACAAGCAGAAACCAATAAGCACAAACAACAAATAAAGATGCACAACAAGAGAAGCTAAAAATCTCAAGAATTTTATCAATTACAATTTCAATTTAAAATCGTTCATCTCATACGAACAACAACAACAACGACGACGACGACGACACTGATGCCGTGATCGGGATTCGCAACCGAATCAATTTGAACCAATTCAAATCGAAGAGATACACAAGAAATAGAGAACATCAAAAAAGAAAATAAAAAAAAACAAATAAAATTAATTTAAAAGAAAAACAATCGAAAAAGCAAGACACGAAAAGCGAACGCGTCTGCATTTAAAAATATCGAGTTCAATTTGAAACCGAAAAAGGTCAAAAAACAAAAGAAAAACGAATTGAAGGCCATTGAAGCCGCTCAAATGCGAGATCGTTTGTGATAAAATTCCGTTTAAACCTTCAATATCTGCACACTTTTGATTAAAATATATTAAATTTGTTTAATCCCACTTCACGTACAATATGCAAATGTAGCTACCACAACGTAGAGGGTCTTTTGGCGAAAATTATGTTTTTTTCAAATAAGAGTAAACCAAACGTGATCTTCAATTAATAAGTAATTAATTCATAGGTATGATTTTCTTAGATTTCATAATTGCTACAAGTCTTGATTTATATTTGCTAAAACAAGCCTTTGTGATATGAGTAGGTGTTCTTCGGATTACAACAAAAAATTATAGATGGTTTTTTTAACAAGGAGAGATGTGATTTTTCGTTTTAAATAATAAAGGGTGTGTGAGGCAACTCAACCTCTTCCTAAACCTTCTTCTGAACGTCTGCCCAAACCTCCACTGCAAAGCTCTACCCAAAACTTCTCATAAACCTCTCAGACCTCCTCCCCATTCTCCTCTCAAATCTTCCTCCAAACCTCATCCGAAACCTCCTTCACCACCTTCACCCAAACGTCCACCCAGAGCTTCTCCCAAAGAGCCTCCCAAGTCTCTTCTCAAATCTTCTTCCAAACCTCCTTCCATTACCTCCCAATTCGCCTTCAAATCTTCTTCCAAACCTCATCACAAACCTCTACACTAAACCTCCACCCCAAATCTCTACCCAAACCACTACCCAAACCTCCACCCAAAACTCCTCGCGAACCATCATTCTCCACCATTTACCACTCTTTTTTACAACTTTTCTATAAAGATCAATATGTGTATCGTCCGAAAAGCATCAAATCTTCGACGTTTTTGTTTTAAATTTTATTTAATTTCCATAACTCATATCTCCTCTCTCTCTCTCTCTTTCTATCTCCCTCTCTCTCCTTCTCTTTCTCACCCTCTCCTACTGTTTGATAACCATTTAGAGCTTCCAGTTGTTATTGGAAACTGCACATTTTCAAATTAAGTACAACGAAGTTGCAGCTCTTACCAAGATACACAAAACCTAACGCTGCAATGACTGACTCATTTTGACAAATGATTGCCAAATGGTTTGTTGTTGAAGGCGTTGGATTTTCACACAATTAGCAGGTGTCATCTAATTAGACTTCAGGTGGCCCAAGATGTTGTGTAGAAATGGGATAATGTGTGATAATTGTTGACTAATTACTTACCTGGACTCGTTTGCCAGCTGAGGCCGCCAATGAACATTTTGCTGTAATGAAATAGAGAAGAGAAAAGTCAGCATACAATTGTTTGGAAATTTTTCACTATTTAAAGAAAAGAGTTAAGCACTGAATAATTAAAGATTTTCTACTAAGCGTAGGCAACGCTTCTCACCAATCAGCGTCTGGGAATTTAAGCGAAAAATCTAAAAATTCGATGAGTTCTGTTCTATTTTCATGACGTAGTTCGGGTAATTTCAACTATTAGCAAACTAAAGTAGTAGACAAATGAAACGAGCGACAGATGGTGGTGCGCAAGAAGGGTGTAAGAGACAATGAGACAGACAAATGGACAGACAGATGTACTGCAACTAATCATAGCATGCACTTTTTCAAGCCTATTTGCCGACCGTTGCAAGCGAACAACCGCGCCTACCTCATCGAACGAGTCAGGCGTTGTTACACTTTTTTTTGTGTTGTTTTGTTTTGTTTTGTTTTTGTTATTGTATTTGTTGGCAGACTTTGAATCAACAGCAACAACAACAACAACAACGATAAAACAACAAATTTTTACCTATTGTCAACGGCGTCGTCGGCCTCTTCTCTGTGGGTCGTTGATGTTTGTTCCGTTATTTTCTATATAACCATTTTGTTCCCTTTTGTTGTTTTTGTTTTTGTTGTTGTAGTTGCCATTTTATTTAAGTTTGTGTCTTTCATGCCATTTTATTATTATTACTATTTTCATTTACTTGCGCCTCTATCGTTCTTCTATATATCTCTCTCTCTCTCTGCCCTCTCGTTTTCGCGCAGCGTTTTTTTCTTTTTTTTTTGCGACTATCATTTTTGCTTTGCATTGCAATGTGAATATGTTTTTGTGTATGGCTGTGTGTGTGCTTCCTGCTTTTTTCTTTTCTATGCATTTTTGTGTTTTACATGGCGTTCTTAGCTTTCTTTGACTTGTAGCCCCCCTCCACCGACGTGCTCCTTCATTTTTAGGCAAGCATTATTTCGATTCGTTTTTCCACAACTTTTGCATATAGAGGCGGGGTTGCAGGTTGTTTGTTTTTATTTTATTTTTTGTTTGTTGGTTAATCCGCCACTACTCAACTCAACTTGAAATGTCTCAGCCACTGTCGCTGTACGCCCGCACCGCACCGCAATGCAAACGGTAACGTCTCATTGCAGCGTTTGCATTAATGCAATGGGAACGGAACGCTTCCAGTGCGCCAAAACAATGGCGTTTTTGTTTTTTCGTTTTCATTTCATTTTATTTTCTTCGCTTTTGAGTGTGTCGCGGGCTCTGGAAAGCGGCTTATTTCAATGATTTAAATACGCCGACAACGACGACAACGACGACAACGGCGAAGGCAACGACGATGATGACGATGACGACGAAAAATGCAAAATGCAAAGATGCCAACAACAATAACGCTGATAATAGATCAGCTTTAGGTAACAAGCGCTTGGGAAAGTTAGAGAGATTGGGAGAGTGCAAGCGATAAAGCCCTTGACGGAGTGACTAGACTAGCGAGTGAGTGTATGTGTGTGAGTTAGCGATAATTACAACGGCAAAATGCTGAATTTTTCTATGAATTTTATGCCTTATTACTATGATTTTTAATAAGATTGGTTTCTTTCACAGATTTATTTTAAAATTTGTACTTATAAATTCGTTTTGATGACTTTTGGGTATAGCTGTTTTTTTTTTCATATCACTTTTTGAAATCACTCTAATTTTTTCCCTAATATATGATATCGCTATGACTGTATGCCCGTGATCTCTTGCCTTTCATAAGAAAAGTCGTGAATTTTTAGAACTACACTGATTTTTCGCAAATAATTTTTTCCTAATATTCGCTGGCATATATTTTTACGATTTTTTGTCTATTATTTGTTGTTGTTTATTTATTTGCTGTTTCTCTAATGACTAAGACTTTTTCAATGACTTTCCCCATGAACTTTTCCGAAGGTTTGTCTCCGTAACTTTCCCCTATGACTTTCCCCCCAAAACTTTTCCCCATGACTTTCCCCCCATGACTTTCGCCGCATGACTTTCGCCCCATGACTTTCACCCCATGACTTTTCCCCCACGACTTCGCCCATGACTTCCCCCCATGACTTCGCCCATGACTTCCCCCCATTAATTTCCCCTATAACTTTCGCGGCATGACTTTCGCCGCATGACTTTCGCCGCATGGCTTTTCCCCCATGACTTTCGCCACATGACTTTCCCCCCCATGACTTCCCCCCCATGACTTTCACCCCATTGTTTTCGCCGCATGACTTTCGCTCCATGACTTTCGCCGCATGACTTTCGCCCCATGACATTCGCCGCATGACTTTTGCATCATGACTTTCCCCCCATGACTTTCGCCGCATGACTTTCGCCCCACGACTTTCAACCCATGACTTTCGCCCCATGACTTCCCCCCATGACTTCCCCCCATGACTTTGACCCCATGACGTTCCCCCATAACTTCCGCCCCACGACTTTCACCCCATGACTTTTCCCCCACGACTTTCGCCCCATGACTTTCCCCCCATGACTTTAGCCGCATGACTTTCCCCGCATGACTTTAGCCGCATGACTTTCCCCCATGACTTCCCCCTGTAACTTTCGCCGCATGACTTTCGCCGCATGACTTTTCCCCCATGACTTTCGCCGCATATCTTTCGCCCCATGACTTCCCCCCATGACTTTCTCCCAATGACTTCCCCCCATGACTTTCGCATTATGACTTTCGCCCCATGACTTTCACCCCATGACTTTCGCCTCATGCCTTTCGCCGCATGACTTCCCCCCATGACTTTCACCCCATGACTTCGCCCATGACTTCCGCTCCATGACTTTCGCCCCATGACTTTCGCCCCATGACTTTCGCCGCATGACTTCCCCCATGACTTTCGCCCCATGACTTTCCCCCCATGACTTTCGCCCCATGACTTTCACCCCATGACTTTCGCCTCATGCCTTTCGCCGCATGACTTCCCCCCATGACTTTCACCCCATGACTTCGCCCATGACTTCCGCTCCATGACTTTCGCCCCATGACTTTCGCCCCATAACTTTCGCCGCATGACTTCCCCCCATGACTTTCGCGCCATGACTTTCGCCGCATGACTTACGCCGCATGACTTTTGCATCATGATTTTCGCGTCATGACTTTCGCCCCATGACTTTCGCCCCATAACTTTCCGCCCATGACTTTCCTATAAATATTCGTATGACTTTTTGGATTACCTCTGACATTCCCAAATTTTTTTGCTTATAATTTTTTATTGTAGTTCCTCTATGACCTTCTATTTCTACAACATTTTTGTCTATAAATTTTTCTTATAATTGTACTATGTCTGCTTGTCCTCTGACATTTTTACTATACCTATTACTATTGGTATTTATTATATTTTTTTTTTTTTTTATTTAATTTTTTTAAAATTTTTTTTTCCCGATTGTTGACGACTACAAATGGCCCAAAAAATCGTCAAGCTAAAAATCATATTTCATAACTAATTGCCTTTTTTAAGCTACCCTCGGGTAATGCTGTTGGCCTAAGCGACAATAGTTTGGATCGACTTGAAAACGATTTTCAAAATGTTTATTTTATAAATTGTTCAGTGCACTGAATGCAACGCACACAGGTAACCTTCAATCCCAGCATGTCGTGTGGCTTATGCGCATCATTTGTCTGGAGGTGCATGTGGGCAATGACAACATAAATGCGACCTTGTCCTACACTCGCAATTTTCACGAGAATTGCACACAAAAATTGAGCGCTAAGCGACCAGTGGCATATTTAATGCAATGCGCACCATATATATATATGTGTGTGTGTGTGTTTGCGTGTATTTTGAGCGTGCGCGACAATGACAAAAAATTTACACAAAGCATGTCAAAGTCAGACAGAACGCGCTACTCGTATTGTTGTTGTTGTTGTTGTTGTTGTTGTATCTGCACGGTTTTGTCATATTCCAACATTATATGCAGCTATGCGTGCGCGTGTTTGTATGTGTGTGCTGGTGTGTGCGCATTTGATGAGCACGGATCACTTGGAAATGGCTCCACTTAAATGTGGCTAATACAATTTTCAAAAACCTTTTAACGCCAAATGATGCCACTGAAGTGTAGCTCAAATAGAATTAGCCATTGGAGCAATGAAATTTTAACTAACAACAACAAATACAAAAAAATGTGCGTAAAAGGCATTTAAATTTTTCAAAAGGCATTTTATTTAAGCGTGTAGCCAGAAAAGGGCCAAGCCACTGGTAATTAATATGAGTTGTTGTTGCCATTGTAGCGGCTATCGAGGCTTTACCGTAATGCCTCGATAAAGACAGTGAAAAAGGAAGAAGAAGAGATAGCTTATTTTAATACAGCTTCCATAGCCAAATCGAAGTTTGACGAGAGTTGGCTCGATGTGTGTGCCTGGGCAGATTGAAGTGAACGACATTGGACTTTAAGTCGCACGCGATTTTAACGCTGTAAAGCGAAAGCCGCCCAGCATAATGGGCATGATTAAGCCTAGTGATTTGGTGACGATGATAAGAGATTGATTTATAATTTGTAACTGTTTTGTTTTTTTAACAGTATAGGAGCCAGAGAAAGCCTTATGAGTGTTATTCTAGCGACTGTGCCTAGCCGAGATTGAGGCTATGAGTTGTTTATGTTCCTATTGCTGTTTTTTATTCTTTTTTTGTTGCATAACATGTCCGATTAGCGGCGCGTACAACAACAACACTGACATTTGTCACACACTGGTATCGTTGTTGTTGCAGAACGTATGTACAAAGTGTTGCAAGCTAAGGAACCATTTGGTAGCAACGTCAAATTGCAACAACAAATGAGATGCAACAAAGCAAAAACTGAAATGTCTACGAAGCATGCAAATAGCTTTAGAGATACTCTTATCGTTTGAGCGTTCTCCTTTTGGTTGTTGTTATTGTTGTTTACATTTTTTCCATAGTACGAAATAATTGTAACAACGAGCGGCGTCACATTTTTAGAAAAATATATATTTTCTTTTTTCGATTTCAAAAGGCTGCGCCTGCCTACACTGCCAAACCTGCCTCAATGAATTTACACATACGAACACCCTCAGTCCGCGTACGCAACGTGTCGCCACAAGCCGTTTTATCCATTTATTCATAGACCGAGCCACTGCCGCAGCCGCAACGCCAAGCACCGCTCTCCAACAAATTATTTTGCACTTCGGGTACGTACTTCCGTCCATCCGTCCATATTGCATGTTTGTCGCCCTTCGTATTCATTTGCCTCGTCTTTGCTTGCTTGGTTGCTTACTTTTCTCGGCTTTTGTGCATTTTGTGCTGTGCGCGCTTAGTAGCAAAACGCTCCTCGAAAAAGGCAGTGGCATATATGTACACGACCACCCCTCTCACACACAGATTCATCCAGCATTTGTATGTTTGTGTATGTTTCCCATTCAAAATCCGTTCAGACGACTTTCTATTCACATGCAACACACTGTGGCCTCTTCATCATCACTGTTGCTAGTTTCTATTGTGGCTTCATTGTTGCACAGAGCAAAAGAAAATTTTTTGCGAGACAGACAGAGAGAACAAGCGGACAAAATGTAAAAAATAAAAGTATAAGAATAAAAAAATAAAAATAAATAAAAAGAACAAAGTGTAAAGAAAATTTCAAAAAAAAAAAAAAAAAACCGTAGCAACGGCAACGGTAGTTTTAGCTATGCAAACGGAAAGTCATCGGCACAGCAGCTGCTACAGTTGAACCACACTACCCTACACTCAACCATTTGCTACCCACAATATTATCATACAATATACACCCCACATTCATCGCCTACGCCACTGTGTCACCGTTGACTTTGTCACCCGCGCGCCTTTTTGAGGTTGTTGACGCGCACCACAAGCAAAACGAGCAATGCGCCAAGCTCAGAAAGCTCAGCTAAGCTCAGCTGAGCTAAGCAAACTGTGTGTGTTTGGGGAATGGGTGCCGGGTGCCGGCTGGTTGACTGGTTGCTTGGTTAGTGGGTGATGGGTGATGGGTGACTTATTTCAGTCTAACAGTGCTTGATGCCGCGTGTTGTTATGAAAAAAAGCCAAGCCGCACGCTTATTGCGTGGACGTTAAGCTGAAAAGATACAAAAGAGAGACAATCAGACAGACAGAGAGACAGATAGACAGATAGACAGACAGACAGACACACTGAACTGAATACATTTGTGCTTTTAGCTCGACTCGACTCAACTCGGCCCGGTCCAACTTATAACTTTAGTAATTTTTCACATGACAAATTATGTGAAGAGTCAGCAGTCGAACACACACGCAAACAGACATGCACTAAACAGGCGCACCACACAACTTGACGACAATATAAGAGGCGTGTTGTTTTATACGCAATTCAAAAATGTTTTGCCTTGCATTCAACTAACAACAACAACAACAACAACAACAATAATAATAAAGTGAAGCGCAATGGCAACAACAAGAAGAAACACTAAACAAAAAACCGTTATGCAAGTGCAACGACAAATGCTGTGTACATCGACGCAGACGTTGACGCAGACGCTGATGCCAACGGCAACGTCATGTTATCATATGCTATAAAGTACATACATCGTCATTATAGTCAGCAGCATAGGCAACGGAGGCAGCGTCAGCGTTTGACTACTACAACAACAATAACAACAATAATAATAATGAAAACAGCAACAGCAAGCACAATAGCACAGTGGTTGTAACCTTTGCGTGTCCAGCGGGAGATACCAAAACTAAACTAAGCGCGCGCACACACACATAAACAAAAACACACGCACGCAATCATGCTAAAGCCGACAACAACAACAACAACAACAACAACTGTCTGAGACGTATTTAAAGCAGACGCGCATAGGCGCAAGTAAGCAGGCAAGCACATGAGCAAGCATGGCTTCCTATAAGTGAAGAGAAGAGCCTAAAAAGCAGCAGAGCGACGGCAGCAGAACAGTCCAATGTACTAAAAACACGTAAAACAGAGACTTGCTTAGAGTGAATGGGTGCGTGATAGAGAGAGGGCGAAAGATTTGTATGCAGTCAGCAAAAGTGCAGTTAGACAGTCAGGTTGGCACCCACGCATACGCACACACACTCACACACACACGATAATGATGATGACGGCAGTTGCTGCAGCAGGCTTGGCGTTAGATGGCGCTACTACATTACAAAACAGCAAGCGTTGAATGCGATGGCCAAAGCGAGTGAGAAGACGCGGTTGAAGGCGACCGTCATAGGCACACAAATGACGACGACGACGACGACGACGACGACGAAATTACACAAAAGCGTAATAGAAAAGTAGAATTTTATAGTGCATCGATTTAATCGTGCGGAAAGCGCAACGCGTATAAGAAACAGCAGAAGCAGAAGGTGAGTGGGAGTGGGAGTGGGAGTGGGAGTGATATGAATGTGTGTTCGTGTGTGTGAACGAGTGAAAGAGTTGGTTCGTTTGAGTCTGACATTTGTTAGGCAATTGGAGCGGGCGGCAATGATGGCTTTGCCTAAATTGAGATACGCTTCGTTCGGCTCATTTAGAGCGCGCACAATTTTAAGCGTACCATAACCTATATTTTCTATATATTCTTATTCATTCGTTGTCCGTCTCGGTTTTACTCACACACTCAAACTGTTGGCTAGCAAATTAAAAAATCCAAATCAAAAAAAATAATAAAGAAGAAGCAGCAACAATCGCCAAAGACCGCCACAGTCATCGCCTCTTCTCTTGCACTGCTTGCACTGGTCCGCTTGAGTTCTTTTCACCGCACTATAGCTTTGCGGTTCAAAGGATGCGACTGCATTGTATCTGAACTCGGCCGTTGTGGATGATGATGATGTAGATGTAGATGATAATGATGATACACACATGCACATGTATGTTAAAACTTTAGCTTCAATCGCATTATTATCGTGCGTCCCATGTTGTTGTTATTGTATTTTTGTTGTAGGCGGCAATACGGCACCAGGATTTTTCTTTCTTATAAATACAACATTTCATTGCATACTTTTTGGTCGTTTCGTTTCGTTCCGACGAACATTGCCGAAAGTTATGGCTGCATTTAGTACAGAGAAGCGCATCTATAAAGAAGAATTGTATATAGAACGCGCGCGGAGGAAAGGTGCGACGCATTAGGAAAAACTTTTATTGATTCCAAACAGTTTGAGGCAATTCCACTTTAGGCGAAATATTGTCAGCCATTTTCGAGCAATTTAAACGAGCCTAGAACGATTCGCCTTTTTGGTGTGTGTTTGCGTTTTTACTGGTGACGACACTGACAACGAGGGTGACGCTGACGTTGACGCTGACGTCTGAGGCAACGTTGCAGGCAAAAAAGTTTCCATTAAGTGAAATTGTAAATTGATTTTGATAGTGTCAGACTAAAGTTGCACTTCCAGCGTCGTCTGCCCGTCGCCCGCTGTCTAGGCAACGTAATGAAATCAGTTTTAATAGCGGCTTTCTGCTTACAATTTTAATGGCAACCACGACGTTGAATGATGTGGCAAAGTGCCGAAGAAAAAAGGATTTTTAATGTGCTAAAGGCTTTGCAATAAAGATAAGAGGTTGAGCAGGTTATGCTGCCAGAAACCGCACTATTGGAATTATCCTATGAGATACTGGTATTGGTAACTACGTTATAATAAAATTCATGATAACAACATAACAAGGAAACTATTTTTCAGTAATTTCATATTTTTTGTACATATAATCATAACTTTGACTCATGGCTATTGAAGGCCATAGAAGTATAGCTGATTCATTGATTAAATGCGAAATACCAAAACCAAAAATTTCTAATTTCAAAAAACTCGACATTTTAATAACTATCTGACCATGAACGGAAATTTCAATATTTTATTCAACGTGGTAAACGAAGACGTAACATTCGGGTATATAAAAATATTACAATTTATACAGGGAGTCCCGCACATCAATCAAAATTGTTGTTAACGGACATTTTGGTGAGTAATTAAGTAAGTAAGTGAAATTCGTGCGGTTTTACAAGAGATAGCTTTGTAATACTTTGTTCCAATGTGCGCTATAACCAAATATTAGGTAAAATACCTGTTATTAGACGTCGTTTTTGATGTGAAACATCTTTGGGTTCAGTAGCGTACAATTTTGCATTGAGTAACGCTCGCATACAGTCAAACATTCGAACGCTCACATACAATCAAATATTGTCATCGCCGCGCTACCGAAGACATACACAGTCATTCGGGTCGCTTCACATATATAGTTAAATAATTTGCCTGCCTGAATGTGTGTGTCGAGACGGTAGTCTAATGAAAGAGGTCGAGGTTTAATCTCTACATTAGGAGCTGGTAAGTGCCAAGCACACTCACATATATTTTTACTTATTACTTACTCTACTAAGTTGTTGTCATCCGATCAGGCGCGGTATTTTTATTTAAAAAAAAATAGGTATTAATGCAATTTAAAGAAATTTTAATTATTTATTTAGTTATTTCTTAAAGAAACAAAAAAACAAAAGCGCGTGCCCGTACTATTTTAATTGTTTTGATTAGATTTAATTTGTTTACAAAGAACGATAGTGCAATGACCCGATGACGCGGTGACGCGATGACGATCTGACGTCACTTTAAAATTTCACTCTACCTAAACCAAAGATGTTTCACATCAAAAATCTGTTTTCGTCGCGATAAAAGGTATTTGGACCCAATCAGGTTAAGCAATGCGGTTGAGAAAAACTTGACTTCAATTTCCGCCTCATAGGGACATTTTTTGTGCTTTTATTTGTATCCACTAATATTATCAGCACTATGATTGTTTCATACCAAAAAAAAAAAAAAATTCGGCGATAGGCCAGTCTAAAGACAATCACACACTTATGTAAGGAAATCAAAAAAGTCGTTATATAATCATACCAAATTTTATCATTTATATGAGGTTAGATGAAATTAAGATAAAATGAAATATTCCCCAATGTGGTAAAGCTATGGTTTAAGGAAGTTACATTACTGAGTACTCCAATTGTAATAAAATGGTATATGTTATACTTAATGTGGTTCAGATATGGAATAGAATTTAGTCATATGGGTTGTGCGGAAGCACAAGCTTTTTTTAATAAATTTAAAAGCAATTGATGCGGTAGAATGAAGAATATAGAGGTAAAAGGCTTGCTTTTTATAGAAAACCGACTCGTGTCAATTTCTTTCTATACTCGGAAATCTCCCGCATTTTACCCTTATATGATAGAGAACTTATATTACCTCCCCGAACTGCATAGTAAACTCGCAGTGCATTTTGAAACATTTGTTTTCTACTAGAAATCAACAAACAAAAGAAAGTAAACCCCACAAAATTGAAACAGTAATGCTCGTGTGCTAAAAAATCTTAGCTCCGCCTTCTGTCAATTTGTGGATAATCAACAAATATACGAAATTTATTTATTATGGGGTATTTAAAGCGAACACAGTAAACCAGGCATTAACGACAGCATATGTACGTATCTATTTGCGAGTATCTAACAACGAAACAACGAATCACACCGATACTATTGCATCTTATATTTATGTGTGCGTGTGTAGATACAAAGACGACTTGATGCATGATTGCTTTGAACAAAATCATTTTGAAGCAATTATAGCGACTGCAAAGTGTACCGCTACATAAAACAACAACTGAACGTTACGCCACACGAAGAGGGGCATTTTTTAAGAGTTAATGCGGCGATAGAGAGTAGCGGAAAATGGAGAACAGTGAAATTGAACAATGAATCAATTTACAAAACGCAACAAAGTCGCAATGTACAATTACAACAATTACAACAATAACAACCATAAGAGAAAGAGGTGGAAGAGGAAGACAGCCACGACTATGGAAACAACAACAACGCCAGCAGCAGCAAACGATGACAGTAATTATGAAATGTGCAACGGGTGCAATTTTTTGTATCTTTTCTTTTTGTTTATTTTTTTTTTGTATCTTTATACTCTCTAAATAGTCTTATAATTTTGTCACAGTGATGAAGACAACCCGGACACTATAATGGCATATTCTTGCTAAGTTCGATGAGACGATTCTGTTTATATAAAAAGTATTTGTATTGGGATTTTGAATGAAACAAAATCCACAAGAAGTAATAAGTTATATGTATATTATTACGTCTCGAGCTATGCCTACTTGTACGTAGAAAAAGTAGCACCTTAATTCTTGAGCTTAGACGTCCAATTCAAAAGCATCCGATAAATTCAAATACAGTCAAACTTACCTATAGCGAGTTTTTACGGGACCAAGAAATCACTTCGTTATATGGAAAATTCATTATATAGAAACAATGTGTACTGTAAAACGCTGTAAACTTGAAATCAATTCATAAAAAGGAGTGCCTCGTTGTATAGAAATTCGCTATAGTGAAGTTCAACTGTACTTATGAGAATATATAGGTTTTTTTGATTATTGTTTTAAATAATGAAAATAACATGATCGTACAGCACTCATATAAAATAATCTACCAGGTGTAAGTTTGAACTGAGAACGAGTTGAGACTGGCTTAAAAGCGATGAAGCAGAATAAAGCCTGAAAATTACAATATCCTAAGATCTTCAACTTATTTTTTGAACACAAGTAGATATTCCATGCTAATACTTATTTAAATTTCAAGCGTGTCATTCAAGCGTGAAGCGCATTACAGCTACGTTCCAGTGCTATATTTTTATTTTTTATATTGTACTAGCGTAGGCCGCCAGACATTGTTCTGCCATTTTTCTTAGACAGACTTTCGACTTCGTATTTGACAAACTTTGTAACTGCAAACTGATGAAGCAGTATCCAATATTTTTTTTTCACGACTTCCGCGGCATACTAACGCATTAAACTTCACAGGATTACTCGACCGACTATTCTAGCATTGCCCTGTAAATTTCATTAAAATTGGTCCAGCGGTTTCGGCGTCTATAGCGGACAGACATACATACCAACAGAGAGACATACCTACAATTTTATATATGGATGGATAGACATTGTAATTTTTTTTCTGCCTTGTATCACTTTTTTTTTATATATGTATGTCTTATTCCCTTTTACTGTATTCAGATAGATCGAGCAGGTACTCATTAAAGATGCTGCCGCCTGAATTGCATGTTCGCGCACGCACGTGTAGAAGCTGAGCATGTAATGTAATGCAAAGGTACTTAACCCCTAGCCCCTACACAACACACAAACCAACAATTCAACAATTACGCACACACATATACAACGCATAGGCATCCATCTAATGCACTTTGAATATGTAATTGTCGAAGCGAGTTGAGGTTTTTTCTTCTTCTTGTTTTTGGATCTTTAGTTTGCAACTAAAAATAAATTAGCAAAGTGAATTGTATTAATAGCATTGCATTTATTTAGTTGCCACTTCTGATGCTTTTCTTTTTTCATTAAAACAAAAAAATAATATATCTTTTTTTTATTTTATTTTTTGTTTATTTACTTTGCCATTTGCATGCGACCTGACAGTAAATCTTTAAACCGAAGCGGCAGCGTATGGATGAGCGGACAACTGCTGCGCTGCGCTGCGCTGCGTTGTGCTGCAATATGCTGAGCCCTTCAAAGTATCTATAGACAACACGTGCGCTGAATGCGCTGCTCACAATAAATGAGGAGGCGGTGAAGGGTAACAAGCGAGCAACGTTCGAGTAGTGAGTTGGAGAATGAGCCCTGAAACCACTAGTTCAAGTAAAGCCAAATGAGCGAACGAACGAACGAACGAACGAACAAGTTTACTGAGCCGTAGCGTCGACGAACGATCAATTCATGTAGTCTGTGGTTGCGGGCGGTGCGGATGGTGTTATTGGGTGGCATAGCAAACTAAAGTGCTTTCTATGAATGGACGACGCAGTGCAGTTGTCGTTCTTCATATTTTCTTTTTGTTTTTTGTTTTTTTTTTTTGTTTTCCTATTTTTGTGGTTTTTTTCTGCGTACTAAGATACGCGCCAACAAACAGTATCTGTAAACGTCATCAAAAGATATTTTGAATTAATTCAAGATTTATGCATAGAAATGAAAAAGAAGAAGAAAAATGAACGAACGAACGAAAGCAGCGCGTCTAATGTTGAAAATGATGTCGCTGTGGCTACCGCACCTGCCAAGTACGGACAGCAAAAAACGCATACATTCACACAAACACACGCGCACATCTTCAAATACACAGACACATAGATACACCATAAGGCAGTAAGAGCAGGTGATCTCGATTATATATATATTTTTTTTTTTTGGTTCACTTTAGTTCTTGTTGTTTTTTTCGCCAATCTTTCTTTGCCATTTGCAATTTTTATTTTTGCTGCCTGCCACTACTACCGCTGGCGGCTGGCGTTCGCAGATATTTTTTCATAAAGATCTACGTATGTGCAATTCATAAAAACGTAGCGACAACACAAAAATATGCAGCCTAATGAAAATAGACAAGAAAAGCCGCAGCATTAAAAGAAATCTCACTTCGAGCACGTGAAAGGGCATTTTGGTGTGGTGGGACTTGGGCTGCTGGGCTGTATGTTCGTAGCCATGCGATTTCGCACGCAGTAACGGCAAATGCGGGCATTGAAGTGAAGATATTTGTACTCTTTTCTGTTTTTTTTTGGTATCTTCACTACCACCACTTTGCACTCGGTAAAAGATATGAGGTACCCTAAATAATTTATAGGCTCCGCGTGTTCAATGGGATATGACGACGACGACGACGACGACGACCGTTTTGCCGTTGCCTTTGCCGTTGGCGTTTTCAATGAAGTTCCTCAACATTGTAGTTTATGCGACGAGAGGTCATTATTCGTAATTTGATGTTGTTGCTATTCATACAATGAAAAATTGAATGCAATTCGAAGAGGGTAGCATATAAAGCTTTGAAAACTTGAAAATTCTAACTGGAAATTTCTTTTCTCGAATTTCATGCAGCGCCTCTCAACTTTTGCTTAGAGAGTGTTTGCTCATCAAAACAAGCGGCTAAATAATTGGATTTATTACTAGAGCAAACATAATGATTTATCAAGAGACAAATACAAATTGCAGGCAGTTAGTACCTAAGCAGGAAGAATTCCAAGAAAAAGCAGCTCTCCAAGTCACTTGACAAATATATTTTGTCTGTTGTCTGTCTGTCAAAAGATTATGATTTCTATATAATCATTGAGTGGTATTTTATTTAAAGTTTTTATTGCAATATTTGCTTGCATTTAATAATTATATTTAAGATGTTGTACTAAGCCTATCCCTATCGCCGTAAACTAGATATTATGAACTGATGCAGAAAAATAACGCTGCCAAGTTATTTCTTGTAGAATAGTTTAAGATAGTGGTTAAGTAAGCTCACTGTTGCTTAACAGAGTTGAAATTAAGAGTTCATTTTTTGTGAACAAAATATTAATTATTGAGAGACAGAAAACCGCCGACAGCTTCTTGAAGGAGAGAAGCTGACGCCGTTGTACGTTGAGAAGGCAGTGAATATAGTCAAAAAACTCACAGGTGCGAATAAATCTAAATGAATTAGAAACCAGACTTTAAATAAAAAATATACACCGCAACTGCAAGCCGTGGAAACCCTGCGGCTCCCATGAACCAAGACGGCGTGCAACAGCGCATTAGACGTTAAAGAGCCCACAATCAATCTCGACTCAACAAACCCATTACACCAAAATGGCTTCAATTTAGAAATTTAAAGATTTGCGCCCGATTAAAAGTGTTCAAATTAAAAACCAGTGGTACAGCGAAGTCCACTTTTTGAACTCTTGACTAAGAGCAATATTTTTTTTCTTTTATTTAGTATTAGGGGCTTAACTGGCAGTAGATTCTGTAAATCTTACTCAAGATGAAAGACTATTTTAAGATAAAGGTTCTCAGTCGTCTTATTTTTACGGGTATGAGTTGATGGGTATAGCACTTCAAAAAAGCCTTGGCGGTGTTTATAGACAACTCCAACTGTTCGATGATATTGGCTTTTTAATTTTTTTTTTCTTCATCAACCGAAAATTTTTAATCCAAATGAGTTCGCTATTACTATCAGAGGCATCTCGCATCTCGCACAACTGAAGCTGCTGTTGAAACCGTTGACTCCGAACGAATCTAACATGAGTATACCAAACAATATGTGCGGCCTGAAAACGCACCTACAAAGTGACAATAAATAAAAAGCAAATCCTGCACTGCAGCAAACCAAAATAAGAAAGTTTACAGAACGACTTAACGACCGACCAAGCTAATAAACTCGGTCTTCGAATGAAACGAGTGGTGAGTGAAACGGAGGCTGAGAATCAGCCGGAGTGGTTGAACTGACTTACTCGCACAGATTGAGTTTAATTGAATTTTGATGTCCTTAGCAAATTGTTTTCTAATTAGTTTTCACAAACACAAGCCACTTTAGTGCTCGTATGACTGGATAACGGTCGACGGAACCAATGCGATTACAGCTGCATTGCCGGAAATACGACGACAAATAGCCGGCAATAATGAAATGGGGACGACGTTAATCAGAACAATCAGTACAATGACTGACAATGATTTTGTGCCTGAAATTTAATATGGTGTGCAGCTTAAATTTTTGAATATTTAAAATGTTGCTACTTACCCCGGATCATTGGGCACCTCGGACGGCGAAACGGGTCCCAAGTCCGTCTGTTGATTTTGCTGGCCAACGTGTTCAATCTTCATGTCCATGATTTGGCAGCTACGGCTGAGTTTAAATGAGTTGAGTTGAATTCACTGATTTAGCTAATTCTGCAATGCCAATGCAAACTAAATTTTTCCTCTATTAGTTTTTCCAAGCCTTTCCAATCGGTAGTTTGGTTGCCTATGTTGTATGTTGTTCACTATTGTTGTACTTCAAACTATTGTTGCCATTTACAGCTGAAGGTTACATTAAAGCTCCTATTTGACATATACTAGCAACACTAAACAAACCGTTTCTATTCAAAGAACTGATTACGTTAGATGTGCAAAGGCATAGACTACGAAGAAGAAGACAACGACGACGAAGGCAACTATGACGACGACGAAGGCGACGAAAACGATAACGACGACAAATGCGTTTAATCATTGACAGTGACACTCATTCACGTGGACGTGGACTACTGGAGGACCTACGGACGTGTTACTGCTGTTGCTACGGATGCCGTGACCGTGAGTGCTGTGAAGGCGACTGCTACTACTTCTGCTGTACTCGTTGCTATTGCTGCTTCTAGTGCTGTCAAACGATAACCACATTTTCTAAACTTCTTTATGCATTTTTTTTTATTTTGTCATTTTTTAATTGTTTATTTTTTGCTTATTTCTTAGTGCTTTGAATCACATAACTTTTGATTCGAAACTACGGATTTCTGCGGCACTTTACAACATCACATTTCGATTAACCTTGACGCGACTTCCTGCTGCAAACAAATGTAGATCGCGAATTATTTTTAATTCTTTTGTTTCGAAGAGATTTTCTGTTTTAATTTTTCAATATTTGCTTTTATTTATTAAGAGTTTAATTTTTTATTTTCGGAGATGTGTATATTGTTTAGCTTCGTTATAGTTTTTCGTATTTAAACATTTGATTGATGCACAAAATTTGCTTTGAGATTTTCGCTTCAGTGCGCTAAAACTACGCAGCCAACCCTTTTCGGAGTGCTCCGTAAAGAGTCTTAAATATGTAGACAATAATAACCTCAATTCTAAGAGATCTTCAATTCGGAGGAATTTCGAAGTTTTAAAATTGAGACTCCAAAAGCCGTATAAGAGACTTGAGAAAGTTTTGGAATAATCTTGTGGTCTGCTGTGTGTAGTAATCGCACTTCGCGCCGTTCATTGCACGCAACCAATTCACAATTCACTAACGTAATTTAAGACGTAAATCAAACCGATTTCAAAAACCGTAAACAATGAAATGAACTAATTTAAACTGGTGATTGTCGATACTCATTCGATGCAAAAACAGCAACAATCGCGCCATTAAACCTTTCTAACTTCATTTTACGAGTTTTTTTACGAGCAAACGTTTCACTCAATCAGTTTTCGCTGCTCCATGCAATTATTGTGAATCGAAGCCAGCCTCTGTGTGGGCTAAAATTGCACACAGACACACACAAACAGTTAAGCAGTGAACACGTGACCAGTAATTGTCACAATTGATGAGTAAAGGAGAAATGCAAAACGATCGTGTAAGCCACTGTTGCTGCTGCTGTGAGAGAGAGCAAACAAATCGACGATTTCACAAGGCAGTAAAAGCAAAATAAGAGTTTACTCAATTATGGGTGTCATTGGACCATCTGAACTGGCGTAAAAAAATTGCGCATCCTAAGAGGAGTGAAAAACAAAAATCTAAAACAGTAAGAAAGTGGCTGTCTACGTGTTATTTTTATGCACTGACTCTCTCTTTGCTGCTCTCACACTATCAAATAACGGTAGTTTTTGTTTACGCATCTTGCATGTGCATATTCGATGAGCCGGCCGGTAGCGGCAGCGGCACAAATGAATGTGGAACAAGAAAGGTGGGAGTGAGAACGTTGTGTGCCCAACTGAGCTAAGCGCAAATCTAAGCCAAGCTGTGAGCTGAAATGAGACCTTGATGGTTGTTGTTGTTGTTGTTGTTGTTGTTGCATTTATTATTATTGTTGTTGTAGTTCACGCGGCATCAAATTACTTTGCAATTTATTGTATTTCTTATTATTGTTATTGTCATTGTTGTCGTTGTTGTTGTTATTCAACTTGGCTTGTTAATTTCATTTCACTTCACATTCTTTTTTCGTTCGTTGGTTTTTCTGTTGTTGTTTGTTTGTTTCGCATTTGCCATTTGAGATCGCACGATATGCAGCGAACCATGTAAACTATTGCAACAACAATTCACTTACATGCACATATAGATACGCAAATTTAAATTGAACCTTTTGCTGTTCGGCCAAAGTGCAACAAATATCGCTCAAACATTTACATGCAATTCTTCTTGTTCTTCTCTTGCACTTCTTTAAGTCGCAGAGTTGCATTTTTTGTTTGGCTTTGTTTTCTTTTACATTTGCATTTGGCTACAAATTAAAAATGAAACGATTTTTTTTTTTGTGTGTCAATTCAATATTTTTGATTAATTTATTGTTGTTGTTATTTTAGTTTATGTTAATGACGTTGTTAATGATTATGTGTTTTGTTGTTGTTATAGTTAATTAATTAAGCACCGGCCGCATTTTGTTTGTTTTTGTCTCTTTTCAAGGCTAACAACACTTTCGCGGGCATTTGTCATAAAACAAAAACAAACAAAAAATAATAATAATAAAAACTATGTATTTAAAAAAAATGTTACGAAATTTCGAATCTCAGAAAACACAAACCTAGTTAATTTACTATTAGCGAATGCTACTTTCATACACGCTGCATTTAAAACTGTTAAGTGTTTTATAGGCTTGTTTTTGTTTATTTGTTGATTTTGTTTGTTGGCTCGCTAGCTCAACTCGACGACGAAGACGACGACGATGCGAACAACGCAGCACTCGACGCAACAAACTCGAATGCGTGGAATCAACGCCGCGTATACTTAATGCATGAAATAGTTCAGTCTAACTGCACTTTCGAACGATTGTGTCGATCCGAATCGGCGATGGTTGTTTGACCACAAGTGAGCGCGTGTAACGTATGTGATAAAGCAAGCCGCTTTCAACTTGAGAGTAAATCATATTGTCAGAAATATTACGAGCAAACAAATATTGAAAACGCTTATGTTCCAACTTATGTGCAAAAGGATATAAAACACAATCAACGAAATAACAACTATTCTTTAGCATGAAGCGTTTGGCAATAAAATTTTTATATTGAAGTATTGCAAGTTACTCAATTACAAGATAAGATAAACATCATAATAGTTTGGGTTTAAGAAACATGTTACTTTGATTTTTATTCATATTAGGTTTTTATATCATAAGAACTTAAGTTTCTGTAGAACCTAATACAAAATAAAGCAAGCATATATTAAAACTTATGACATTAAAATATATATTTAAAAGATTTGTAATAATAAACTAATCTATGTTTTTGGCACTACTCTCATTAGTGTAAGTTCAATATTGTAATAAGGCAGAAATAGTTTTACGTCAGAAAATGTCGTAAGTTTTCAATTCCCATTCGTTCCACAGCAAAAATTTCGAAGTTCACAGCAATAAATATCATGTTCTGGCCTGTGTAATTTTGAAATGGCTTATGTTTGCTTTACTTAAGGCTTACATAGAACATACTACGAAATATTTGTTGTTTGTTTACGTGAGTACAAGAAATGTGTGTCGCCGCATCCGGCGTAACTGTGTGAGTGTGTACCATTTGTGATAAGGCGTGCAAAGCATGTGATAAGCCTAAGAGAAAGGAGACAGAGCAATTAAAATTCCAAAGAGCGTGAAATTTTTTCAGGCTCTTCAAAATGTGCTACGTAAGAGAGCCAGAGAAAAGAGGAAAAGCTTTTTAACGAAATGTACACTGCAAAAAAACACCGATAAATTGATAATTGAAAAATCGTTTTGAGTACAATTTGTATATTAAACTGACGCATGTATCTAGGCAAGCACATTGCACAATTGACTTATCTATTCATATTCACATTCACCTTCATTTGAATGGATATTCTTGTTAGTTGTCTACTTTAAAATCAACTCCGAAAAGAAACATGATTGCTCAAAAGTGAAAAAATGTTTCACTAGTTTTTATTTAATATCTTTGTTTTAACTATAAGGTGTTGCTGCTTGCGAATTTGAAACATGTACTTCAAAATTTGCTAATTCCGCTTACGACTATTCTCAGACTATCGTCCTCAAATTAACAAATATCTGCGGAAATGAATTGCTATAGCGTTAGAATATGACTTTGCTTTGCTCTTAATCATACCTCGAAAATTAATTAAAAAATACACACACACTTTGACCCAGTGATTTGGGCAATCAATTAATCGTTTATCAGGGACCAACACCAACGGATGAGCTCAGCTCTGTTACTGGTTGTGAGGATGGAGTGGGTACTCATTACGCTGTCACTGGTTTGGGTGGTGTATCCGTTGTCGCTGATGGATCCTTCTCTTTATTCCAACTCTTAAGACCCTCGGGCAGCGAGGTGTCCTCCTCGAAAGAGCCGGTACCCTCAACAAACTCCTCGTAGGTGGACTTCTCCTTGAAAGGACGCGGTCCGAGCAGTTCAATCATATCATCGCGACTGAGCACCTCGTTTGCAAGTAAACGCTCGGCGACTCGCCGTACGTCCTCCTTGTGCTGGGTCAATAGCTCGGTGGTAGCATGATGCGCCGATTTGATCAGACCGCGCACCTCGCAGTCGATCAATTGTGCCGTGTCCTCAGAGTAGGGTTTCGAGAATACTGGATCGCCGCCCTGTCCCACATCAAAGCTGACTTGGCCGACTTTCTCATTCATGCCGAAGCGCACCACTTGTGAGTACGCAATGTCGGTGATCTTCTTCAAATCGTCCTGGGCACCAGTCGTAATGCGATTGAAGAAGAGCTCCTCCGCAACGCGTCCGCCCAACGTCATGCACATACGATCGAACAACTGCTCCTTGGATAGTAGGTAATGGTCTTTGGGCAAATACTGCGCATAGCCGAGTCCCTTGCCACGTGGTATGATCGACACCTTTAGCAGCGGATCGGCGTGCTCTAAATACCAACCCGCAACCGCATGTCCAGCCTCGTGGTGCGCAACCGTCCGCTTCTCTTCCGGTGCCAAGACATTGGTCTTCTTCTCCATGCCAGCAATCACGCGCTCAATCGCCTGTTCAAAATGCTTCTGCACAATCGAATCATGAGAATCGCGGGCCGCTATTAACGCCGCCTCATTGCACACGTTGGCTATATCGGCGCCGGTGAAACCTGGCGTAAGAGCGGCCATCTTCCGCGCCAAATCGTTCTTGTCTAGATTTGTTTTGAGCGAGCCCAAGTGCACTTTGAATATGCTCGCGCGGCCCTTAATGTCGGGCGCAGGCACATAGATTTGTCTGTCGAAACGGCCGGGACGCATCAGCGCTTTGTCGAGTATATCAACACGATTGGTCGCCGCCAGCACGACCACATTCGTTGTCGTATTAAAGCCATCCATCTCAACGAGCAGCTGATTCAGTGTGTTCTCCTGCTCGGAGTGGCCGCCAAACGTTTTGCCACCACGCTTGCGGCCAACGGCATCGATTTCATCGATGAAGAGTATGCAAGGTGCTTGCTTGCGTGCCATAGAGAACATGTCACGCACACGCGATGGGCCCACACCGACAAACATCTCCAAGAACTCCGAGCCCGAGACGGTTATAAAAGGCACATTGGCCTCGCCTGCGGTTGCCTTAGCCAGTAACGTTTTACCCGTGCCGGGCGGACCCGTAAGCATTGCGCCCTTGGGTATCTTCGCACCCAAATCAATATACTGTTGTGGATTCTTCAAGAAGTTCACGAACTCCATGATCTCAATCTTGGCCTCCTCACAGCCAGCTACATCCCTAAGAGTCAAATTAAAAGTTGAGCCACTGTGTACACATAAAAGCCTCTGGTGCGTAACTCACTTGAAGCCGACGCCGATCTCATTGGGATTGATTAGCTTCGCTGTCGATTGCATGACGCCGCCAAATAGACCACCTTTACGGCCACGTCCAGCGCCCATCATGTCGGCAGACCTTCTCATCATGTAGACGAGAAAACCGATGATTAGAAGCGTTGGAAGTAGGCCCGTCAGACTGGAAGCCTCCACTTCATTGCGATATATGACGGGCACATAGTTAATGGATTCAATGCCCTGTTCGGTTTGTGCTGTCTCCAAGTTTCGCTCAAACGAATCCACGCTGCCAATGTTGAACCACAGAACACCCGAGTTCTGATTGTTGGGCAACAAACGTACGCGCACCCACTTCTTGTTGACCACTTCGAGTTTTTCCACAAGTCCTTTGGAGAGATAACTAAAAAGGAGCAGGAATGGGAAGAAGTGTGGGTGAAATAACTGACTGATGACTGACATCAGTATACCTGTTGACAAACTCCTTCCAAGAGATTTCCTTGTATCCCATTTCGAGGAACGCAAAGCTGCCGACCAACACAACGGCTCCGATCGCGCCCAGCACAACCCAGCGTTCGCGATCGCCGCCACCCTCTCCTATGGGCCGACCCTGGCCGCCGCCACGTCCAGCGCCACCGCTGCCAGGACGCGTATTATTGGAGAACATGCCGAAGTTCCAGTCCGATTTGGATTCAGCGTTCGTTTCTCTTCTCGGCGGGGGGCTAGGACTTTTGTCCGACTTGCTGCCGCCGCCGGATGCGTTCTTTTCACCGGCGTCCTTATCTGTCTTTGACTTTGTTCTACCAGCAGCTTCGAAGTACTTTTCGAAACCCTTCGGAGGTGGCTTCTTGCAGAAAACATGAACTTGTTCAATCAGGTACCTCAGGAGGGGCACATCTATGCTAAGCGCGGTAGTCGCGCTGTATTGTGTTTGTGTCTGTGTGTGATTAAATAATAAATATAAATTTCTTGCGCCTCAAACTATAATGGTCGTTTACCTGGTGGCTCGCCAATTTGCTGGGCATATAACAGCGGCGCATACAGTTGTTAAGCATTTTCGCCGTACTTAGTAAACGGAATGCCATCGTGCGTTTGGCGGGTAGGCACAAGCGTGACCGTTAACTCAACACAAATTCGAGTTGTTATTTAACAAGTTTTTCGGCGGCAGCAGCAACGACAGATACTACGGCGCACTCGTTGTGTTCGTACGTTTGTTAAAATTTACTAAATCGAACTTATTCGTTGGTTCTTTAACTGTGTGGCTTTTTTCGAATTATGAACTTGCCCAATCACGTAAATTTTTCTCCAATTTAATTAGGGCCTCTTATTTCCCTACGATCGTGATTGTGAAATGCTTTAGCTGAGACGAAAAATGTTGCTGTAGGTAGTAGTGCAATCAGCTGTTCGCGGTGTCATCACGATGTTTTGACAATACCAAACCAGGGGAGCCGGTCAATTCGATCTATATGTCGCGGTCAAGTGGAGCACATTACTATTGTTTCCAACTTTCAATTTCGTCTATTATTTATAGAAATGTTTAAAAATATATAAATGGAATAACACAGCACTAAGCACACGCACTTGGCAACTCTGTACCCGGCAAATCAGACATGTATTTCTATGTTTTTCGGTAATTTACATTCATTTGCTGCATGTATATGTCGCTTGGTAGCAATTCAAAGTCACTTTAATATTGAAAGACAGAATTGCAATATACGGTGTGTATCTTTATTTATACATTTAAAAATACCCATCTAAAAAAAACTTTGTATAAAACTTATATAATATGTGGAAATTCATTAATATCGCAAAAATTTAAAATATTTTCCTCTTGGCATTTATCGCCGAACGTTGACACGTTGTGAATACTGTAATTGGTAGTGACTACGCTTACCAATTATATAGTGTTGCGAGTGGCAAAGTTGAATTTCCAATACAGTTCACTTTTCGGCAAAGATGGCGTCCGCCGAAGTTGTCAAGTGTGCTGCGTCGTGTTTGGTAGGTGCTTGCGAAAATTTGAGTTTTTAAAAGTTTTTACAATAAAATTAATCGGAAAACTAACACAACTAATTGCAAAATGTGCACCACTTTATAATGTAATGTTTTATATAGGAATACACATGTTTACGCAGTGCGAAATAACTAACTAAAGTGTTTTTCACAGCGCCGCTTCAAATTGCGTGTATACATCTCAATTTGCGTTCAGAGTGAAAATATTGACGCACTTGGTTTTTATGAATGAAAAATACCTATTATATGTGAATATTTGCAAAAATGAAATTAATTTTCCGAAAAATTAAAGAATTGAGGCGAAAGTTTGCAAACGAAAAATAAATTGTGACTGAAAAATGTAAATGTGTGTACGTTCATGTATGTGTACGACGCATTTGGGTGGCTGTGTTGCAATTTGCAACACTGAAAAAATCAATAATTGCAACGACGTTGTGTATTCTGCGGCGCTTGTGAGCTTTTTGGGTGATGTGGTGTTATGTTTAGGAGAGGGTGGAACAGTAGACAAGTGATTATTTCGTCTGCCTCCTAGTATGTGTTTGTGTGTGGTGTATGGCTTGTGTGTTCCGTGTATGTATATGACATATGACTTAATTTTTAATTTCCTTTCCTCTTCTTTTTTACAGCTTTTGTAACTAAAACTCCGTTTTGACATCACTTTCATCATAATCTGAATATAAAAAACACCATCGAAAACGAATCAAAAATAAAAATATGTAATCACCTAAAATAAAACCACAAGAAAATAAAAAGAAATCCGATAACGAATTCATCAACAACAACAACTAATACAAAAAAAAGCTCAAAGGAAAAGTCTACGAGGCGCGTTGATACGAAAGAAAGCGGAATCAAAATTCTGCCAAAGACTTTTTAATTTAGTTTAATTATTATTGCATATTATTCGTAAATTATTTTAACTTACTTTTTTTTTTGTTAAAAACTCTTAAAACAAACTTTAAAAAAGAAACAATTTTTATGCAAAAGTGTCAAATATTCAGATAAAATAGATTTGAAAATTTGTTCGTGACCAAAAACGGCGACGGCGGCAACCAAGTCGAAGAAATCGAAGGCGTTCATTGCCGGCGTTGGTTACATCGTGTTCGTAGACGTGTGTGTGGAGCAGAAGGAAACGAGATAAAACGGGTCGTGCGATCGCGTGTGTGAATGTGTGTGTGTGCGCAAGAGCAAAGCTTTTAAAGCTAAATGAAAACAAAACGCTTACGAAAAGAAACTGTAACTGCAACTTAACCAATCCAAATTACTTGAAACGCTGTGAAATTAACTCGTCAATACTCAGTAGCAAAAATAAAAAACAAAAACGACAAAAATTAGAGACAGGAATAACGTAAACACAACAAAAGCAATTGCAACACAAAAAACGTATTGCGCTTAACGAAGAAGAGATATCAGTAAAAGAGAAAGCAATAAAAACAAGATCAACGGAGAACAAGAGAGCAGCAAAAGTTTGTAAAGGCTTTTAATAAGCAGGCGGCCCGACCGGTTAGCATTTGTTCGTTGTTGCGAAGAGGAGTAGAGTACGCTTGTCAAAAGGATTTAGGACCAAGCTGCAGCTATTTTGTTTTTCAAGCTCGAATAAGAAATTTTGCAAAAAGCGTTCTAAGTAAACTCAGCACCAATAGAAAGCGAACAAGTCGACAAAAAAGATCCCAAGATTCCTCATTTTCCAGAAAAGCTTTAATTTTTATAATTACGAATTTTTAGTTCTCAAAAGTTGAAAATTAAAAAAAAAGAACCCCCTCAAAAAAAAAAACACGCCCACTGAGCAATAACATCAACAACAGAAGACATCAACACTAAGAAAAGGAGTGAGCTACACTACAAAAATAATACAAAAGCCAACAACAAGCAACACAACCAGCAGCAACAACAACAACATCAAACAACAAGAAGCAACAACAAAAACAACTGAAAAAGTAAAGTTTTAAAGTACAAAAACAACAACAAGAAAAAAGAATTCAAAATAATAAGCTAACAAGAAACAAAAATAATTTATTGATAATTTAAAACAATACAATTAATTTAAATAACTAAAACGCAACATTTAAATTATTTAAATAGATTCTAAGGATTATAAGTAGTGTTGGTCAAAGCGGAGAGGAAAAGAAAAGGAAAGCACACAGCAAGACAGCAAGAGCGCAAAAAGCGTGCGTGTGTGCGTGTGCCCCAGCGTGGGAGAGAGACTTCTGGAAGGCATTGGAGCATAGCGTTTGATCCAAAAGGGGATTGGAGTAAGAGTTGCTAGCAGCAATACAAAAAATCTACGAAAAAGGAAACTAAAAAACTGAAACAACAACAAAAATAAATAGAAAAACAAAAAACTGGAAACAATAAAAATTTTAGTAACTTAAATCCAAATAAAAAGCATTTTAATTTAAGCCACTTTTACACAATGAAAAAAAACTTGAAGTTTTTACACACAAGTGAAACGGAAGCCAACTAAAAACTAAAACAAATAAATTGTAAATTAGACAAATATTAAACAAAAATAATTACTTAAAACACAAATTAAATTAAAAAGGAGAAAAGTAAAAGGGAAATTCGCTAGAGTTTCCCAACGGTGAAAAACAACCTCCTCAAAAAACTCAATTTTTTTTTGTTTCAATTCTATTTTTTTTTTTGTATGTGTACCTAGTGTGAACGCAAAAAAGTCTTAATAAAAAACAACAAAAAGCAACAACAACAACAAAAACAAATTCAAAGAAAGATTTAACAACTCTGTGATAATTAAATTTAAATTTATAAACTTAAAATCTCTGAAAACAAAATTGAATTAGTAAGAGGAAGAAAAAAAAACTGAAAACAACATAAACTTTAACTTTTAAACAATAAAAAATATAAGAGAAACCCTTAAGCAAATGCAAAATAAAAGATAAACATTGAAACAGATTCGTGATATCTTAAAGGACTTCGATACATATATATACTATAGTATATTATATATTAAATAATTATATAAACTTAAAATAGTAAGCAAAACAAAAAACAGAAAGAAAACCTTAGGTTAAAAAAAGACTAAAAAAAAGTGAAATAAATAAGCAAAAAACCGAAAAAACTATGTGAATTCTACTAAATTAAATAATTAAGTATACATTAACAACAAAAAACGATTGTATAAACTATATTAAACGAAGAAGCTGAGGAGAGTATACCTACATACAGCAATAATAAGAAATAAATGTAAAATTAAATTTAAAAAACGATACAAATTATTGAAACATAAAAGCAAATAGAGAGAAAACGTACAGCGAAAAGGGGCCTAAAATACTCCGCCACGCCGCCGACGCAACGAACGGAACCCGGGATGACAAGCGTTGTTGTGGTGGATCACATTTAACATTATTTATATAAATATATACATATAGAGATATAACGGCATCAATATAAGATATACATAAACAAAAAATATATATAGGGACTAGCATAAAGGATACAACAAGCAAAATCAACAGAAACTACTTCCTACAACCCGCGCCTATAAAATCAAACCATCAATAACAACAAGTTATATATACCGGGGTATAAAAAACTACTTCAAAAACCCACTCCAATAAAAAATTCCCTTAAAAAAAAAAAAAAAAAAAATATTTTAATAATTAAAGCGAACCCAAAAGTATTCAAGTGAACCCAGTGTATTTCTTAACGCCATTCAAGCCATTCAAATAACGAACTAAAAGATCTATAAAAAGAACTGTGTAAAGAACCTATTTCGAACGTAGCCGAAGACGTGCATATAACTGAAAATAACGGCCCTTATTGCGCCGCGCTCTGACTGGAAAAGTACAGCAAAGAGCAGCTAATGCATTTTTAACTAAAATAATATAATAACATAATCGAAGCCTATAAAAAACTATGTAATTTGAAGCCATTCTATAATCCTATTGAGATCTAATAACGGTAAGCATTAATTATCTATAACAACAACCACATCGTTATCTATCATCTGAGCAAGAAGGAGAAGGGGATTTCCCACAACTAAACTATAAACTATAACGTTATCAATTTCGTCGTCGGCATTTTTCAAAACTTTACAAATATTAAAAAAAAAAAAAAAATTATAAAAAAACCAAATATAAAGGAAAATACAGAGAAAAGCCGCTAAAAACGGATTTTTGAGAACTTTTTCGAAGACAAGGAATTTCAGTGCCTCTTGTGCCAGTGTAGCCAAAAATATTAATTTAAAAAACGCGATTTCGGTTAGTTGAACTTTTTTGTATTCGGTTCTTTTGTTTATTCACGGTATCGTGTGTTTACGTCTGGGAGCAATACATAAATATTTCCATATACTATAACAACATAATAAACACTAAATAAGCAAAACAAGAAACACTTGAACAAAACGTAACTTAAGGACTTAAACAGCAGCTAGAGGGAGGAGTACTTGAGGCGTATTAGTTGGGAGTTTTCGTCGTCGTAGTCATCGTCATCATCAACCACATCGTCATCAACAATAACTGCATCAGCCGCAGCAGCTTAAATCGCAAGATGAATACCCAATCGAAGGGATACCGAACCGGCGAAGGTAAGCGAAAGATTGTAATATAACATGACATATAATTAATAAAATAATGAGAAACATGATCTTCGAAACGCTTATTTTACTGTAATCTTGTAATGTTTTTTAAAAATATCGTTGATTAGTAGATGAGCTCAGGTTAATAGATGTTTTTTTTTTTGTTAGTGTGAAAATTTTCTTAATTTTTAATATGTTTAGTTAGAATTACATAACTTTACCGCTGATGCTAAATTTTCTAATACATAATTTCTTACTGCTTAACCAGTTTAATAGAAGTCGTTCCTTTAAAAAGTGTCTATTAAAAAAGGGAACAGACCTTATGATAAGGGCCTTATCTTAAGCGGTCTGTTCGATTATAACAAGTAATCAAATTTACTTCAAAATGTTGCTTGAACAAAACGATATCAAAATATTTATCGGATCAATGGTGACTAAGCATAATGCACAAAAACGCATTGATTTGCATAGTGGTTATACGACTCAAGAGCCCCGGAGTCTGCAAAATTCTAGAGTTCTAGTCCTAGTGGATTTACCTCGCCGATTCCGACAAAAAAAACATTCTAGGTATAAGTACAGTGGGGAGCAAAAGTGAGTACATGTTTGCAAGTCTTGCGTTTCATAGTGAACAAAAAAGTTGCATAAAATCAAATCCAAAAATTTTTTTTCCCTTTATTCTAAATATTAGAGAAAGAAAAGAGCGATAACTTAGGAGGGAAAGAACCAAAACAAAAAAACCAGTATGTACTCATTTTTGCACTTTTTGCATTCTCAGGTTCCTTAGCAGCAAAAGTATAAAAATTTACCGTTTCATGTACTGTGATTGTTTTGTATGATACAAAATTCAAAAGCAAAATGCCGTTATTAAAATTAGCAGCTTCAACAAAGTAGTAATATTCAATAAATTCAATTAGTATTCAATTATTGCCAATAATGAAAAGACTATGGTGAGATGTTGGAAATAATGTTGTCGTCGTCACTGAGAATGGCTACTCATCACGTAAGTCAATCGATGAGTTAAATATAGGCCTAATATTGCTACTGTAAACCATTTTAAAAAGTCGCCCTAGACTTTTAAGATTCGGTCTTTTGAATATGTGATACGTGATTTTTATATATGTGTTAAGACTATTATTACGATATATTATATCCTTTTCTCGAACAGCTGTTTTTGGAAGTAAACACTCATTGGCTGCACTTCCAAGCAGATTGTTTTGTTGTGTTTGTTGTAACTATTGTACAGAGTACGTAAAGTTGAGTTGTCCCTGGTCGCGACTGATGTTCTCACTGGAGGTAGGATTAAATGCAGAGATTAGCAGTTTTTAACCGAAAAGAAGAATTGGATGTGATTCTAACATTAGAAAAAGGTCGTTTATGTATTTTAAAAATAGGTAAAAATTACACTGTCTTCCTCTAAATGTAAAATTTATAAAAAGTTTGGCAAGTCAACCCAAACTCTTTTATTAGCTCTACAAATTACAGAAATGAAACCACTAAACTAGTTATTCTCTCGTATAAGATTTTCAGTCAAACACTTAAAAACAAGGAGCTGGTTTCATCGGCATTATAAATCTGCTCACTTGTAAGAGCTTCATATTTTTATAAACGTGGTACGTTGTTGTCATAATCAGCATGCCTCTTTTCTCCTTTTGCCTGCAGTCTACAAATTCAAGTCGTTTTTTGTATTAGTCTAGCCAATCTTGAGAATATAAGTGGATGTATGAAGATAAGTTTAATTTAGAATGAAGCAATTTTGACTTCTCAATAATAATTCCACCTAAAATTGGAAGGCACAGTGAAACATGTCTTCAAACTTTGCTGCCGAATACTTGATACTACATGTGACTTTTTTCATAACCGATATTAGAATAAATCACGGCTATAGAAACAAATGAGTGTTTATAAATGTTCCATTTAATACGGTCAATACTCAGTGGTACATAAAATCACTGCGTTATATGGGAAATTATGTGTACTTGCAATGATTTGTACTCGAAAAAGCTGTGTACTTGAAATCAATTTGTAATAGGTAGAACTTCTTTGTATAGAAGTTCGTTATAGGGAAGAGCGACTGTAGATATTTTCTAGAAATAGAATCACGGCTAATCGAAGTTTAACTGAACTTGGTTGTAATGGTTGTTGGCTTAAGCTTGTTTAAATAAATTTCAATCAAGGGTCCATTAAAATTTAAAGAGACAAAGGTTTTGTTTAAATATTATTCGACCTGTTTATGTTGCTTTGCCTTTAACTTCAAACCCGTAAATCCAAATTCTGTACAGGCATTATTCCAGAAACCAGTCACACACATTTCTTCTCTTCCGATCTTTCAAGTTTCTAAAAAGTGTGTCTTGGCACAAATAAAACCCATCAATCAAAATCTTGTTTAGTGTTTTAAATCCCCAATAACTTCAAAATGCATTTAAGAAGCCCAACACTTTGAAAAACGTCAAGGCAGTAATAAATATTAATTTCTTCATCAAGCAACTAAGAACAAAACAACAACCATTCAAGCGAAAAAAAAAACTTTTTGGTCACTCAAATAGAACGTGTGCCAAGGGCAGCTAAAGGAACACACCAGAAAAGGAAGGGAAACTTAAGCATAGGACATAACAGTGTTAAAACAGTACAACCGTCATAATCAGAATAACAGACCAACTAACTAACTTCAAACTCGATGCCAAGTCTTGCGTAACTGTGTGTGTGTGTGTGTGACTATTACAGGTTGAAGTAGAAAATTGTGCAAAACGAAAGAGCCAACAAACGAATAGATTCCCGAACCCAACCGTCAAAACCTCAAAAAATCAACAAAAGAACTTGCAAGTAACCCAAAAAAAAAAAAAATTCTTATGTCTTTAGAAATCTACGATAATCTGCCGTGTGATGGTTTCTTCAATATGAATGCGATTCGAAATTTGGGAATACCGACAACTTTTCCGCAAATCAGCACTTTTACACTCGATTCAACAACACTTGGCGGTCTAGCAGCACCGCTACCGCCGCAGCAGCAACCAATTCAGGGGCCGCAAGTACCGCCGCAGCAAATGGTACAACAACAACCACCGCAGCCGCAACCGCATCAACACCAGCAACAGCAGCAGCAGCAGCACCATCATCATCATCACCACTCGACAATTGGTATTTTCGATGCGAACGAAGTGAACGAGGTGATTCAAAATCCGCCCACCATTGGCGTATTTCAATCGAACAGCGTACTCAACAACACTTCCGGCAATTCGTCGTCGATATTTGGCTCGCAATCGAGCAACAATTCCAACAACGCCGCCAATGATCCGAACCAGACTACGCGTGAGACTGGCATTATTGAGAAACTATTGGTGAGTAGATAACTTAACGGACCAGACTCTGATACACTTTACTGATTGCATGAAATACTTCTTTCAACTCGTTCTCCTCTTGTCGTCCAACACTACAGCATTCATATGGATTTATTCAGTGTTGTGAGCGTCAGGCGCGTCTGTTTTTTCACTTCTCGCAATTCAGTGGCAATATTGATCACTTGAAGATCGGCGATCCAGTGGAATTCGAAATGACCTATGATCGTCGCACCGGCAAACCCATCGCTAGTCAAGTTTCGAAGATTGCACCCGAAGTGGTAAGTAGCAGTTTAATTGCGTAAAAGCCAAGTCCCATTTTAATACGATCCTTTCCCTTCCCATTTCAGGTATTGTCCGAAGAGCGCGTCACTGGCACTGTGACCACTGAACTGCGTACCGATAGCGCCAACAATGTTTTGTCATCCAACGAGACTACCGGGCGTATTAGCTATGAGAATCGTGGTGAATGCTTCTTTCTACCATATACCAAAGACGATGTTGAAGGCAACGTCAACTTGCGCGCTGGCGATAAAGTTAGCTTTCAAATTGCAACTAACCAAAGGTGAGTAACAGTGAATGATGATGCCTTTTTTGTGGACATCAATTAAACAGTTTGTATACTTCATTCGCCGCAGAGGTAACCTCGGTGCTTGCCACATACGCTTGGAGAATCCCGCACAACCTGTGAAGTATCGTGGTGTTGTTTGTTCTATGAAGGAGTCCTTTGGTTTTATTGAACGTGCTGATGTCGTTAAGGAGATTTTCTTTCATTTTTCCGAAGCCGAAGGCAACGTGGAACTTCGTCCGGGTGATGATGTCGAATTTACCATACAAACGCGCACCGTGAGTAAATCGCAGCACTAATTCCATTGGCTTGAGCCTAGATTGTAATATTTGTCTACAAACAGGGCCGCGAATTCGCCTGCAATATAACACGCTTGCCGCCTGGCTCCGTTATCTTTGAAGACGTTGATTCGACCATCTACAAGGGTCAGGTATTAAAGCCGTTGGATCGCAACAATCCCATACGCCAGAACAATGATCCCTTGCCCGGCCGTATACGCTATCGTGCGCTCGACTACTCCGAGGTTGAGGTGCCCTTCGGCGACAAAGATCAGAAGGGAGATTTCACTTTACGCCACGGCGATTGGGTACAGTTCCTACTCGCCACCGATCGACGCGATCAATTGCAACGTGCCACATCGATTTCACTGCTCGACGAAACCTTCAAAGTGTCGGGCGAGAAGCGGGAGCAGGGCGTCATTGCTTCGCTGAAGGAGGGTTTCGGCTTTTTACGTTGTGTCGAGCGTAATGTACGCTTGTTCTTTCACTTTACGGAAGTTTTGGACACGGTTAGTACGCAAGTGGAATAGTACGCCAAGAAACCCATAACTTATTTTGTTCTCGCACAAAAAAACAGAGTCGCGAAATCGATGTCAATGATGAGGTCGAGTTCACTGTCATTCAGGAGCCGGGCGTCACTTATAACAACTCACGATTGCAAGCAATACGCATTAAGCATTTGCCACCGAACACAGTACAATTTGAAACGCTCATGGCTAGCAACATAGAAGGTAATTCAACTACGGCGTATTTTCTGAGGGTTTTCCACAAATATTTGCCTTAATTTTAGGTTATGTTACGCGTGAGGCCCCTAAGAGTCCCGTAAAGTCACAAGATCGCGTTGAAGGCGGAGTAATCACCTACGATCATGGCGAAGTTAAAAAGACTATTATGTATTTTCTTAAAGACTGCGAAAAACCACCAAGGATTGGCGACCGCGTACGATTCGATATTTATCTGGTAAGTGCGGCCTTGAAATTCAGTGTCAGGTTTTTTATTAATACGGTTTCATTGTAGGTAAAACGTAACAAGGAATTCATTGCTGTCAACTTGCAACAGGCTACTCAGCCAGCGCCAGTGGCAGTGCAACAGCAGCAACAAGCTACACAACAAGAGCAGGAGAATGTGACCATTACCAACAGCGCACCAACAACAATAATAACAACAACGAATAATCAATTGCAGCCAATGAATCAAAACCAAAATGAACAGGCTCAACTCCCGAATGGTGTTGTTGTCACCAGCACCGCCGCCATACAAGTGCACAATGGTTATTTGCAACACAGCAGTGTCAGCAACAACAGCAGCAGCATTGCCGGCAACGGCACAGGACCACAACCCATCATGTCTACACCGAACATCGAAGATTTTAAGGTAGAGAACAATAATCACGCCGGCAACGAGCCAGGCCAAACCTATCGCGGTTTCATTGCTGTAATTAAGGAGAACTTCGGCTTCATTGAGACGCTTTCGCACGATGAGGAAGTCTTCTTTCACTTTAGTAATTACATCGGTAATCCGAATTGGCTTGAATTGGGCCAAGAAGTCGAATATACGCTCTCGCCGAATGGCAATACCTCGATTTCGGGCAATTGTCTGCCTGCCGAGAATGTGCGCACACTGCCAAAGGGCTCCATACCACAGCCGGGCGTATTGGATAGCGTACACAATGGCATTGTGGGGCGTCCATTGCGTTGCATCAATCCGGATCAACAGGAGTACGCCGGTCTAATTGAAATACTCGATGACAATCGTGCCAATGTTGTATCACAGCATGAGTTCGGCATCACCAGCTTGGTTAGCAAACGGGACTTGTTGCAGAAGGGCGATCTTGTGACATTCAAGATCGATGAACATGGACGCGCAGCGGAAATAAATGCGGTACGCCAAAAGAAACGTGCTACGGTCGATTCGATCAAAGGCCAATTTGGTTTTCTCAACTATGAGATTGAAGATGGCAAAAAGTTGTTCTTCCACATGTCCGAGGTGCAAGGCAATACGGTTACCTTGCATCCTGGCGATACCGTTGAGTTTTCCGTTGTCACTAATCAGGTAAGCAACGCAATCTGGGGAATCTGAAAAAGTAACTAACAATTTCTCAACACAGCGCAATGGCAAATCGTCGGCTTGCAATGTCTTGAAAATTAACGATCGTCCAGATCGTTTGATCTCACGTCTTAAGCTGAATGGTGATGACGGCGTGCCACGTCTCATATTGATACGTGCTCCGAAGGGACCGCAGGGCAAAGGCTTCGCGCCTCAGGCACGTCAAGCACGCATTCCAGGTGAGCTCTCAAACGCAATCGAACGGCCTTTGACTGGAAACCCTCTAACTATACCACCTTTCAGGCATATTGATGGAGTAATTAATGAAGTGGTCACATCTTAAATGCAAATCAAAGACAAAATTTCTCTTCTATTGTACGTTTTCTATTTATTGCTTATGATTTTTATTTATTCTCATTTTTATTTTTATTTTTATAAATATTGCTTGAAAAAAATTGTCTATACAATATAATGATAATGATGATAATAACGAAGAGCGAGATAAATATGGAATATTAATTAATATTACATTGAAAATTAACTTTTTAATCAAGAATTACAACAATTATAATAATAACCGCTTAGAGAAAAAATTATGAAAAATAAAGAGGAAATTGTAACAAAACAAAAAAAAAAAATCCAAAAAAAAAAATCAAAATGAAAAAAAACTATTTGCTAAATTATCAAAATATAAAAATAAAAAAATATAAGGAATTCGCATTAGAAGAGAAGAAGGAGGAACAAGAAGCACTATCTAAGGCTAATGAAAAGTATAGAGTGATGAGTAAGAGAAAAAGATTATCTGAGGAGTCAAAAAATGATATTAGAGCAGCAGTTAAATCGTGATGATGATAGAGAGGAAGAAACCAAATGATGATGAGGAATTTAAGCCGACGATGTTGTAAAATCCTATAGATCAGAGAGGTCGCATTCCGTCTGAGAGTGTTGAGAAAACAACACAGCAAAAGAACAACAACAACAACAACTTCAAGCGAAGATACACGCTATGCTACATACCCCCACACTCGACCCCACCCTTAATTAACGCTATGCCTAAGCAATGCTATTGTTAAAACTATGCTTTAAATTTTAACGATTTGGTTTTTATTTTTTAATTTTATTTAACAATTGTTTAAAGTATTTCTAAAATGCATCTAATTATTATTCTTATTATTTAACCATCTAGTTAATGCCAGGCTCTTGTTAATTGTCTATTCATTTCAAACTTGCTGCATTGCATCAAATTGCATTCATTAATTGTTTAATTGTAAATGAGCCATGTGCTGCATAAATTAAATTATAAATTATACTAGATTTATTTGAAAAAAAAAAGAATATAAAAAAAATACACTAAAAAAAAGACAAAAAGCAACAAAAAAATCGAAAAAAAAGAAATATGAGTAAAAGGCAAATAGAATTTGCTGAGCCAAAAATTATGAAAGCAACACTAAAATCGAACATTTAAACAATGAATCGCAAAAAAATCAGTGGAAAAACAATTTTTTATCAAATACAAAAACATTTTTAAAACAGAAATTCATAAAAGTCTAGCAACGGAAAGGAGTTAATTTAGAGTGAACAAAATGAATTTCAATTATTAAACTAAACTAAAAAATAATATAAAAAAAATAAAAAATAAAAAAAAATGTGAAAAATTACAAAAAAAAAATATGAGCAATATATATTTAAAAAACAATATGAAAAAAAAACAACAACAAGCAAACCATTTGGGATCAGTTCGTCCTAATTAAAATGTTAGCCTTGTTAGACAACTAATCACAGACACTCAGAGAACAGTTACATGCATGCAAACACAACCAACACACACACACACACACTTTCATACACAATGAAAAATGCATACAAGTAACGAATACACAAACAGCAACAACAACAAAAGAGAATCGTAACTTTAATATTTATTTAAAAACAAAAATCAAATGAAACAAAGCAAAGATAATGATGAAATCGATCGATGATGATGATGATGATGATGATGTGGCAGATAATGAACAAAGAGATAAAATTATGACAGGCAAAAAACTATTATGGTAAATCAGCAGATGCAAAAAAGTATTGTAATTTGACTATGATTACAAAGAAAAAAAGTAATAATAATAAAATACAAAATAATAAGATACATATGTGCTTGAATACGAAAAATTGCAACAAATACAAGTAAAAATAAAAATATTTCATTAAAACTATATTCACGAATTTTGTATTAATCTGTATTGCGTCTCGCGTCTGCTTTATTTACGACGTAGCCGTAGTTATATGCGTTTGGGATATGCAAAATTGCAAGAACTCAGCGACAAATGTGACATTTTCTGTGTAAGTAACTCAACACATGTGTAAGTTGCCTCGCCATTTATCATATAAATCAAACGTTCTTATTATTTGTTTTATAAATAAATTGATTTATATATATTTATTATTCAGATCAGCGCTATGCGCTTTGCTTGAGTGTAGTTATACAACTAACTGCTTAAGTTATCTTAAAGGCTAACGAAACCACGGTAGCCAGCGCGTACAGCGCTTTGTCACGTTGCATAGGCACGTGGAGATTTGGACAACGAAGGAGTTTCATGTTACCGCTGGTAGCGGATGAAGTGCAGACCTATTGTCAGCAAATAATGTGGTAACGGGAATACTGTGCGTATTGCAAGGTTGCAGCAGAGGTAAAATGCATTGAACTTAATATGCTCATGTGGAGGCGAGTGTTAACTTATATGCAATAAATAATAATCTGTAATAAATTCTATTTCCGCAGTTCTGGTTCTTATACAATTCAGACCTCGAAAGTCTTCAGTCATTTCAGTCAAAGCTATTGCAGAGCATCGTGACTGCACTGTGGTTTTCAACAATCAAAGAAGAACTCATCAAGCACAGCTCATTAGATTGCAGTATCATGTCAACCCCCCAGGCAATCAAGCTCCTGAAAAGGCTAGAATTCCTAGATCATCCATTCCTCATTATGTGATTTTTAATCATTATAAAATTCACTGGCTATCGCTTGACGATAGTAGCAAACAAGGACTATAGACAAAGAAGAACAGTTCCGGTGCTTGCTGCTAAAATTCGTTGCTCCCACACGTACCCAATAAATGAAGCCTAGTTTTGCAAGCATCTACACAACAAATCCGTTTTACATATAATGTTATAGTAACAACTCGCCCTAATGTAGCTTAAATAAGACAAAGCAAATATATAATAATAGCTCTATGTAATAGAATTATTATTTAAGCTACTACTAATGGTTTCGTTAGGCAGATGTTGTGCTGCCTCAGAAAGTAGAGTTCTTCCTGGCACTTTAAGCACTATTTTACACAGCACAATTATTTTATTATTTATTTATTTTAATGAAATGGAATTGAAAAAAAAAACCATTTTCACCTTAATTTGAAACGCGCGCAAAATAAAAATCCTAAAATCGCTTCAGTATATTTTGTGCGCACAATGAGAAAACAAGTCTAGATTTCGACAACAGCTTTATCCTATTATGTTCAAAACTATTTTATTATGGATGTTGCACCCAACCATACACATTGCCAAAATTTCATTGAAAGCGGTTGGGTGTTTACGCAGATTAGCTCGTTGAACAAAATTTTATCAAAATCGGTCCAGCGGTTGCCGCGTCCATAACCGACAAACAAACAGACTTCCAATTTTATATATGTAGATTATGATTTTTCACAAAATAAGTTAATGTAATCTGAATCAAAAGATTGTCACACATGCAGCTCATTTCGTCTTTCAGCCAGTGTAGACGAGTTCTCTGTATATTGCAGAACTACATGATTTTAACGGTCCAGGGTAAGTCCTCTATGTTGTCTATTTATTTAGTGAATGTATACATGTAGGAGGCATATCTTTCGTATCTTTTATTCATACCGTATAATTGCGTTCCTCTGTACGATATAACTTTTCACCTATAAAGTTGGCTTCGTTCTCGAAGTCAGCATAGTCACGTCGTATTGTTGTAGCGGAATACAAGTACCCGCTGGAAGTTGAAAATCCTTGGCTAAAGCATACTTTCCTAGGTCGTTACCAATTGCCGTATTAGCGCAGTGCTATTTCATTGTTATAGAAAAATACGAACCAACTCCTGAGGAAATTTTTCGGTGTTTAAGTGGGATCAGTGGGATATCCAAAAATTTGGTAGTCCTGAGCCACAAAATGTTTTTTTCTTTTGTTTCTGTGGAAACTAATAGAGCTTTTCGTCCATACTAAATTACAATACATCAATGTATATCTCAACTGCCTGCTATAATTAGCACTATATGATAATCGCATGCATATTCAAAACCCAAGCCCCACAACTGAAAGACACCAGTTTATAGTTTTATATATAAGAATAATTTTATCTGCTGAAATGACTATGGAAATATTTACGAGTATCTCGCTACAAACGACGTTCTCGACTCAACTCGACTTCTACCACACAATCTATGACGTAATTAAAAAATATAATGAGTATATATGTATATGTATTGCGACTGTAATAAAATAAATACGCATTATGTATATGCTTTCTTGTATATATGATTTGAGTTCTTGTATATAAGTATATAAGTTTAACTTCTTTGTTGTATGTACTGCCTCAACTTTTGCCGCTACCTCTGCTTTAATGTAACTGACTTAATGCTTTGAATATTTCTGGCGCTCTTATAAACTGCTTAAAGGGGTAGAAAAGTGGGGCCTACGATTATATAAAATTTCGAGCTGTTTTATTTTTTTTTTAACAGGTTAGATAGCTGCGTCTGAAGTGGTGCCACACTAGTAGATTTCCAGGATCATATAGAAGAAGCGTGTTGACATGGAGAATAAAAAAAAAATGTTATGAATTGTTCACTGCTCTAGGGCGTATAGAACCTACACAAGTCTCTTCATTATTATTATTATTATTTTTTAATAACCAAGATATGTTGGTTGCATAAATCGCACAGTTTTTGTCTGACAGGGTGGCTGATTAGCCTGCCGCTAGCGGAACATATAGTAACCAAATTAATGGATATATTTCAAGTGTTGTTTATTTTGTGGCTTAAGTTGGTCATACACGATAAACATGCTCGTGTGATTCGCTCGTGTTTGCGCGTGTATGTACCTCGTGTATGGTCAGCTTTAACGAGTTGATATTTTCGTGGATAGAAAGTGTATTAGATCTGGAGATGGTTACTTGTACTTCCCGGTATATATATATATATATATATATACATATATTTGAATAGAAGTTCTATAATACTAAAATCATAGGCATGTTTCATGTTTGGAATTATTGTATATACATATAGCTCACATAACAACGCTCAAGTTTAATGTTGGCCTCGTGTTGCTGTACTCTTTCTAGTGTGGCACCCGTATACACGACGAACATGCTCGTGTTATGCGTGCGAGCAGCTGAGTAACATTTGAAATTTTAAACGAACATCGGCGCGTCAACAGCGCCATACATGACGAACATGCTCTGACAAACGCGCGTATGATACGAGCGTGCTCGTCGTGTATGGCCAGCTTAACTATAAAAAGCTGGCATTAATTTAGATTTTTCTTGATCTTCTTTTTATTTTAATATTATTTTTTTTGATTATAGTGTTCGATTAGGTATAAAAAGTCGAGTTAATTTCAAATAGTGCAACGGCTACACGCTGAAAAAGTCTGTGGTTCTAACTCGTTTATGCGCATTGATTATGAAACTTGATTGTAGCCTGAGTCAGTGTGGCGCGTGACTAAACACTAAACTATTTTAATACATGAATTTTTGTGGCACACTGCCATATGCCAAATTTGTTTGGTAATTTTTTTAAAAATTTATCCGGATTAAAAATTGAACAATAAACCAGAAAATATCGTCGGTACTCGTAGATATAGTGTTTATATGCAAATCGTAAGCGGTAATTTACGAATGTCTGTTTTGTTTTATTTTGAATAATTCGAGTGCTTGAATTCTGGGTGGGCTATAGAGTTCGGTTTATCCCAAATTCCGGTTATGGGTTTACAAGTTATGCATATTCGAAGCATATGAGTGCGTAAGCCTTAGGATAGTTTAGATTAGATTGAGTATATGCCTAAATGTAATTCTAGATGGTTCTTTGCTCGTTCATTGGCTCCGCCAAAGATCCAAGTAAGGATTTCTTCAAGTCTGTTGTATCCAGTGAGTGAGTGAGTGAATGAATGAGTGAGTGAGTATGTGAGTGAGTGATTAAATGTAATGATGAGTTATCCGAATTTTATTTCTCGGATTTTCCGTCTCTTATACTTATAGCACAAGGAGAGCTAGGATAGCGCTTTAAGGGTAGTTGATAATTGTGGTGTCGCCATCCCCGCACCTGCGCACCATTCGCACCTACGACGCTCCGTTATTGAGCTGAATCACACTTAGCTGACTTAGATTGACAAATTCGGCTGTCTTTATTGTGGTTGTGTCGCAACACTCGACCCGCACACCATTCAGGCGGTATTCTTGGAGACGAATTCACGCAGAATATCACCAGCCATTTCGATGTTGTTCCGTGAGATGCCCAACGCTGTGATCGCATTCTCCTTCGAATAACCCGCATTCATCAGTCTGGCGATGTACTCCAGATTGATGTTCTCGTACGGCACGTTGTTGCAGTCTTTCTGATTGATCGTCACGTTCGCATAGAGCAAAGGCTGCTGCTGCTGTTGCTGTTGTTGTTGCTGCTTCGTTTGCTTCGATTGTTGTTGTTCCAATGCTGAGTGCTCCGGCCATGTGGCTGTGTTGGTTGCTTGATGTTGTTGTTGCACTTCATTCTCATTTGTTTGTTGTACTACGGCAGTTGCTGCAGCGGCCAACGTTGTCGCCGTACAGAGCTGTGTATAATGCCCGGTGGTGCACGAGTCCACAGTAATCTTAGCCAAACGCGCCTCCAAAGGTCGCGTATCGATGAGCCCGCTGATTGTCTCCGTCGGCCCAAAGACTACAATTTCCTCATCCAATATCGAGAGCACTGGCGTCACGCAGCTGCTGCTGCTAGTGCTAGTGGTGATTGCCTGTTGTTGTTGTTGTTGTTGTTGTTGTTGTTGTTGCTGCTGCTGCTGCTGCTGCTGCTGCTGCTGCTGCTGCGATTGACGCAACTCATCCGCCAGCGTATCGACGAATGTCGCTGTCACATGCGGCGGTATCGGTGGCGCCGTCGTTAATGGCGGCATATTGTCCAGACTGCAATGAATATATTCCACGCCCTTCTTCATCGCTGGTATGCCACTCAGATGTAGCTTGTCCGTGCCCGGAGTCTCTACGCCCGGCGATGACTTGCGCGGCGGCAGCGGCGGTGCTTCAGCGACACGCTGACGACTACCGCCGACGACGAGTTCTTTGTGTTGCGGCGTGCTGCTGTTGCTAGGCGTCGTTGACGTTGCACCCGTAGCTGATACGTTGGCTACATCGTGCAGATTCTGTAGTATTGCATACGACGAGTTCGAGTTATCGTTTGCCTCCGCCTTACTCGGCAGCTTCTGTCCGTATGTCGAATTCGAAACACAAGCACCGATCAGCGGTGCACTCATGCGGTTGGTGGATTTCTGAGCGGCGCCCACATTGCCATTAGTTAGTGGATTGTTGGCAGCTGCCGTTGCTGCCACTGTTGTTGCGGCATTACTTGTAGTGGCGCCACCACACAACAAAGCACTAACTTCCGTTGCTGCATTATTCATTGGCGGCGCTGATGGTTGCTGCTGCGTTTGCTGCTGTTGACCACTGCTTGTGTTGTTAATGTTGCTGGTGCTGGGCAAACTGAGCGTAGCCACACCACCACAGCCAGCGTACAAATCATTCTGCACTGCCATCAAACTGGGCGTGGTACTGCGCCGCCCCAAACGTGGTGACGTGTGTGGACTATGCCGATCCAATGATTGTTGACCATTGTTGGTGCTCAATGCGTGCAGCGACGATGTTGCAATATTAAAGTCGCCCATGTCCTGAAGAGTTGTGGCAGCCAAATGTGAAAAAGACAGTGAAAGAGTAGGCAAAAATTAGAGAATTTTTTTTATTTTGTTGTTTTCTTTTTTTTTTAAGGGAAATTAATTTACAACAACTCAAACAAGAAAATGCCAAACTGCAGCAGTAATTATGCAATAAAATATATAATATATAGCAAGATGCATATATATATATATATATATATATATATATATATATAAATACAGAAAAATAAAGAAATAAAAAGTTTAAGCAATAAACCATTTATTTTTTAAATTTATTATAAAAAAAAGAAAAAGGAAAATATAGTGTATAAAAATAAATATAAAAAATAATAAAATATATTATAAAAAGAAAAATAAAAACATGTAAAATAATACACAATCTATACTAATCTCTACTAATAATGTTATAAGATGGTAGTGTTTGTTTGGATGTTATAGATAATTTTCGAAACCACTCATCCGATTTTAAAAATTCTTTCACCAGTAGAATGCCAAGTAGTCACTGAGTGTCTTGGGCTATATATATTTATTTGATATTTTTTAAAATAAAGTATGTTTTCTCTTAGGATTAAGTTTTGCCAAAACTACTGTAAGACCAAACACAGAAAGTTTTGTACTCTTTTCCTACTGTTTCTGCTATGCTTCTTCTTCCTTTTTGTGTTTCTGAGTTGTTTGCAAATAGAGTGAGAGCGGGTATTTGTGACAACGGTGATTACGCTCAGTTATGAGCGCAACCCTAACGAAGTCGGCTGTTGGCGGCTATTAAAAAAATATATAAATAAAAATTTTAAATTGTAAAAAAATAAGCATTGAAAAAATTAAAAAAATTAATTACATTTAAAATGAAAAATAAAAATTTATAAAAAAAATTTTAATTATAAAAAGAAAAGGAAAAAAGTTAAGACATAAAATATATCAAATAAATATATAAAGCACATAGAAACATATAAAATATAAATATATATATGTATATAATTGTGTATATCGATAATAAGAATTGGCCAACCAAAACCCAAAAAAACCCAAAAGATATCAAACCGAACCCAAGGTAAATGTTTTAGCGCGATAGCCCTTATGGATGCGGATAACATGAGTTTCTAACAAATGCACAAACAATGTCATATATATATAAATATACCTAGTGTATAAAATTATTAGCTACTAATAAACAATAAAAAATATTTATCTAATTGACATATAAACAAAAAATGTATAGACAGTACAATATTATTTATATAAACAGTAACAAAATTATAAACAAAAATATAATTTATGTAGAAGATATTAAAAATCAGAAAATATTAAAAAGTAGAAGTAATTACAAGATTTAAACAATAAAATAGTTAAACAATTACAAATAAACAGTAAAAATATACGACAATGCAAACTATATATTGACAATCAAAATGGACACGTCAAAAATATATGCAATAGAGTAATATGAGTAATAAAATGTATAATTAATAAATATATAAAGAAAGCATTAAAAATATAAGCAATAAAAAACATTTCTTTTTTTTAAATAAAATTGCGAAAATTTATTAAGGAAATTAAAATAAATTTCTTTTTATGATTTTAATTAAATTAATTTTTTGTTTGATAATTTAGTTAATTATAGTTTTAAAATTTGTTTAAATTAACATGAATTAATTTTAGAACGCAGATTATAACTAACTAACTACTACAAATAATAATAATGATAAGGATAATAATAATAGCATTATAATAATGATCATGAAAGATACAAATTAAATACAAATTAGTACGTACTAGAAATAAGCATGCGCACACAGTCGCTGTCGCCGACTTGAAACTGGTTACGTTTATACGACAACTTATTATTATTGTAAAATGATAAATGCAATTTCAAATACATCGGAAGATTTCACCTAGCTTAGCACTAATACACAAATCATAATCAAAATCGTATACGAAAAAATAATTTTTTTTTTTGTTTTACTTATTTATGGCCGAGAGAACTTTGCTTGGTTTTTTCTTTTTACAATTTTTTTACAGCTTCCTCATCATTAAAAACTAACTTAAATTTTAAATATCAAATCATTTTTATTATTATAGTTTTGTTCATTTTGCGACACAATTTGTTCCTCTACTCCTACCTCAAACACTAACGCCGCCTCTAATAAGGTCTCCACTAACTCCTACTACAACGTACTGCTCTCGCACATTTTCTGCGCGTTATAACCAATAAAAAATAAATTACAGTCTTAAGGAACAAGTTCTCAGGCATGAGAAATCATTCAGAATACATGTAGGCAATTTTCATTGCTTCTTCGCCAACACATTGAACATATAAAAAATCGACTACTACAACTAGGTTTATCTTTGGAAGTATTAAACATAAGCTAAGCAATTTTTAAAACTCTATGCAATACAAGAAGAAAAATCATGCAACTAATTAATTAAATCATTTTTCTTTTTAGCAAAAGGTGCGCGCACAAAATCTCATTTGGCGCGCTTCTCGAAAAAAATTCATAAAAATTCGCTTGCGTCTGTTTTGAATGGTAATGATATATGATGATTATATATACAAATTTGTGTGCTATTCAGACACTTCGTTAATGAAGTCGGTTTGTTTCGTGTGCTTTGAGACGTGCTCAAGAAGTGATCAAAAAATTCAAACATATAAAAAATCAACTGATAAATTCGAAAAGAAAAAAAAAAGTTATACAAGAAAAAAGCAAAGCAATTGAGAGTAGTCGAAAATAACTCGTGTATTTTGTGTTAAAAGAACTGGAAGCAGCAGAAGATTGTATAAAAAAAAATAAGCAAGCACAGCACACAAGAAATTTGTTAATGAGAACTTCCGCTGCAAGCGCACAAGCGTGCTAGCGTATGAGCCTCAAAATTGGCGTACGTCGTAGTCGTCATCATCATCATCATAATTGTCGTCATATAACTAACGACAGCCACAACAACTATAAAACGATGACGACGACGACGACGACATTTAATAAGATTAGCAATGAACACGAGTGGAGCAGCAGACGAAAACCGACTAAAATAGACTCGACATTTTGTTTGCTGCTGCTGTTGTTGTTGCAGCTGCAATGCATAGTCTGCTGCATGTATATACAATGAGTGTGTGTGTGTGTCTGTTTGTGTGTATGCCATATGTGCATTTGTGCTTTCGAGTCTCACGCTGGGTGTCTGTCTACATGAATATGATTTTTGCTAATAATTTAAAACAAAACAAAACAAAAAAATGCTTTATGATTGAGCCGCCTTGTTTCGTATGATCGCTAACTAAAAACAAACAACAACACACAGATAAAACAACTAAAAAAATGTTAACTATTAACTCTATCTATGTTGTGTGTATCTAAATGCTGCTTTGCATTTTATGCAAAAAAAAAAAAACAAACAAACAAAAAGCATTTGAAACGGCCAAACGCGCGCGCTTTGGCTGCGGCTGCTGCGGCGCAAAATAGTGTGGCGTGTTGTGGCTGTGGGCTACTGCGGCAGCGCTTTGATCGCCATACACGAGTAAGCGTTTTGCCCAAACTATACCTCTGTATCATCATCATCCTGCACCGTATGTCGTCCATTTGTAGCGCTGCGATTGTGTTGCTTACGCGGATCGAATGCATCGACAACGATTTGTTCGGTGCCTTTGATTTCCGCACGACAAAAAGGGCAGCCCTATTTGGAGCGGAATTCGTAAATTAGCAGGCGGTCTCAGTGTATGAAATGTGCTTACTCTCACCTGTCCTTCAGAGTCAACTTGCCACGCGGTTAAGCAAGGCGTACACAGCAGATGGCCACAGGGTTCTATGCGTATGTCTTTGTCGTTTTCTGCGCAAATTTTACACAACTGGAAGGTGCTGCCTGTGGGTTTGGGGAGTAGAAGATTGTTCGAGTAATTTTTGGCAGTTATTTTTATACCATGGTTGCACTATATTTACCCATTTCACAGTAAAGCTCATATTGTTCTTGTGTCACAGTGATATGATCCTCTGTAGGACTTTGAACGGCGGAGCTTAGATCTGGATTGTAAGCCTGACCATCGGGATACAAATAGAAGCCCTCCCTAAGGTATAAATACAAAATTAATTTTATTTTTATAATTCGAACTGATGCAAGCGACTCACCGATGCCCATCGAGTAGCGCTTGACACAGCGATTTGTTTTGTGGTATTGTTTGCAAAATTTCACCATCCGCTGTTACGTAGCCAATGGCCCATTGACCTAAGCGCGTACACGATAATCTGGTCAAAGGTTGAGAAATAGTTTATTAAAGCTTTGACTTTACTAGAGACACGAAAGTTAACTCACCTAAATACATAACTGCCAGCTTTGTGTATGTAGCGTTGTAAACGCGCTTTGACCTCATCGTAGGTCAGAAAGGCAACATAACCGGGATGCGTTACAGCGAGTATCTGCCAATTGCGTAGCAGCGTAACCCACGGTTGAAAGAGACGCGTGAAAACGTCAAATTCAAAATTCGAAATGTAATCGTTGCATGTCAGATCGATTGTAGTCTTCAAAGCCATTGCTTCCAAGCCCGATGAAATCGGATGTACTTTATTCAGTTCCTGACGAAAGATTTTCCAAGGCACTAGAGTGCTGTAAGCACAAAGAGACATAGGCAATACGATTAGTTTAGTCCAGAGTCGGAAACAGACGACTTACCTATTGGCAAAATTGCTCTTCCAGAATTCCGCCGCATCTGCCTTCGTAATCCGAAATTGATCGCCAGCGAATACGCCATTCGGAAAGATCGCCTTCAGTTCGCTGAGCATATGTGAGAACACCAAACTGAGCTTTGTCAGATTCCGGCGATAATGCGAGTTCTCATCGAACATTTTCTCTTTGCCCTCCTTGAAAAGTTTGATTGCTTGCTTGCATTTGCGCATTAGATTGTTGATGAACACATTGAAATGCTCATTCGCATGCAGCAAGTGCATCTGATCCTCGTTCTTTGAGTAGATCAGCCGTAAACGTTGATACGTATCCGGTAATATGTCCAAAATGAAGGGCGGACTATTTTTTAGATTCATTTTTGGCTGCTGGCACAGTTTTACGACTTTGTCCATCAGTTTCCACGTCTTCTCGAGCGTTTTCTTGTCCGTCGACAGACGTTGCGGACCGCATGCCTCCGAGAATGCGCCATGCAATTTCGAGAATATCGAAGTAATATTTTTCGATTGTGATTGTATACGACTTGTACGGCCTGTCGCCATTTTTTCTACTCAAACCACACGCTCTCGACTAACTTCCGTCTGCCTGATTATCAGTCAAACGTTCGGTCTGTTTGACTTGATGTTTGGACGTGTGTCCGTCCGTTATTGTAGGCTGCACGTCGTGCTCGGCGTTCGGTATGTGTGTGTGTTTGCTTTTATGAGCTTCGCGTGTGTGTGTTTGTGTATCAGGGAGTTTCACTTCACTTTACGACGTCGACGGCGCTAGCGACAAACACGGCAACGTCGTGAATGGCAACGTCGGAATGAACGCGTTCTTTTCGTTTATAAAACACATAAATTCGTTGGTAAAATTCTAGCGCCGTTTTGGGCTACGGAATTGCCCAATTTACGCTGTTAACTCGTTTTAAACGTATTTTCCACGGTCCGCCACCAATTTTCAATGAAAAACAATTATCAGTGTGTCCGAAGTTTCAGTGTTGTGCAGTGCCATGCAGTGATCAGAGTTGTCAAGAACCAAAATTTAGTCAACATAATTTTTATGTGAGATAATTGTTAAATAGGGAGAAAATTACCATTCAAATAAAAAAAATCAATTAAATACATATAGATAGATATATGAAACAATTTATTTCATGTTTTCATTGTAATTTATTACCCCGAATATACTACGTATGTTATTAATAATCATAAATCTTTCTTTATACAGTAATGTAAAGTTATTTTAGCTTAACCACTGATATATATATATAGATTATAACTACAGATTAAAATATTAAAATTATTTCATTTTCCATTTAAATAAAAATTTAATTTATTTCAAATATAAATTTAATATGATGACAACTCAGCTCGTTTGTTTAAGCTAGTTTTCTCTCTCTGGCTTACACATCCTTACGATGTTTCAAGCCGTACGCACTTTCAATGTCGTTTTCATTTTGCACGCCGTTGCTTTCGGTAAAACATCACCTTTGAAAATTATTCAAAACACGCGCCAACTGTGAATTTCAAATGTCCCCAAACGCCGTGCTTTCTTAATTTTTTTCTTTTTCACTAATGATATATTCGCCGATTACAGATTTATAGTATACGCTCAAATTTAACAGCAAAAAGACTCATTTAGCACAGAAGAAAAGCCCTGTGAAAGTTTTTTGATTTTATGGCTCACTTGTAGGAAATTCCACTCTTTCACTTTGCGAAAGGCATCAATAGCAACAACGTGAGCAGTAATAAAAACAGCAGCAAGCCAAATTAACTAAAGTATTTGCAAAAATGCCATTTAATTGAAGTGTTTGGTTGCTTTTTCCTGTGCATATTTTCTCACCTACCATTTATATAACACTTTTCTGTGTGCTTCATGAATTTCTATTTCATTCAACAAGAGCGGCAACAACAAGAAAAAATTGGAAAAGATGAGTGAGATTGCAGCAACAAGACAGACGCTATCTACCACGGTTATTAAATTTGAACCAGTTGCTGCAAATGCTTTCTGCAGTTTTTTGTTGTTGTTGTCAACTACATTTTCTGCAGGCTATATTTTTGTTGTTGTTGATGTCTTTTTTTTTCTTGTTAATATGCCAAACACACAATTTCACTTTCCTTTTTCATTGGCAGCCGCTCAAGAGTTTGTTAACACTTTGGGAAATTTTGCGAAAAATCAAAAAGTTGTGCCAAAAAAAAATAAAAAATAAACAGAAAAATTCTTCAAAATTCAAAAAAAGTTTTTCGTGCATTTGCCATTTTGCAAATTTACTTGCGACCAGCGATTTTGAAAGCAAAAATCACATGCAAATAAAAAGTTATTAATAAAAAAATGAACAAACCACTGATCATTGACAAACCTTCGCAGCATTTCGGACAGACACTTTTGGAGAATGTCCAGATTTGATTTGCCAATTGCCATTTTTATTATGCAGCAAACGTCTTTATTTATTGCTCTTCCCATTTCATTCGCTGTACTTCCCATTTTGCATTTCCTTTCTCGTGCTTAACACACCCGTCATTCATTCGGCAGTCCGTCCATTCATCTATCGCTTCTGTCATATTTAATTTGTGCATAGCTTGCGCCGAAACTAACGGTAATCGTGCTGCAGCTGCAACCGCAAACGTCGCCTCGTTTGGCGCTACCACTTCTAACTGACCTCATTTCGGGTGACGATCTTTGATTTTATGTTTGCTTTTGCTTTGCTTATTTTAGTTTGGCCGCAATGCACACGAAGTCAATCTCATCGAAAAACTGAGCTCAGCTGACCCTTTTTTATGCTCTGCAACGCCGCCGCTCAAGTGTAAAGTTTGTGGCCTAAAACTGAAGAACAAAAAACAACAACGCTTCTGTGTGCGCTGTACCATGTACTTTCTTCTGTTGCTGTCCGTTCGTTGATCGTCTGTCTGTCCGTCAGTCAATTTACTCCTAACGTGTTATAATTTGAGTCTATAAACTGCACAACGGCTGCCACTTTTGTCAAATTAAATTTGTATTTAGCTCGATGATTAAGTCGCCAAATGCAAGAAGGCAGAGCATCAATAAAAAGAAAAATCAAACAAAAACAACATAAAAAACAATAAAAACTCCATTTAAATCGCGAACAAGTCTTTTCATGCAGCACCTCAAAGGCAAAAGCCAGAAAGTCAAAAAAAAAAACGAAAAGCAAATCTTATTGGGAACGCAACAGCAGCAGCGACAACAATGCCAAACGAAGCTTAAAATATCAACAACAACACAACGACAATAAAAAGGAAAAACTCTCGCGTGTCGCATGCGCAGAACAGCCGACTTCATAAGCAACAACAATGAACAAATTAGAAATGCCTCTGTTGCCGTGTGCGCAAAGAAAGAAGGTGCGACTATGAAGATGAAAATGAAACAACAACACACATGGACGCTTTTCCCTATGCGCTGCACTTCGTATTAATGCGCCGCATCGTCGACTGCAAAGGCATAGGCAACGGTAACGGCAACTTCAACGTCAACAGCGTCAGCGACGTCGATTTGATGTTTATGACAACGTCGTTCTCATCGTTGTCTTCTTTTGGGGGGTCTCCATGCTCCGATCGCAATTGCCGTGCACCACGTCGCCGCCGAAGAGAGTTTCATTTTCTTTGCCGACGACGGCATGACTTTTTAGGTCCCTCCCCACCAGCTCCTTGTTTGATTTTTCGTGCATATTGCGCTAAGCATGGCCAAAGCTCTGCGAAAATGTTTGACAGCGCAGCAGTTGTGCGTTGTTCGCGTGTTGCGCCGCTGCTGCTGCCACTGCCACTGTGCGCCGTCGCTGTCACTGTCGCCTTTCACTGTTCATATAAATTTGTACGACTTTGCGAATCGCGCATCATTCTGTAGCCGATTGGCTAACCTTTCTCTTCTAGTATTGCCAGCCACCTCGTTTAGTTCATCTCGTCTCGTTCGGCGTCGTTTCTTTCAATTCAATTCGATTCGGTCGGTTCGGTCTGTGCAATTTTTTTTTGGCTTCTTTCGCCTGGCTGTGTGCACTCTCCTGCCTCCAACGGGAAGAGGCCGGAAAAAAACTGGAGTAACAAAAATAAAAAAGAGTAATAAACTCAGAGCCCAACAAACAATAGCAAGCAGTGAAGTAGAAAGAAATAACAAATACAATAGCGGCACGGCAACAACAAAAAAGAAGCATCATCATATAAAAAACACATTTGTGCCTCTCATTCATTAAAATCAAATCAGAATTTATGCAGCGGCAGACGATTTAACGGATCACTTCAAGCGCGAACGTCAACGAGTGCAGAACGCTTGATTTTTCATTTGGTGTTGTTCTTGTTGTTTTGGCTTTTTTGTTGTTCGTGTGTTGTCTTTTCTTTTGTCTGTGCGCATAATAGGAGTCGGAGAAAGAAGAAACAGAACAGTAGTAGCGGTAGCGGTAGCAGCAGCCCAATTGGAAAGGCATCCGCTTTGTAAGGCAACGAAGAAGGAGAAGTAGAAGCTGTGAAAGGAATCAAAAGCGCGGAAGATACAAAATGAATTTGAATTAAAAGCAAGGCAGTACAAATAAAACGAAATTAGTGCGAAAAAGAAAGAGCAACGTGTGGATTGAGTGTGGAGTGAAAAGAAGTGCACCAAAATACAAGGGTAGGAGCAGTATAAGACAGCTTCCGAATCAGTGGTTCTCAATTGTTTGTTGGCGTGTGTTAAGAGGTCAAACGAACGGGTTAAGTGCTGAGTTAGTGAGTGAGTCAGTGAGAAGCAGAACAAGAAGTGTGAAGTGTCGTGGTCGTGATTGAAGCCGACGATTGCGACGAAGTGATTGCGAAAGAAAGTGAGTGCAGAAAAGGGCGTGCAAAAAAAGCAAACGGTACAAGTTGTTGAAGACTCAGCGGTAGTAGCGAGCGACCACATAACCGTTTCGGCAGGCACGACAGCAACTACGCCAACTTGGCCGCTGCTCCAGTTTACATATACACACATAACCAGCAAACATAAATACAAACCGCGGCTAACCCCGAAAGCCATCGACACGAAATTTGTGGTTAGTTACTGAAAGATAGTGAAGCAGAGCGGTGTGGAGTGGTCTAAGACGTTGTCTAGAGTAAGGCAGGCAAATAAAGTATTCAGCCAGCCAGCCAGCCAGTGTGTCGGGAGACTAAGCAGGCAGCAACTTTCTTTGTCGTGATCTTGTGATCGCTACCGTCGCCACTGCCAACGCCATACGAGCCAGACCCAAGTAGACCGTGCGCGAATGTATGAACTTGCGCAGCCCAACAACTCAGAAGAAAAGCATTTCGATTGTTAACGAGCGAAAGCGTACATACACACATAAGAGCCATAGACGCATACACACACCCGCACACGGTCATCTTAGATGCAAGATCTGGAAAGTGCAACAGTGAAAATGTATCAAGCAATTAAATGCAACTGCACACACGCTGCCTGCTGCAGACTCGCTCGTAACGAAGCTACAAACTTTTGCGACAGCATCAGCAGCGGCAACATGGAACGATCTGTGAGCGGGGGCAAACATTTTAAGCCATCACAGCTGTTCGCGCGCAACGTAGCTATTCACCTCTCGGCATTACTACTGTTGCTTCTACTGACGACGTTCGCCAGTCCAGTCGTACAAGGTAAGCTAAAGTAAGGAATAAGTATGGATGGAAAAGAGAGTAAGGCATTTACAAACGACCTCGCAGCAATTACTTTTATTGTTGTTGTTTGTGTTGTTGTTGTTTGAGTTCAAGTGACGTTAAAAAAAATCCATACATACAAACCTTCTTTTCGCACCTTCTCCGCCACATACCAGCTTCTTCCAGTTCTCAACCAACATCTGCTCCTATCCCCCTGCTTGGAATTCCTTCTCGTCACGTTCGTGTAGAGTCATAAATTTCTTGCTCAATTTGTCCAAGCAACAAATAAATTCATTAGAAGCATCCACAATAACGCACTCTGAACCATTTTTATGCGTGCTTCTATTGCTCAGTTGCGGAGTGCGCTGGGGGGGAGAGTTTGTCTCTCCTTTGACTGCCCACATTGAAAATGTTGTTTAGTACGCCTCTGCAAATGGAAATGTTTATCATTTGTGTGTGGGTTGGGGAAATTCACCTACTCTTGTTGAACAGAATCCATTCCTTTTCATTTCATGTTTGTTAATGCCATGCCATGCCATGCTATTCCCCAGCCATGCATATGACTTCGCTAGCGTTTCGTTCATCATTATCACGAGCATCAACATTCATCATTATTATTTTTGTTGTTGTTGTCATAATCATCATAGTTCTTGTCATTATCACCATTGACGTTGTCATGATCGCCATTGTTTTCGTCATTATCGACCATAGCTTCATATTCCACTTTTGAAAATTATACGTTAGGTTTTGCAATTGATGGCATCCGCGCTACTGTTAGCCTGCCCTGCTCGCTGCAGTGTGAATAGCTTGTGGGAAGAGTACGCCAGTCACAACGTGTAGTGAGGGGGGCTTATGGTCAGTTGCTTGCGATTGTTTTTGTCGTTTTCTGCATGTTTGAAGATCATTGTTTATGATTATGATTTGCGCATTGTTGTTGTTATTGTTGTCTTATTTTCTTCGCTTGGCTTTATTTTTATTTTATTTTTTCTAATCTTCTCATCTCGAGAGCATGGATTAGCCAGCAAGCGTTGTGTTCAGCTGCCGCGAATTTCGTCTAAAAACTGTGGGTTCAATTATGCGCTTTTGCTCGTGTTGAGGGAATTAATAGTATTCTTCTGTATTGTTGTTGTTGTTGTCCTCAGTGTTTTTGTTGTTGTGTTGTTCCGAATTGTTTTCGTAAGCTTTCTTTATTGCACATTAACTTACTTTTTTTATTCGTAGTTTTTGGCAGAAAGGCAATTAAATCCGATAACAAATGTCTTTCTAACTGTTCGCGCAAATTTCTCTTGGTTCGTTGAAAAGTACACGTCTTCATGTGGGCAGTGCAACATTGCTACTTGGGCTTTCTTGTAGTTATAGTCTAACTGGTTAAGTTCTGCCGTTTTAGAATAGAAAATAATTATGCGGGCCGTGGGATAGTGTGGTTCTTAATGATCAGCAAGTAGTTGTTGACCTCCTGCGGTAGTGCAATAAAATTAGGCTCAACTGACTGTAAAATACGTTTTACCTAATTAAGTAGAAAACTCCCTTTTAGGTAGATATTTTGCAGCAGTAATTTTAGGGACGTCAAAGTTTAATTTTTCTAAGCAGCCATTGTCACAGAAAGATTTTTACTTGGTAAAAGTTCACGAACGAAAATCATAACTACATAAAGTCTTATATACATATTAACTAGGAAGAATCCCGGCGCCGCTCACACACATCAAATTGTTTTTAACGTTTTGAATATGATCACCACCAATAACGCACTAACCCTCGATTTGAGTTAACCTTTTTTTTTTTGTATTTTTCATTGACAGACTTTCGATTTCGAATTTGACATACATAACAACGGCAAACTGATGTAGCAATATTGAGATGTGTATACTCTCATGCAATTCCATTCATAATATAAATGGAATTTCCCGACTTTCCCAGTAGACTATCGCATCAAACTTCACTTACAAACATTCTCCGTGATAACATCAATATATGTACCAATTGTCATGGTGCTCGTTCAAACGGTGCCGTAGTCTAGGGAGCTGCCCCCATTAGGCTATATTTGAACAAGATAATTATGTCTTCGTTAGGGTTAGGAATTCCCGCTGACGGGCAGAGCGTGCTCCAGAATTGGCAATCCTTGGCCAGAAAATGATCGTCTGGCCCGGTTCCCAAGGTATTACCCTGGGAATCGTTTGTTCATCTCTTTTATCCCTAACAAGAGGGCGCAGAGGGATAATTAAAACAAAAACTTGACAAAAGTAAATGGCTGCGAAGAACAACAACAACAAAACTGTCCACTTTAAGCGGTATTCGCGTAGAGTTGTCACAATAAGTTTTTATAGAACCTTTCTGAGTGTGTTCCTTTTTGTACTCTAAGTACTCCTTTACATACAGAACTGTATATAATGTGTACAAATGCATACGGGATAACTGGTGATAGACCCTTCGATTTGCTGATTTCTACTACTTCTAGATCAGGCTCTAGAGCCCGTGTATGAAAATCCAATCACCTTTAAAGAAGCTCAATACTACAATGGTTTTGTTCAAGTGCAAAAGCTTTTCTTATAGGGACCTCATACCCTAAGTAGTCGTCCAAATAAAATATTAGGTGATATAAAAAGTATCTCGCAAAAATGTATGGAAGAACCGCGGCTACTTTTTATATCACCTCATATATGCATACGGGAGGTGGCAACGGTTTGTCTTCAATTTGGAGCTTTAAATATACTGAAACTACATTCTAAAATCTTCAGAAGATTTATCGAAAATCAGTAAAAATATGTTTACTATCCGCCAACATACACAGCGGCTTTTATAACAATGTTTTTATACAAGGTTGATTGGAATTATTTTATAATTATTCCTCTCCTCAGGTGCCGTAACAGACTCGCCAATTAAATTCATCAAGCTGCCAGCGCAAGCGCCTGTCATCCGCTATAGAAGCACCGACGGCGACTCGCAATTGACTAACTACCGTGCCGCACCCATTGCGCCTACCGATGCAGAGCGCGATGGCGCGTTGGTATCTTCGGCACCTGGCGCTGAAGCCGCTTTGCTTGAAAGTCTTTTAGCTAAAGAAGCCGACGAGTCGAATACACAAGCGGGCCGACAGAATCGCGCAACTAACAGCAACAACAATTGCCCACGTTCGTGTCCACCCAGTTTGACTGTGGGCGCAGATCCGGTGTGTGGCACCGATGGCTACATTTACGCAAACATTTGTGAGATGCGCAAGAAGACGTGCTCGCGCAACGGTGCCAGCTCGATCAAGGACATGCGTGACGGCTGTGAGCGCGCCAAAGGCTCCGAGTGCAAGCATCGCTGTCCGTCGGAGAAGGATCCGGTTTGTGGCACTGATGGACGCACATATCTCAACCGTTGCATGCTACGTGTGCAGTCGTGCCGCGTTGGCTTGGCCGCTGTTAAGCTCTCGCATGTTGGACCCTGCAGTAACACGAGCGCTGTACGCGAATCCTGTCCGGTGGACTGCAATAGCGCGCCAAAGGACGGTCCGATTTGTGCTTCAGACGGCAATGTCTACAACTCAACGTGCGAGATGAAGCTACACACCTGCGGTCAGGGCGTGGTCAAGACGAGTCGCAAGCACTGCCAGTCGACACGCATGTGCCGCGAATCATGTTGGCGTGTGGCGCGACCCACTTGCGGCTCTGACGGTCGACTCTATCCAAGCCCCTGTAAGATGCGCTCATCGAACTGTGGCAAGCACGTCTTCGAGGTGCCATTGTCGTTCTGCATGACGCAAGAGCGACACGGCAGTCTTATTGAGAATAGCTGCCCCACGGAGTGCCCCAAAAACGATTCGCCGACGCAGTACGTTTGCGGCACTGACGGGAATATTTACTCATCACTGTGCGAGTTGAAAATGTTGAACTGCGGGTGAGTTTGTGGGTTCCCTTAATACACTTCCTTCGTCCTTGTATAAGACTCTCATACATACATACATACATGCATATATACATCCGCAGACCACAACGAAAATCCATACAGAAGCTGAGCATGGACAAATGCAAGAATCGTCTATCCCGCTGCAAACAACTGCCACCGTGCAAGGACTTCAACAATCTCTTTGGCTCCATCTTCTCCTCTAAACGCATCGACAAACTCTGCGGCACCGACGCAAAGACGTACAACAACGAGTGCGAACTGGCACATGCCACGTGCCTGTAAGTATTGTTCATCCTAAAGCTGCGAAGAATGTTATAAGTCGTTATCCCCCCCCCCCCATTGTTTCAAACACAAACAGACGCGGTGTCAATCTCGCACACATTGGACCTTGCACCGACCTCAATTCGCCGCCCAAAGACTGCGGCGAAGTGTGCACACGTGCTGACCTCGAGCAGAAACCAGTTTGTGGTTCCGACGGCAATACTTTCCCCTCGATGTGTGACTTCAAGCGACGCACTTGTCATCTGCGTGCTGTGCCCGTCTCGCTGAAGAACTGCGCGCTTACCGCTGACTGCGAATCGGACTGCGATGCTCAGCCGCCGAACTTTGTCTGCGGCTCCGACAATAAATTCTACAAATCCGAGTGTCACATGCGTCGTGAGAACTGCGGCAAGCACGTATTCGTTGTGCCGCTAAAGCGCTGCCTCGCCGCCTTCCAGTTCAAGGGCTGTGCGCGCATCTGTCCGCGTGAGTTCGAACCGGTCTGCGGTTCCGATCAGATGACCTATCTAAACGAGTGCTTCCTCGATATCGAGAATTGCCGCACCAACAGCACCGTCGGCATTCATCACTACGGCGCCTGCGGCCGTCCCGAGGCACCATCAACGAATTTCTTGTATTAGAGCAGCGCCTCGCACACCGGTGAAGTGGGTCGGCGGGGAGTATGCTTGCGTAGTTTGTTTAGTTAAACGTTCCATGTTTTCTGAAGACAAAACAACGATATAAGACACGATATTTATTCTAGGATTACATTTAGGTCTAAGCTACGTTTTATTATTATTTATTGTTTTGCGAATAAAATCGACACTCCGCTCTAAAAAGCAAATGGAAGTAATGCCACAGACGACAGAGTGCTGCAGTTAAGCCGCGTCGTCGAACAATTTACTTAGCATGGCGTTAATCTCGTGCGGACGATATTTCACGTATTTGTCCGGATTCTTACTGAACTGCACCGTGGCATACCTGCAAATTGGCAGAAATGGTTTAGTTCTCTAAGTCAGTTCTATAAATTCAAACTGACTAACATCTCATAGAACCGATTGTATTTGGGCAGTATATGTTCCGCATTGTCACGCTTGATGCCCTCACGTAGTATCACGTCCGGTATGGAAATGCCACGTTGCACTTTGCACGCCTCTTCAAAGTCCTTGTTAAAGTTCTGCGCAGAGCAAAGTGTACGGCATCAACAACTATACTATGAAGGCTGAAAAATGCTTACCGAAAAGCGTTCCTTTAGTATGCTGCGGTCCTTATCCTTGACTTTGCCCTGCATCGGTTTGGGCAACTCATCCAGTGGCGATATGCTGGCCAACATCTTCGACCAAGTTTTCTGATATGAGAACTTCAGCTCGCGTATCATATCCAAATAGCTCAGCTCACATTCAGGCTCAGCCAGTGTGACCAGATCGATGAGATTCGAGCGCTGCAAGGACTTCAAAATATAGTGGATATTATTGAGTCGAAAGAGATGTTTTGTAGCCTGATCGTTGTACTGTTCGCATTTGTTCATTATCGATAGATTCAGCTCGGCTAAGGCCTTTTCTAGGTGTGCATGGAAAACGAGAATTTCATTAATTTGCCCCATTGAGAACTGTTCGCAGCTTACTTATGTAAATCGCCAGCAATGCTTTGTTGCGCTCCTCACCAGGCAAAGCTTTCTTCATCAGTATCGTGTCCAATTGCGTCGAATAGAGTACATCCTGTTGCAATATCGAACCGATGACATCGAAATGATCGTACAAATGCTCAATGAACCAAATCGTATTCGAGGTGAGCTCATGCACCGTGGCGTCTTTGGGCACATTCACGTAGCCCAGCGTGCTGCCCATGCCTACGATATTTGTGCTGGACTCGCCTTTCACCACATCCAAGAAGTGCTCCAGTGCTTTGGCACCGGTCTGTTGCAGCTTGTTTAGCACTTTGGTCAACTGTTCGCGCTGCTGTACGTCATAGGTGCGATCGATATCCGGTTGCAGCAAAATCACACGCTTCAGCGCAGAGAATATGCCCAATGCCGAGGTCCACTCCTTGCGCGATATACAACGCATTATACGATTTGTAATGGCCTCCGCATCTTTGACCACTAGTTCGATGGCATTGTATGCGAGCTTCGAGAACACCTCGCCATGCCTCGAACTCGGTATTATTTCATTGATAAGTGTACGTTCCCAGTTGAGCAGACGCTGTAGACCGAGCAGCATAACCAAATACTTGTCCAGCTCTTGATCGCCATCAAGACAATCCTCGGAGCTCAGATGTTCCGAATGCGAGGAGGCCTTTTTAATGGAGATGCCCGTCGACTGTTCGAGTGTCTGCGTGGCACGCAAGTAAAGTTTGTTGGCCTTTTTTTCAAAACTGTTAGAATGTTTTGGCGGTTACTAAAGGCTGTGGTTTCGTTATAACTGAGAGATACTCACATGTGTTGCAAACGTGCGGAGGTATTTTTCTTGGGCTCATTGCGACCGCTGTGACGTGGTTTCTGTGGAAGATAAATAGTTAGGAAGCGATAAGTAGACACATTAGACAGATAGATTAACCATTACCATGTTTTATACAATAATCCCAATACCGCAGTTAGACAATTTTACACATATCAATCTTATAATTTATTACAATATTTCTTCTTCAGTTACAGTTTACAATAAAAAGGTTTTACACGACACATTAAAACATTTTTCAGTTACAAAAATAAAATATTACAAATTATGGAACCAGCCATTATTGCTACTCGCGTATACGACATTCTCTCAGAGACTCTTCAGTACATCCAAAATATGTTTGCACTCCTCATCGCTGTTGAAACCCATATGTTCCAGATCGTCACGTTCGATGTCCAACAGCTTTACGAGATCGACATGAGCCTCTTCGAACTTGTCGATATAGTTCTCTAGACCGACGTGAGCCAGCACCTCATTCACGTTATGAGCGTGATTGAGCACGTAGGAATCGTTGGTATTCACTGGCTCACTGCCAGAATTATCATTCTCCGAGCTTAAGCCGCTTGAATCATCTAAAGCGTTCAATGAAGTATCCTCCTGATCCTCCTCATCCTTCTGCTGCTGCTGCTGTTGTTGTTGTTGTTGTTGTTGTAGCAGAATTTGTTGTAGTTGTAGCTTTTGTGACAATGGTTTCTTCGGTGAGCCATAATAACGGATCTGTTTTGGCACTAACTGCGTTGGCTTCTTGAAGGCGCTGTATATCATCGGCGTAACAGGACTTTTTCGTCCGAACTTCATGATCGGCGACAAGTTCGGCGAACGAAAATCCACGAGATTTGGTGTATAGCAACGCAAATTATTTTTATTGATCTTCAGATTGACCATATCTGGTTTGCGCACCGGCTGCTCAGCTATGATGCTGGGCGAACGACCGAAGGCGAACGGTTTGTTCGTTTGGAGTTTTGGAGTAAGACACTCGTCCATTTTGAATTGATTTTTTTTCGTGTTTTTTTTTTCTGATTTATTAACAGCCACAGTATCACATACAATGCATGAAACAAACACTTGATTATAACTGAAGTTAAAACGAACAAAAAAAATCCGCATTTCTAATACAAGCAGCACTAGGAAATGTGCCGTTATTGGAAATTCGCATATGAGCGCCAACAGAGTTGCATACATATCGAAATTTGCATAGTAAACTCACCAATGCTTCATTGCCCCAACTGCTGCTTTTCTGATGCTCCTTGAGATGCTGCAGCGAACGTAGCACAACATCACCACGCTCAGTGGCGTAGATAATAGTATAATCACGACGTAAATTCTGCTCTAGCCAATGTGATATTGTGTAGAGTTCCTCACGCGTGCTTTGTGAAAGTTGCCGAAAGGATGTGTACTCATCGCTTGATGAGTCATCCTCAATGTAGATCAAGTCCAGCAGCTCAACCGGCTTCAATGGCGCACTGTGCTTCTTCAGCAACATGCGGTAGTGATTGTTTAAACCTTCACAACCGGTGTTGAACAGACTGGTCACGTTATCCAATTCAACGCTCTGTGAGTTGTGATGCAAAAAATAGTCCATTGCGGCACGCAACTTGGCCAACGCATCGAGAAAGACATTAACATTGCCCTCGACCGGGCCTTGATGTATGAGATTGCAAACCTGTTGAGACACATCATAGTGAGAGAGCACATTATCCAGGCAGGTAAGAGTTGCCTCCAGATCTGTGCCAGAAAAATGGGCGTGTCATTAAGTGCTCGTGAGTTAAAAAGGCTGGGTTTTCACTCACTTTGCTGGCGTTTTTGTAATTGTTCCGTTTCTTGATACACAGGTAAAATGGTCTGTTCGAGATTGCCCAATCTCTGCTCAAATACGGTCAGTATGCCAGACATTTGAGTCGAAAGCAAATGATACTTGTCGACTTTGTCCTTAAGCAGCGCGAGATTTGTCGTCTCCTATGAGTACAGAATTTTTATACAACATGCATACAACTTGCATTTGTAAATAAGACGCCTACTTACCTTTTCCAATTTATTATGCGCCTGTAGCGAACTATCTAGATTATTCATTTTTCTTCGTTTGAAGTTGTATTACCCTTTCGCTATTTGCTATAACAATCAAAAAACAAAAAACAGCTGATCGTAGCAAGCGGAGCTCGGAACGAAATTTACAGTACAAATGAACTTTTTAGTTTAGTTCACAGACAAGTGTGCTTCTTCTTTGCTTGTCGTTCAACTGAACGAAGCAAATATTTCATTTCGGTGTGGTACTGACAATAGATGAGACGTGTAGCAAATGAAAAGTTTGTGAAATTTTTGTGTATAAAAAAGAAGGAAATTAAGCATCAATTTAATTCAATCTTTTTGGAAAATTTTGTCTAATAGTAAAACAAAGAAGTACATAGTCGAAAATGTAAGTATAAACCAATTTTTTACCATTTTAAATAGCATTTAAATTTTGCAAGCGAAAATGCTGAAAAAATCGATACATAAAAATTTTCGCTGGCATAGGAAGAGAAAAAAAAAGATGGCGTGACTTACATAAAAAAAAAAAGAAAGAAAATTGAAAAAGTTAAAAGGCGATATTTCTGGCACATTTTTATTAAGATATTTATTGAAAAACAGTTAAGTGAATTTTGGAAAATAATGTTTTTGCATTTCGGCACTGAAATTAGGTTTAATAATCAAGCTGGAGCCAATCCCTCTTATATGGGCAACCGAGGTGGAGCTGGAGGTGGCAATCCCATGAACTTCCCAAGAGGTGGTGGCGGCAATGTTGGCCATCGCCCGGCACCGTACATGCGCAACGGAGTTGCAAGCGGAGCACCGAATTTTAACCGCAATGACCGTCGTGGTAATGGTCGGGGTTCACCCAATGGTTCGAAGCAGTCACCGGGTGAGCATTTGCCCAAGATAGTTTGGTCGGAGGTCAGTCTGACGCCTTTCCGTAAGAATTTCTATGAGCCATGTGACGCGGTGATGAACCGTCCGGAGAGTGAGATCTCTGGCTTTTTGTCCACAAATGAAATTACATTAAAGGGGGATAGCATACCATCACCGAGCATACAATTCGATGAGGGAGGTTTCCCAGACTATGTTATGACTGAGATTAAAAAGCAAGGTTTTGCAAAGCCAACGGCCATCCAGGCTCAAGGCTGGCCGATTGCTTTAAGTGGACGTGATTTAGTTGGCGTCGCACAAACCGGTTCCGGTAAGACGCTCGCCTATGTGCTGCCCGCTGTGGTGCACATTAACAACCAACCACGCTTGGAGCGCGGTGATGGTCCTGTGGCGCTTATACTGGCACCGACACGCGAGCTAGCTCAGCAGATACAGCAAGTGGCCAATGACTTCGGCTCGCAGACACACGTGCGCAACACTTGCATTTTCGGCGGCGCACCCAAGCAGCAGCAAGCACGTGATCTTGAACACGGCGTTGAGATCGTCATTGCTACCCCCGGTCGTTTAATCGACTTTCTCGAGCGTGGCGTGACCACATTGAAGCGCTGCACATACCTCGTGTTGGACGAGGCCGATCGTATGTTGGACATGGGCTTTGAGCCGCAAATACGCAAGATCATGCAGCAAATACGCCCCGATCGTCAGGTGCTCATGTGGTCGGCCACGTGGCCCAAGGAAGTACGCAATCTAGCCGAGGAATTCCTTAACAACTACATACAAATCAACATTGGTTCGCTTTCACTATCGGCCAACCACAACATACTACAAATCGTGGATGTGTGCGATGAATCGGAAAAGATAGCCAAGCTCATCAAGTTGCTGTCGGAGATCTCGTCGGAGAATGAGATGAAGACTATCATTTTTGTTGAGACTAAGAAGCGAGTTGACGAGATCACACGCACCATCTCACGCAGCGGCTGGCGCGCGTGTGCCATTCACGGCGACAAGTCACAACAGGAGCGCGATTTCGTGCTCTCCTCATTCCGCAACGGACGTCATTCGATACTCGTTGCTACCGACGTAGCCGCACGTGGCTTGGGTAAGTTTTTGCTCCCCTCAGCTGCTGGCGGTGGCGTGTTGCAACGAATGCTAAGAAGCTCTCTTACTGTCGATGCCGCTCGCCGCGCGCTGTGCACAACACTCACAAACTTCTTGATAACCGAGCAAGTGATGCTGTGGATGAACTACTTAAAATTCTTTCATTATTTTGATTCGTCGTCTGTAGGCAGCTACGTCACGATGAATCACCCACCGCCTTGACTAAAAGTTCGACGTCTGTCTTCTCTCTCTCTCGGAACACAAAACAAAGAGAAAATGTGTATTTAATTGTTTCTCTACTTGCGTTTTTTTATAACTTGGAGCTACTTTAACTTTTGAACAACGCAACCGCCCGTGTTCGGTTGCAGTTGCGGTTGAAGTTTGGCCAATGAACGAACTTCGGTTGTTTGTTTCGTGCACTTTCTCTGTATGTGCAAGGAAACCAACTCAATCCAATTAAAAAAGGTGTGGAAATAATGAGGAGAATGGGTTTTCCATACATTAGCTGGTTGTAAAGATGATGCTATTTTCTATTTTGTTGTCTTTTTATTCTTCACCTTTAACTCAATGTAAAAGGGCAATGCTCAATTGCCTCTTTCAGTCAAAGAAAAAAATTGGCCCGAGACAAAAAAAAAAGGACCCTGGCTTCAGGTTCCCTGTAGTACAATTGTTGGTATACCCAAAAATTATTTTTTAACACAAGCAGCGCTTCGAGATAAAAAATTTAATTTTTACTCTTCACGCAGTATTATATAGTAGAATCGCACAGCGGTCGAATAAGTCAATTAGTTTTAATACAGTTTAAGTTTCTTTCCATTTGTAGCGTAAATTTTGCGTTCAAAAGTGCACATTTAACCCAAAGAATGTGAAAGACATAGAGCGAGAAATTCGCTCACGGGGTCGCTGCTAGTAAAAAAACATAAGCCCTGTATGTAGCGCTTCATTTTAATACAAACACAGAGAAGTACAATATGGAAAGTTACAACTTCTAAATGCTTTATGTGCATACAAAAGTGTTGAAAACATCGTACTCCATGCGACTCAGATGCGAAAAATCGGAAAGAACAGAAAAAATTAGGTCACAACGAGCTGTTGTATTTTGTTGTTGCAACTACATCTTATTAAGTCTTTATTTACATAACAACTTTTTAACAATTACATTATGTTTTGCATAGCTACACCAATGTAGCTTTGCATTGATGTATGTTTTTAATAGCTGGATGGAGTTTGCTGGGTCGTGTACTTCTGATAAAACTGTTCCTTTTAGCGTGAAGAGTTATACAATTTCGGCATAGTCAAATTAATTTTAGCGCTGCTGTGCTTTGCTTGCTTATATTAACTACTCGAATGATAAATCTGATTTTCCTAAAATTCGATTTATATGGCCAAAAGAACATTTTTGACTGATAACTGTTTCTTGCTAGTTTAGTTTTATGGCTTTTTAAGTCTTTGTTTTAAGTATATGTGAACAAAAATAACATCAGCACTTGAAATGGACTTCGATTTTTTATCGAACACGATCGATCTTTGTAAAAAAAAAAACTAGATCCTTAAAAAAAAACAATACACAAAGCTAAGAAGAGGGCAATCAATCAAATGTGTTGAAAAAAAGCTATTATACAAGTTGAGGGTCATAGCTTTAAGTTTCTAGATCAGCTCAGCTCCTACTACTCAGCATCACAGACAGACACCAAACAACCTCATCATCGTCCACTAAGTACCACAAACTACTCCATCAGAACGTGTCTCTACTCTGTAGGAAGGTAATGTTTTCCCCATCCATCAGCTTTTTGTGTAAGCATTCGGTAAGTAATTAGGCTAATTTCCTAATTCTGTTAAGGCTTTTTATCTCACATCCTTTTCCGTTGTAAAAAAAATTTTCATGCAAATGATCTTTTTTCGCTGATACTTCAGCGAACTCATTTCATATGTGTGTCGTGTATATATACATATATATATTTAAATTTTTTTAGAATCCAAAATAAATTGTTTATTCCTTTTTATTTTTATTTTTTTAAATTAAATAATTTTTTTTTTAATTTTCCTATTCAATCCCTTTTTAATTACCGATTTTTTTCCAAAATTTTTTTATAGTCCAAAAAAATTATTTTATTTGTTTTTAATTTATTTATTTAATTTTTTTTAATTATACCATTTTTTTCCAAAATTTCCTTCCTAATTTTTTCAAAATGTTTGAACTTTGTTTTTTTTTCTTAATTTTCCTTTAACTCTTTCGTTTTCATTTTGCATTTTTAATAAACTCCTTGCTTTATTTTTTCCCCCTTCCTTAATTTTGCTTTTCTCCATTGAACTTCCTTTTTCCAATTTTTTTTCGCTCTATTTTTAATTTGCCTTTGTAAAATTTTCTTTGTTTCCGTTTTTTTTTAAATTTTAATTTTTATATTTAAAATTTTATTTATTTTTTTATTTTAAATTTAGGAAGGAAATTACTTACCTTACTTTCTCTCTTTCTAAAGGTCTCTCTAGTTAATTTCCATTTTTTTTTTAATTTTATTTTATAATTTTTTTAAATTCCCCTTTTTTTATTCATCAATAGTTTTTTTAAAATTTTCATCTAAACTAATTAAGCCGTCTCTTGTATGACATAAGCTTTAAGTGCATAATTTTTAGCGAATATTTGTGTATCGGAAGGGTATAAAAAATCCTTTAAAATCAATTAGATTAAAAAGATAAAAGAATAAAACAAAACAAAAAAAAAACAAAAAAAAAAAACATAAAGGTCGAGGTCCACATTTCCATAGAGAAGAGAACGTATAGAAAGCTTACGATTTCTATTCTAAATAGTATTGATGGAGAAATTTTTGTTCAAAATGCGAAACATTAAGTATCGTTGAGATGTATCTATGTGTGTGTCTCTCGCAATATGCCTTAAGCATTTTTATGTTTAACACTTGAAATTTCTGTTCTTCCAAAAACCGATTCGAAATCAAATCAAAATCGAATCAAAATCTAATCGAATCGAATTGTGAATCCAACTGCTGCAATGCTTTAATGTGTTGTCGCTGGCGCTGGCTATGGTGTTTGGTATAACCAACAGATGTGGATGATGTAAAATTTGTCATCAACTACGATTATCCCTCGAATTCGGAGGATTATGTGCATCGCATTGGACGCACAGGACGTTCGAATAATACGGGTACGGCTTACACGCTTTTCACCAATTCGAATGCAAACAAGGCCAATGATTTGATACAAGTGCTGCGTGAAGCAAATCAGGTGAGTGTGTATGCGAAGCAGTGCTAATGCTAATGCTAAATTTTTGACACAATCTTTCGTTTGCTACTTGGCTACTACGACGCAGGTCATTAATCCGAAATTGTTGAACATGGCTTCCAGTGGCGGTTTCAATAAGCGTGGATATCGCAATAACAACGGTGGCGGTTTCAGTGGTGGCTATCAGGGACGCAATCAACAGCAATCTTATCAGGGACGTTCTAATTACCAAGGCATCAATAATAACAATAACAATTTTGGCCGTAATCGTGGCGGCCCTAATAACACGAACGGCGGCGGCCCCGGCGGCTATAATAATCAGTCGCGCTTCGAACCGCAACAGCGTACACCCGGTGCACCGCAGCAGCCACCACAAGCTGGCGGTTACCGTGCCGGTGGTGCTCACAACAGCCCACCACCGTACAATGGTCAACAACAGCGTCCACGTAATTACTATGGTGGTGGCAGCAATGGTTTTGAAGCCAACACAGCAGCCAATGCACCGGCGAGTGCGCCAGCTGGCGATTACATTGGCGGCGATCAGAAGCGTACCAGATTCGATGCGTACAATTTCAACGGCGCCCAGCAACAGCCACAGCAGCAGGCAGCCTACTTCGCAACAGCCCCAGTCACTGGATTCCCGGCGCGCAACGCTTACCCTGTTCCCAATACGGCCACACCGGTGTCGGGCTTCAACAACGACATTTTCGCCTATCCGCCGCCAGCACTACCCGTTCAAAACTAAGCGTATTCTTTAAATCAATCACTTTTCTTTCCTTCTCAAACATACTTTTCAAATAATGTAGTACGATTTGCTTGATAGGCGGGCGTCCAAAGACGGCGTACAATCGCCTAGGCTACCGATTGATTTGCACGTGTCGTGTGAAGCCCACTGTGTGGGGGTGGACAACATCAAATGCGCACTAAGTAATTTAAGTAATCGTTTACAATTTAAACAACATCAACATACAGCCATAACAAACAACAAACAAACAAACACACACATACACATACACATTTTAGTAACTACTTTAATCGTAATCTAAACTAAACTAAAATTAGAAGTAAACGTTGCAAACGTTATAAAAATCGCTAAATGCGAAAGTAAAATGAAAAAAAAAGTGAAAAAACTAAATCGTATTTTAGAAGCTTCCACACCTTGGCCAGGTGAAGCGAAGCTTGCTCGGGACTCCACACTAACTTTAGTTGCGTATTTGATTTGTCGGTCGGTGGTTTTTTTTTTTTCGTCCGTATCAGAAAACACTATAAAACATAAACAAAGAGCAGTTCATTAATTTTAGGAGATTTACGCCGTCAGAACTTTTCCATTAATTAATTACTACATATGTATTTGAAATTAGAGTATTTCTCGATATATTTAGAGCAACAACCATTATATGGGTAGGTGATTAACAAACAAACGTATGATTATCTCGATTTTGAAGTGTATACGTATAATTAATACCATATACTGAATATCAATATTATGAGTATAATTATGACGATGTATTTATTATGGAAATACAAAATAAATCTAACTTGGAACTGCGTTTCAATGTAAGGTGATGACATTGCCTCGGCATGTCAAGTAGTAGTCAAGTAGAAATGCATCTAAGGCGAAAATGGAAAATATGAGAAAATATGACATTTGTGACCAGTACATAGTTATAGGGCCATACCTGATTTCTTTGACGATTCTGCGTACAAACGGTGCCGCTGTTGATGGGGTGAAAATGACATCAGTGCAAACGGATGGAGTGTCGTTGTCATTTTGCATGGAGAAACTATAGAGGAGCATGGAGTGTGACCGTGACCAACTGCCCACTTGAGCAGGTAGCTGAAATTGTAAAGGAAAATCCTTTAATATATCACAAAAGAGAGAAAAGTTGTTTATGTCTTACGTGTATATTGCACCTCTGTCCATGTGGGGCAGTAATTAGCGCCGAATGCCTTTCATCTCTATCTCATGGGGGAGGTTGCACTGCTTCACTCGACGGGACCGCTAAGACCGCTAAACCAACGCCTCTGGTGAAGTTTGCATGTTTTTGTATGCCATTTATTATGCATTTCCCGAGGTAGAGAATGTTTTTTCCGGCATTGACGTCTCGGTTCCAACAGATACCACATTTTGGGCAAAACTGGTACCTGTGTGGAGACTTCGACGTCACATTTTCGCAGTGACATTCGGCGCATAATTTCGTGGTCCGAAACTCATCCATCCACCAACAGAATATCTGCACGTCGCTGGCGTAGTGCATCAATGAATCGGCGATTAGGGGTGCGGCGGTAGCCCCTTATTGGGGAATTTCCTGAAATTTTGCTAGATCCCATGCAAATTAGTGCTTTTTCTGTTGCACTTGGTGGAACCAAACTCCTCGCGATTTCGTTGGCTGCTTTTTGACAACAAATGTATTTTTTCAGCTTCAACCTAGCCACTTTCGGTTTGCCAAATACACTTTGCTTGAATGCCAAATTATCGAGTTGGTCTATTGCGTAATTCACATAATTTCCATTATTTGGCGATGTTGGCTCTTCGTTCTCAATGGGTGGCTTTGGCGAGAGTTCGCCAGTATATTTATGCAGCTTCTGCAATCTGGAATGGAAGTCAGATAAGTTTTGGTAGTGTGCGTTACTTATCTTTACCGGCTTTCCATTTCGAACCCCACCCACTATCAGTCTGCAACCGGGATCTAGACCAATTTCATTGTCATATGTGATAGACCTCATCCGTTGCAAGTCGCCTGTACAATCGCTTTCCCAAACCTTATCTTTGCCTTTACTCTTTTTGCTGATTTGTGCCAGTTTCTCCATGCAAAATGACACCGATACTCCTCCATCCGTTTGCACTGATGTCATTCTCTTATTCGGGGTGGCAGGAATTTTCAAATACCTTTCAATGTCGGCATGCTCAAATGTGCAAAATTTTCCTTCGAATAGGTTCAATCCGCAAAACAAAGAGTAAAAGGCAAGTCGGTCATACCTTATGTGATGCAGGCCGTGTTTCAACTGAGGTATCAGCGAAAAGTTACGGATATTGTTTCTCTGATTATATCTTTGCAGATTATAGAATAGGTCGATGTTCGACCAGAACAGTTCTGGGCCGTGAACTGTATCCAGTCTCTCACCTCGCCACCCCACCCCACCTTAAATCTGCATGTAACCGTTCAAGCAGCGCTGCTCAGGTATATTATTTGATTCTCTATTAAATAAAAAGCTTAGTGTTTGGCGGACTTTAGACCCATCTTTCTTAAATTTAAAATACCGCCGTAAGCGATTGTATGCATATAGTGACAGAGGCCCCCGCAATGCGGCGTAGTCTGGGTCTATCACATATTTAGCCAACTTCTTCTTCATGAGATGGTAATATAAAGGCAAGAAGTCAACCTTAGCGAAATTCCCCGAGGAGCACCGTTTCATCAGCGTATAGTGGACGTATCGCGATACCTCCACAAACAGGCAAGACATTTGCGAAACGTCTTCCTGTATACGCTGAAAACCCAGTTTGTTATAACAAACTGACCACAACCCCGTTTTAACTGTCGTACATCCTATGACAGTTTTACTCGGCGTATCTATGCCGGATTTTCCGTTTCCCTATAACTAACAATTTTAACAATTTAAAAAATAAAGAAAAGGAGTTATATGCAAGAAATGGCACCTGGAGGTGCCATTTAACCGAGATGAATTTCTGATCACGGCAATAGCACATCCGCCCACCTATATCAACAAAGCGGTGATGGGCTCACAGAAAGGACATCTCAAAGTGTGGAATACAAAGAAGAATAGTTTGGTGTATACGTTTACTGGCCGCGAAAGCAGAGTGACTTGTATTGAGCCCTCGCCCGCGTTGGATGTCGTTGCAGTGGCTCATCACAATGGCACAATTGTGCTGCTCAAGAACTGGGGAGCCGCCGGATGGGCCGTCGATTATGGCCAGCGCGTGCAAAAATGGCTTTATAGCATTCTGGGATCTGGAGGAGCGTAAGGTTTGAGTTTTTTCGGAATTATTTGTGAATTCAGTAGCTCACATGTATTTCATCTACACACAGATAAGCAGTCAACTGCATGCCCCCGCAAAGAACGTAAAAACCGCTATATGCTTTGCCAATGAGCCGTTGCTGCTTACAACGTCACCGGATAACTCGATGAAGCTATGGATATTTGACATGTCGGATGGCAGTGCACGCTTGTTGCGTAAACGCGAGGGTCATTTCGGAGACTAAAAGGCACAACGATTCCTACACACAGAAAGCCAACGAACAAAAAATGTATTCAGAGGAGGAAGATTTTTAATGTAAATTTTTTATATATAATTTATATATAAACATATAATTGAGTTCTATGGCTAACTGTAGTTTTATACATACTCGTACAAGAACTTGAAATTGACCCATTCGTTCGAACTATGGACTCTGATCAATTACCAACAATGCAGCTACTAGCCGTAGACAAGTAGATTGTCAGATGGACATATATAGCATGGCACCTCCCATAGAGCTGATTGAGGATACATTTACATTAAAAAATTCAGGGCAAACTTTTAATTCGGGAACGGTCTCTACCGCATGAACTTTGTATATGTAAAAGATGGTCGGTCTCCAGACCTATTTGAAAATCTTTTGAAGTGTATCGCTTGTGGGTTTACTAAACAAGCGGTACTCATTCAATTTTTTTTGCTAAACGAATTATGTCAACGAATTTTACTAGCGAATCATTTGAAACGCAGAACTCATAAAATAGCTGCACCTCCGTAGGCGTCTTCGTTAGTTTTTTGTGAATAAAATACATTGAACTGTAAATAGTCAGATTATGATGACGATTACTCTGTCGAAGGCTCTGATGAAGAACATTACACTGACCTCAAGGAATCGTAACTAACAATGAAGCATTGGTGGCAGTCATTGATACTACAAGGCAGTCACAGAACTTGGTGCAAATGCTTATATTCATATACGATGCCTCTTAAACTTACGGAGCTAACCACAAAGGATAGTCTTTTCTTTTGGGTATTCCAAACCACTATGCAGATACTTCCAATGCTGCCTCTTTGACGACCATGGAGTGGATAATATTAAAGTGGTCACACACCGGTATTCCTCAAAAGGGAATGAATTGTAGTGCAATGCCAAGGAAATTCAAGGCTCATAGCACACCACAAACTTCTTGTTCTGGTTCTTGAAATCTTAATCTGTGACACTATTATCAACACAATATTCTTGATGCCAACTTCAAATAAAAAAAGTGGGGTAAGCGTAATAAAACCGGACTCATTGCGATCCGTGATCTTAGCCGATTAGACGCAATATCTGTGTTTGTGTCAGATTTGTCGTGTCTAGCTTTTTTATATATTGCTTTTTGTGTTCGTTAATTGTTATATTAAAAACTAATTTCAATTAACTTGACAAACTCCTTATAAATCAATTTCTTTGGCATGCAATATGTCACAATCAATAAAAGATTGTTGAGCAAAGCCAAGCCCAATGCACTGACATAGTGCGTGTTAATTTTAAAATTCCTTATGTGTCGTCATTTATTTTGATAAAATTTGCTGAATACAGTAGCAATTTAATATTAAATTATAATACAAAATAATAATAAATTATACTACAAAAAATTTAATAAGTTTTTATTACTAACTATAATGACGCCAGAAATGTTCAGAAACGACATCATAATAAATAATAAAGAAGAAGAGAAAAAAAAACTACACCTACAAGTTTTTAGTTACTCAAAAATCGTCGATTTGGCGTTTCTAGAAACCAGGCGAACATAAATGCCAGCGAGATGATAAGCCACAGCAAAACCGCAGCATGTGGAGTGCAATGGTGTGCACACACATGCGTGTGTGCGAGCGAAAAAATATTTTGCTTTTCTCTTCACATGCAGATCCACATCATTGATCATTGAATGTTAATTAACCAATCGCTGCGCTTTTATGAAATCTTTGATGAGAGTGGGTGAGAGTTTAGTTTTATTAATCCTCTCAGGGCTTAACCAATATTAAACGCTTACAATTGATACGTAACTATGTATTAATTTTATCGTATTTGAATATGCATTTGTCCTTAATAGTGATGGGCTAATCCAAGGCATGCGTTCCCAGTGAACTTGTGGAGAGCTAATTACCAAAAAAAAAAAAAGATTAATATTGTTATGAATAATATTATTACTTAATTAAATATAATTGACTAATTAAAAAAGGAAAAAAAAAGTGATTGTATTGGTGTGTAATTTGCTCCATTACATTCGGCAAGCTTTGACTTTGACTTTGAGTTTGACTTATTGACTGCTGTAGTGTACCAGAAACTTGTATGCCATATGACCTTGCTGGAATTCTAAAATTTTATTAGCTATGGAATATCATATCTTTGAGTGATGCTTAGTCGACTGAGAGTTTGGTAATTCTGGAACGCAGATTTGATTACTCTTAAGAATGGTGGGTGTGGACTCTGTCTGTCTGTTACCTTTTCACGCACAAACAGCTGAAAGAATTTTGATGAATTTTTGCATAGAGATAGATGGAACCTTGGGAAAGCACATAGGCTACTTTTTGTCGCGAAAGCATAGGTTATATAGACAAAACTACTGAACAGTCTTTTAATTTATTTAATTAGTGTGAGGATAGTATGAAGATTGATGAAAGTTCGTAGAAAAAAAAAAGAATTGGCTAATCGAAGTAATAATTCTATGCAGACGCAGTCGCAGGTACCAACTAGTTGTAAATAAAATCGAGGCACATTTTCAATTTGTAGGTTTCTAAACTTAATTGATTTATTTCATTTATGACTCATATATATGTATATATAAGAAAACTATTATACATCGAAATTATTATTTGTTTTTAATATTAAATAAAACTAAATGTACATACATTAATAATAATATAACTAGACATCATCTCAGTATACAGATTTAAAAATTACACAATGATTAGGACTAACAAAATGAGAATGTGTGAGTGACTTTCGCCAGGCCGACAGAGTGACTGACTGACTGACTCTGACTGTCTGACTGACTATATTATGTGATTTTAATGTTGCTTTTGTTTTGTTCCTTATTTTGACTACGATGTGTCGTCCGCCTGAACTTTTCGTGTGTCCGTCCTAACGAAATTTTGAATTTCCACTTCTTTTATAGACTTCAATAATTGTTGCTTTTATCTTATTCCTTTGCTATACGCGCATATTTCGACTTATATGTTAGCCATGCAATTCAGGTTTATCTTTTTGTTTTGTTGCTTTACATTGATTAAAAAGCTGGCCATAAACGACGAACACGCTCGTGTGATTCGCTCAAGTTTGTGGGTGCGTTCGGCTTATGTGACGCTTCGTTTGAAATTTAAAAATTTTGTGGATTTGCTCGAGCGTCTCACACGAGCATGTTCGTCGTGTATGGCCTGCTTTAGGACATGCCGGTTCGGATCGATTGGGTTCAAAAGTGAGACATGAAGGAAGTGCACAATATTTTCTTTGTTTTAGTTGTTTGCTTTTGACATTTGTTGTTGTTGTTGTTGGTTTTGTTTGTTTATTTGTTTGTTTGTGTGTGTGTGGTTACATTTTGGTAGATTCTTTGGCGCAGGTTTTGCAGTATAATTTACATATATAGATATCACGAGAGTTCCTGCGAGAACTGGTTCTCCAGGGTGGGTCTACTACTAGGTCTAGTTGGATTACGGTTTGGATTGCGTATCGGTGGTCCTGGGCTACCATAGCCCGCGGCATACAACTGCGGGCACGAGTCTGCAATGTGATCGTATGAAAATACATGAAATGAGAGGTCTAGAGCTCCATTTCTATGGCGGACTACTCACCTTTTATTAATTCCTGCGTTTCGCGCAGTTGACGCTGCACCTGCGGTGCCAGCCGCTGAACGCTGATGGCTGGCGGGAATTTGTATTCCGTTGGCGGTGGTGGAGGCTGCTGAGGCATGGTATGGAGAAAGAATTATAATTGGACACGACTCAGTTAGTAAGTCAATAATGAATGCGCACCTGTACGCCGTGCATCATTTCGCCGTAGTAGGCGCCGGGCGTTGGCTGCTGTTGCTGTTGGCTCTGACTTTGGCTAAGTGGAGTTATTTGCTCGTGCTGGTATTGCTGCTGCTCGAGGCTTTGCTGTGCTGCTGTTGTTGGTGGTTGTGGGGCAGTGCTTTGACCGTAGTAAGCCATTTGCATGGCCAAAGTAGGCGGCGGTGGTGGCGGCGGCTGTGGTGAACGGCCGCCGCTACCGTTGATGTAGCCACTGGGCGCCATCATGGAAGTGGTTATATACTGTGCCGGTGACATTTGTGGCACCGATGCGGCAATGCTGCCCGGCGTGATCAACAGCCGACCGTCGGGCAAACGTTTGGGACTGACATTTGGCTTGCCCAACGTCGCAGTGCCGCCGCCGCCGCCGGGTAGTGCCAGCAGATGTGCATATGCGGCAGACTGTTGCTGTTGTTGTTGCATATGCTGCTGCTGCAGTTGTTGTTGTTGTTGTTGCTGCTGATGCTGCTGCTGTGGCGTCAGACCAGCTTGCATTAGCGCTAATGCGGCATTGGACGTATTCGCGGTGGTTACTGTGGCCTCCGGCGGTAGCTGCTGTTGCATGCTGCTCATCGGCAACATACCGGACAAAGGATGATGCAACAACTGCGGCGCCATATGCGTCAGCAACATTTGTTGCTGTTGTTGTTGTTGCTGCTGCTGCTGTTGGTAGAGTTGTGTATGTGTTGGCTGCTGCTTGAGCGGTCCAGCCGCCGCGAGCGCTGTGTGTGTATTGACTTGCTGCTGATGCGTTGCCACTGCAACGACATTCACCCCATGAGGTAGAAACTCCGCTGTGCTCAGTAGCTGTGTTGCTGTCGCCGTCGGCGTCAGTTGCTGTTGCTGTTGTTGCTGCGTCATGGGCAATGAATTACTAGCCTGCAGCAAATTGCCAGCACGTGCCGGTGGCACAATGACGAGTTGTTTGAGCGGCATCTGACGTATTGGCGTCGTTTGCAGCGATCGACTAGCCGACGAGCCTATCGATGCTGTCAGACTGGCAGACTCCCAATGTTGCACTAAGGCATTCAGTCGTGCCTCCTCCAAGGCGATCTCTGTTTCGCTTGCTGAATCGTAATCAGGACCCTGTCAGAACAAAAAAAAAAATAAATAAATAAATAAATGATTCATTTGCGCTACGAGCAGCATATTCCTGGCCAAAATCCAAGTGCCAACTCACCTCTTCGATTTTCTTATCGAGCATGCGAAAAAAGTTCTGCTGGCTTGTGGAGATTTCTCTGCAGTTCAGTAAGAATAAGAAGAAGAAGAAAAAGAACAAGAAAACGTGCATTTGGTTGCCAATAATTTTCTTTTGTCACTCAACATTATCAGTTCCAACTCACTGGTTTTGTAGTAACGACAGACCCTTGGCATGCAGCGCTATTGACACCTCCTCTTCCCGCAGTTCCAGTGCCTCCTTATTGCTTTCCTCTTCGTTTTCGTCGTGCTTCTCGCGTTCGTTGCGATTCGGACATTTGTCCGTGTCCTCGATGTGGCCTTCGTCCTCGTCCGTTTCGGCATCTGAATCGGCTGCAATGACAAGCGAAAGTTTCTTTTTAACTTGGAAATCGATTTAAGCCCCTAAAATATTCAATTTAAAAGTGTGCTGCTGACAACCCTTGTCTGTCATCTGCCGTCTGCCGCCCGCTCTAAAGTAAGTGACACACACGTTTTGCCCCATTTACGTGCATAAATTTTCTTCTTTGGGCAGCCGTCCGTGCGTCCGTTCAAGGCGAGACGGGCAATGACTTGAAAAGGCGTAGCTAAAAACAGACACACTCACTCATTTCAATGGAAAATTTTCTATAATTAAAATTGGGTCGATTTAGAGACGTGCAAATGCGCCGCGTTGTATGCTACAACTAATTTTATCGCTAAGCTGTTGCGGCGACCGAAAACCCTCTAACAACCAACAACAACGACGAAAACAAAAGCTTAACGTTTTATTGAAAAACGAAAAAAAAAAAATTTAAAAAAAAAAACACAATATAATGAAACACAGTGAAAACCCTATTAGTGAACAATTAAAATTTTTTAAGTAAAACTTCTAAGGTAGTAAAAATCAGCAATATTTCGACGTCGGGACGTAGGTTCAGAGATGAAAGAAAAATGTTTAAGAGAAACAGAGAAGGCATCTTTGAATATTTGTGTGAAACAATCAGATAGCCGAGAGAGCAAATCAGATCCGAAGCTCATGGAACAAAGCCATATTGAACAGTCATTTTGATTTGTCGTATGTTACCTACACTTAGTAATCAAATAAATACGTTAAATTAATTCTGATAAAGCAAAGTAAAGTGACCGAATAAACAATTATACGCTTTATACATAAAGCGGCTATTAGATTGGCAGAAAATATATGCATACTTGGCATGATGGCATACCAAATTTATTGTGTAATAGCATGTTGTCGGGTATGTCATAAAAATTTTTTGATATTTTTATGTTTGTCGCATACCAACATACTCGTGTGTTAGCAAGTAAGTCATACTTCATATAAAAATTCATTTCGTTTGTGGACGCTTATGTGTATAGATCGTTGTAATATTGGAACTATAGGAATGAAATGATTTTTTTTTTAATTCTTAATAATAATGATATGAATAAATTCTTTCAAAACTTTAATTATAGCTTCGCAAGTTTCGTAGCTGATGTTGCTTATAGATGGCTGTAATATATATATATATATATATATAAGTTTTAAATTTTAGGGAGGCAAAACTTCCGCCCGTTGCCAAAAAAACGTAAAGTGGTGGATAATCTTTCATGTAGAGAGAGAGAGAGAGCAGCCATGCAAAATGGCTTCTTCATAAAAATAACTATCCATTCTTAGAAAGTTTCGATAGTCTTCAGGAGCGCTTACTTCTAATTCCCTCAATAAATTGGTGTGGGAAAATTTGTTCATTTTTTTTTCAACCACTTATTCACCCACATTTTCCTTTATTTTTATCTTCTTCTTCTGGTAATAACATTTCATTTATCAAAACAGCCGCTAACAGTTGGCACGCCACTGCGATGTTTTTGCTTTAAAAATTTTGGTATACTGTAGTATGAAGAGAAAGTATGACAGTGCAATAGCAAATCGCAAGTATGCCATCATGCCAAGTATGCATACATGTATGCCTATCTAATAGCCGCTTAAGACTTGTCTTGCTTTATGTAGCCCTTCATTTTGATACAAACACCAAGTAGTAAAACATGGACAGTTGAAAATGTGTACCGAAAATGTGTCAATAACACATTATTTCCCTAAAACTTATCAAATTACTGTGTCTCACTCAGACCTATTGAAGTTCCACTTCTGGCACGCGCACTTAGGTGCACGTGAGATTTTTTATTTTATTTTTGGGCACAGATTAAGTTCTCTTGCGCTCTCAGGGACCCCAAATAGTGATTATAGTCAAACTTTTCTATAGTGAACTTCTATACAACGAAGCTCTGCTTGTTACGAGCTCATTTCAAGTACATAGCTTCTTCGAGTACACATCCTTTCTGTATGACTAATTTTATTCCATATAACAAAGTGATTTTTTGGTGTCGTGAGTATTCGCTATAGCGAAGTTTGACTGTATTTGCCAATTTAAGCAATGTGGCTGTGTTGGGGACACGGTCGTTTAACATGAATACGTCTACGTACGGGTAATATTTTCTGTGTGCCCATAATGCTTACATAGATATCTATTTACCTATGTCATAATTGATTTTGTTCAGACACGAAATATACGAAATATTAAACAACACAGAAAACAAGAACAATGTAGGGAGCGACGCAGAAAATAATAATAACAACAACAACAGCAATCTTCCCATAAAAATTTATTGAAAAACGACATCAAAACGGCGGCGTGTGCCGCTCCACCACTCCCGCTTGACGACAAATGCAAATTAGCTTGACAGCTAATTAATTCTTTGATCCTTTACCTATCGAATAGTGTCATTAAATTTTGGATGTGTGTGATAGAGATGTAGCTACAACACCAAATTGTATCGCACCAGACACTCACTCACTCACTTTTTTCAACATGCACCGCCATATAACTGAAAAACTAAGACGTATCCACGTCAAAATCATTATAGTGAAAGAGCAATGGCACATGACAAAGGAATTAACTAATGTTATCGTCATCACATGAAGTACATACATACAGTTTTATCTCGGTAATCCGCCGCTACAAAATCCCATCCATCGGCGGAGTATAGTGTATACTAACAATAAATTGTATTTGTATTTAGAAATGAACAAATTGTAAATTAAATATATCTATATATATATATAATTGGAAGTACGTTTGTCTGCTGGTCTGTGTGTTTATCCGTTATGGACGCCGAAACCGCTAGACCAATTTTGATGAAATTTTCAGGGAATTTCTATAATAATATATATAATAAATATAAAATAAAATATAATAAAAATAAAATATTCTTAATAACTTGATCACACATAATAACCATATCACATGACATGCGCTTTTTTCGAGTCCATTTGATACAAATATCTGCACCATCTAGAGCATCAACAGATGTGACGATGCAACCTACGTGCAATATGACTTTTTCGTCTGATGAGCTTTCCAGGTAGTCGGTGGCAACCTAAAGAATTATTGCTTATACGCGCGTGACGAAGTACGAAACTGTGAGAGGGGGGCTGTCGGATTATTGAGCCAAAGATTTTCAAAGACGGCGAATTAGCGAGATAGTACTGTACACAAAACTGCCTTATTTATTGCTGACCGACTGACACATATAGCGAACCAAACTTGACTTAAAAAAAGTGCTGCTTTAGTTGATTGGAAGTTATAGTACGCTTAGAGTTAGTTAAGTAATGAAATTTCTATATAGCTGCGGCTCAAAAGGGAATTTATACCAGAACAGCCATAGCACAATTATGTAATCAATAATATTTTACACATTTCTTGTGCGCATATAATTATTCCTAATAATGAGTGTGTGCTTAAACGGGGTTTCACTGTGAAATAAAAAAAAAAATAAAACAGCGGCGCATCGAAAAGTAGAGTTTGTGTGGGGCTTGGCTTTACTGCACCCTGTCAAACTGTTGATGTAGGCTACAAACATCCACACACACACACACACCCATACCCACACAAACACATATAATATTATATCTTATTATATATCCTATTAAAAATGGTGTATAACCGCGCGGCAGGTGGCAAAGCCCAAAATGAGGCCATTGCTCATTTGTATTAGGTGAAAAAACTTGTATTTAAACAATGTGTATATGTGAAAAAAGGAAGGTGTAAATTTTTCTTTACATTACCCACGGCCCAGTCCACAAAGCAACACACAACTATAGAAAATCAATGTCCTCGTTGTGAACAGGTGGCTTTTGTTGTTGTGCACAAACGCACTTGCATAGATACAGACACAGATACATGCATTCAACGATTGATGCCGTCATACAAGCGAATGTGTGTGTGTAAGAATCCTTTTAATTAATGCTTACATATGACAACACTCACCGTGTCCTCCTTTCTTGCCATTCGCTTTGCTCTTCGACTTCCGCGGATAGAGATGAATCTTACTTTGGCCGCAACCCATGTCGCGTTGCTTTTACTGTTAATTGAATTTTGTTTCTTTCTTTTTTTCTCACTTTATTTTCTGCACTTCTTCTTTTATTTTTTTCTTTTTCTTCGGCACTGCTTTGTTCTTCTCAATGTGTTATTGTATTTAAATTAAATTTTCGCTTATTTAACTGTGTGTAAATTAATTTTATTATTGTCGAAGTTGTTTTACGTCCGTCGTACGCGCATTCGTTCGTTCGAGTTTTAGTTCTGTGAGTGAGTGTGTGAGTTTGTGCATTTGTGCGTGCACATAGCGTAAGCAACAATAACAACAGCAACAATAAACACTTGTTCGTTCGCCTATCTTTAAAAAAAAAATTACTAGAAACATACAACAAAAATTCCGTTAGGGATACACTCGTGTACTTGCTTTCGCGCTCTCTTTTTCGCTCACTCATTTCTATTCATCTTATTTTCTAACTCAAACGTGCTTTTTCTTTTCATTTCTCACGTTGTGCTCAGGCTACAGATTCTCCTCGTTGTCTACTCACGATACTTTACCATTTGTGCTTGCTCTCTACACGCACGCACGCAACAACAACAGACAGATATTTGTAATCCACACCCATCCATTCATCCAACACATCTAACTCCACCCCACAATTTAAAATCCACAACTGCATTCACACGCAACGCATTCATTTGTCGCACGTTTGCTTACGCTCACTTGTCACATTGCTCCGGCTGCCTTGCTTGCTTATCATGCTGACTGAATGACACATTGTCGTCGTTTTAACCACCCTCTGACACAGCCTCAAATTATTGTCGTCACGACCAGCATCACTACCCTACCCGGCACATTTAAACAATATTTGCAGTGTGTGGACACGAGTCAAAAAAAAAAAAAATTTAACTGAACTCTGTCGGCGTCAGCGGATATTCGGCTTTTGATTCGGTCTTCGTTCTTTGGTGCTGTTTTCGGTTCAATGGGAAATGACGACTTTTCGATTTAAGGTTTGCGAATAACGGAAATTGACTTTCGCCTTAACTTTGCGCCCTTTTTCACTTTGCACATAGCCAAATAGGCAATCAATCGCTGGGACCTGCCGGACGTTGGTGACAAGCAATGCTTTTCCTACACATACACAAACAATTGCCGCAAAACATCATCGAATGACGGCAATTTTTCTGTCCTTTTTTACTGATTCTGCTATAATGTGTGATGTTTGAGAACTTCTTTCGTATAAAAATGCTTTAATGACGTGCATACATAGGCCCTATGTTAACGCATGCATGAACACGTATTACGTCGCCTTTAGGCGCCAACATCGGCCATTTATTTTTTCAATTAATCAGCGTTTTCTGTTCTGATCCTTTCGGTTGCTGTTGTTTTGATTGTTTTTATTGCTGTCGCTGCAGTTGTTATTTTTCATTACTCATTCGCAATTTGTTTATTGCTGGACTTACGATACACCACACGCACGGCTTGTCTGATTAGAATATTTATATATTTTTTCTCACACACGTTGAGAAGCGCCCAACACAAAAAAAAAAAAAAAAACAACAAACACTTTAATTTTGGTTTTTTCGGGTTTAAAATGCGTTTAAATGCCTTTACTTCGTTCGGTTTAAATCAGTTCTGTTCAGTTTGAGTTAAATAAATAAAATAGGATTTAGCAGCGTGCGCATCGCGCCACAATCATTCAACAACCCGCCTCGATATTTATTCAAATAACACTACAAAAGTAAAGCGGCGGCAGCATCGTCGTTGTCGACGTCGTCTACGACATCGTCGTGCGTCTTCGCCGCCTTCTGCGAAATGTGCCACACACTTAAAAAAATGAAGAAATTTGTTTTATTTTTGGTTGCGGCACAGTGGGCAAACAAGCATAAGCAAAAGCATGCCAACATTTAATTGTAAAGCGTTGTTGAACATCTGCGCAATAAACAAAAGCCTTTTAAATCGTACTATACAAATAGCTAACAAAAGGAAAGTGACATAAAAAGTTTGTTTTCTAGTAAAAATAAAAAATAAAAATAAAATGTTTCATGTTCCTCGAACCATTGTGCACACAAGCTGCGTAGTATTAGCACGGACAACAACCATTTTGAGCGCAAATCAGCGTAGCGCACACATAAAACAAAATGATGAAAGCAAGCAGAACGAAAACACGAGCGAGAAGCACCGGACAGAGAAATAGATGTCTGAGAGAGTGGTAGAGAGGGAAATAAGCAATGTGAGAGTGATTGAGCGCGCGAACGAACATATGAAAGTATGGCGCGCGACAGTCTGTCTGCGAAAGAGCGACGCGAAGAATTGGCGAATATGCCAGCGTACGTGTGTGGCTGTGTGCTTTCGTGTGTGTGTGTGTGTGTGTGTGTGCTTTTTTGTGCTCCTCACGAAATTGATTTTTCTATTTATAAAAAAGAAAGCAAGAAATATCGAAGCGACTTTTTTTATCGTTTGTGTTAACGTTTCCTAATTTATGTTTTATTTATAATTCGCGGCTGCTGCTTTTCCTTTTAACTTTGAACACTTGTTGTGTGGTTTCTGTTATTCTTGTAGTTGTTGTTTTTGTTGTTTTCAACGTGTTGTTTGACGTGCGGCACTTGGTCTTGGTCGTTAATCGTTTATTTTTCGTGTCTTATTTTTCATCTTTTGCCTTTTGATGGCCCTGCCGTTTTTACCATTAATTTTTTTCCACACCAAAAGTTGAACGCACGAAAAGACTTTGTTTTTGTTTTTCTTTTTTAACAGCTAAAGGAACTTTTTTTCTGATTTGATTAGTTTTCATTAATTTATGAATTATTATTTATTATTTATACACAAATTTGCTACGAATTTATTTATTTATTAATTAATGTACACTTTTCGCTAGTCCGGATACGCGCCTTTCACAGACACTCCTTTGTGTCAAACCAACAAAAAAGAAGGAAATAAAACCAAATGCAACAAAATTACGTTCCATTAATACGCTAGAAACGTGAAAGAGGAGAGAATGTTGCCAGAACTCTCTCGTATTTACTCTCACGCATACCAATACACAGCAAGCGTTCGCTTTTTGTATGCTTTTGAGCGCTCATTGCGGCTTCTGCTTGTGGTTGTTGTTGATGTTCTACCAAAGATGTTTTGGTTTAAATATTTGAGAGAAACTCAGGGCAACTCAGAGTGCGCCAAATGCGTTTGGTGGTTGTTTTCTCGAGGACTTCTTTTGCTCAGTTACTTTAATGTGTGCGCGTTCAGGGCTTTGAGCACTATAGACACTTCGTTTTGTGTGATTGGCAAACTTTGATGTTTCGCAATTTAATTGAAAGTTTAGGGTGGACTTTCGCTAACGGTTTTTGGTTGACCGCATCGAAAGCTTTTGAAATACGAATTTAAAATAATTTGCTTTTTTAACGCGAAAAGCTTCATCATGGAATTTCTTCTGCCTAAGCTTTTTTGGCATTGCGAATATTTCAAGAGCTTTTATACGCTAGTGGTTTTCTCACTTTGAAATTGAAATGTGAAATTGAAATAGCTTAAACCACTAAAAAAATACGCTTTAATAGCAAATGTTACTAAAAACTAAATAAGTCGCACTGGTTATCACCATGTTGCATGTGCAGTGCTGTGCAAGTGGGAGAGGCATAATGTGGCCACCCCTAAAGTACGCATATCGAAATTAGTTGAGAGACATTAGATGGCGCTAGTAAAATGAGTAATTTTTTTTAAATGCTGATAATACTGATTAGAACATAAAGACAAAGTTGTCAAATTATTGTATTGTCATCGGTCCTTGATACGTGTGCAAAGTTTCAGTTTAATCCAACGTTTTGAAGTGGGCGAAAATCTCGTTCTAAGATTTGGTTACAAAGATACAGCTGAAACTTATAAAAAGCACATTTTTCAGTATTTTTCGCATTGCTTAGGCCCATTGTAAAACCGTACAATAACGAAAACTCCTCCTAAGACCAATTCAATACTTCACCTAAGTCGTATAAGGTAATAGAGTTTTTCGAAAAAAATGTTTGTGGGTACAGTGAAAACCCTTTTAATGGACATGATATTGTTACTTTTTTTAAACAAATTTTTTTTTTTTGGGTTTCGAAACAATTTAACCCATCTTTGGTGAATACCTTACCAATTACCTAGAAGTAGGCTAAGGTTTTTACCAAACCAATATTACGCCGCTCGGTCAGAGTCGAGTTCCATTAAACCATTGAATAATCTTGTGGGCAGAACGCTTCTCTTGGCTGAACTGGGACACTACAGAATAATATATTCCTGTTATTTAAACCCAAGTCTTATCAGGAAAACAAAAATTCATGTACTTTTTCTATACGCTAAACCAACGATACCTAAACACAAATGACTCATGTCTTCATCTCGATTAAGTTGAGCTTTTGGTTCCATTTAAAAAAAAAAATATATATATATATATATTTATATATATTTTTTTTTTTCACACTTTGGTAGAGAGACACGCGTTTTATTGGTATTTTCAGTACATAGTTCCAACTCCTTCAGTGGACACTTTCGTAAAAATTTTTTTCCCATAATAATAAAGTATTTGTTACTGCCTGACAACCTAAAAATTTGTAATGTATTGGCAAAGAGTTATTAAAGATTGGCATTAGATGGACAACAGCATAGTGAATCACCTGTATTCACAGGCTTCTGAGAGTTTCGCTTCACGTCTGATCCTATAATTATATAAGTTCGCTAAAGGAAACCACTTTTTTGCCACGAAATAAACCAAACGTAAATCTTAGCAGCTTGCCAAGGCGTTAGCTATCACTTGCACAAGTTAAGAGAGGCAACTTCTCTGGACTACAAGTTTTGTCTAGAAGACTTACTATTTGTTGACTACGGCTATACTTCGCTTAAATAATTTAAACGGGCACCATTATTCTTTTATGCTTCATGATATATCATTTAATTTCATTTGATATAATAAAATTTTTTTTAGAAAAACATCGCTTCGCTTCGGCCTGTTTAAATCGTGGCTCTTCCTATCAAATGTCACCACTATAAATAATGAAATCATTATTTCATTTCAGCTTGCGTCTTATTGAAAATTTATTTATCAAAATATTGCTTGACCGGAAATACTGAATGAAATGATGACTTCGCAGAAAGGCATCATTAATTTTGACGATGATGCAAGGATGCTCTACTTTTCGCACAGCAGACCGCTGGACCCGGATATCGCGCTCCGTTATAGCCATGGCGCTGTGGCGAGATGACAGTTCAACCACCGCATTATGAAGAATTTTGTATTAGTTTTTTTCGCACGTTGTCTGTGTTCGCGTTGTTGTTTTTGTTGTTGTTGCGTAATAACAACAGCAAACGATTTATATCGGATCTATATCGCATAATAATGAAGTGACAAACGTTACAAATCAAAACACTCGACACACGCCAATGCACACAGCGTGGTCCAGGCACCAGGCACCAGGCACCAGGCAGCAGGCAGACGCCGCGCCGTTCTACGTCTGCCGCTCAAATATGAAACCAGCGGCTATTGGAGCTATGCGTGGTTGTTTGGGATGCGTTTGGATTGGTTTGTTTTGGGTTGGAATTGGGTTGGGCTGATATCATAAATTAGATGACACTCGATTTTTGTTGCGAGTTATTTTGCTCTCGGCCTTTTTATCATGTTAATATTTGCGTGTGTCAGGACAGACGGACACGCTTATGAAAGGAAAGTTTTTGTTGCATTTGTCAGCCGAAGCGGAACTGAGCGTTTGCGCTTTTATGACAACGAACGCATGTCGTCCTCATAGCAGGGGTTTGTGGGGGTTGGGGGATGGTATGAACTCAATGCGAGTGCTTGAAGTGTGACTGGAAGTATTGCTGGTAAATGGATTGGATTCGATAGGGACATAATTCGTTGTACACTGTGCTACGCAACTTTTGTACTGCAACAAAGCCTACCCCAAACAAGGAACCAACAGTTTTTCGAGGGCAAAAATCGAAGCGCAATGGCACACATGGCATTTGGCATGATTGGGACTCGAAGCTTGGCCGCTCGGATAATATCACACCAAACTACAGAATGTGCTAAAAAGGCCCATGAGGACATGGAAAGCGCAGGGTAATATAGAGTATCCCGTCAATGGCGAACACTGAACTTTAGTGAAAAGTTTTCTCGAGGCTAATGAATTATTATTAATTTGCATATTAATTTCACCCTCTTGAGTGGACACACTATTCGTTGCAATATAGAGTACTATCTCAGTAAGAGACACAAACCTCAAGCATGTAGTTTTCTCTCTCTTTAGTGGACACATTCTTAGACAAATCTGAGTTTCGAAGTACGAATTAAATTATATTCTATATAAAAGAAGAAGAAATCTGGCATAGAGTTTTATTCAAAGAACTCGGTTCGGATCACTAGCCATGGAATTAATTCGATTGATTCATCCTGTGTTGGTAGTCTTGCCGTACTAAGCTATTTTATTCTTTCTACGTTACTCTCTCTCTCTCTCTCTCTCTCTCTCTCTATCTTTGTTCTCTTATGTACAGTTGTTCGACTAACTAGCCAAACTGCAAGTGCAAAGCTTAGCTTAGCTTAGCCACCAATTTCCCTATTTCTATGGCTGGGCGACAATAATTACACGTCACGCTGCCACGCAATCAAAACATTAATTGTGCCAAATCACGGAGCTGCACTGAGCCGGAAGTGATGAAGGACTTATTGGCAGCACGCGTCAATTGAAGTTTAAAGAAGCGAAATCACAAAGCGACACCCAAAGCGGGGCTGCACTGCAATGCTTGTGGGCGTGTTTGGGCATGGGATCACCATTCAAAGCAACGCGAGACGAGTTGGTCACGTGTCTGTGCATTCGCGCAGGCCGGAGCATTGCAATAACACGCCCACTTATCAAATAATGACGGCCGCACTTGGTTTTTTTGTTTTGTTTTTGTAACACAAGCGAATGTTTAACAAACCGCGCTCTCACGTCGTGATTAACCGTTTATTGTCAACTGTGCCCGGCAGCAGCACTGGTGTAGCTCCAATCAGTGTACGGCATAACCCCACCAAAATTGTCATATGAAATGAAATTATGTAAATTGGCGTGGAGCAGCGTGAAAGCGTATGGGGAGCATTGCTCGACATGAAGATGTGCGAAAATTTGCCTAAATGCTTCGTAATCAACTTCGCAACGGCATGCAACATGTTGTCAAAGGATAACTCATTCTTGCTTTGTGTGTGTGTGCGTGTGTGTGTGCGTGTGTGGATGTCAATGCTGACAACATATGCCGTCGATATTCACAGTTTAACCCTTTTGCTTGTTATGCGCTCGTCTGTCTGAGGGGTGCTGCGCTTGAATTGGCAAAATAATTTGAATATCCTTTTTTTTTTGTGGGCTTTTTTCTACAACTTTTTGCTGCTCCCACCCTGCGAAGAATGCAAAACAAAACATTTAGCGATGCGAAAAATTGTTTTCGGTTTGCGTTTCATTGTGCCGCTGGTGACAGCAAACACACGCGTCATTGTGCTACACATACGCGTCGATGAGTGCCAAGTGCGTTGTCCTTGTTTGGTTGTTAGCACATTGACAAGTATGCCTGTGACAAGTTTGATGTCTCGACTTTTGTGGGCAACCACATCTACCGCAAGCGAATCTCACAAATCAAACTTAAATCTCTTCAATAACAATTCGCATCACTCAACTTAAATTCGAAACACAATTTAACATTTTCATTTTGCTTAATTAAAACAGCAGAAAAAAAGCTGCACTTTTTCACGCCACTTCGGCAGGACCTCAATAAAAAATCAAAAATGAAAAAGTGCTGCTCAAAAATTATGCAAATGAAACGCAATGCAACAAATCCTTTCATCACAATAAGGACGAAACAAGCGAATCTTTTAAGTTTGTTAAAATTTCATTAAAAAAATATTTCACACCATGAAGAAAAAAGGCGCCTTGGGCCAGAAGCAGAAGTGACAAGGCAAAGAAAACCAGCCAAAACAGACAGACAAAAAAAAAGAAGAAGAAAAAGGCAAAAAATAGGAATCTGATGATGTAACAACAAATGAGATAAGACAAGAAAGTTGTTGCGCCTTTCCTTGTCCTGTCAGATGCTTTTAATTTTTATGCATATTTTGTTATTTGAATTGTTGATTTACAGCAATGACCAACCACTCGTCACGCCCACTTTGCATAATCAATTAATAAGAAAGGCGGATTTGAGGGTATAAGTAGGGAAGAAGAAATGGAAATTTATGAAAAATAAAGTATCTAAGTGTATACACTGAAACCTCTCAAAAGTGAACAACTCGCTTTAGCAAAGCTGTTAGTACTAATTAAAAAATATATAGAGTACTATAAGCTCGTCGCACCCACTAGCTGCTAGTTTTTCATATAAAGTTAAAGGCACACTTTCTTGACAAACTTGAGTTTTTATTGGTAGTTTTGTAGCTCGTTCTAACTCGCTTTAGTGGATACTTTTGTAACATTTTTTACTATCTGACAACCCAAAAATATTTACTGTATTTTTTTGGCAAAGAGTTATAAAATATTGGCATTAGCTGGGCAACAGCAAAGTCAATTACCTGGCAATAGCTTCTGACAGCTTCACTTTACGTCTGATTCTATAATTATAGAATACTAGCCGAACTCCGCTCGCTTCGCTAGGCCAAAAAAAAAAAAAACTTTTTCCAACAATTTGAATATAATTAAAACATGCCGCGTTCTCAAACATCTTGCGCTGTGTTCGCTGTACTTCATATTTTTCTCTCCTTTCTTCTCCTTGCATTAATAGATTGTTCATTAGGGCTAAATCTTCTTGGTATGATGCTCAAAATTATGAATTATATTTTGACAATAGACAAATTCAATCATTTATTTAAATGACAACAAATAAGTGTACTGATTTATAAACACAAATAAAATTAAATATTTGCTCATACATAAACGTGTGCGTACGGTTTCCAATTTTTAAAAATGTTTTTGAATGATTTTGACATTTTTTTGTTTTGCCTATTCATTTCGTACCATAATTATCTACATTATAAACGCGTTTTTCCAATTTGTTTATATACTAGATTCAGCCCGCGACTTCGCTCGCCAACACTGAAAATTAACCCACGGCATCCTTTGAATGGAAGAAAAGTATGTCCTACCCAGGTCGAGCTCTATCCGATAGTGTTTTACATTTATAATTATATATTAAATACTATCTGCTGCATTATAAATAATACTTAGTAATAACTACGGAGCTGAAGATGAAATGTTTTCCACATTTAAAGCATTTAGTTTACTTTAAATAGGGACTCAAGTTTCATTTCTGCCCCGGGGTCCTTGCTTACCTAGGAACGCCACTGCTAACACTCTTTTTGCAAACAACTCATAAACACAAACACAGAAATGAATTAGAAGCATAGCAGGAACAATGAAAAGACCTACGAAACTTTTTTTGTTTGGTCTTGCAGTGGTTTTGGCAAAACTTATTCCTAAGAAAAAAATATTTACTTTTAAAAAATCAAATATAGACATAGCCCATGACACTCAGTGACAAGGTGGTGAAAGAATTTTTAAAATCGGATGAGTAGTTTCGAAAATTAACTTTAACATTCAAACAAGCATTACCTAATTATAATATTAGTATAGATAGAGATGTATATAGTGATAAGTTCACCATGGGGAACTGCTTCTCTACCTCCAAATAAACAAAATGTAAATCTTCGCAGCCCAAAGTTTAAGTTGCTTCTCGTCATCATGGGCTGAGACACCACTTGCATAATTTAAGAAGCGCAACTTCTTTGGAGCTAACTTCGTTTCAATATCTTGAAATGGACACCCGTTCTTTTAAGAAGCTCTTCCGCACTGTTTTCAAAAAGCTGTAGGTTTTGTTTTCTAAGGACGAGTGTGACACGTAAAATGTCTCTTCTTGTTGTAGTGCTTGCTCGCCTGTCCTTGTGTTAATCTTAAACTTTGAGTACCTTACCTGTTCAGCAACATGGTTTCTGTCTTGCGCAGAAACTAAACTGAATGGTTAGGACTCAGAATCTTTCAACACGCCACGTCCTTGTAGTACTGGTATTGGTACTATACCATATAATTTAAATTAACTTAATATTGGCTATTGTCATATTAATTAATATTAAATATATATTAAATGAGATTTGTCGCACACATTACACATATAATCGCATTAACTGATTTTTGTAACCTCTGTTAACTGTATACCAGTAGGTACCTATGTCCACCTGCAAATCTACTGCAACGTGTTGCACAATTGTTCAGCCCCATTCATAAGCTGTGAATGTCATAATGAAAATCATAGCGTAAAGTGCTAATTGAGGAGAGTCTCTACGTATTAGGTAAATATATTTTTTTTCATTTTATTTTATTTTTTATTTTTTGCTTTGTTGCTTAGCAGTTGGCAAAAGTCGCACGCCAAGAGATCCTAAAGCAAGAAATTATATCAAAGTTAAAAAAATAAATCTACACAGCAACAAAACTGCACACGAACAAGCGAAAAAGGAAACAAATTCGAGAAGAAGATGGAAAAAAGTCGGTTTTGTGGAGCGCGTCTCAAGCGTCATCGCGCTCAGCTGGAAAGTTGTAGTTGCTGCGGCCGCTGGTTGGCGCTGCTTGAGCAGAACTCGTTGGAACCGGGCGTAGTGCGTTGGTCGAGTAGCAGAGGGAGGTGACAAGAGAAGTAGACGAAGGAGAAGAAGTATATATATATAAAAAAATTGTAACATGATTTAATGACATGAATTATTTATGAGTTTCCTGTCAATCAAAAACCACGTCAAAGCATTTTGATGGCGTTGTCAACGCGCTGCGGCCCAACGTATGAGAGCCTGAAACGAAAAAGAAACGAACGTGCGGTCCAAGGAGGCAGAGCAACAGGAGCATGACGGAGGTTGGGGAGGTATATCATAAAAAAGTAAAGAAAATATGAAGAAAAATATATAAAGAAAAAATATGAAAAGAAATGAAATTAAAAGCAGTAAATATTCGCAGCCATATGGACGCTGTAGAAGTTTTCCGCTTTTGACGCCGATACACGTAGCCGTGTGTTGCTTACGTAAGCCGTAGCCAATTAGTATCTGAGCAGCTGAGCGTATTACGACGTTGGCGTACATTTGATTTGCCAAATGCCCGAAATTAAATGTTGAAACAATTGTTTAAATTGAATGCAAACCAGCGCCCAGCCCACACAGCAATCGGCCAAAGCACGTCAAATTATGCAAATTAGAGTTTGCCAAAGTGATCCAGAGGCCTTAATAACGTCGAACTGGAAAATTAGCATTTTTTTGTTGTTGTTTATTCTTTCGATTTTCCGTGCCACAACGCAAAACGCATCGTAAGATCGAATGAAATCAATCATTTAATTTATGTTAGCATAGCACAGGGCGCAGGACCTTCTTCTAACGAACACATTCATACACCCGTACCACACCCAACCGCCGAAGCCGACACACTGACACGACAAACAAAGCCGTAGTAGAAATAAATGTTTTAACAATAATTGTTTTAAAAGTCGCATGCAAATTGCGTGGGGTGCTGCGCTCTCTGCTTGTGTAAGCAGCTTGCGAGGCAGGATAAGAGCGCGCATGCTGGCTGGGTAAAGTGCCGGCTGTTCGTCGTCGTTGTTCAGCCTCTACGCTTAAGTAAACAAGTGTTTGTTGGCTGGCCATGTTCGTCTTTGGCTTCGACTTAGTCACTGAAGGTTCTTCTAGCTGTTGTCTTTTTAAAGTGAAATCCTTTAAAAAGCTTTCCATCATGCTGTTTCTTCCCTTTTAACTGTGAAATAAAAAAAAATTACAAAAATGCAAATGCCCTTTTTCATCTTCTTAGGAAAGTTGCTTTCTTACTTTTCCGCCATTTCCTTTTTTTTTTTGGCTCTTGGCTCCCTGCCACTGCCCTCCAAATCGCATTTGCATGTCTTTGTCTGCATCTGTTGAGCTGACCTGATCTCTAGGCAGGTGCTTCAATGCTGCTTCCTTTTTAACGCTTAATGTAGTCGCTAATACGGTTTCTTAGTGTTAGAAGGCACGCAAAAAGTAAGAGATAACCATGTCCAACAAACACTGACGAAGCATCTGTTGTAAAGAAACTTTACTCGCATTAAGCGTTCAGTGTGGGTTTCTTCTATGAGAAAATCATTGCAAGCTTAGAACATTAAAATCGTGAGGTCTGTCTGCATAGTTTGGTTTAACCCGATGCACACATCAATAAAAGCGAAGTTCATGGAAACATTTTTTGCAACAGCAACGACACAGAACGCATTCGTCTCTGTTCATCGAACACTAATTTCTGAATTTTGCATGGGGCTATTGCATAAGCCATCACAATGTCTTCTACTTCATGTATCCTCAAGCAGAGCAACAGATACCTCATTAGGTTGGAATACCCCTTAGCAATCACCCTTCTGGACAACAGCAGGCAAACGCGGCACCTGTAAAGCCTACACCTTCTAGATCTACCATTCCGCACCTCGGATGATCAGTCATTCTATTATAAGTTATCATTGTTCATGTGATTTGTAATCATTACAAAATTCGCTGCATATCGACAGACGATAGTAGCAAAAAAAGACTATAGACCAAAGAAAAAAAATGTGTCCTCAAGTTTTGATGAGCACACCTTTTAGTGTGGGTTATCTATGTACATTCATCCCCTGTCTCTTAAGAAGTGTTACAAAAAAAAAAAATAAAAAATAAAAAATTAGACTTATACTAACTTAAGTTATTAAGTTAGTATAAGTATTAACTTATATTAACTTAAGTTAGTATAAGTCTAATTTTATATTTTTATTGTCACGTTATTATTTTTTAAATCCGACAAATGTTTTATGCAGTTTACTGCGTTTAATGTTATAATTTAATTTAAAGAAGTGTTACAATACCAGGAATCTAATATGGTTTGGATCTCAGATCAACAAGGAATTCGAGGCAATGCATCGGCTGATGACATAAGCGGAAAGTGCTCAGATACACTGACTAGTGCCTGGAATATACCTAATAGTATCTTTACCCTATAAAAGAAGATTTATTGGCACTTTCTTTAGTTGTCCTCCATCTGTAAATGCATGAGAAACATACTACAATACAATAAAATGAGAACATTTAGCCAACTGATGGCAGGGGCGTCAGTTCATTCAGCCCGTGTGGGTAGTTTAAAAAAAAAAGGAACTATACATGAGCTGAACGAACTGCCGGCTCCGACTGATGGTTCAGATTAGAGGTCCACAAATTAGATCTATATACCATGAACTTGCCGAGAAGTAATCACGAAAAGCGTGGTACTCTAATTTGCCAATATGCTCCATATAACACTAATGCACAGCCAAAGGTTTTGATATCAAAACGAGTGTGTTCTAGGGTAGCGGATTACCCGGTTACCATTGTAAAATTATCCTATAGACCTAATCAAGAACTGTATTTTTTTCTTTCTTTCAAACGCTGTTAGGCTAGTCTCTTCAGCACGTGTCAGCATCCATTCCTGTGACTTACATTATCAAAACTCGGTTCATCTGGAGTGCATACGTCAACTTCAAGCTCAGGCCTATCACACACGATTAGTTTCAGTCTAGCGCTTTGCTTAGTGGTTTTGGACTGCAAAGTTAAACTAGAGGCTATCTATCATATAATGGAAAACTCTGTTCTGAGAGCAGGGTTGTTTCAGTCTTCAAAATTGTTCGTTAGCAAATTCTTCAAGTATAACGCTCTCTCACTTAGCTCGCTTATTTATGAGGCGTCTTCCGTTAACCATACTTTATTGGATGACAGTGATTTTTCCACACTCATATCCAACGTTGATGGTGCTACAAAAATAGTTGCAACTTGTTAACACTGCATTCATTTTGTCATTGAATTCATTCCGCAACTTTCAAGTTACACACGCCCTTTATGGATGATAGCTGCTAGCGACTCGTTCCCATTGATAAAACCAGACAGGCTCAACTTTAGTTTGGTGGATAAGACAAGTTGGTCGGGCAGAGAAGGCAATAACAGCTGCGGGAATCGGTCATTGCTATAGAACAAGAGGAAAATTAGCATTATTTCTGAGCGATCACAATCTGCGCATACTAATTGCTCTCGGCCTGATGTTGCACAAGCCAAGCCAAGCCAAGCCAAGCCAAGCCAAGTCAAGCCAAGTCGCGCAAGCTAGCCAACGCAGATTCATTCATTCATGAGCCAAACGATCTGAGCCAAACAGACAGCCAAAAGTATTAAGAAGCACTCAGCAGTGAAATGGAGCCATTGACAATGATGCGTACCGGCTTGTTGATGGCTTTGGGGCTTCGTTGCTCCATAAGGCTTTGTGATTCATGCGCCTACGAGCGTTGCGACTTTTTTTTTGTTTTGTTTTGTTTTTTGCTGTGCGTCTAGACAGACAGACAACAGTACTGAGTTACTGAGGCTGAACAGAGAAACGGTCAGAGTGACAGACAGACATAAGTCACAGGCTGCGTAAGTCTGGCAGCGGCAGCGATATCAAACACGAAAGAACACAGCTTCGAGTGGCTATATAAGGAGAGAGGCACTTTTTCCGTGCGCATTCGCACAATTCGCAAGAAATGCCAATCTTCTGCTTGAACTTGTGTTGGCTCACTGGATAGCTGGTTGGTTGCTTGGTTGGTTGCTTGGTTGCTTGGCTGGTTGGTACACTCTCACACGATCTACCAATTTTTTTGTTTTTTGTTTTGACTTTTTTGTTTTTGTTTTCGTTCGACTTCATGACGTCGCATTTCCTGCAATCGTCGCATCAAGCACACGACGCTGGTTCACTGGGAACGTCGGGAGTAGCGCATGTCGCCGCACCATAAACGGTTCGACTGGGTCTGGTTCGTCTCTGGCTGGGCACACCATTTATGGCACACTCGCATTGCGCTGCGTCTGTTTGCCTTGTCATAATTTCAAGCTCAAGCTGCGGTACTCGTGAGTTGGGACATTTGAAGATCGTTCGCAAGTACAGTAGGCGGTGCCGTGAATAGCGCCATCTATGCCTCATTCCTTGGCTGTGTGCTTTAAGATCGAATCATCAGCAGCACCATTGCCGTTCCCATTGCCGTCGCCTTTTGCTATCTATCCTATTCTCCATGGTATTCGCTTTAACGCTCATTGTCCAAATGTGGTTAGACGCCGCAGCTCGATGGCATCACCACTTGACGATCACCTCGACGATTTTGATTTGAGTCTTGACTGCGACTGCTCTCGTTCGGGGAATAAGGCGCGATTTGGCGTCGCACTTTATTGGCGGCGTTAGACTTTCGCTACAGTCGCCGTTGTGCCCGAGCGCAGCTCAATTTCCTAGTGTTTTTTCTGGGTTTGCTCGTGCGAAGTTTTCCTGCTAAAGTGCCAAAATGGTAACGAGTTTGCGTAGACGTTTGTTTGTCTGTCAAAGTTGCGTTTTGGCATCTGCTGCCAAATCTCACATTCATGATATTTCATTCGTTCGAACGATCTGTCACCCATCAAAAATTTCAAATGTTTATTGTCTTGGCAGCAATTAAGCGTGATTTTGTGGCTTTCGCATTTGATTTGAGATTTTAAAATTCAATCGAACTGTCAGCCAGTCTGTGGTTTTAATGCTCTTTGAAAAAACTATAGATGAAGCTGTCATTGAGTTTTGTGGTTTTCATTAAATGCAACCGAAAGAATTCTAAAGTAGTTGGCAGTATCCAAAACGGGAGCTTGGGTTTCTACTCAAATTACTTGCATTAAACTCAGTGGTAGGTTGACAACCGATTTATAAAGTTAGAAAAAGAATATGAACACAACTAATTCATAAGTCTGAGTGCATCAATCATTCTGAAGACTAATGATAATACAGGCTAGGTTAATATGAGATGGCTGATGGTTTCAAAATGTCGTCACACTTGGATCTGCGACTGTAAAATCAGGTGAATCTGAAAAACAAGTAGCCCGATTCATATGCTAAAAGACAGGGAGGCTATGAATGCAGTGATTAGTTTGCATAAGATCTTGGAACTCGTACACCGATGCTGAAAAAATGTGCACTACCAGATGAGAAATGATCTATTCCTGCTCTTAAGCTGTTTTGCGCTACTGCGGGATAAGCAACCCCAATAATTTCCTGCTTTATATAAGAAAAATTATTTATTTATTTGCATACTTCTAGTCAAGTCATTCGCAGAGGCATGGACACTATTGAAAGCTAGAGAAAAGTTCGATTTTTGGTTCTGTTTGGGTTGATGGCATCTGGAGGAGAAGATTCAACAATGAACTCTACGGGCTGTATGGCGGCATGAGCCTGGTCAAGCATCTTCGGATACAACCTAAGATGGCTGGCCCATGTAGAGCGTATGGACAACACAGCTCCGATTCGAAGAGTCTTTGAATCCGAGCCATTGGGAGAGGACGCCCTCGATTGAGATGGCGCACACAAGTGGAGAAGGACCTCAACCAATTTGGAGTGCTCAATTGGAGGCAGCTGGCAAAAGATAGCGCCGGCTGGAGAGGTTTGTTGGTGGATGAGAACCTGGTCCACCCCGGACTGTAGCGCCACACAAAGAAGAAGAAGAAGAAATCAAGTCATTGGCGCCTTCTAATGTCAAGGAATAGGAGATGAGAGTGTCGAAAAGCATTTTTTATAACTTGTAGATGAGAGGCATCACTATATTTTCAGGCATTTGTATGTCATGGTCTAGAGCCAACGTTTGGCTAGCAACAGTCTTATAATCTTATACATGGGTATTTCAAGTTAAATCCGTTTGTGTATCACTGATTTCACATAGTTTATGGGTTCCTTTGAGCTCACGAACGAGGGCTTGAACACAAATATAACTGACCAGAATTTATGCAAGCTCCTAAGACAATCCGTTGTTTAAGCAGAAGTTAACATACATTCCTAATTTATTGTATTCTCTTTTATTTATATCACAATCTATTCTAATATAATAGCATCAATATGATATGTAGATTTAATAGAAGTTTCGCCAACTCATTTTTTTTTACTTGAGTGCCCAGTTCATATTCTGAGTCTACAATACGAGTAATGCTCGAAAGTTGAAATCGAATTATTCATTGCAACGCCAAAACTTTGTCAGTTGCAGAAATATTTCATGTGATTTGCGAAATTTACGTTTTTATTTGTTCACCACTTTTCCAGTCGTAAATCTTATGGCAAACGAATTTTTCATTTGACAAATTTGATTTCATGACGCAAAGCTTTTTTTGCAATTTAGTTAAGTACTTTTTACAAGCCAACAAACAAACAAACAAACAGTGGCTGTGGCAGCCACAGGATGCTCGTCGGTGCTCAAACTCAAAGAGAAAAATTCATCAGCGCAATGTGTGCACGAAAAAAGGGAAAATGTCATAAAGGTGCAACCGACAGGCAGCAAAGAAGTGGCAGCGACGTGAAAAGCGAGAAAATTCATTCACGTTAGAAAATTCCAATTTATATGCAGCAGAAATGAAATGCTCAGGAAAAGCGGACGCAGCAAGCAAGGACAAAACGTTGCGAACGACAGTAGTAGTGACAGTCGTGGAAAAAGTGTCAACTCTTAGTTTGCACTTTTATTATTTTCATTTTTTTTCAAATATTTTTTTTGTCTCATATATATAGTATATGTTCCATTGCTTACTGCAAGACGCGATTTCATTAGACAAATTGAAAAAATACTCGCAGCTGCATTCGCTGCCGTGTGACATTTTATATAAGACGAAGTAAATACTATGCAGGATGTGTGCGGTGAGCCTCGCTTTGTCATTTGCTAGACGAGTGCCAAGCTTAGAAGCGCAGAAGTAGTAGGCGCCGCTTTTACGAGTATGTATCAAGTGAGGCCACAACACTCATACACACATAATGTTTGCGCATACAAGCATACATTCAAAGGATGCTGCTGCTGCATGCGCGCGTTGAAAATAGGCGGAGATTCGTTGTTGTGGCGCTGCGCTCCTTTCGCATCGCCTACGAAGTCGTTTGCTGCACGAATGTTGGCTGCCATTTTGTTGGGACCAAAGCAGTGGAGAGAAAAAAAAAAGACGCTATAAAACAACAATTTTCATTAAGCTTAGTTCTTTTTCTACGTTACAATTCCATTTGGCTTTCCAATTGGTTTTACGACTTTCGCTCTGATTGGAGCTCACGGCGTGTGTGTGTTTGCTTGCCTTTTGGGGCGGAGCTTTTTCGCAGCTTTTGCTGTGGCGACATAAAAAGTACGCTTTGCGTTGGCAAAGTTTTTCTCTTTTATTTTATTTTATTTTGTTGCTTTTGTTTTGTGGCTCGTGCAAGACAAACGACATAAAACATGTGGGCGACAGGGTTAGCTGGCCAAGATGCCGCCAAGTCGTAGGGTTTTTGGGTTTCTAGACAAACCAAATCATATTTTATATAGCTGTAGTTTTAAATCAAACGCTTCAAAATCGATATGCTTTAAAGAACATCAATCTCACGAGCTGCCTCAACTAAACCTACGAAACCCTCGGTTACTTCTCGTGCAACTGGTATTATGTACTCCGGTGGCAGTACAAAGCCATATTCGCCTTTGTCGCGCAATTCAATAGTGTAGGGTATTGTAATGCCTTTCACAGCGTATGCCCATTCTTTGCCTGAACCGGAGACCTTATCTGTAAGTAACATATAAGTAGTTGAAAAATCAATTTCCTCTCTTTCCACCGCTCACTCACACAAAGTCGTTGAACTGGCACCGTAGGTGAACTGCGTACCATAGCGTCGATATAGCTTATCAGAAAACCCCTTTGCTACATGCATCATTTGCGTATAATGTTCGGGAAACTCTTGATCGGTATGACCCCAAGGTGAGAGCACGTATTGTCCATAAGAGTGCAGTGAGATATAAACTCCTATGGTATTCGCTGGTATACTATTATTTATATAGGCCGTTAGCTGTGCGATCTCCGGATCCGATTGTGCAGAGGGCCCAGCGTATATCTCAGAGCAGGGATCCGTTTCGGCACCAACCACTGTAGTGAAGTCGTATTGTCCAGTCAAACATTTCTTCAAAAAGCCAAACAAATAAAGAAACTTACACCTCCAGACATAATCAAAGTTCCGATTTAGATCTGTGCCAATGCATTTGCCTGTTGGGTCCGATGGTAGTCGCGACTTGCGCCAAAGACGCTCCTAAAAGTATTATGAACGCATGTTTAGGCTAAATACAGTAGTCCAACGATCCATAGATACGCGTAATCTTATCGTCAGCACCTAACAATTTCTATGCAATTAGAAGGCAAAGTTCAGTGACTCACCACTTCGTGCGAGTACACAAATCCGTCTACATTGAGCACGGGTATGATGTACCAGTCCACATTCTTTGCGATGTCGCGCACTGCCGGAATGCGTGGCACGAGTAGCTCATCAATGAAATAGGTTATCGTTGCCGAGGTAATCCATTCGCGTGCATGTATGTTCGATTCGATAAAGACGGCTTTGTTACCGGGTTTGTTAGAGATCTTAATGCCGCGTACAGGACGTCCCTCATAGGAATTGCCAATAGTGAAAGGGGTTACAATGTGCGGGTAACGCGACTCGATCTCATCCAACCAAGCATAGATCTCGTCGAGTGTATGATATTGCGTCCATTCCAAGGCGTTAATACGTTGCTTTGGGCGCTGTGACTCAATAACGCTGGATGGGTGTTGAGTAAATAAGATTATTGAGTTGAGCATTGAACTATGCTTTTACATCGATAGCTTACTTCTGCACATTATCGATCTTCACTACATAACTGTAATTGCCGTTTATTAGTAATTTCTCGAATATTGCCTGCGTACTCGGTGGCAGCATTACGTCCAAATCCTCGCCCAGTTGTCGTAGCTCACGCCAGTAGTTCAACTACTCGAGTTATGAGTCAATGAGAATATGTATAGAATATGTATGGACATACCTTGTAGGTTTGCTTAAGTGCACTGAGTTGCTGCCATTGTGCCAAAGTTTCGATCCTCACTTTATAGACTTTATAGTTGTCATATCTGACTTTAGCGGCCAGACTTTGGCTGAGTGTCAGGCCGAGACAGAGCAACAACAAATTAGTGAGCTGCATTATGGTAATGTTGCGTTACCGACTTGATCGTTGAAGTTGCTCGCATAGACTGTCGTTGTGTCGCCTTTCGATGTTTCAATCGCGATTAGCAGTTGGTAATTCAATTAGTATGTATCAATTAAGATACGAGTAATCGTAATCATATCAACGCGTACAAAAGAGCGAAGTGTGTCGCAGTCTTAAGGCGAATTTTGATAACGCAAAGCTATTAGCTCGTAGGCTCATAAAGTAGCTTTTGGAGTTACTATACCAAGCGCCCTGCCGTGACCAGTATTTGTTTAAAGTGACTGTTTCACCGTCAACTTTTAAGAATATTTTTATTTTTATTTTTTTATTTTTTTTTGGAATATGTCGCTCAAGTTTTGTGGCTTAGCAGCAGGCAGGCGGTAACAGACATAAATTTTACGTAGCGTCGAAACTCATTTCACTGTAGGTCATTGCATAATGAAGTTACGCCCCGGCGCACATAAATTTTCGCCAAACTTGAGATTTGCTTGTCTTGTTCTTCTACGGGGTTCGCTGCTGTCTTCTTCATTCACTTAACTGTTGTGTCTTTTTTTTACGGGTATTATGGCTAGTGCAAAATTTTGTTTGCTTTATTTTTTGGTCGTTTATTTTTTTCACGACGTCGTAGTCTTTTCAACGCGCTTGTTGTCATTTTAGGCAAAGTCTTTTGGCCACACGTTGAGACTGCTCAAAGGACTTAACTCGACAATATTTTGTGCTGTTATTCAAGCGACAGCCACAATGGCCAACATATGAAGCGATTTTTGGTGACTTTCAAGTTGGATAATTATGGTAGCGTGGGGTTTTCGTAAGTAGTTGACTTGACTAGTTGGACCGAAGTTTTTCTGCTTGACAGTGTAGCTTTCCAGACGCCACGGGTGTTGCGTTATTACGAAATATTATTTTTTTATTGTGCGTTAAAAAAATGTGCGTTGCTTTAATGGCACACGAAAACCGGAATCTGTGATGGGCACAGACAAGCAAGATATAAGGGGGTGTGGAGAGTATAAATTGCGATTTATTTCATGAGCCGAAGCACTTAAAGCGCAGTGTTATTACAATAAGTAGGTTAGTTCTAATAGACCCGTTTTAGTGTGCTTTCATATTGACTCCTTAATCGTCATTGCTGTGAACTCGCCGGCAACTCAGTGAGCTTGGTTGGTAAGTTTTAATGTATCCTGCCTATAGTCCGGATCTAGCACCAAGGGACTATCACTTTTTTTGGCATTATAAAATTATAAATAGCTTTAAAGAGAGGGAAATTTTGAAGCTTTGCTCAAAATGGCAACAAGTCATTGAATAAAACGGGATATGTCTGACCAAATCGGACAATGTAATTATTACTAAACAATTTGAAAATGGGCTAAAAATAATGGTTTTCTTTTTACTCAACCTAATAAAAGCACTGTCTTCTCCTCGGACATAGCGATTTTAACGACTTTTCATCACTGTAGGCTCTAACAAGTGGAGGTAATGAATAATCAAGGAACTATCCTTTAGCTGAAGAGGTATTGTGTTTTGTCATGGAATATCCATCTGCATCTGAGATAGTTAAATAGGTCCTAAACTCCTTGCTCTTAAAACTCTAACTCAATAACCATTATTGAGTGAAGCGAATCTCATAATGAGCTGAGTGACGGGGCAATAAAGTACTCAGGAATACTGTGACGCTGGCAGGTTTGCCAGATGAGTGGCAACTTTCGACATCCTCCGGGCCTCATAGCACATAGTTCGTATAAAGGTACCAGCGAATACCAGTAGATAGCTATTACTAGTATTAGCTGGTACCTTTACACCAACGGGTTAGACATATGTATACGAATAGTTTGGAGTACTATCAGACCATTTCTTGCTAGACAGACATCAGTCACTACATCTTCTGCAGTTGAGCATGTGGCATATTTGCACTATCACTGTCAAGCAGCATGTCGACAAAGGCTTCAAATTTGTAACTTCGACGCCTATGACGCTTTCTATAATAGAAAGTCCAGCTAGTTGTAACCAGGGGAATGATAGCGCATAACATCGCTATCGTATAGCAGTGCTTCTCAGCCTGATCTAACCTAAGCTAAAATACACTAGTTTTATACCCCTCTTCCCTCCTGAATCCTCACCTCAGGTGCACTTAATGACATAGTATAGGTGTAGAGGATTAATGTTTCTCAAAAGTGGTTCAATTTATTTATTCAAGTGAACCTTTGGTTAAAAAGCCTGGTTCAGTGAGTTGGCTTGAGTAGCAACCCTTCAAGGAGATCTAACATAGACCAATGCGATAGCATGAGTTAAATAACCATTCTCAAAGACATAAGCAAAGTCGTACAAGCAAATTGAACTTGACGCAAACATGCAACTTCCTTCCGACATTTCACTTGTGCTATGCAAAAGCCTTTTCCTGCCTGACTTTTCCCGGTGACATTTGCAGGCTTCTCTACACTCAACTCTGCTAATTAGATGCAATTTTTAGGCTGTTGAAATATTTCACCAAACATGCATTTTTTTGCGCAGCCAAACGGTTTCCGGGATTAACAAATACGGCGACAATGTTTTAAGCAGGGATTACGGCGCTCAAACAAAAAAAAAGCTAACAGCCAAATCGCGTATACGTCACGTGTGCCCGAGACATTTAGCAAAGCGACATTGCGCTGACATTGGAATTTATGGCAAGCGAGTGCGAATGACTTCCCGTTTTTATGCGAGTTATTGGTAAAGCGAAAAAATGCAAGGACTTCCTGTCAACGAAAACAGGAAACCGTCTTCGTTTAGGGAAACATGACTCAACCTGCGTCTTTAAGTTGAAAACTCTGTTCATTTCACTTGAAGCCAAGCAATTAGAATTCCGCTGGCTTATCGCGCTCGAGCAAAAGAAATTTGTGTGCTGTTTCTGGGCGCACTTTGCTATACTTTCGTGCCTCTACCCTCAAAGGTGTTGAAAGTTTCACGCAAAAGGAACTTTTCCGCGCTAATCTTGAGCCGCGCGCAGCCACACTTTAATCCTGTGGGATGTAACCGCCGACGTGGCTGATAAGAAATTAATGTGCAAGAATTTATTACGTGGTGGCGACGCGTCGCACGGTGAAACTTTCTTAACTCGACGCCAGCCGATTCAACTCAACTCGAGTCGATTCGTAACGGTACAATTGAAGTGCTTACGGCATACTCAGCGCGAGGCAATTAGCGCTTGATAATCAAATAAGCCCTTTTAATTGCTGTACAAGTAGCAAAAGGCCATGCGAGCGAAGAGATAGAAAGCCCGCGGCAAACGCACGGACATCAGCATGGCAGCACTCAGGCAAATCGTTGAAGTATCGGTTAAAGTATCTGAAAAGTTTTCGTGAAAAGTTTTTTGTTGTGTAAATATTTTTATAATTAATAAAGACGTCGCTGGCAGTCGTACTACGGCGTAGCATAACGTCTCATGGCGTGGCTATAAATTTGCCGGTTTGGCTGTTACATAAAACCAGTAGGAAGTAACTACAATAATTGTAGCAGATAATGAAATTAACACGCATTCAATTCAGTAGTCACGCAGCTAATCACATAAATAAAGGCAAACAGACGAACTCGTAAATGTGTGAAGTCAATACAATTGGCGTGGGGGGCCTTACTAATCAAGCAATTTGCATTTGTTCAGCTGCATTTTTTTCACCCCACTCACACGCACAACAAATGCAACACATTCTTCTACAACAACAATAACTATGGCGTCAACAACAAATCCACATAATTATTTAATTTATTTAATAGAGGCGAGGATACTTGCTGATAAAAAGATACAAATCTAATTTCAAGTGCCACCGCGTTTAATGCAACTGCAACAAAGCCACTACGGCAGATTTAAAAGCTGCGCTGTTCATAATTTTTTGGTTTGTGCGTGTCAAAGTGCGATTCGTCTCGAGCGAATTGTTGTCATTAGCATAGTAATTACATTGGTTTTGCCATGTTTTGTTAGAATTGCAGCTGAAACGTGTAAAAAGGCGGGCTTTAATTACGAGTCATGCAGTCGTTCGAGTTGCAATTATTTTGAGGAATTTAAAAAAAAAAACAACACAAAAATATATATAACATATATATAACATGAGCCATGAATGTGCTACAAATGAATGCGTTCATTAGTGGCAAAAATCAGAGCGAACATGCAGTCAACTAAATTTGAAAAAGGCGTTGACTTACTTTCGGAGTAAATTCGGAGTTGTTGCTTTTGGTCCGTGCAGTGGCCAAGTGGGCGGAATGTATTGCGGGTTAAGCTTAATAAAATTGGCCTACATTTTGCAATCATCTACGCATTACGATGCATTTGTCATATTAGTTTAAATTACATAGTACGAGTATATGAAGTCTTTAGCTCAAATGTAATTCTAAACATTTCAAACAGATTCGCATGTGTTTTTAATGTATATATATAAAAGAGGATAAACATCTGTCTGTCTGAAGCTTAAAAACTATGACATCGTTTAACCGAGCACCATGAAAATTGGTACATATGTGCATGTTTTAATGGAGAACGATTGTATGTGAGAGTATAACGGGAAAGTCGTGAAATCACATCCAACTTATTTGTATGTTAACAATATTACTTCATCAGTTTGCCGTTGATATATATGTCAATTTAGAAATCGAAAGTCTGTCAAAGGAAAAATAAAATAAAAGTTTAACTCAAATCGAAAGTTTAATGAGCTATAGGTCGTGATTATATTTTTGGTGCATTAATAACTATAAAATCAATTTAGTAAGTTCCAAATCCCAAGCAGCGCCGAAGCCCTCGCTAGTTGTATCACAAATTACAGTGTTTAATTGCATTGTACGTTGTAGAAAAAAAAGGTTGCTGAGAAATAACTCGAGCTCAATCTTATCCAACTTTCTTAAATTTGTTCTAACTAGAGACACCGATGAGTAGTCTTATTTTTGTCTAGTAGTGATAATAAAAGATTAAGAGATTGAATTTTAAAAAAGAGTACACCACGAAGAATCATAATTGTTGGGGATGCATTGATGAAGCTGAAGTTGAACGGTGCGATCTATTTAATGGGATTGATAAGAACTATCCAAACAATTTAATAATGGTTTAATAATTGTCGGGTCAGATTCAGATGCAAAAAAAATGCTTCGAGATCCCTTTGAGTCAGGCATAGTGATGTTTGCCATATGTACAGAGTACCACAGTTCATAATGTAGGGTAGCTTAACTTAATTGTTAGAGAAATAGAAGTTTAGTTAAATAAGTGGTCCTGCCTGTCTATGCTTATTAATAGGCTCTATGCTCCAATGGTAGATATTATAAAAACTGGTGAGTGTCATCACAGGACACTACTGTGGCAGCAAACGATTTCTGCAGGAGCTGTGAAGGCGAGGAGGAAAATGAAATTATTCCTCACATGTTGTGTACATGATCTATCTAGCGGTTGATTTCTACAGCTCGGTTTAATTAGCTCTAACAGTCTGTCAGGCCTGCTTAGGGTCTCCATTAAAAAGTTGTTGACTTAAGGTAGTCGCATTAGATCCAGATGAGGTTTTATGCTATATTTACGGTGACATATGGTAAAGGGCTTATGGTTGGCTTAAGTGGTACGACAGGATACTACGTGCAACCTAATTTAAGCATGCTGCAATGACAGATCGTCCTCCATAGAATTTTGTGGATCTCCAGTAGCTTATGTTCACTTAAAGTCTGCTTCAAATTTACGCTTTTGACACCCGAATCGCGCTGACAAATAATGTAAAAAAAAAAAATAAATAAATAAAATAAAAACTCTCCTTTTAACAGATGCTCAGCGTTGTTTAGAATTCACATACAGTTACAGGCATCACTGAGCGTATTCTTGAATATTGGCAAGCCCACAGCCAGATACACACAGACAAAACAAATTTGATATATTTTAATGGAGTACGAGAGAGCGTAAAAATGCGTAAATGTTTTAATGCTTCGCCGAATAATGACAACAAACAAATCGCTTCATTTAACAAATAATAGCTGCGAGCGTTAAAAAACAAACAGCAAACAACAACAACGCCATCATTGCACAATATTTTAACACAAAAAAACACAAGCGTAAAATGAACGCTTGCAAAAATGTTCAAACAGGCACAGGCACAGGCTCAGCAAGCACGCAGTCAGTCAGTCACTAGTCAGCCAGGCATTGCCACGCCCACAGTTATAAAGGCAGTCAGGAATCAACGCCAAAGTGGCACTTGTTGACTGACACGCAGGTGAGGGTGCGAGCTTTCAGGCCTGCATGTGTGTGTGTGTGTGTGTGTGTGTGAATGGTGTATGAGTGAGCGTGGCATTGCACACGTGCGTGAGCCTTCCAATTAGAAATGTGTGCCACTTCAAATGTCGAAGTCGGATGGAATAACACCGTAAGCCTGCCCGAGCATGACTTTGATTCTTTCTGCGAATTTTGTTTATTTTCATTTTGGCGTTTACTTTGTTCTGCTACACTTCAGTTTCCACGAATACTCATTTGAAAATACTTGATATAAAAAACTGTATGCCACGGAGTGGGGGACAAGAAAATAAGTGCAAAATCGTGGCTCTTGTATTTAATATAAATATTATAGTCAAGACTGTAGAGATGTACAGAGTCGGAATTACTGTGTTTTGTTGCTAGCTGCGCCGAATCACGGACTAAGCTACTTTTACAAAAAATGATGCGAATCTAAACCCAAACAGAATTTGTTTATGGATTCGAGAGGTTTTCGAAAAGTTTTCTTTTTTGAGATATAAAAAATATTAAGAAATAAGTTGCAACGAAAAAGATCAAAAAGAAAGAGCCTACAAACTAGTTTCTCCACGGTATATGGCAAATTGCAAGGGAGTACTGTGTTTTGAACTTAGATCTTAAACAAGTAAAATGAATAACTATTAAGCTTATAATTGCAAGAAATAATAAACAACAGAAAATGGGTTAGTTGTTGTCAACATTTTTTACAATTTGGTTCGAGTAATTTCCTGATATTGCTCCAGCTCCATTTATTCTGGTCTACATAAAAGTCACTTAGTGGAAAAATTGTAATAACTTACTAACCTAAAATCATATATTACGTTTTGAAATTATTTGTTGGGAAGGTGAAGAAATATTTCTGTAAGGAGTGGTTTATATAATTGCCTAATAAATATAAACGAAAGGTTATGAATAGTAATGGAAGCAACTTTGGCTTAAAAAGCAACAAATAACGCAGAAAATTCTCTAAATAAAGCCGCTTATTAAACAAATAACTGATACCATGCTCATTCAATAAATCACTCAATCATACCCAAACGTTTTTTCACTCAATTTTTTTGAATAACGACTACAAATTTTAGACTTTTTAGTATAATTTACCACGTTATCTCCAGACCATAGATTTCTTGTAGGTTTTCCCGAAATCGATGAGTATTTCTGTATTTTTGTTTTCTTCAAAATTTTAGGCTCACCAGTTGTAACGATCAGTGTATGTTTAGGAGGGAGGGGTGGTGGAATTTCATTTTTTTTCACAACAATTTTAAAACTATTTATTATGTATATATATATAATAGGTATATAACACAACTTCAAATCACAACACAAATCGGTCCAATAGATTCGCAGCAATTTCGCTGTAAAAGTGCGTCAGACAGATACACGAGTGATCTGTTTCATCTCAAACGTACGGAGTCCAAAAAATGGATGCTTTGACTGGCTTACGCGTTCGCCTAATTTGCACCGCCGGTTTTTTCCTTTGGGGCTACTTAATGTCGAGGGCTTATCTCAACAAGCCAAGGACCCTAGACGAACTTAATGCCAACATACGCCAGAAAATAGCCGCCATATCTTACGATACATTGGAAAATACAATAAAAACTACATTACGCCACTTGAGATCAGGGTGACCATTTGCGAGAAAATGATGTAATCAAATCTGCTTAAACATAATTAAATGATCTCTCATTTATAGAACAAAAAACGTATTTCAGGTTTTTTTTTAATATAATAAATGAGTTCGCCTAATAGAGACCTCCCTGTATTTTTCTAATGTTTTTTTAAAATTTATATTTTTTTTTGTTTGACTCTTAAACGACTAGGATTTCGATCTTCTAATATTTATAATATCTGTGATGTATCTTTTGAGTGCCCAAATTAACCTTGTTTTAACCTAAACGTGGATTCAAGAGTGCCAAGAGCCGCTCCACGAATAATAACTTCAAGCCAAGGTTAGAAGCGCCGCGTGTGTTATTTGATGCAATATTTTAGATGACTTTTTATTAGAAAAAAACAAAAATATTTGAAGTTCAGATTTTTGGATCAGACAAATACTGAGGCAGAATCAGAAACTCACTCACATGACGAAAAATGCCACCTGCAAAAGCGAAACTTTGTAGACGAGAAATAAAATCAGCAGTTCTTAAGCAAGATTTACGCATTTATTTTGCATTTCTTATACGAAGTGATTTTTTTAACATTTTTCTTTTTATTTTATTTTGATTGTATTTTCCTTTTTTTGCATTCGCAACGAAAAAATGTCCTTTGCTTGTTTCTTGGCCTAAAATGCGATTTGACTGCGTTGACATCACGAAAGCGGATCTGAATACATTTGCATACATTTCGCACATTACTTTGCTTGATTCCTGGCCGATGTCACAACGATGTTGTTCAAAAAGCATCCTACGCCATCGAACACCAGCACCGGCAACGACAGCGGCAAAGGATACCGAAATCCTTTAAGACCACATCGCTTGTTACAGCGCATTGCAAACAATTGAATCCTTTTACTGTTGCGACTCCCAACTCACTCCATTCCAGTTCGCTTGACAATGTGATGCGTTGTTTGAGTTATTGTTAAAAATACAGGTCGACGTTTGTTAATGCTGAGAAATCTCAGCGATTAACTGCTGATGTCGCTGGCATCATTTGTCAACTGTCGTCTGGCATCAGTGTCTGATGGCGGCGTCTTCGATACGCATTTGCATGAGCTTTAACTGTCTCGTTTTGGCGGTTAGCGGTTGGCGTAGAAGGCCGAAAATCTGCAATGCAGGTAAGTGAACGAATCTAAGCGCATAATTAATGCGTGATTTGTTTAAATTAGTCAAGTCTATCATTTACCTTATCCAACGAACTCAATTATAACAGAATGGGATTTTTGGCATGAAAATGAGTCTGTTTTTAATATGTTGAATTAGGACTCTCCATGTGAAAATACATCTTCTGTGGTCTGTCGCGGCTGAATGGTCTTTAGATTCGTTAGCGATGTCATATTGGTAAGCGCACTCTTCATTGTGAGGTTCAACTGCCTGATTTTTTATATTTAACTAGGTTAGCCCGCCAGAAGTTGTTCTGCCCTTTCCGGTATTAGCAAAGTAAATATAACTTCAATAATAGTACAAAAATCAAGTATTTCAATGGGGTGCTATCAAGAAATTGGCTATATTGAAGCTATGAGAATGCGAACTTCGTCAACTTTGAATTTTTCTTAGAGTATCGTCTCATGTACCACATTGATCATCAGTTTTCTTATCACCAAACCCGTTCCGTTGATTTGAAGAAAGTAAAAATTTTTAGTGAACGACGAATATTGCCCACAAAATTTTCGATTTGGGTTAAAACTGTTTTATTTTTCTTTACAGATTTTCGATTACGAATTCGACTCTACTAACGCATCAAACGTCACAGGATTACTCGTCGGGTCATTCTAGAATTTCCCTGAATATTTTATTAAAATTGGTTTTGGCGTCTATAGCGGACAGACAGGCATACAGACAGATAGACAGACATACAATTTTTATATCTATATGGAGATCTCCATTTTCTCTTATCTGTCCTAAAATGCGTCATCCATGAGTTTGTTGTTGAGAATAAGAATAATATCACACAGCAGGTTGAGAATTCCACCGAAAATATTTTAATGAGAAGTTTGAGACAGATTCATATTCTAAGTGTTACTTGAACTAGCAATGCCTCGGCACGTTGCTGCCTTCCGCGCTCTGTCTACAGCTGCGATTTTTTCGTTGATCTTCCAGTGTCTGACATTTTGGGTGGCATTTCGCAGTCTTCATTTATTTGATTGTAATTTTCATAATGCCAAACTCGTTTCTCAGATGCTACTTTGTTTTTGCGTTTTATTTATATCTGTACAGATTGAGAAGCATCTGAAAATTGAGTTGGTCTTAATATTTAGCGAATTCAACGATTTTTTCACACCAGACTTCACAGTTACCTTCTTAAGGCTATTGTAGAGATTTCCTGAAATGTTCATCAAAGTCTGTCCAGCGATTTCAGCGTCTATAACGGACAGACATACAAACATACAGACAAATATACTTCCAATTTCATATATATATAGATTTTACTAATGGATGACAAGTTAGCCTATGCCTTCCTTTACACTATGTTTGTACTTACTTAACTTAAGGATCATAGCTTAAATTGGTCATTTCAAATTTCCCTGTCTCTTATGGCCTTTGGTCCATGGTGGTACTAGATTATTCACATTTATCGCAAACACCAATTCATTGCAGCTGCTTTTTTGCCTATCACTGACCATGCTTCCGAAACTTTTAGCAGGTCTGGGATGATAAGCTTCTTCTATAAAAATGTGGGGCTTCTTGAGTCCTCAACTCAAGTGGAGAGAGACTTTACTTAGTAAGACTTTACTTAGACTTTTACGAGAGACTTCAATTATCATATTCTATACATGTATATCATATTCTATACATATACCCGAGATAGAGAGCAACTCATCCAAGCATCTTCACTTTTTACCTTTAAATATCACGTAACTCAACACTATTACGAAAACTAAATAAAGTGGCATCGAACTTATAAACAATTTCCGCCTCTGTACTTAACCCCTTCTTGATTACATTGAATTCCCTCGAGCGCATTTTTCATATTTAACAGTATCAAAAATAATGATAATAATAAAATTTATTTTATCACACAAAATGCAGTTTTCAATTGCGACGCCAATGCTGACCTAAGTGGACCGAACCGAAGCGACCCATTGACCATTAGCAAACAGCTTTGAGCAATAAATTTAAAAGGCACTCCGCAGTTAAATATTTACTTTAAAATAGGAAAGCGCAATGTTGAATGGGGGTGTGTGAAACGGAAACTACGCGAGACAGCAAAAGGGTAGAAAGGGTTTTACAAAAAAAGCCATTTAATGGGCGGCCAATACGCCCATTTCTCAATTTCTATCCCTGCCACTGTTACCACTGCTGATGATGCCTTTCGAACGCGCTTTGATGTTTACGCAGCCCAGGGAGCCAAAAGTAAATTTAGAGGAAGAGGAAGAGTAAAAACCAATTGGTTCGGCAATAATGTAGCGTCAGATACTTTGGCTGAATTGCCAATTGAGAGATATTTGAATCGGTTCAGTGCTTTTTTTTATCTCATTTTAGTGCTCACTAAACTGTTTTTACAGTGCGTGAAGAAGCACTTTAAATTGTGCATTGTTTTCACTTATTTTCTATTATTTTTTTGTTTGTTTTGCTTTCATAGCATGATTTGCCCATTCTCTTCATCCACTGTTCGCTGCGTTAATTTCTCTATTTTTGTTTTTCTTTAATTATTTTGCACACAATTGCCAGACCATAAAAATTCGCAATTAGCTGGATTTTTATATCTTGCTCAGTTACATTTTTTCTTCTGTTCTTCTCGTTCTGCTATGCAACTAACAACTTAAACATGGCTAAATGCCATTTCAAAAAAACAACAAAAAAAGAGCATATAAAAAATTGTATCTCAACGTGCAGTTTTCGCGACAACGACGTGGTAACCGGGCAAAAAAAGATATATGCGCGGTTATAAAAAAATTATGGTCGCTTGCCAGGAAAGCCAATGTCCGTCCGTGCTGCCTGCTAAAAGGTTATGAATGTGAAATTGTCATGCAAGAATTAGCCAGCTTGGTTGCTGCCTCTGCAGCTGCTGTCCCAAGTTGCTGTGTGGCATTCCCGCCTCTGTGCTTTGGAGCCTCGCTTTGCTCGTTCGCTCGCTTGCTCGACATGCCAGCAATTATTTCCGAAATAGAAACATTGCTAAATGTTTGAAATATTTCCTGACGCTCAGGAAACGTAAACGTTTAATGTGCCTGCTTGCCAGCCAACCAACCAGCCAACCTGCCCCAGTTTGATGCATGCTACCACCTTCACCACGACTATCACCACGACGTCTGTCATGGCCGACAACACTCACATGGATGCCTGAGGTTTATGTAACATTTATGTTGAGGCATTTTGACGGTCTTACCAATTTTCATTTTCATTTCCATTGTTTTGCTGCTTGCATTGTTCAGGTTTGTTCAACCTCGGCAATTGAGAGATCTTAATCAGCACAGTTAAAATTCAATTTGGATTATTGTACTTGCGAATGTCATATCAGCGATACTTTAGAAGGTAAAGGATTACAAGGAGTATAGCGGGAAGGGGTAACATTATCCTTGTTACGATTTATAGGCGCCTTTAAAGCTTCCAACACTTGGTTGAAATTTAATTAAACCTTAAATCAAGACTTCTAGCCTGTTTGGAATATAACCGTGTAGAGATCGGAGTATCGCGAAATATATCATAGATGAAAAACACGTTTATGGTGCTTGAGACCAACCTAAATATTTGCATTTATTCTAACTATATTAAATAGTTTAGGAAATTAAATGTGTGCCAGACTTACATATATAAGCAATGTAATTAGAATGATAAAGAATCCTTTGATTCTAGGTCAGCCCTTTTAATGACTTTTTCCAAGAAATTATTTACTTTTATTCTTGTGAAGCGTACCTTTGAAAAAAACAGGCTTCCATAGCAATTGAAGCAGAAGCAGATTTATTAGTGTACTGTCTTGGAATACGGAACTACGTCTTTCAAATTCAACAACTTCCAGAATAGAACTATGTAAAATATAGTTTAAAGAAAAAGTATCTACGAGTTGTTCAGGTCTGTTGAATAAGACCCATAAACCGATAATTTCTTTTTTATCGAAAAGCTTAATACTTTTGTGCGTACTCAATACAACAATAACAACAATAAAAGAAAATTCACGAAGCAGTTAAACATATAATAAACAACGGGAAAGCGAACGAAACTGTTTATGCTTGCCAGACTGTTCTATAGGGAAAATGCGTTCTATTAAAAAAAACATTAAAATCGGTTCAGTATATTTTGGCACAAAGCGTTACATACAATTTGTTAAGAGACTTGAACTCTCTATCACTCATTTCTCTTCAGTGGGCACTTTGTACTATTTAAAAATAAACGTTCTACATGGACACCTCCCTTTAGCCGAATGTTTTCTTGGTTCTAATATTTTTGCATACAACTAATAAAAATGATTTCTGTTATGTGGACAATCTTTACAACTCACGAAATTTTTATCTGCTGAAAATTGTTTACTCCTTATCTCAGTAAATGCATTTGCAATTTTCCTTAGTAAATTTTTTATCCGTAGGCTTCGTCTGATAAACGCATTATTTTTTTGTTGCCCTCTTAAGTCTGGTAACAATTAATGCAAATTTTCAGTGATTAGTAAATATACTTAAAGTATTGAAGAAATTTGGTTTCTATCTTAAGCATCGGCTCAAGTCATACTCTCGGCCCATGTTTAAACCGAGAATAAACAATACTCAAAATTTTAGTGTTTTATACAGCTGACTTAAATCCTATAAATGCTCGTCTAACATATCTCAGTTATGCCAATTTATGCTGAAGTTGTTGATTGCTTACGAAAATAACAAACCTTGATTATTCATTCATAGCTGCATTCATAATAAAATGCATTCAAATCTACGTACGTAAAATAAAATCCAATTTAAATTCAAAGTCGTGCAACAACTTCAAAAAATCAGATAACAAGAAGTGAACAAAAAAAAAAGGATGAAGTTGAAAAGATATCACGGCAAAGCGCAAATAAACAAAATTAGTTGCGATGAAAACCGTAGATGAAAATAAATCTTCAAAACGCATAAAACTCATTTGACAAAATGCAGCACAAAGAGGAAGAAGGAGCAGCCGCGCAAATTTCGCACGACGACGACGTAGACGACAAATTGAATACACGTGGAGAAGGCAAGTGAGGATGTGGGTGTCGTGCATGGCTAAAGCCAATGTGAGTACATGAAACTAACGAACGAACGAAAGAACGAACGATGAACGAGTGAGCGAGTGGATAAATAAATGTTTACTTAAGTGTATATAGGAGAGAAGTAGGTATTTGCTTATATAATAACAACAATAACAGGAGCAACAACAACAACGAAGGGCAAAAATGGAAACTGCATTCTGAGCGCAATGCAACCACCTAAAAGTATGCTTCAGGCGAACGCAGAACAGGACGTGAATCGGAGAAGGCTGCTGCTGCTCAACGTATGAGTGCCGCTGTGTCTCTGCATCTGTAGCTTTATATCTATGTAACTGTTTGTTTTTGTTGTTGTTCGTTGTCTTTGCCTCTCAGTTTGCCTTGTGTGTGTGTGTGTGTGTGTGTGTTTGCGTGTGTGTGTGTGTGGGTATACGAGTATAGTGGAAAAACTTTTCCATTTCGATTCGCGCGTTGAAAATAGGAGGAGCTCCATTTGGCGAAAACTTCTCATGCGCAGCAGACAACCGAAGTCGACAATGCTCCGATAGAGAAGTAGTTTATTTTTTTTTATTTCTGAGAAAACATAAGAGGAATATAAAAATATGTCGTTGTCATCCAAAAGTATTTAAAAAAATTTGAGTTGCTTTAAAATTAGCAAAATTTTTTAGTAGAAGAAAAGAGCTTTTCTCTGAGTCCTTTCAATGAGTTTTTTTTTTAATCTTACTTTGTTGATTTTTTTTTTTTTTGCTGAAAAGGCGTTTTTTCAGCGCTCGTTTCTAATGAGAAAAAGGTGGAGCAAAACTTGTTGTTTTTTATAGGGAACTTGTGTCTGCTCAACTTGTGTGTAGTATATATTTTTTTTTCGGAACACAAAAAGATACACACAAAGGTTGTGGTGTATGTGACATGTTATTTGACAAAAAGGTAGCTGTGTACGGTGGATTGCTGATATGAGAAACACAATTTTTGTAGTTAAAAATTTAAAAACAGAATTTCAAATAATATTTAAAAAAAACATTCATATTTTGGTTAAATTTTTTAGCAGGCTAGTTACGCTTTTCCCAAGTTTCATCAGTCAATCTCCACTTTGCCCAGCAAAAAGCGCATGCCAAACTGTCATTGCAACCATTCACAAACCGCGACGTAAAATAATGTACGAGTATTTATTGTATGTATCTTTTAGCTGAACGCTTTTGTGGCTCTCTCGATGAAAGAAAAATGTTTTTCACATTCACAAAATATTTCATTCACAACATGCCACGTTGCCTCATTAAATCATCACTCACAAACTATCAACGCACACTTGAAGAGTTTGACTAGCAACGAAAGGACCCAGTTGTTGTTGTTGTTGTCGTTGTTGTTGTGATTGGTGTTGTTGGCGATAATGCGACCACAGCATGCTTGATATTCATGTACAAGGCATTGAAAGTAAAACAACAAAAACCGATACGAAAAAAATGCAACGAATTAATTATGAATCAGAAAACAATGTAATTACATGAAATCCGATCGAACGAACCATGGAATGAACATCATGAGCAATGGCAAACAACAAAAAGAGCAACAAGAAAAATAAACAAAAAAAATTGCATTTGACATTTTACAACAAACCGAACACAAAAACAACAACTTCGCACAGCATCTTGTAGTTTAACAGCAAAATGAGAAACATGACAAATATCTGTGACAATCAACGATTGCGCAGCTTCTCCATTCAGCTCCTGTGTCAGCTCAGACAGTCAGTTAGTCTGCCTATAACCTGCTGCCTTTTGTCGTTCGATGCTTTGTAATTGCATACCAGGTGGAATAACGTTGTCGAGGGGGGAAAGATGGGTTTGGAACATGTCTTCAATCTTAAGTGGCATTGGTAAAGCGATTGCGCACGCGTGAATGCCAAAGCGACCAGCGGGAATTGTTTTGTGGCGCTAGAATGACTATCATGTTAAAAAAGAAAGAGACAAAAAACTGTTATGGTTCTAACAGTGTTAGGGCTGCAAAGCTATAAAATTCTGTATATGGTCCAAACCAATGTAGAAGCTAGGGTTTTCTTTAACAGAGTGATACCTAGCATCAACCGACGTTTAGCTTCGACCAAAGCTGGCTCAGTGAAGTATTTAAAATCAAGAGTCGGACTATCACGGCATATTTGTCTAATCGTTCAATTCTGACGGAATAAATAATTTCTTTAAGAGGACTTAAGTCTTTTTTTAAGGAAGATTTAAATCTTAGCTCCCACTGCATACGAATACTTGTGGTGTTTGATTGTTGGCTGAAAATTTGGACTCACTATTTTTGGTAGAGTAAGACGACTGTGTGGTAGTACGGAAAAGTTATATGACAGTTGCCTGATAAGTAACATTATATTTTTGATAAAAAATTTATAAAAAAAAACTATATGAAAAAAATGAAAGAAATTGGGAAAATCACGAGAATAAGAAATTCGTCAAATAACTTGGTGAGTTACAATTGCTAGATATTTATCATGGTATCTTATGCATTGCTACGATTACAGACTATGCAGAATTGTTAAATAATGGCAATAAAAAAAGGAATAATAAAAAAAAATGTAATCATCAACATTTTTTTAATGGCCTTCAAAGTAGGCCTCAGCACCTAATCTATTAATCCAAAGATTTTTCCTAGTCTAATAGTAGTGGAAATACTTGTGTTAATGACTGTAGACCTTCAGCCATAATCCCAAAAGTGCGAGTTTTATTTTAGTTAATGTCAACTGGGCCACATCAAATATTATTTATTTATTTATCTAAAATTGTGAACTAATTCTCTAATATCCTTAAGACGTGCAACAGCATCTTGGTTTCATGCTCGTTCTTAAAAACTAAAGAAAATACGGAATTGATAAGTTCTGGGTATCGCCTTTTGGACGTTGTGTTTTGATGCAAGTTTATGTTCCGAAGGGCTTTTCCAAGGTTATTTCACAACACAAAAAAATAAAATAAAATTCGAAGACAACGTCTCTGAAGTATTTCAACTTCGAAGTGGTTCAACTACGAAGTTAGTTTCCAGCCTTTGTTACAGCACAGCTGTGCTGTAAGATACCAAAGCCATGGGATAGCTGCGCTACAAGCTACAAGTACAAACAGATTGAGTGATTGCCGCTGAGCTGTGCTTCATATGAGCCTGAAATGTTTGACCATGTTTTGTTGCACAGCGTGAATTTGATTGATTTCATGTAACTGGCATCGCCTTTAAGTACCGCCTCAATGACTACTATAAAAATAGACATACTTCTGCGCACAAACGATACTTCTCATGTGCTTTATGAATTCAATTTGATTGACAAATTAACACATATCCAGTAGTAGCTGACGCCCACAGTCTGTACAACATAACTGACTCAAAGAGGAGTAGTAGCCACTAAAAATTTAATTAAAAACACCAACAACAAAAGCCAACTGAGATTGCTAAAGCCCAAGAGCAGCAGCACCAAAAAAAGGACTCACAGCAAAAAAGGCGCGAAGCCCTTTACGCATTAAAATTGTTTTGGTCTATGGAACTCACGCTCTTTTTCATAAAGTTCTGCGATGCGTAAAGGAATTAGATGAGTTCATTGCGGTTAAAGGATAACGCCAGGATGAGTTCTATTTGCGTGGGAAACGCCCTCGCGGCAGTGCCCACCTTTAACCTCTTCATCACTGCTGCCGCTACTTAATAAGCCGCCGCTTTGATACGGTTTTGATAAACGATGCGCATTGATGGTTTCGAAGCATTTAAGGACACCCACAAGCATGCTCACGCTCATCGTTAACAACCCCTTGTTTGTGTGTGTATGTGTGTTAGTGAAAGGGTTCGTCAGCGCTTTTTTGATATGCAGATTTCTGGTGCGGCAAACGCGTCGCGACACGACACAATTCAAAAATCAGACAGCACTCGTCGTTCGGCAGCAGCGGTTGACAAAACGCTTGACTGATTACACTTGTATCTTTTGTGTTCTGCGTTTGCCGTACAACAAAAATAACTACAGCAACAAAAAATAGAAGAAAAAAAAGGATTTCCCATTGAGTCATTTTTGAGTGCGAATTTCTCATGCGCTCATTCAGTCAGATAGATTGTGCCTTTGTGATAAATTTGTTTATTGAAAGGCGACAGTCCGTAAAATGATGTGTCAATCGCATAAGCAACTGGCATGTCCCTTCAACGTCCTGTTTGCGGTTTATAGCGTTGCTCTACTTCCCACTCTCTCTCTCTCTCTCCGTGGCACTATGATTTTCTAGTTTGCTTATTTGTTGTTATTATTGCGAGTTGACAGCGATTATGCAAATCGCGTTAAGCTGGTTTGCCAGCGCTGCGCCGAGTGCATGCTCGAGAGCAGGGGCTAAGATAAGAACGTGGCAGTTTCGCCGACAAGCCGTGAGGCAGGAAGCAAGGAAGGAAATTATTTTGTCAGTTTATTTATTTAAAGCATATTTTTTGGCGTTAAAGTGGTTGCGCCTTTCGCCCTTCTTCGTGTTGCCCGCTTGATTATCTAAACCAAGGAGTAGCAGCAGCAGCAGCAGAAGAAGAATATAATTTCAGAAATGCATTTTGCTAAAATTTTCAATTTATATGCTAAATAATTTATGGCATTGCAGTTTTTCCATCGAAAATGCTCATAAAACTAAGTCGCCTTGGTCAGGTGCAATTTTAATGAGCAATTAAAAGTTTGTCTTACAAAGAGTAGTTGGTCTGCAAGATGAGAAGCAGTGTTGAAAAGTGACTTGAAATTAATGCAATGCTAGTAAGTGCTTTGAAATACTTTTAATTAAAAACAAGCTGTTTAAAGTCTTAAGTATCAGACATCAGACAGAGACATACATCACGGCCACTACAAAAAAGGTCTGACTCTGAATTTGGATTACCTAAAAATAGTATATTAAGTTAAGCTACTGGCTTCAATTTAATATTTACAATATGGTAAACCTCATAAGCTGCAATTAAAACATTTCAGAAAAGCCTATAAAAAACCAACAGGCACTCGGTGTAGACATCATTGAGTCCAGAAGAGCTCCAACCAAATCCAAGGTTAAAATCTTGACTCGACAGCTCTTATGATTCTTGAGATCATTAATCTCTAACAAATGCACGTCGATTTTAATATGAAATATAGTGCTAAACTTTTAATCCGGTTCTAAGTTGCCTAGTAACGCTCTCTGAACTTAGCATAATGTGACGAAGGAATATTATTCCAGATTTTTAGAGGTTTGCAGTTTTACCATATAAATGCCACAGCTTACATTTGGTTAAGCATAGTGGCTGCCAGGTGAACTGATAATATGATATGCCAATACAATACAATGCCAATACATTGCAATGTTAGACGAATGTACAATTTTACTAACATATCCATTTTGTGAGCTTCACAAATTTTAACAACAACATAAGATTATACTCGGCCAATGCACTCAGTTCCCAGAAAAAGAATGTTGTTTCTAGAATCCTCCTTGTCTTCAAAGTGTTGCGTTCGCTCTTTTTCGACTAGGCATTTTCTCCGTTATTATGAAGCACCCTGTATTGGAGGGAAGACCGTTTTTGCTTCATGGTAATAAAGAACTTGATTCAACCATGTTCCATAACAACCACAGTTATGACGTTTTTTTCTTCTGCAATGTGTCATGATATTTGAGCTTTAGGAACGAACCTCTTTGCTTATTTCATTAGCCGAGATATTCCTGTGCCATCGAACCGAGGCAACGTGAAGTATAATAATATATGATGAAAGTATTTTTCAGTTATTACATTTATTAAATGCGAAGTAAAACAGCTACCACTATAAATCGCTTAAAAAGTTTGCCGTAAAATTCGAACATATTGCCACAAATAGATGACAACACTAAGTACAGCACGTGCTGTCGTGATACAAGATATAAAAATAATTAACACAATTTGCCCAAACAAAGCGTATAATGTCGAAATAAATTGCAGCAATTAAATTTAACAAATTTAATAGTGATTGGGACATGTTGTGCTCGCTTGTCAACAGGCGTGGGCGGCACGCGTTCGTATGAATTTGGGCATATTCAGCCCCAGGGGTTGAGAGCAGTTGCATGCTCTGTTGACCCTTCGCGAACTGACCACAAACCAAATTAGAGCAAATTTTGAAACAATAGCGTCGGTAAATTGAACGTTTATCGAGAAGTGACCAGAATTTGCGGTTGCCTCCATTTAGTGTTGCAATTGTGCAGTTGCACGCTTATTTTTCGGCGTCACCATTGACGACACCTTCAGCGACGGTGACATGCAACCTCAATTGTTGCCACTGAAAATTACGCCACGAAAATTGTTGCTTAGAAACAATTGTTCGACCATTTAGCTTGTGTAGTCAAACGTTAAACAGCTGCGCGAGCATTCAACCCTCCGTCACAGCTAAACGCCTCGCTCAATTTCAATGTACCGGGCGTTTGTTCGAACTTCAGAACTCACCTTCAACGTGTGGCGGTCTGGCTGTATGTATGGCTTTGCGCGCTACTGAGCACCACCGAATATGCCAAATAGTTTTGCTACCACAAGTATTCAATTTGCTGTTCATCATTATTGACTGACTGACATTTCTCCAAATCGCACTTACCTAGGGTGCACAGTCCAACTGCCCAGAGGCATTGTTCCTGCCAGACGGTCAGTCACCCCTCATTTGCGCTGTCCAACACTCATTAAAATAATTGATACGCTTGTTTTTCAGACTTCGGCACATTTTACACCAAATTAATTGAAACTTGTACGATTCCGTTTTTCGAGTTCTGTTGAGTGACGAAGTAACGCATTCAATGAGTGAATGTTTTGGGCGAGGGGTAACGCTTTGACGGTTGGTATGACTTGCGTTTATTGTGGTTTGTTCTGTTCATTCGATTTAATTGACTTGATAAGATGTGATTTTATTGCTTTAATTTGCTTTAATAGTCTCCAGCGCCCATAAATTTCTGATGCACAATTTATTTGGTATAACTAATTTTTTTGATTTGGCATAAGTTTCTAAATCCGAAATAATCGAAGTTGGTTTACGATATGTTTAAGCAAGTGCCTTTTTAGGGATTGGTTAAGACAACACGAGAGAAGCCTTTTAGCTTTAGAAACCTGATGAATTCTGTAGATTTCTTTAGACTTCTATAGACTTCCAAATGACGAAGTAGTACCCCTTGTCGAACATTGTCTTGACTTAAGGTATATTTGCACCATAAAAGAAAATCCAGTCGTAATAGGTTTCTTTGAAGGTATAACAGCTATGCTTAGACATGCAAACTTTATATAATTAAACGACAAACCCACTTTTTGTGTTCTCTTTCCTATTTAAACCATTGAACCGATTTTAATGAAAGGAAAACAATTAGAAAGATATTGTTCGCTAGATATGCACAAGCAATTGTTTATTCCGCTAGTGGCTTAGGTTAGAAATAACCGCGTTACAATAACAATAATAACAGACACTTGTTGTGTGTGCAGTAGAATTAGAGAATAGAGAGGTTTGTGTGCCTCTCTCTTCTGTTCTGTCAGTTCTGTGAAGCCGTATTATTGTTGTTGTTGCATTTTCGTTTCATACACAACGTGGGAGAGATCAATTTTGTGTGCTTGTGCTCTCTTTGCTATCATTAATATAGTGTTGAATTGCTCATGAGTATATGAACAAAAACGTTTTTTTTTTAGAATACGGTCGATTGTGTCGGCCACGAGTTCCCCTCTTGTAAAATTATATAGTTTGCTCTGATTGATTTTTTTTTTTAGTGCGACACAGTCGGTACTCTGGATTTAGGTCCATATTATATTGAGGTTTTCTATTTGTTGAAATTAATACAATTTTCAAAAAGGTGTTGGATTTGATTGCCTTATATCCTCCAGAAGCATGGTACCTTAGGGCCATACTACTCCTTTTCCAACACGTATGTATTATGATGTTATTATACATATTGCTTCGCCTATTCGAAGAGACCAAAGCCCATATCTTCATCGTCATCCTCGGATTCAGATTCTTCTTTTTTCTCCTCCTTCTTGGCTTCCTTTTTCTCTCCACCAGCAGCAGCGGCGGGTGCACCAGCAGGCGCAGCAGATGCAGCAACGGCACCACCGACTGGCAACGATGACAATTTCTCGCGTCCTTCCTTGATCAAATCATCAACGGACTTGCCGTTGAGTTCTTTAACAACACGTCCCAGACGCTCAGTGTCGGCCTCAACGCCTGCCGAACTAAGGATCTTCTCGAGATCGGCAGATTTGGGTTTCTCGTTGCCACCGATTGCGGCCAAAAGATATGCATTTAATTTGTCACCGCACATATCGTAGGTCAGCCATTTGTGGTGTTGTTGATAGATGGTGTTGGAACATTGAGAGTCGACAAAAAAATTGTTTTAATTCAATTTATTGATGTAAAACATCTTTGGTTTCAGTTGGTTAAAAATTTTAACGCGTAACGCTCGCATACAATCAAACACCATCATTGGCTCGAGCACGAAGGCATACGAAGTCGTTCTGTGCTTGACGTCTCAGAGGTCGTGGTTCAATCCCCACGGTTGAAGCTAAAGAAGACGCGCGTGTCGTATCAGAAGCTCTTTAGCTTTCTAAAACCGAAACCCGAAACATCGGAATATCTTGAAGATTCGCTACGATTTCCTGTAATTTATACTATTAAGTATATAAGCCAAGTGACCATAAAGAGTATATTTTAATTATCTTTTGTATTATAATAATTACAACCATACTCGTTTAGCTTGCCTTTTAATATTTTGTATTTGACTCGAAGAGCCTAGGAGAGTTAAAACAGTCAGATTTGAGTTACTTTACGATGCTCATAAAAAGAAACTGCAAACGTAGACTTTTTCTCCCACTTTTATGCTGTGCAGTAATTAAAAGGACTACGATTTATATTCAGTTGCTTGTCAACATGGCAAATCAAAAATAATCTCGCGCTGTGCTAATAAATCCAAAGCAATTTTCAGTTGTAGTTTTATGTGAAATTAAGCGCCGAGAGAGTCACCACTAGACGATATGCCACCCGTGGAGCGAACTGGAGCCGGCGAAGACGACGCCAGCATAAATTGGCGTGACTCAATGATGGCGAAGCCGAGCCAAGTCATTGGACGATTGAAGTGGTATCGAGTGAGAGAAGGGAGAAGCCATTTTGTAGTCTTATCAATTTTGTTTAATTGCTAGGCACTGAAATTAACAGTTAGACTCGCTTTGCTATAAAGTAACAGTGCATGGGAGTGGAATTAATGTCACCAGCGGAGTATGTCATGAGGGGGCGGCTTTGTGTTGATAACAAAATGGCGACATGGCTAAGATAAAAGCAGTCAGTTCAGTTAATGCCTATGCCTAGTTTGAGTCAGAGTCAGGAGTCAGGGGTCAGAGGTCAGGGGTTTGGGTACTATTTTCGGTCTTTTTTCGAGGGTTCTCCTTATGCGAGCAAAAGAAGAAATCACCACAGAATGTCGCCATTTTTATTTCACAAGACAATTGCAAGTTCTGTAGCCAAACACTTTGCTACAAGTGAGCGTGAAAAATGTTAATGGCGCTGTGAGTCTGCTATGAGAGGAAAGCCATGGCGAGGACACTCGAATGCAGTGTAGTGAAGTGAAGTTAAGTGAAGTGTGTTCCGTGTTTGCATTGGTTTGGGCCGGAATAATATGGAGGAATGGATGCTAACGCTGCCGTTGCTGCTTATGCCGGTTGAGTGCGAACATAAGTATCTGACAACTGACATTGTTTTAGCTTCATTTGTGCTGCTGCAATTGCCGCTTGGGTATCTGGTTTTATTGCTCTGCACAGTCGTTTGTTGGCTCTGCGAAGTAGATGCACAAGCAGTAGAAACCAACTTGAAACACTTGAGCGATTTTCATTGTCGTCGTCAACGTTGTTTGCGTTCTTAGGGCTCTTCTACACGATTTGGTAAAAAGGGCGTTACTCGTATTTCTTAGCACTCTAGCACTGAGCGCTACACATCTCTGCTCACCTACACGAAATTGGTGTTGCGTGTATTTGATTGTTTGCGCTTAAGTGTTAGCCAAGGCAAACCAAAACCTGTGGTTCTGTTAGGCAGGCGCAGTCAACGAAGGCGGTGGCAATATTGGTGGCGTGTAGCGTGCGTTTGATATGATTTGTGGCACTCTAGTTTGCCTCCTATTCAATTACATACAACAAATTCAAGACGCCATTTTTGCTGCGATGGAATATTTTTTCTTATTTCCTTTTATTTATTCAAATATACTAAGAGAAAATATTTTTAGCCTCTCTAATGAAAGCACGTTTACTTTGAAACTCGGCACATGGCAACGAAGTCCTTATAAGTCAAGTTGATGCGATCGACATTTACATTTTAATTTGTCAACTTTTATGCATTTCTAATTAGACACAAATCGTGTGAGCACAAATAAAGTAGGCGTTGTGCACATCTAACAGCATCTATGATAAAAGTAGCACATACACATTTTTTTCATCCTTGCTTAGCATGCATTGCGCATTGCATAAAAAGCCGTTCGACACTAAGCACAACATCAATCATAATCGATCAGCAAACGCAATTGGCGCGCATGATTTGCGAACGTTACAGGCATTCATAAACAACCGCAAATCGTTGTTGCAGGATATGGCATTAGAAATGCATAGAACGATGAGCTGTTGATTGCATATGGTATGTGAGAAAAATCACATTTGCTAGTTGTGCTGTATGAGCATACAAAAGGGAGATGATTTATTTTACAAGGCACAAACCACGATGATAAATGCGTTTTTAAATGCATTTTAATGCAGCAATCCGTACTGAGAATATAGTAAGCTGAGAACTCATTTTTTCTGATTGTGGTATATATTTTATAAGTGCTAAAAAAAGTATGAAAAGGGACGACAGGAATGCATTAAAAAAGATTTCAAAAACATGCGCTCAGCTCGGTTCAGCTTAGCTGCCGAAAAGCAGGCTACACTTTATTTGTGTTGGCAAAAAAAAAAATAAACACAAAAAACAAAATAAAGCAAAGGAAATCGTTTGTGTGCATGTGTGTTAAGAGCTCTCTTACATGCGAAATATTTGCATTTCAAAACTTTTGTTGATGACATTTTCCATGAAAATTTTAATCTGAATCTGCAGCTTTCACTGGTTGTTGCAAACCGAACGAGCATTCGCACTTGGGCTATGTTGACAGCACTCAGTTTAGATATTGGTATGAGCTTTGAATGGAGTTGAAAGTGCTCATCACATACAACAGTCGTATTACTTTACTCCACTCAACGCGTCTCTCATCGCTCACTTGTCACTCAGTCACGGATACGCAAAAGTTTTTAATATAAAAAGGACATGAAAATGCAAAACTCTGCACTCACATGCTGTGCGCAAGCAACCCCGCACACACACACACACCCGCGCACGTGCTAAACTTTTTCATTTCAATATTCATATGTAATAACACACACACACACACACACATACAAGTAGATATACCTTTACATAAATGCAGCAGTAACTTTTAACATTTGCATGAATATAATTTCTAAAAATTTCGACAAATAAAAATGGCGCATTCACAAAAAGGACAACACCTGCAAAAGCATTGGTCAAAACCTCAACTCATCATAAAACAAAGTTACAAACATGTAACTGAACAAATTATTCAAACAGCACACATTAAAATTCCATTAAAATAAATGTAAAATTTTCATATTTTCATGAGTGTGTCTATGACTTGTGTCAGAGAACGTAATTAGAATTAAATAAAGGTAAAGAGTTTTGCGCACATTAACGTAGGACCTGCCCAACGCCACACAAAACTCTACTACTCGCTGCTGTTTATTTTGTTGATTTTTATTTATTCTATTTATTTTCTTTATTTCATTTATTTTTTGTTGTTCTTTTTGTAACTCTGTATTTGATTGTGTGCATTCGTTAGGCTTGTCAACTACTTTGCGCTATTTGCATTGCCCGCCGTCGTCGTCCTCGTCGTCGTCGTCGTCTGTGATTGTCACCCTCCTCCCAAAACGTTTCATAACAATCACAGCCACTACAACCGCACGTAAAACCGCGACAACCGCCGCAATTATTGTATAAATTAACGTCACAAACAAATGTTACAAAAGCCGCCAATGAAGTGGAATGATGCGCACTTCTGCCCATCGAATCGCCAGTTTTTCTCACTCTCCCTTTACATTCGAAATGTGCCTAATTCAGTGGTTTGCAATTTGTCCTCTGTCGTTATCCTTGCGGCCTGTTTAGTGTCGCCAACGCTTTGTATATTGTGTCTTTTAATAACTCGTAAAATTTAATGTGCTCTTTTAGCAAAGCCAGCGTCAAAGTGGCAGTGGATGCCGCAGCCAAACCCAGTCAAGAGCAGCAATGCGACAAGTGATTTTTAGATTTATGTTGTTGCTTTTTGTTGGGGTGTGGTGGCAGCTACAAATCTCGACTTTTGTTACGCTAATGTGAGCCTTTTTATGTTCTAGTAATATTTCTTAGGCAGTTTGACAACAAGAAAAAACTTTTTCTAAACAGCGCGCAAAATTTGATTTATTGTTCTGCCAAAGTGATGAGAAAAGTTGTATTTATTTATTTTTATAGTTTGGGAGTAGAAGAAGTCAGGGTTAGACATTTGAAGTTCATAAAATTTTTTATATGAGTCTTTATTCCGCCACACCCATTTAGTACCATGAAAAGACTGCTGTGCTTACGTGTGTTATCTAAATACTTATTCTCTCTCAATTCATATCGTAGCTTCGTTTTTCAACTGAAAAACGAGTGGTCTTAAAGCTAGACACTCAGTATAAGTCCTTGTTTCCCCGAGAGGTGACGAAAGTCACTCTACTCTCACTCTGTCTTGAGTATAAAATTATAATTAATAATCGACATTACTAGAGTGCCCGATTATAGTTATGCATATATAGGCTAGTGAAGCACTCAGTTATCAGACCCGACCATCCAGATCATTAGTCGGTGATTTGGGAGGGATACCGTTAATGCAGCATTCTACAGAGCTCTCTCTAGACCTCTCACAGCCTATGTCTGTTTTTTGTCCTCATATATGTTGCCCGCCTAACTAAGACACCCTGCGTGAGTCTGTGTTATACAACGGTGTCTACTCATCTTATTAAAAGTATATCTACTATAGTGATTCCAAGCTGAAAAAGTCGTGAGTTAACACAGTAGAGTCATCGACTTCGACACCGAAGCTGAATATTCCTGGGTATAAGGTCATGGTGTGCATGTGGTGGGATCAGCAAGTAGTAGAGTATTACGAACTTCTAAAACCGAACGAAGCTGTTACTGTAGTTATATACCAACGCCCGTTGAACCAATTGCATAACGCATTGTTGCTAAAAAGACCAGCAATGGCGAACGCAAAGTCATTCTCTTGCATGACAACGCTCGGCTACAGGTTGCAAGAGTTGTGAAGGATACACTGGAAGAATATATTTGGAGCGGAATGGAAAGTTCTGTCGCGTCCAGCGTACTCAGCAGACATAGCGCCTTCTAACTATCACGTTTTCGAAATTTTGAGGAAGTACGAAAATGCTTGTTTTTTGAATTTGTTTAACGTATTCAAGCAATAAATATTTAATTCAGTAGTTCTAACACAACGCTATGATTTGAAACCAAAATCAACGTTGAAATTCCATTTGAGTGCGCCTTCTCAATTAATACTGCTGTGATATTTTAGTAAAAAATCTGCTGTCATCAACTTTCAAAGATTTTTCATTAAAAATTTATATTAGAAAATTAATTAGAAAAGGCGTTCACAGCGTTACGCATCACTGCGTCAAACAGGGGGCGGCGGTAGCAGATTCTTCGTGAAAAACAAAAAAATTTTCCTTTAAAAACAAACAACTGAATGACGCTCTGGACATGAAAAGATAGACAGACAGATGGACAAAGAGAGATCTATAAGACAGGGACGCGCACCCACTGAGCAACGCCCATCAAAGAACAAGTCCACAGATTTAACTTGCTTCGTTATGCAAATCGGTTTAAAAATAAAAATTTGCGTTTTCTCGAGCGCACTCAGCTCGGAAAGAAAAAAAAAGAAAGAAGAAATGCTGAAGACAAACAGCATCAACAAGGACAAAAACAAATGGCGCTGGCAATGGCGATGGCGAAGATGATTTTGAGGATGTGGCAAAACAAAGCCGGCCAGAGCAAGGGCAGGCAAAGCAAAGGCTGAGGACAGCCGCTTTGTTATGGACAAGCGCGACAACAATTTAAACAAATAAAACTCGCTCGTTGCTGCGTTTGGCTTGGTTTGGTTTGATTTCTCTAGAATAAACAATATGCGAATTAAAAACTGTCAAGTTTAGATTCGAGAGCTGCGAACGGTTTTCGAAAATGGCGGCCTTCATATTTCCGTTTCTTGGCTCGAGATGTGAGGGTCCTGCGTTATAGACACTTTGGTCATTGCTGCGATGAAATGGAATTATTTACTTATGAAAAAGTTTTTCCGACGCTTTCATTTAGACTTCTTCGATTTTAATTGAATTCATTTTTGTTTTATGTCTGCTTCTACTTCTTCTTGTTCTTTCGATTTGGCGTTTTTCAATCAAAGTTGCAGCTTTGTCTTTGTAAAGTATTTGCTGAGTGGCTTAGAACAAACTTCAAAATGTGTTTAATCCTAATGAGTAGTTGTTACATAAAAAAAGCCACGTGATTATTTTTATTTTTATTATGTATAACGGCAAATAACTTTTTGGCAAATTAGGAGAAGTGGCTACTTATCATATAAGGACATTGTATTGGAGGATGTGTTTAATATTCAATTTTTCATATTATTTGTTCAATAGCGTGTCCACCTAACAGACACATTATGTATTGTATTTGTTTTTGTTGTCAGCCAATTTACGGTACGTGACTGATTTTTGGTATATTGTGCCTACTCAAATTATATGTCTGTCTGCCTGTCCGCTATAGACGCCAAAATCGCTGGACCGATTTTAAAGAAATATTCAGGGAAACTCTAGAACAACCTTTATAGTTATCCTATAAAGTTTGGGTTATTAGTATATAGTATTAGTATTATACCGCAATAGCTTAAGAGTTCGAAATAAATGAATACCGTAAAGTCCCACTTTTGGCTTATTTGCTGTTTGCGTTGCTCTCGTTCGCCTATCATGTGATGGGATTAAGGGCAAGGAAGCCAGTCTTCCAGTTACTTCTCTTTAAAAAATGCAGAAACTTTCCTTCACAAGAAGACATTGTCCATCCTAAAACGCTATGGCAAGTATGCCCACTTTACATATATTATAGCACAATGAGTACATTATTTCGTTGATACACCTACGAAAAAGTGTAATGACGACAATGCGTAATGATTAGCATTATTCTAAACTCCATCAGAAAAATGTGTTAAATACCAATTGTAACCAATTTCCATAAACTGCTTAAAGTAGTAGTCATAAATCTACAGCGAACCACTGAAACCGGCAGGTGAATCCGAAATGAGCTGGCGAAGCATGGTGAATGCAAAGTACGCCCATATAAATCTTACAACGCTCTCGTTAACTGATTGATCGCTGTCAAAGTGGCACTTGGAACGTGCGCTAAGTTAACACAAATAAAAAAAATATATGCCTCACTACCCGCCAAATGAAATCTATGATGAATCTCTGTGCTACAAAAGCAAACACCTTTTTGTCGTAACTGAATCCAAAACATTCGCTAAAACCGAAAACAATCTCAGCACCTTCTCATTTGTGGCGCATTAACTGGGTAATTGATACGACAACAATACTCGCAACATTGCTACACATTTTCGGCTTCTACGCGTTGCTGGTTAATTGAAATTTCAAAAACGTTAACTGAATTACCAACAAATTAAGCGATGACCGCGTTACATTGCGCCATTCACCCAGCCAAGCTGTGTGTGTGCTCCAGTTACGCGTGAGAATTTCAAATTTAAATCGAACAAAGCAAAAAATACAGTAAAATAAAACAACAACAACAACAACAACAAAATAGAACACTTCACTTATTCCAACCTTGGTTCAGTAGCCGCACGCATGAACACGAAGCATGAGAATTCTTCAACTCTCTACCGATTAGATACATCCTTCCTCGTCACCATCCTGCGCTTCGTTTGAGGATAACGCTTAGAGTTGCGCCAATTGCAGCCCATACTAATAATAATAAAATTTAATAAAGCCGCTATCCGGTGTGACCGAGTGCCTTTCGTAGGGGTGCCTCACAGGTAACTCGAGGACAGTTCGCATTTGCTCGACTGCTCCGTTACGCTTACAGTGGGTTAATGTATGCAAAATAGATTCAAATTTTATGTATCAGTGATGATGATCGCTCGTACAACATAATTCGTTCGTTGCTTTGTGCTCATCCCTAGTCGGTTGCCGCCGGATCATACCAGGGGGGCGTTGAGCTGAGTTGCCGCATGTTGTTGCTTCACGAACTTACCCTATGATGAAGTCGGTTTATGAAGTTATAACGTTCGCATGTAAATTGCATATTTTATTTGTTGCTATGCTCGCGATTATTGCTGCTCACTTTTATCTATAATTTCCATTAGCCTTTACAGTACTTTGATGTCGTCTTGGAATTGTTAAAAATGTGCCTATGAGAGCCGAACCTTTTAATAATCGAAGGCACTTTCGCGTTGATTGCTACCATTGTGTGCGAACAATCGACAATTTTCTAGCGCAGAAGACCATTAAGCCTGGTCAACTTTAATTCACAAAAAAAAATTTAAAAAAAATATAAAAAAGACGGTCATCCAAGCATGAAGTCCTCATACCTGGCCATGTGTAATTATTGAATGTGTAAATGGCGCTTTGGATTTACAGAGTCATTATAAAAGCCAATGGCACCCATAACAGAAGTTATCAAGTCATTAGAAAAACAGGGTAAAACATCGATGGATAACAACTTCTTCTTCTTTTATTTTTTGGGCATATGCTTAAAAATGCCATTTGCCGCCAAAATCATGAATATGTTCTAAAGTGGGTGTGTTTGTTGGCTAAGCTATGGTTTGCCCAATGGCGCTAGATTATTGGTGGTTGGGCTTAGAGATACTTTGTTTTAGATACTCAAGGATAGATACAGTCATATACAGATAAATAGCACCAAAACAGAATAACGTAATTCAAAATTTGTTTTTTGTGCTTTTGAGCACATACAAAAATTAAACCGAAATCGAACAATAATTTATCAATTATTTAGTGATATAGCCTGATATATCGTGAATAGTTGATAACATTTTCGTTCCAGATAAAAACCCTTTAAATTCCTTTCTTATAAGTAGTTAAATATTTCCTTTTTTTTGGACCTTAACATCATGCCATAGGTTCTTTATAAGACTGACATAGGCAATTTGAGCATTGTCATCTTTAAATGAAAATACTTCCTTGTGATTTCGAGCGTTGCTAACCTTAAAGGTGCACACATTTTAGGTACGCTGTAAACAAGTCCTACATCGGGCCACTAATAATTATCTATGTTTGACCATATTTTGTGTGTTGAGTACGGGGTTACCATATCCCGTATCCAATTCAAACTCTCCCAAAGGTTTTGGTATTTTTTTATATAAGCTAGTCTACTTGTTGGAGATCTTCCAAGATATTTTTTTTTTTCCAAAAATTTAAAGTTAGTCCTACTTATCTCAGCAAACTATTTGCCGAGAGCTACTCAAATCGGATAGTATTCGATTGGGTGTTTGATTAATTAACAGATATATTTTTAGGTATTCATTATGAATGTTTTCAATTCGGCGAGTGGTGAACGTAAGAAATCAAAATAAAGTAAATATCACATAGACGGGTATTGAGTCAGCGAGTTCATTTTACGTACACAAAAGAGTTGGTTTCTAAGAGATGGTTTGCGGTGTTTTAAAAATCCACACTCTCTAATGAGTTCTTAATTAAATACAAAAATTCCCAAAAAACATCCTAATAGTTACAAATAAAAGAGGTTTACAGTAATACTACATTCATTCTCATAACTTCTAAATTGAACGTTTAAGAGTATAGTCTACTAAGAATCTTAATCTTATAAGACTTTGAACTTAAAAGGAAGAAGCTTCATGTAAGAGTCTAAAATGAATCTCAAGGCTTATGTGCAATGAAAATCTTACACTATTGAACAACAACGAAGCAAAGAAGGGTACTAGGTAAAAATAACCAAATTGCATCTGGACTATTTATCTGTCCATGACTGTAGTTGCATATGTGCGCCATGGAAATAGAAAAGGACATTAAAAGAACATTTTATTCAATTGCGGTAAAAACAAATAAAATTTATTTTGGCCACTTTGACCGCATAAAATAAAATCAAACGATGCGTTGAAAGTAAGTTCGCCTTGGAGCGATGATGTGAGATACTCGTTCGTAGATATTCGAACAATTGGCGGTTGGGGTTCGATTGGTTTGGTTGGTTCGATTGGCATAACATAGAAGTAATGCGCTTTTTTTTTATTGTATTTGCCCTTTGGGTGGAGTTTCAAGTGGTCATACAATAGACGTCACTTCACTCCCTGCTCGTATACGAGTACATTGAATGGACTCCGCTGGACTTTTACGTCACCAGCACCAGCGATTTTTGGTCAGCAACACATTTTGAGCGCAAGCAACTGGAAACTGCATAAAAATAATGAAAAGCAAAAAAAAAAACAAAAAAAAAATCGAACCGAAAAAAGAAGATGCCAATGTAGAATAAAATAAAATGTGAAAAACGGCAAAAGCAACTCTGAAATAAATGGTCAAAAGAAATAAACAGTCCCATAAAGAATAATCATTCAGAATTCTGCTGAATTATGCATGAGCGCAGCAGCAGCAAAGCAGTTTCGGCAGCACGGCGCAGCTTGATGCTGGATCGAGGGTTGGGTTGGTTGGAGTACACGTACCGTAGCAGAGTGGTGCGTCTTGTATGGTGAGTGGGTTGGTTGACTGTGCTGTTCACATACGAAAAAAGAAAATAACGCTTGACTGTGACGACAAGCCAACCAAACCAAAGAAAAAGTATCATTTTCCTTTTTATTTATTTATTTCATTTTATTTTATTTTATTTTTTGGTACATTTGCGATTTGTTTGCTTTTGGATTTTTATCAGTCCAACAGGCCGAGCATTCTATACGTCCAACCAAACATCTATCCATCCATCTAAGCATTCAACCAACCCACTGAGCGAAAATGAGCGCGCATCTTTGTTGGTCACTCAAACCGAAGTGATGCGATTCGTGGGTGTGTACCACATCGCTTATCTATGAGCATAATAACTGCTCTGCGAAGACTCCTTATGGTTTGATGTGCTGTGGTGTGAGTTGTTGCTGTGGCTCTTACTGCGAGCATGTGTGGCAAGCATTGCCAAAAGTCACAATCACGCGCATAATTTTCGTTAAAGCTTTTTCGTAAATGAAATTCAAGTGTTTCCTTCGTTGGATCCTTTGATAAGCTCCAAATAGTGCTCGAGAGGGTGAAGTATTGTCGCCCTCATATGGTTTTGTTATTATTGCCTGCTGTGGCGATGGTCATTTTCATTTCGCAAATCATCAAATCGCATCTCATTATTGAAGAACTCTCAGCTTCTTAGGTTGAACTTCATATTTATTGGTTTGTTTGTTTGTAACTAACTATCTTTTTTTCTTGCTCCTCATTTAAGTTAATGCATGTGAGCTAAAATTGTATAGATTCCACTTGCTGTGATTTGATTCACTTCCTAATTTTCTTTTCTTTTACTTTCAACTTAATACGAGTTATTTTAAAATATACCCGTTCCTCACTTACAAATTGTAAGCATGTGTAAGATGCTTTTGTGTTTTGACAACGTTAGAGCTATAAATAAAAACAAACTAATAATGGAAAAATATCTGTAAATGATCATCTGTTGCTTATCAAACAAGCGCACTACCCAGACAGACACGCTGCTACCAAATGCTCTGCTTATTGGGTAGGCCTTGGCGATTGCATCAGTTTCGTTGTTTCGGAGACAACCAATCGATCTGATTTCGATTGCTATTACGATTCGTTACTAGGGCAATCATTATACCTTTAAATTTGCAAAGCTTTGTTATCACGTTCGCTTGCAGGGTGATGTGCTGCCAACAAATGACGAGACGGTGGGGCAGTGTCTGAGTCGCTGGCCCCTAGGAGAGAGTCTATTTTCGTGCTGGACGTTTTAGAATTTAATTAATTTATAGTAAAATATAATTGTTTACAAGTAGTAAACAAAGGAAAAAACAAAGAAAAAAATTATATTAAAAAAATAAATTAAATTAAATTAAAAAAAAGTATACGTTATATTCGTTGTCTAGAATACTAGTAGAGATGGCACCTTGTTGCATTAGAGATCATCAAACAGCAGCTTATAATACTCTACACATAGGAAATAAGCATTGTAACTACCTGCAATAAACTATTGAACACCCCATAAAGTATAAATAGTCAAAAATAATACGACAAGATGTCAAAGGAAAAAGTTACCAAAACCCCAGGCAACGGTGGCTATTTTGTGGAAGATCTGCCCTACTACACTGTTACACTTAGACGCAATTATATATGTAGTTATGTTATGATGCCATGGTGCGGCTTAACTCAGAATCTGGACATTTCCATCGAAGATAACGTTGACTTCAACGATGCTGATATCATCGTAGCCGAAATGTCAGGAAAGGCAGAGTTGTCAAAGGTAAAAGTAGCCGTCGAATCGAAATGCAGACGTATGGGACTAAAAGTTGCGCTCGACTCGACAAATGATTATGCACTAAAAGCCATATGAGATTTATGAGATTTTTTGCAGGTGTAATAAAATCATTCTCTTTCAAAAATTTCCTTTTATGATTTCAATGATAGGCGATGGTTTACTGATGATAATTGTTGTGTTTTTGATGTCAATTGCTCTACCGGAAAGTGTTAGTATTATAAAGAAAGCTAGCATTAAATGAAGGGATCCGGCTACTTGATCATCTAAGCATATATATTCGTCTGTCTTTATTAACAACTAAAAATACTTTAGAATAATTATACTATTATTGCCATTGAAATCGACTTAAATTTATAAGACGACCCAATCAATCAGTCACAAACTAGAACACGCGGATTATGATCAATGAATACTTGGCCTACTAATGTTAGCACTGCTTTTGATTGACAGGTTTGAGTTAAGATCAACACAAACTCAATGTTTCTAGTCTTGTCGACTGAGTGTAGTTTCGATGTGAGGTACCGCTTCTATAAATCAACCCTCGTAGCCTCGGTGGGGGGTCTCGTGGATGTGCGTATGTAAAGTGGTGATAAGACGACTGTTTTTGTTTACAACTACCAAATTTATATGAAGATGCGTCAATCGAGGCACAATTTAACAATTTTGATAAGCTCGCCTTGGATCATGGAAAACACCATAAACAAAACGAAAGAATGACGTCCTATTTGACGAGCCTACTAGTTGTGTGAAAATCTGTTGTCTTTTCCAACTTTCCTAAACCAAGAGTTGTTTGTGTTATTGTCAAAATAATATATATTTTGTAATCAAGCGTGCTCGTGCTATTTTTAAAAGATGTTTGTGCTGAAAATTTTCCGAAAGTGATTAACACGACACCTATTCGTTGTACGATTATTGGCCCTCAGCACTGGCGACGTGCACATGTTGCATAGGGCAAACTAAGGCGTTGATAAGCCTTAACACTCTCTCATAATAACAGCGCCAATGGCAAGCGAGTCAGCAACGACTAACAAAAGACGGCTGTCCTCACTAATTGCATTCAATAAACGAGATTTGAATTTGAGTTGAGAGTGCTTATCAGCAATGTAGATATTCCCGAAAATGAAAAGAAAACGAAAAAAAAACAACTCATAATAAGAGGGCAGTTCAACAAGTGGGTGACTTTTTGAATTTAAGGTTTTGTACTTACAAATGCGGTATAGGTAATATAGTGGTATATTTGGCGAGTATTGAAATTTGGCGCAGAATAATTCAAACCAGGATTAAGATGAATAAATATAAGTGGTGCCGAAGAGTGGCATCCGACACAACTGAAAAAAGTCACTATATATAGTAGAACGATAATAATTATCAGATCACAAAGCAATGCATAAGACACGACGTAGCTGTCAAATCAGAGGGTTCTTCTTGTTGGATAGGCGCGGAAGAAGAAGAAGAAGAAGATGATACTGTTGCTCCACAAGGTCATGGCAAAATTTGTTGGGATACACATTAATTATATTGCATTGGAGTCTTTCAAAATAAAGAATTAAAAAAATAAAAAAATAAAAAATTGTTCCGCCCACGGTGGGTATTAAACCTCGAACCCTGTGACGACAACCATAGTACACTTTCTAGTACACTAGGATACCGAGTTGACGTACACATTAAAGCAGCCAAATGATTTAATTGATTGTATGCGAGCGTGTTGATGTTTTATTATGTATGTGAGCGTTACGACATTTGATTGTATGCGAGCGTTACGTTATGCAAAATTTTATCCTAATGAAACCAAAGATGTTTCATATTAAAAAAGAAAACCAATAAAAAAGAGCTTCTTATGACTTTTCGTACTCAGCATAATTTCTAGATTTGTAGTTCAAAGACGATTCCCTGTTAGGCCTCAAGAACATTAAATTCTTTCTTTGTATTTGACTGGTTTAACATATTTGATTACATCTGCTCTAACTATCCTATTGATCCACTCACCCATTTTGATCTCTGATTAAAAGTGTCACAACGCATCAAGCATGCGGCAAGTTCGCTCAGCTGCAAAAAAACGTGCTTCGATTGCCGCAAATCGCTGTGGAAGGCAGATATTTTTGGCATTTATTTGTTTGCTTTTGCAAATTTAACTGAAAAAAGTGCATAAATAAATAAAAAATAAAATGTTGATTAAATAAATAAACAAATGATTGTATAGTTACGAAAGTCAAACTTTGCTTGTGGTGCAGAACATAATTTTTGCGCGACTTTCAGAATCTTGAAGTTCATCTTAGTGAATGCTTAGCAAAGCCTCTACGGTTAGAACGGCTTATCAGTGCTTGTAGCACACAAGCCGATTCAGCCGATCTGAGTTGGATTTGTTTATTGACACACACACACACACACATCGGGATTATCATCAGTATTTTTCCCAACGCTATGGCTTCATTGGCAGTGGTTTTGACTAGCTACAATTACAATTGAATTAGCATTCGACCAATGCAGACGTGAATCACTTAGCAGTAAAGTTAGGTGAAGAAAAAACGCATCTAGAAAATTGTATTAAATTTGATACTAATAATTATCAATAAACAAATTAAATTAAATTGCATTAAAGTACAAAAACCTTAAATTTGCGACATGAGTTCAACCTTAGGCAACTGCGAAGATACTCAAAGGAAAAACCGTACGTTGAATTTGAGTGTGATTTTAAAAGATTTTAGAATGTGAATTTTATTTGATTTATTATTTTCTTAGAATGCTGTCAGGATACAGCGAATGCGGCATGCTCCAGTGAAGTAGTGCCAAAACATTTTCCAGAAAAGAAGTACAAATCGATACAACCCAAAGGCAAAGAAGTTACGGGTTTAACTTGTGAATGCGGCGTGTTCGCTGCTATCGCTTCTGGTGATTGGCCGACACAAGTAAGTGTTTAAGACAAATTCGAATTTTATAAATAATGAATTAGATTAAACTCCATTAAATTTTATTTCTAATCAATCAATATATATTTGAGGTAGGGCAAATTATGTTTTTGGTTATTGAAATCGTGTTCTGGCACGATTCTAACCACACAGTGGTTTAGAAAACTTGAAAGACCTTAAGAAAAAACGAAACTATAAGGTTAGGTGGGGTCACTTACTGTATTGTTAGACATCTAGGTATATAATTAAAATTTATTGTGTTCCGTTTCTGCTTACCATAAACCGATTTTGATTAAAAAAAGTACCAATTGAGATATACTATAAAATTTGTATCAAAATCGGGCCAGTAGTTTAGTTTAGAAAAGGTGTTAAAGATAAATGTTAAAGATAAAAAGTAAAATGGGAGCATAGAGAGGTGTGTTTGCCTCTCTTTTCTGTTCCATCGGTTTTGTGAAGTCGTGACATTGTTATTGCTCCATTTTCGTTTCATACACAACGTGGGGATGGATATATTTTTCGTTGCTATGTTGTGTTGCTCATGACTGAACAAAAATTAGTTGCCAATAAACATTTTCCTTGCCTATTGTTATTTTTTGCTTAGTGGTGCCTTTAGTTTTTACAAGGAACATTGTTTACAGGGACGTTTTAGAAATACGAAAAAAAAAATTTTTTTTTCTAAAATACAGTAATTCGTTTCGGCCGCGTGATACCTTCGTATTAAATTATTTTTTAACAGTAAATATGCACATTAAAATCCGAAAAAAAAACTCATCTTAAAATAACAGCATAGGAAAATTTCCAAAGTCCACCTTCGCCATCTGATATGCATTGGACTCGTATTAAATACCAATTTGTTTTCATATAATCAAAGCCGATTTCCCACTGAAATTGCTTATCAAAGAAGGCGCCGTCCGATGCGTGCAATTCATGAGCTGACGTAATTTTAAGCACGGATTGCTGCCCATGGTTCGAGTCTAATTAATCAGTTGAGAATCTTAGAAACAAACAAACAAACAAATAGAGTATCATGTGCTTTGGTGTTTTTGTTTGCGTTGAAATGGAAATTTACAACAACAGCGAAGACGCGATTAACCGGCAGTAGCAACAAGCTTAACAGTGAGGAAAAAAACACGGATCATCAGTTTTCGATTGGCCGTGCGCTGCGATTATATTTTTGCACAATTCAATTTGTGAGCTGATAGGCGGCAAATTTGTTATTTTTTTAAAGTATTTTTTTGTTGCTTTTTGTAGACTCCTCATGACGTTTGTAAAATGCTTTAAATAACAGAGATACTGCGGCACCCCATTAAGTATAATCGTGGGTTTATTTAAACGTCCGTTAGTCTGTCTGTTTCCATGTGAAAGTAATGGTAGCGAACTTTTTAATATTAGGCAAGGTCAATGTTAATATTAAAGCTGATTTTAATTTGTTGTTATGGAATTGAATGCAATTTGATTTTGTTGTTTTGCTTTTGCAGCTTGATATTGCACAAATGGTTTGCCTTGGCCTGGTGGCTTTGCAGCATCGCGGTCAAGAGTCTGCCGGTATTGTCACGAGTCTTGGCAAAAGCTCAAAGAATTTCAATGTACACAAGGGCATGGGAATGATCAATAATTTGTTCAACGATGATGCCATAAAGAAGCTTAAAGGCAATCTGGGCATTGGACATACGCGGTACTCAACGTCAGCCGCCTCAGAGGTAGTCAATTGTCAGCCCTTTGTCGTGCATACCTCACATGGCGCTTTGGCCATTGCGCACAACGGTGAATTGGTGAATTGTGAATCGCTGCGACGTGAGGTCTTGGAACGTGGTGTCGGCTTGTCGACGCACAGTGATAGTGAGCTGATCGCACAGTCCTTGTGCTGTGCACCGGAAGATGTCTCCGAGCATGACGGACCCAATTGGCCGGCACGTATACGCCATTTCATGACGCTGGCGCCGCTCTCCTACTCACTCGTCGTCATGCACAAGGATAAAATCTATGCGGTACGCGACTCCTACGGCAATCGGCCGCTTTGCATTGGCAAGATTGTGCCCTTGAATCAGGGTCCCGGCAACTCGGATTTCATACGCGCTGAAGGTTGGGTGGTATCGAGCGAGAGTTGCGGTTTCCTTTCGATTGGTGCACGCTATGTACGTGAAGTGGAGCCCGGCGAGATTGTGGAGTTGACACGCAATGGTTACCGCACTGTCGATATTGTGGAGCGACCAGACTATAAGAAGATGGCTTTTTGTATATTCGAATATGTGTACTTCGCGCGCAGTGACTCCATGTTTGAGGGTCAAATGGTGTACTCGGTGCGTTTGCAATGCGGACGCCAGTTGGCAATTGAAGCGCCAGTTGATGCGGATATCGTAAGCTCCGTGCCGGAATCGGGCACCGCAGCGGCTCATGGTTATGCGCGTGAAACGGGCTTACATTTTGCCGAGGTGCTTTGCAAGAATCGCTATGTGGGACGCACATTTATACAGCCTTCGAATCGTTTACGGCAATTGGGCGTGGCCAAGAAATTCGGTGCTCTGGCGCACAATGTTGAAGGCAAACGCATCGTGCTTATTGATGATTCGATTGTGCGCGGTAATACTATTGGTCCAATTATCAAACTGCTGCGCGATGCTGGCGCTACAGCAGTGCACATACGCATTGCCAGTCCGCCGTTGCAGTATCCCTGCTATATGGGCATAAACATACCGACGCGCGAGGAACTTATCGCGAATGAACTGAATCCGGAGCAGTTGGCCAAGCATGTTGGCGCCGATAGTCTAGCGTATCTCAGTGTGGATGGTTTGGTGACGGCGGTGCAAATGAATAAGGCGCACGTGAATCCCATCAAATCGGGCTATTGTACGGCGTGCCTAACAGGCGAATATCCTGGTGGGCTACCAGAAGAACTGAGCTGGTAGGGGGTTTTTGTGTGTAGTAGCGTGGGGTTAGCGTATTAAGTGTTTATCTTTAAGTTAAATATATCTCAAATAATATTATCATATGTACAATATTCATATATCAAATTAATGCAAAAAAGAAATAATAATGATAAAAAAAATGCTACTCTAAATGCAAATTCTTTTGTGTGGTTATGTTTTTCTGCGTGTAAACTGGCAGCCATAGAAAATAATTATACTCTTCGTAGGTGTACGAGAGTGTACGAAAGAGAGACGACTTAATTTCGAAATTTATTTTTCAAAAGTCTGTTTGAGCATGAAACGAAATACAAAAAAAAAAGTCTTGATACAATATGCTAATATCCTGACGTTGACTCTAAACGCTTAACGCGCGTTTAATGCTGCTGCGAAATATGTCGCTGCGGTTATGTGGGGGATCCACTCACTGCTGCCACTGCTGGTTGGTGTTGCTGCTGTTGAAGTCAACAATGTCATCATTATTCTTGCATATTTTTTTTGTTATTGTTGTTGTTATTGTTTTTTTGCAAACAATTTCGCAAAGCTGTGGCAAACATGAGCCGCGCCAGTCGTCGTCAGACGAAGGCTCCGCAAAGATATTGCAAAAGAAAGAAGGATACAAAAGCATATAATGTGTTGTCATTGTTGCGCGCTTGATTAATTCTTGGTGGTGTTGCTTTTTTTAGGCTACACAGGGCAACGTCGACTGTTTTTTGCTCTACGCTTAACTTCGTTCGCTGGACGTAGCGTATTGGAAATAGTCTGTTAGCTTGAACTTTATTCAACTAGAAGAAGCTGTCTGCAAGTATATTATTGCAACATAGAAAACAGACGTTGGCACTTGTGTATATCCCCGACTTAAGAAAACGAAGTCAGAATATTAACTTCGACTTAGTCGAAATTGTAATACGCTTTACGATTGGAGCGTTTAAATTACGAGTATATTATAAAATATATACATTTAAGGTCGAAATAATATCAGATCCATAGGTCGTAACGAGCATAACGATTTTGAAAATTTCATTGCTTATGCTTATGGATATGACATCAAATATGTAGAACTTTCTTATCAATACGTCCAGAACTAGAAGCTACTCCATATGAGAAGTTTCATGGGGGATATAATCTATTATTAATCATATAATTTGTTCAAGTTTTGTTGCTATGGACCTGAAGTAATTTGTCCAAATTTCAGAAGGAACCAGTGTACCAAGAATCTGAACATTTTTCCATTGTAAACCTGTGGGTCCGAAACAAGGTAGCCCAAAATTCAGTGCAATATGTTAAAAAAATAGTTTTAAATAATAATCCAAATTGTATTATTTATTTTCAAGCTTAGATCACACACATCTACAAAAAAGTCGAGGTATATATGTGCGTATGTTAGCTATAGACTCCGAAACCACTGGACCGATTTCGATGAAATTTTCATGGAAACTAAAGCACAACTACCCAGTAACGCCGGGACAATTGCTAGTTAACTCATAGTCTATTTAGAGAAAATAAAAGCGTTTTAATTTAATTTAAATTAAGTTTTAAGAGCCTTAGCTACAAGGCCTTCGAAGAACCAAAACTTGTTCCATGGGCGTGTCTGAGGTTTACCTGGCAATGTAATCGAATCTGTCTGGTTCTGAGAAAGATATATCACATGGTAACAAAAATTTAATACAAAATGTCACACTACCACTTAGAAAATTGAGTGACTATCACACTTAGAGATGAACTGATGGTCATGGCTAGATCAACACGTCTTGTCGACCTGATTAAGTATGTCTTATGCACTGTGTTACGAACTTCATCGCAAAGTTAGAATATGCTTGTCTTCGTGAAATGTATAAAAAGTAGGCAACAAGAACTTAAGGAAGGAGGAAAAAAAAATTGCGAGTAAAATCCTAACTTATGTGCGCAGTCAAGTACAACTACACATACACATGGACTGTGAAAAGGAGAGTGTGAGAGCTGGAAAACAAACTCATTGCGAGTTTGCAGCGCCGCAAAACATGCTTTAAATTTTTTAATATCGCACAGTAAGGACTCGAGAGGCGTTGCCAAAGTCGACCGCCGCCGACTGACGACCGTCCACAGACGACTTTGCTATGAAAGCATCGCCATTTGCAAGCAAGTTATGTAAATTACTGTTTACTTAAGTTCCTCGGCCCGTTCGCGTTTCGTTTTGCTTATTTTTTTCCTGCCGAGTCTGTCTCATTTGTTGGTTGCTTTGAGTGGCATGCGGCAAGGATTTTGCCAACTTAAAAAAAAGAGGAGGACAAAAAAAAAAACAACTCAAATGAAAACCTATTCAAGGAAAATAAGAAATTGCCATAAATTTTCGCATACGATTCGCTAAACAGGTAAATGGGCGGTGGGTAAAGACGAGTCCTCTCACATCATCAGGACACACTTTGCAATTTCATAAAAAGCATCCTGACGCTGTCGAAACAATAAACAGTTGAACGTTGAAATGAAATAATATACTTAAGTAAATATGCTATTGTAGATATTTATGCCTTAGGGGCTGCCTAGAAAATTATTGCGAATGCATGCAAATCAAATGGGCTGAAGAGTGTGGTGCAGCTTGAAGTTAAATTTAGACGTTTAAATTATATAGCGCTTATTACTTTATTTGTGCTTAGATTAAGCTGATTAGGTGTTGCAATAATGCTAAAAAAGTTTATACTAGACTGAAATTAAATTACGCCCAAGGGAGCACGAAGTGTAAGGCCTTAGGCCTTTAACGTTTGAAATGTCAAATGTCGCTTGAAAGTGTTGACACATCGGCAACAGGTGACAGACGAACAAACAAACAATAGATTGACAAACAGATAGACAGACAGGCAGTTAGACGTCTTGGTGTAAATTATACGCGACGTGCTTTGAATGCAAACACGATTCTACATAAATCCTGACATTGTCCTGTGCCTGGTGCCATTTAAACAGTGACTGTTTTCACCTATAAGCAAATCAAACTTCCGCTTTTTGTGTTGCATGTAATGTTGCATGTAGTTTGTGTCCTTATTCGCAAAAAAGACATTAGTGTTAAGTCAATAAACATGCAGGACATACGTCGTTGTTTGCATGTCTCAAGCTCGTTTGGATGACGCCTTTAGTGTTTGTTAAATCGTCTTTCATGCTGCAAGGCTTTCTGGACGCTAGAGGTTTTTTTCGCTTGCCTCTTTGACTTGGATATTTTAACCATAGACTGAAATGGGATTACTAATTTTCTTTGCGCTGTCCTTCAGTATGAGAATGTGGCCGATTCACTAGTCTTTTAGTAGCGACCATTAGTGCTACGATATTCTACTAGGCATGTCTTAAATAGGAATAGAAGTAATTTAATACAGAAAAAAAATGAGTACTGAGCTACTTGTCGAGACTCAATATGGGAGTCACTGTCGAACAATTGTATGGGCTAAATCTGTAAGAAAGTCGTAATGGGCAATTAATGCGGAATCGGAAAAACTATGTCAGGTTTACCTTAGAGCAACGATGTAGTGTTTCATCATGGCAAAAAAAAGAGCACAATCTCTTGAAATAGTCCGTGAAAATTAAGGGGACCCTTTCCTGAGAAGTTCTATGTAGCAAAATGTAATGCTGATTTTGAGGCTTCCGGTTAACAATTGTTTGATGATTTTTGATGTGAAACATCTTTGGTTTCATTAGGATAAAATTTTAAATAGCGTCATGCTTGCATCACGCATCACGCTCACATACATTCAAATTAATTTGCTGTACAAGTGAAAAGTTGAATGTGCGCATTATTGTTGTAATTGGTTTTTATATGTGTGTCTCTTTCCAATGTGGTTCTTGCAATAGGCTTAATATTGATTTAGACTATAATACGTTGCCGGCTCTGATTCTGACAAGAAATTAAGAAAAATTGGAGAATTGTGAAATATGCCTCCAGTGGAGTACGAACCCAAGAACTCTGGGGTGGCAAACTTACGAAAAGCTACCGAGGCAAGAACTATTGGATTCAAAAAAGGGTAGTGAAATCAATTTGTCCCGGTTTTTCAACTAGAAACTCAAGCAGTTATAAACATCTAGACATAGATTTAATATATTTCGATAGTTATAATATATTTCGATAAAATACATGTACTTATTGAATTTGGAAAATATTTTTTAGAAATTCCACCAGAGGATTTAAAGGAGATGTTAGAATAAAGTGCGTGTCACAATTCACATCCTTTTATTACATTGGTCACTGAGGAAGTGAAGTTATAAAATTTGAATAAAAGTAGACATTATTTTCTAATTACGGAATACTAATTCAATTATGTACATATTTGAAGAACATGGCACAAAAAGAAAATGCTAGAGATATGGCTATGTAAGTGCGCATAAGATGCACAGTGGTAGAAGGAGTGTAAGAATTGTACTTATTTGTACTGCCACGAAAACCACCAAAAAAGATCAGTACTTCTTTAGACCAGCCCAATTTGAACACTACACCAAAATTCTATAATGAAATTGAGTATAGTAAAATTTAGAGAAAGAAAAGCTATTCTATTGAAAAGAAAAAAAAACACTTAAATTTCTACACTCGCTTTGCCCTGACTTTAGATCTTAGCTCCAAACGTACCCGTTTTTTTTCCTTCTATATGTAGTCTTTGCTTCTATAGTCAGATGATATGTAGCGATTTTTATCATAGGGTTTAAAGTGTAGGTTTTTAAAGTGTTGCGTTTGCCTACTGTTGTCCAGCATGTTGACTGCTAGATGGTTGATATGGTTGACGATTTCTTCTTTGTTTGCTGCGATCTTTAAGACTCGATCTTCCGCACATCTGTACCACTGTGCGCCTACAATACACCACAGGATCTGGTATTCAAACTTCTGAAGAATTACCACTTTTGAATTTTGTGCAGTAGTCATACTCTTTTCAGTCTAAATCACAACTGACTTTATTGAGGTGTTGTTTGTAATATATACTTTTTTTAATTTCTTTAACTTCCTTCAATAACTCATCTCATTGAAGTATACCAAAAAAATAAAAATAAAAATAATGCCACTCGCCACAGGATAGGACCATCAACAGCTGGCCATGTCTGCCACAAACGAACTAAAATTTTTGTTCAACTTTCTACCTTAACAAAATTTGCATAACATTTTTAAGGGCGCTACAAGGGAAAAAGTTGTCAACGGCCACCCCAGCAATGACGGAAAACGTTCTTGCCACATTTTGACGTTAATTTTCTAAATATTGCCACAAACTAGAAAATAGCTTCGAAAGGTTTTTGCCTCAAAGTGTAATGAAATGATGTTGAGCCTCTCCGCATTCATGCCACCAAAGTTTTTCTACAGCTCATAAATTAAACAGTTTTTAAATTATGCATATTAAAATAAAAATAAAATATAATAGTAAAAATAAAATAAAGCTTAAAGAGATTTATTTTTGTGTTTTTATATTATTTTTTGTGAGAAAAACATGCGCTTTGCACGCATTTTACGACTGGGAACGCTGGACCTCAAAATTAGACAGGAAATTGTTTCGTGCATAAAGAAAAGCGTAGAAAAGAGACTACAGAAATCGGATTTACAACAACATTTAATGTGAAATAATACAGAAAACATAAAATAAATTAATACATGTGTGCACAAAAGAATACGGCGGCGCCTTTCCCCTTCACTAACATAACTCTTGTTAGCTTTTCATAAATTACAACTTTGCTTGCAATGAATGCACCTCAATTTGACATCGCGTGCCTTAATGTGATTTTCCCGCCAGCAAGTGTTTGTGTGGGGGACGTTGAAGTAATTTGGGGGCGTTGATCAGTTGGTGGAAGAGAAGTAGATGTATGACACATGTTGTATGAAAAGATAATCACAATAATTACGTGCCGTCTAACCAGAAAAGTTGGACTGCAATGAGCTGAACTGTTTGCTGTTGATCATGGCTTCTTCTTTTGTTCATTATTATTAACAACATCATCATTGTTACTGACGCCATGTTTTGTTACTGCTGCACTTGTATGCACTTGCTTGCACTTCCGGTTACTTGCTTGTTTACGGAGGCTGACTACGTTGTCGTTGGTTGACGCTTGGGCGCGCGCACGCACGCAATTTCGAATGTTCACGCGGTGGGGCAACATCCATTGTCACATTGAATGCATGGAATTCAGTGCAATTCACGCCAGCGCAGTTTTGATTGCTGCCATGCCAACCACCTCAGGCCACCTCCACCAACTGGTTCAACTGATTGTGAGTGGCTGTGATTTTGTTGTTTTTTTTTTTTTTTTGTTTTTTGCAGTTTACCACTGTCGCGTTATTTTCTTTGTCGGTTTATTTGTTTGTTTGTTGGTTGGTTGGTTAGTCGAGATGCCTTTATTTTCGGTTGGATCGGCGCTCGTTTGACTGACTGGCAGACAGATTGCATCCACCTGTTTTGCTTCCCATTGCGTGTTGTTCCATTGCATTATTGTTGTTGTTTTTGTTGCTGTTGTTCAGAGTTCACTTGACAGCATTACCTAGACCGCCCCCATACACACTCCCACCACTTACCATTCGAACATTTGGTATATTTTCCGCCTGACTCCGGCAACCATTGAAAATTTCTACATGGTCGCTCAACTGAAAATTGTTTGCTGTTGATTTTCGTTATTTGTAGTGGTTTTTTTTTTTTAAATTTAATTTACTTTTATTTATTTTTTTAATTTTTTTTTTTTGTAATTTTTATTTTTAGCTTTTTTCGTTTAATGCTATTGCAGCAGCAACCACAGCAGTCAGTTTTGTTGCTGCATTTTGCCGTTGTTTTGATAACTTTTTTACTGTATGGCTTGTAGTAAAATTATGGGGTATATATGGTAAATATTTGTAGAGTGATATCTTTTTTGTATCTGTTAATTGAGATAGAGATCGTTGGAAGTTATCTGTCAAACATACAATTAATCATAGCAAGTTTGAATAGATTTTGAGCATCAAATCAGTCATTTAAATTTGATGAAATCCGACAAATGTGTTATGCAGTTTACTGCGTTAAATGTTATAATTTAATTTTAAAAAAAAAAAAAATTAAGGAAAGATTTGAATTTCTGGCACCTTATACTTGAAGTAGAATTGGTAGACTTTGGTTTTCGAAGACTCTACATCTTTACTCTATATTTTACATATATATTGACAAAAATCTCTTAGTCGCTGCATAGTAACCTTAAATAAAATGATTGTTCTGAAAAGTGTTGCCGAGAAAATTTGTTTCAACAGAACCCTCCATGAGGGGGTCATTTGGAAATGGTTAGAAAAGATAATATATGTAGCGAACCCCGTTAAGCTCAGAAACGTTAAAGAGAGAAATATAGGTAAGTGCTCACTTTTGAGAAATATTTGAAAATAATAGACGTGAGCGCGTGAATGAACCCACAGCTATACTGGCAATTAAATGTTCGTCCGTCATTGACATTGCTGTCTGCACATTTCAATGGAATTAACGTTTCTCCAGCGTCGCTGTATGCTGTATCAAACACAGGTACATAAATGTTTGATACAGCAATTTGACCGTGTCAGTAAGTGTATGTTGAGCTGCGATTCGGTGTCATTATTTTGTTGAAGTTCGTATTCCTTTCTTGTTGCAATGGTGTCTGTATCTTGTTATATTTTAATTAAAAAGTGTTTTCTTTTTTTTTGTCAGAATTTGCTTAATGACTTCATTTTTATTTTCTTTCAAGATGTCATATAATAATAATATCAAATTTATATCAGACGTCATTCGTCATAGTGTCCACTCTCAGAGACACTGCGACGAAAATGAAAACCAAAGTCGCCGTTAAACTCCACAAGTGACTCCGAATGTGACTGCAGTAAACTTTCTGACATAGGCAAACTTCAAACTCATTTCAATCCAATAACAACGAAACACGCATGTCCCCAATTGAAACACCCACAGTGTCAAGTGGGGGTGTTTGGAGCTGCAATTGTTCTGTTTCGCTTCAAAATGGGTTTGCGTCTACTCTAACAAAAACAATAAGCAACGCCATCTAGCGGCATATTGATGTTTTGGAATTAATTCACGCGTAAATTAAACTTTCCATTGCTTATATATAAATTTAATAAAATGCACACACGAAATATGTTTTGATGCACTTACAGATAGGCTGGCTTATCAAGAAGCTCTGGAATAATTCAAACCGCCGGTTTTTTTTCTTTTTTTTTTGGTTTTGTTTTGTTTTATTTGGCCTTGTCCGCCCAACTGCACACGACAGATATATGAATCTGAAGAAATCACGTAACTGTCAAACGCACATCATATCTCATTTCATGTTGATCGACTGTGGGAAAATGTCTGCGTTTCGGGTGTTGAAGGCGTTCGAAATGAGGTTTCTTTTGTTTTGTTTGACTTCGCCCAGTTGAGATCTTTGGCTGAGATATGAGTTCGCAATGAGTAGATTTTGGATGTGTGTGACTTGAAGCTCTTAGCAAAGTTGAAGAAGGAAAAAAAAAAACGATTTGCTGTGCCTTTTTCAAATTTTATTATTATTAGTTTTAATGGAGTCGACAAAGATAATTTTGAGTTATAATTTAATAAAATTATGGTGTTGGCTGTGTGTATTTCAAGAAGGCACTTAATTCAGCTAATGGTGTATCTCGCATGTATTCCAAGTCCATAGAAGAAACAATTTCATTTATGTTCGTTATTGTGAGCAGAAAAACGAAATAAAAATAAGCTTCAAGAGACGATGGCAGACATCCTGTTCCATAGATCAGTGTTAACTCTAACCAGACCGATTGCATCACTTGGTTGGGCTCGTGTTTCCTGGTCTCAAGGAGATAAGGCAACCAACTAATTTTTAAAAATCACTAAAAGTCTAACCCTTGTTACGAACTCGTACCAGTCTATGCTTTACGCTCTAAGGGCGCCAACAAAAACCAATAATATAGATCCATTACTGGAGATGGTCATACGTTAATCAGCTCTTCAAGATCCGTTCGCAATATGTTGAAATCCACATATTTTTTTAAGCTGTTGTTAGATAATTAATAAAACTTTTCTCATGTTCATTGTAAACCCAAAACTGCTATTTATTCAACCTTTACCCAATTTTTAGAAGCTTTGGTGGGTTGACTATATTATGAACCCATTGACAACGTTCACATAATCTGTGTTCCGCCCTCTTTCGGTTGAACTGACAGAACTTACATACACCAATCCAATTCTTTGCAAGACCTCAAAAATGTTCCTTTTTTTAATTGAAAATATATCTTTTAATCTGCCGCCGATTATCTGAAATTTTTCCACTATTTCCAGCTCCTTTTGCTTTGCTAATTGCATTCGCAAAAGTGCAACAGCATTTCATTTCAATCAACCAAGCTAGCGGCGACTGATCCAACTCGGTTGCGGGTTGCGAATCACAAAAGCGTAACGAAACCGGATCGGATCACTTTGGTGGTTCCAAAGCGATTTGTATCAAAAGACAATTCCAGCGTGCCGAAATTCACTCAAGCGATCGCGCCGAGTAGACAGTTGCTGCCATTCAAAGGCATTATTAATGGCAACGGTCGGTTTCGGCTTCGGTCTCCGAGCGAGGCAGGTCTGTTGGCGTATTCACCCCAAGTAGTGTGGCGCAGCTTGACTTGACCGCGGCGGAACGATAGCATATATATTTTACACGTTATAGTCTATTTTCTTTTTATTTGATTGTGGTTTCAGTTGTTCTTGTTGTTGTTGTTGCTGTAGATGCAAGTAGATCTCTCATTGCTGATAGCCACGGTCAAGTTCACGACGTCGACTGCATTGTTGGCGTATCATTAGCGTGCAGCATTGCAGCGTGAAGTGCTTTTGAAGCAGCGTACACCACCGACAAAGCGGCAATTGAAATTGTAACGGATCAGCGTAGTCGCGCTAAACAAGTAGCTGCGTGGCCACTTCGTCCTGTGCGTCGAAGACAAAGTCAAAGTCAAGGTGCAACATGTCCTAAATACTCTTTTCCTTTACTTTGACGTTGTCCTTAAATGCGATAAAGATCTTAGCGAAGCCACTGTTCATTGATCGGGCAATAATGAGCGCGCTACTTCTGTATGTGTCTGTGCGAGTGTGGTCCTTTGAAAAGGAGTCCTTGACATTGGAGCAGGTGTGTCTTACACAACGCGCATGTATCTATAAATACATGGCAATGACGCGCTGCACATTTTTTAAACGAAATGCATTCGTAACTGTTTGACTTAGTTTTACGCATAGTTGTTTTTTTTTTGCTTTCATTAAAGAAGCTAAAAGGCGCAAGAAATTAATTTTTTTTAATTAAAACAAACAAAAAATCAACTAATAAAAAATCATCAAAATTTGCATAAATGAATTACATTGAAAATGAGCGTGAGAGCGTGTTTTTGTTGTTTTTGTTGTTGTGTTGTTTAGAGTGAGAGCGCAAAATTGTACTCCACTAATAACGGCATAAATAAGCACACATTGTTAATCGAAGTATACTGTTATAGTAACCGATAGACGCCGAACACATTGAATCTACAAAAGAGCGCGACCAACTCTGTCGCGATCAATTTTTGGTTTGTGCGCACGGGCAGAGTGGGGCATATTTCGCATTCTATACAATTTGAGTTGGAAAAATGTTAATTGCATGCAAAGTGTTTATTAAACATGGCGTCAATGCTAATGTTGCTGCTTCAGTCATGCGCTCTCACTCACTCGTTTGTTAGCTGCTGCTGCTGCTGCTGCTGCTGCTGCTGCTTCTGCTGTCCAGCTGAGCCGACATTCAGTCTGCGCCTCATGAATGGAGCACAACGCTCGATTGGTGTGTGTTACACTTTTTATGCTGATGAGCTTCGAAATGATTATCATTTATGATTGTTTGTTTTGTTTGAATTTCTGTTAAGCGCGTTGTTTTTTTTCCCCCCTTTCAATTTGATTTTCTCTTCTTAGTGGTTTGTGTATTTTCGTATCACGAGTGTCAAGCGTTGAAATGTTAATTGATCATGTTTTGTGCACAGCCAGTTGAGTTAATTTTTTTGAAAACATTTCCGGTTTGTAAGCGTGATCTTATGTTTGGCGTTTAGTCGTTTTGTAGTAATATTTGTAAAGATCAAGAGTGAGAAAAGAGCAGAAAAATATTGTTATATAATTTGTCTACTAAATCTAAGAGATTCTTAATAGCTGAGATTAGATAATGGGGGTCAAATGTGGACAAGTTGCTACAACATCTGACGCCGAGACTTTGTAATGTTCCTCTTAAGAGTTCATTACTTGTGCACAGTTAATATTTTCCTTCGAAGTCTTCTCTTGGTAAGTTGCGTGCGTATCTTGCCTGCTAGTCAGACAGCGTACTGAGGTGACAGCTCTCAGAAAAATTGCTCTATTGAAATTATAAAGTTTTAAAGAACTTTCTTGTTACCACTTCGAACAGATTTTTCTTGCATTTTTGAAATTCAAACTCTTTGCACTGCGTCCTGAAGGCGATTCCACCTTGTCAGAGTCATACCAACTCTTTCTGTCCATGGAAGAATTTACAAAGTTGTGCTCTGGCTAGCTAGCTCATTTTCGCTACAGTTTCCTCTGAAGTCTCAGGTACAGGTACAGGTATACAAATAATTTGAAAGCAGTGTTGTCTGTTAAGAGACTCTGAGTATTCGCAATGAAACCTAACTCTTTCCTATATTTTCATTATTTTTGGAACAATTTATAGATTTCAAACGTATTTCGCAAAGGTTCTGAAATAAATTCAGTTTTTCCTTTGTGATTCAAATGGCACAATATTGTCTATCAAATATTGAATCAAAAATTACTATGAATTTTTAAGAATTATTTACATAGTTGGGCACCTTCTATTTAGAAGGGCATTAGGGTGGAGTCGCTTCAGCCGCCGTCGCGTCACGCCAATAGTGAAGGCTTTGGCCAGACTGTTTGCATGAGATAGTAGCCTCTGGTGTTAACGACTGCGTTTATGATGGATCTCTTCTAGCACAGTTGGGATATTAAGGTCTCTGTGCAAGGTGGTGTTGCGTATAAACCAGCCAGCGAAAGTTGTGCGGCGTATCGCGTTATTTTAGCAAGCTTGGATCTACTGAATGTTGCTGGCAGAAGTGGTTCCCCAGATTTAACGCATAACGTCAAACTGGGGTCAATATTTGTCTGTAAATTGTACTTTTCTTCTTGAGCGATAGAAATATAATATATTTAAAAAAATATAAAAAAAAATAAAAAAAAAATATAAAATCATTTAATCATATTTTAATCAAATAATTTTATTACAGAGCAAATCGAGTAGACTTTTGTTTGAATAATTCGATTAAAATAATATTTTATTATTTTAGTTTATACTTGCAAAAAAACAGTCCACCTAGTGCATCTATATAGAAAGAAATATGAAATATTCTTTACTTATTTCACATGATTCCTCTCTTAGCGAAATCCAAATATGTGTATTTCTATATTTTTATAAATATTATTTATCATTAAAGATATAAAATAAATTTAATTTTCACACGAAAGATTAAAAAAGGGTAGATAAAAACTTAATGGCTTATTAATATTTTAATTGATGATTTGCCTAATTCGAATTCAATTTATAGTTAACGGACATTAATTTGGTTGCTTTGTATCTTCGTTCTGTAACTTTTGAAAAGTTCTTTTTTGTTGCGTTTTATTGAAAAAAGCACTCTATCTGAATACAGCTAAGGTTGTTTTCATTGAAAAAATTTGTAAAATGTTAAATACCCGAAAAAAATAAATTAAATATTAAAAAAAACTAAATTTGATTATAACTAAGCAATGTCCTTTTTGAAACCCAAAATTTGAAGTCACATTTAAATTTTCCATTTAAATAAAACGCATTTTTCGCACGAGAAAAGCTTTTATCCTGCACATCCGACTTTCCTTGAATTCCGACGCAGAGTTGTGTTTGCAAGTGTTCGCTTGTGGTGTTCAAGTCGCAAGGAATTCAGCACAAAAGTCAAATTCAGTGCAGGAGACGTTGAAGAGCGTCGCACATACAAAAATTGCTACTCTTCACAAAAATGTGCGCTCATTCAAGCGCTCATTCATTTGCACATTGGAAGAGACCTGTACGCAGAAAGTGGGCGTTAACATTGCTTAACAGCGAATGCGAAAGCGCAGACGCACGACAGGTGACTGGAAAGACTGAGATAGGCAGCACAACAAAGTTGCACAGCGTTGTGAGTGCAAGCGAGCGCACATGTGTGCGCGTAGTGTGAGCGTGTGTTTTCGTTTGTGGGAGCGTGAGCGGCAAGTGCGCGCTTAACGCTTCCATTTAAGTTGTACGCGTGCGAACAGGACAGCGCGAAAAGAAAATGGCTGCTATCAACAGACGAGTGCCGACAGATGGCGCCAGTTATACTAAAACAGCAAAATGGTTTGGTTTAGTTGAGTTGCTTTTGTGACCGCCAACTGCTGCTGCCGCTGCATTTGCTGCATTCAAGCAGCCGTGCGCGCCTCAAGTGGCTTTTAAGCGGAGCGTCGCTCTTACTACTGCCTCGTCGTAGCAAATTCAAACCGGCGGCGGCGCGCGTCTTTTTTAGTTGAATTTTGGAAATTTGGCGCCTTTTTCAACTTCAACATTAGCGTAAACGTCAACGTCGTCGGCATTGTGATTTTTATGTTGCGTTTGAAGTCGAAATTTTATTTGATTTTTCTTTCGTCAAAAATTCATGTGCCCAACGAGCAACGCGGCAGTCGAACGAACTGGGTTAGCAGTGCTCTATCAGCTCACTCTCGCTCGCTTTCTCTCTAGAGCGTTACTGTAGCGCTCGTCTGCTCCGCCGGCATTTCGTGGTGCACTCCCGGCTCTGGCGGCTGCTCATTGCAGTTTTCCCGTGTCTTGGCTTAGCATTTTTCTTTCGTTTTTGCAATTCTTTTTTTATGATTATTTTTTATTTGGCGTAAAAACTGCTGCAATTTTTCACTCAACTCGACTCGTCTACAAATGTTGGCCTTCCGTTCTGGACTGCGGACTGCGGACTACGGACTTCGGACTACGGACGGTGGCTGACTTTGGCGGTTGTCCTTTTTCCTGTTTGTGTGCACTCATTTTGTCGGTGCCCGTTGACCGAAAACTTTATTCGAAAGTTTATAGTTTGACGCGACGGGCATGTTTGCTGCTCATGAACTTCGTTGAGCATTTTGATTGTGATATTGTGATTGTTTCATGTGATTTGTGCTAAGGAATTTCTGTACTTTATTTTTTTCGCCTTCTGTACTTGAAACACATTCGCTTGCAGTCCATTAAGCTTGTCCATTTTCTCAGGTTTGTAGCGCCAAATGACAAAGTAAACAAGCGAAATTCAAGCAATCAGTGTCAGTACACAACTGAGGTACACAAACTGAATACAGCAGCTCCCTCGTTGAGCGCAAAAAGGCTGTAGAGTCACCGGCACAATAATTTAAACATTGTTACATTAATGAAAGCTTTGCTCTTCATTTAACCAAAAAACGAAGGCGAAAGAAGCAATGAGCAAGTGTCGTTCTTTTGTCGGGCTCGAAAGGACTCGCATGCAGCACAACGATGGCCAACAGCAGGAATGCTTTTGTTTTGTGCCTACACCCATGCACACACACACACACACACACACACACACACACAGAGAGAGAAACACATTGATTAACACTATTTTTTTTTTCGTTTGTAAGGAAGGTCCTTGCCACATGTTTGCTCTTTTACTACGTCACCAAATCTGTATCAGAATCTGAGTCTGAGTCGGTCTGCTTGTCTGTCGCTGTTGTCTGTCCCCGCAGGAGGAGGTTTGCGTAATAAAATTTGCATAATTTCACAGTGCGCCTGTGTATGGGTGTCCTTTTTGCCTGTTCTGCATGCAGTTTTCGCTATGTGTACGTATGTATGTGTGTGTGTGTGTATTTATCCTTTTCAACTCTACGAAAGTATCTCAACGCATTGTCTGCAAGCAAGCAAAAAACAAACGAGACAAGACAAAACTGAAGTCGTGTGTTTTGTGGGTGCGTTGGTGGGTGGTTGCTTACTGGCGTTGGCAGCGTCGGCGTCGGCGTCGGCATAGGAGTCTCTGAGGCACGTTTACTTGAGGTTTTGAGGCGGTAGTGCATTCATCTAACGCCGTTGATTGTGCTCGTTGTTTGTTTTGACATGCGTTTTTACCGTGTTTGCATTTGAAGTCGGCTATGTCTGGTTTATTGATTGATGTTTTCGCATTTTTTTTTAAATACATTTTTTATTATTTTTTGCTTGTGTTTGCACGCAATATAAATTAGTAAAAAAAATGTATTTTAACTTAGGCACAAATTAATTAACTATTAAAGCTCAGTAATAAAAAAACTTCTACTTCTTCTAAAAGTAATAACTTTTTCATAGCAAGGTAAACCTGGTTTTTGATGTATAGTTTAATTAGTTGCGTGTGCACTAAATCGAAGTACAGTAAATACTCTAGCAACGAACAGTTAGCACAACTCTTATGGCCAAATCACACGTGGGCGCTTCATTTTTGATTACAGTCGGTTAAACGTTTGCATGGCGTAACACTCACATGCAATCAAACATCGTCATCGGCTGACGCACGAAAGCATACGAAGTAGTTTGGGTCGCTATCCACATACAGTTAAATCATTTGCCTGCTTGAATGTGTGCGTCTACTCGGCAGTCTTGTGGAAGTGCACTATGGTTGCCGTCACAGAGGTCGTGGTTCAATTCCGATGGTGGGCGAAAAAAAAGACGAGCGTTTCACATCAAAAGTAAAGTACATCCATTTTATGTTTCCTTTTGAGGCGTCCGATTGGTTCAGTTATGCGAATTAAACAGTCTGTTCTCTTTTCTATATATAATGCATCGCATATATTATGAAGGTTCTTCAAAACAAATCTGTGTAGCATTTCGAGTGTCGATTGGAGGCAAAGGTTTCATAGCTGAATTCCGTTTTCTATACAAGCAGTTGAGCAACAGTAGCCAAAGCTTGAGATTTAGCTGCTTTTCCTTTTATTTATTTATAATCTTTAAAGAACCACAATCTGTTGGTTGTACAACACACTTGAGCAAAATAAATGCGGCTGTGGTTGAATATTCGCCCAGGCGAGCTTTTACTGTTCTTGTCCTTGCGTGTTTACGACAAAATAACAACATTTAACCAACAAAAGGTAAAATTAATTTAGCAAACCCATTACGCAACTTAATGTCAAAATAATACATAACAAAAAAAAAGGGCAAAATAAATATAAAATGTTCAAAGTTCCGCACGCAAAAAACAATGAAAACGATTTAGGGACTTTACTTGTGTTCGTCCTTGTACTAATGCCCGAGACCATATCCTTTCATTTCATTTTTTTTTCCAGTTGTCATAGCTACCCGCCAATGGAAACATACTCGAGGCCCACTTAGTGGTGCTTATTAAGCGTGCTTATTAGGGCCATCAAAACGAAATCAGGGCAAACTATAAAAATGTCAACCCCTTCACCACCAAACGTCGCACAAAGTAAGCCTCATGAAGCCAAAGCAAACCACGACGTGCTGCCAATGAAGTGGAAAGACTTTCTATTTGTACGTTGCCTCAATCTATTGTTGTTGCTTTTGTATTAATTTCCATATTGTTTTTGTTGTTGTTTTCTAACAATTTTGTTACTGAATTTTGTGCACATTAAATCAAAGTCAAAATAGAGAGTCTAACCACAAGGCTATCGCACCCGCTCACAGTTTTGCTAATAACGAAGGACGAGCCACGAGCGCTTGTAAAAAAATTGGAGACAGGCGAATTTACAATGTCGCCAGTATCCGGTTGTCGTCGTTGTTTGTTGTTGTTGTTGCTGTTTGTATGTGCGGCAATAAAATACATCATAACGGTATCATAACCAAACAAAAGGCACAAAAGTATAAAACATAAATAACACAAAAAGAGACAACAAAACTTATGCGAAAAAATCCATTTGCGCGTTGCGAAGAAGTAATACCAGAAGATAGATAAAAAAAAAAACAACAACAACAATAAAAAAAATATTCTTTTCATTTATTCAAATTCGGTTTTTTTTTTGCCACAACAATGCGCACGAGAACAACAACAAACGAACGACCCAACGAATACAAAAATACAAAAGTAAAACATGGAAAGAGCGAAAAAGTAAAGCAAATCAAGGCAAATGCACAAAGAAAAAAGAAAAGAAAAAAATTTCGCCGCAACAATGGCGGCATCGGACACAGGAAGCAGTCAGCGAGACACACACACACGAACAAAAATAATCATTCCCATACATTTGGCGCTATGTACGACGTTTCCCTTTCGACACAGAAGCCTTTAATTGTTGATATAAAATTTTACGCGAAATAATCGAAAATTGTTCGTTAAGTGATGAATAGGTTTTCAGTACATCGAAAATTATTGTAACCATAAAAAATTATTGAAAAGCTTCAATAAAAGCATGAAAACATCAGTTCAAAATTCCTTTTAAAAACAAACCATTTTCAATCATAAACGGCTTGTCATCAATAATGTCGCCATTCTATTACTTCAATGGCGGTAATCGTATCTGAATCTGGTGCCCACCAAGATCATATTCAAAATAATAATGCTGCCAAAATGTTATCTTTTATGACATTCTTATAATCACATTACATCATTCCGTGTATTTTAGAACTCTTTCTTTTAATAACTGGGCATAGTTTTTGTAATTATTGTTCCACTACAGTATCTAAAGTTAAAGGTGTCTTGAGCTATAATGAATGTTGGTCAAAATAATTGAAAATTTCACACTAGCTGGGTAATGAAGCACAAATAATTAAATTAAATAAATAAAAACTTAAAGCGTCATACACTTTTCTCGTAAGACTTGTACTGCAATATGAATCCCCTTTATCAAACTTGTCTACTTGAGACTCCCAATAACATCAAACAACCACAATATTTAACCGATATACCGGAAAGATAATCGTGGACATTCGAAAATATTTTGCCTGCAGCTCTCATTGTCGATATTATTTTTGAAACTTTTAGAGGTTGTATAATTGATGTATAAAATTGGGTGATATCAAAAGTATCTGCGGTTTATTTTGTACATTGTTGAAGAACAATTTTTGGTTTGTCCAATTCTGGTCACTTTTCCTTGATTGCTTCGGTCAAAAATTCGAGTTGTGAGCAGTAGAGGATCGAATTAACGGTTTCATTGGCTTTTTCAGCGAGTACCCGAGCAGCGGGAGGTGCAACTTTTACATTGAAAATTTCGAAACGGACTCGAGCAAATCACTCCTGGGTGCATCTTTTTATATCACCTAATATTTAGTGGTATCGACTCGGTAGCCTGGTGGAAGAAATGTTCAGTTTTTTAAATTCATAATTCATCTGCGTTTCAGTCGTGTAGTCACAACCATCAGACGAGCCTCTAACCTCTGCGCTGATCCTTGGCGGCGCTAGTCGACACTTCAAAAAACAAGGACTGGTAGCGTAGGGCTAATCACCCACACTATCAGACACACACTCGATTTTGGAAACCAAAACAAGGCTTGGATATCCAACAAGATGGAAGAGCCTTGTGGAGGCTCCCAAGAGGACTTAATAAGCATGTAAAATAAATATATATATTTAGTCGTAATCTGTAAGCCAGTAAGACTGGCTAACCATATCAATTTCACACTTTAGGTCTGCTGGGTTTACTATATACTTGCGTATACGTATATGTGTTGGAATATGTATAAATGTATAAAATATTGAAATTGGTTCAATGAATTTCAATAACAACACACACGAAATCAAAACTAAATTTCGCTTTATTGATAACGCAGCAGGACTGACTACCGTGTGAGGGCGATGATGGCTGTCAGGGAGACGGACGAATATGGTGTAAATCGTTGATACACGCGTTGCTGCTTAACCCTTTATTGGCGCACGATGTGTGTGTGTGTGTCGTGGCTGTGCGGGGTGTATCCATGTCTGATTGTGGTATTTCATTTGCTGTCGGTGTAATCGATAATCTCAGATTTCATTTATATCTGAGATTGTTTGGTCGTTGATGCATTGCAGCAGTGATAAAATGTAGCAGTGGAAGGAAGTGGGTTGTTTGTACACAAAAAGAGTAATCGAGTCAAATAATTAAAAATTGCAAATTTCAATAAAATTTGTAATTTACAAAACCAGAAGAGAAAAAAAAATTACAACGAATCACACCTTTCGTTTGATGAGTAGCCAACGAAATACACACCAACAAAAAGGGCATAAAATGGCAAAAAGAGTGGCCGTGCGAGCCGAAATTGCCAACGCGTATGCCACCCTCAGTGTATTGAAAATAGGAACAGGCAGTCTGTGGCCTGAGTTTGGGGGGACTTTGCTTACTTGTTTGGGGCGCATGGACACAAATAAGCGAGCAAACGTACACGCACAAATAAACAAACAAACAAACAAACGAATGCACACAGAACAGAACAGAAGCGAAGCGAAGCGAATCGAATGCAGTGCCAGTATTTACAGCACAACAGGATACGAACACAAGACCAAAAGGACCAACGTACAAACGAATGAGTGAGCGAGCAAATGAACTTGGATGCCGTCGTAGTTATTGTCGTCGTCGTCGTCGATGGGCTGTAGTTGAATTCATGTTTACAGTGGAGCCACACACACACACATACACTAGTAAATATGAAAAGCGTGAGTATTCAGGCATATACTTATATTATACTGTGTGCGTTTGTGCATGTGTATGTTCGGTCATTGCTGAAGCGTGTGGGGGTTGCCACAGCAACAGGATACGTTTGCAACGCATGCGTATTGCATGTGTTTCCTTTTTAGTGTCCGTTCTTTTTTTTTTTGCACACAGCTCTCCGTGCATGTTGAAGGGATTTCCGGTATGCTTGCTTGGGCAATGAAAACTGACGAAGTGACGGCGAGTGGAGCACAAAAATTGCAAGGCAAATCAACAAAAATTAAATTATTTTGTTTTTTTTTTTAGTTTCTATAAAAAATATTTTTGTGTATTTTATTCCGATCTGATATGCGATGTATGCGTAATTTTCATAACGAACGAAACCACAGGACTTTCTCTTACATCCCCTTCATAAATACCAGTGCTGATAAGCTTTCGTTTTTGTCATAAATCTGCTTTTATGATGAATTGATATGGGTAGCCAGACAATTGGTTAGGGCTCACAGCCAGTTTTTGTACGTAAACGTTTACTTTGCGAGAGCTTTAACTTTGATGTCCATTTGAATATTTCTAGCTTGTTGTTTGGCTATGTAAATATTATCGTAGATATTTTGAGAGTTAATATTTAATATATAAATATATTTAGCTGTCTGAAACTGGACTATTCTGACACAGTTTTTTGTGTGTCGAATTATGAGTTAAAAAATTCGAGGAGCAATAAGCCTATGTTTTTATACCTTCCTTCCAAGATCAAGGTCTGCTCTATCCCACTCTAAACCGCAGCAATTATTGTTTGTAAAGGAATTATGATATTTCAAGATCTGTTTGTTTAAACCAGTCTACTGCTAACAGGTGATATCATTCGATTCCAGACAACAAAGTATTCTGGGCGTAACTAGGCTATTTCAAAATAAAATTACCTCAACGGTTAAAGGGTCTTTAAGCGCTCTCTCGTCAAAGTTAGATATGACAATGAGCAGGAAATATTTGGATTACACTCAGCATTTTTAGATCTTTAAGATGAACTCATAAGCTCAAGCGGTTATCAACATCTGGTATGCAACTATAGAGATTGTATTCTCGTTGGATGCTAACTACAAGAGCGGCAACAGTATGAATGAACACTAAACATTGGCATTGTACAATTGATGTAGCCTACAAAAATATGCGTTCTGCTTATCTCAAATTCTTTGATGATCTGAGTGTGTGCCAACAAAAGTAATGTTATAATGTGAATGTGCCTTAATTTTTGCAGATGTCACTGTGCTTTGACATCTATGTTTTAGACATATATATATTTTTCAAACTAATGGCCTTACGGCCGGATTTCTGTCCGGGAGTTTTCATTGGAAACCAGCTGCTGAAACACCATTCAGGCCACAAATACCTGGGTGTGTATTTGGATAGGCGGCTAACTTTCAAGACGCATATTTCAAGTATCACGAAATCCTTAAGACAGAGGATTGGTAAATTGCGTTGGCTTTTAACTAGCAGGAATAAATTGTCCTTGGGAAATAAGGTGAACATTTACAAAACCATAATTGCTCCTGCTTGGCGATACGGTTTGCAGGTGTATGGCATAGCAGCGAGGTCAAACATCACGAAGGTGAGAGTACTGCAGGCCAAGACATTGCTTATGATTACTGGTGCCCCTTGGTGCATGCGAACGGCGGACCTTGAAAATGACTTTAAAATGCCGAAAATTGGCGATTTGATAAATCGTCAGGCCAAGAAATATATAGAGAGGTTCAAAAATCATACAAATAAACTAGCAAGGCGCCTTCTAAAACGACGCAGAATGGGAGGAGTTAGGGTGGCGAGACGGCTGAGAAGATCGCACCCTGCTGACCACCGTAATAGATCCTTTTAATACACAATACTATAACCCCACTAATTTAAGTAGTTTTGTTAATTTTTGTATATACAATTTAATTGAAGTTGTTCTAATAATAACAGAAAAATTAAAATAAAGAAAACAAAAAAAATTTAAAAATAAATCAAACTAATGTTATCACTTTTACAGCTTCAAATAAACTTTTCATGAAAACAGAGTTTTTTCTTCTTCTTAATTTCTAACAAAATCCCCCTAAGAAGGAATCAATAGCTTTCTCAGCCATTAACTTTACGGCGCTATTAGCATCATAACCAGCTTAGTTTAAGCCAAATTTTTTTTAAGTCATTATTTATAATCCGACAAATGTGTTATGCGGTTTACTGAGTTAAATGTTATCTTTAAAAAAAAAAAAAAAAATCTAACAAAATGGTAGACAATGCACATTATGGCATTACTTTTGCGCCAGCTTGTACAATGCGTGTGCATACTTTTCGAGTATTCTTGCTTAAAGAGGATCTCCAGCACAGTTTTCTATGTTGTAAATTTAGATTTATTCAGTTATTTAACATTACGAATAGAGAGAGAGCCTTAATAATGTTCTGCTAACTCTGCACAGGTTATGGGCGTGAGGTAAACTATAGTTCCGAGACAGTATTATCGACTTTCTGCGCTAAAATAAACTGAAAATTCTAATCAAACTTTCTCTTATAAATTGTACCAAGCTAATAACTAATAAAAATTAAATTCGCAATGGACAAAACACTAAAAGTCTTAGTTCCGCTCTTAGCACAGCATGGGTCAGAGTCAAATCTCTTCTTTCGAATTTTTTGTTGTTGTTTTTTACAAAAATTATGACAAACTATAATAAATGCGAAATGTCAAAGTTGTTCAAGACTTGCCAAGCCCCCGGCAACATACGTTTAAATGTTCTCGGAAAAGAAGTCAACCAAAAAAAAAAAAGGAACACAAAAGTTTTGCATAATTTTTACTTTCACCTGTTGTACTTCTTGGTGTTTGAAGGTGTCTGTTTGTCGGCGACATAAAAAGCATTTTATGCCCAAAAAAATAAGGAAGCGGAAAAAAACGCACACAGACATAAATCAGCAAATAACAAAATGGAGAGAACGCAAAGTTTTTGAAAGATTGCCGCCGCCGTCGAATTCAAAATGGCGCAGAAATCGCTGTAGCGCAAAAAAAACCGAGTAAAACAGTAGGTCTGAAGATGAAGTTGCTACGTAGTGCTTCTTTGCCCGGGTGAAAGTTATGTATGCGCAATGCAAGTGATTGCAGCTAACTTCTCCGACAACCTTATGCCCAACTACATCGATTTCAGTTGACAGGGAAAGGATACGTGTGCTAAACCGACTGACTGAGCAACAACGCTCTTTCGCTCTAACGTGCACAGCGTCCTTTTGAACTGCTGTCTGTGTCGTTATACTTTTTTATTTGTCTGTCTGCTACGTTTCTTGCATGCATTTGTGTGTGTGTGTTGTGTGTGTGTATGTGTTTGTTGGTTATAGCCTCTGCCGCTATCGTTGTCTGTGTTTGCGTTCCTAATTTGCATAAACGCTATGCCAGCAAAAAAAAGTTGTGAGTTTAAAAAAAAAGAAGGTTTTCTTTTTTCGAATGCCAGAAGTGAAAAATACGCAAACTTCGTAACCAAGTTAGACTGCTTTCTATGTCTGTGTGTAGTTTGATTCAAGGACTTTACCTCACTTGTTAAACGAGCCTTTAACAAATGGCAGCCTGGCAGTTGGCAAAACTTATGATCGATGTCCTTTTACATCTGTGTATGTAAATCGTTCAAAATTAGACAGACTTAAAGTCAGTTTTAGCGTAAGTACATAAAACAAAAAAAAATTATGTTCACCGTTTCGTGCCCAGTAGGTCAGCTAACATTGCCGTTGAGCACAGGACGAGCCTCCAAGTCCAAGTTTTATTAGCAAAAAAAAAAAAAAACAAATATTGATGACTCATAAAAGTTGAACAATAAATAAAACACAGCAGCAGCAAAAAAGCTTTACCACGATCTACCTCAACGCACTCAACTCAACTCATTCATACGAACTGGCGCAGATCGCAAAATCCGAATTTCGAACAATTCAGATGCTGTGGGCATCGTCATCATTTCTGGGGTTATTGCACCGTCGGGTGTGGCATAAAAACGCTGCCAGAGTAATAATCATAAATTAGTTTATGAGAAGTCGCGTGTGAGTCGCGTTTAACCTTGCCCTTCTTCAGTCAGTACGTTGCGATGTACGATGCGTAGCTGCACTCTTACTTTTTTGTTCGATTTTCGAGTTCGAGTTTGCGTTGAATTTTTACTGCTGCTGAATGCATAAAATCAAAAGCCAAAAAAAAAGTGTGGCACAAGAAACTTTAGTACTGGTTTGTTGCTATTTTCACGACGCTTGCAGTTGTTGTTGGCAGTAAAAACAAAAAAAAAAAAAATTTGAAATTCTGTCAGCGCATAAAATGAGTTCAAGTGGGTGGCAAAAATGTATTGGCAAACAAATTTTGAATTAGAAATCGAGTGGCAGCTACAACAGCAGCAGTAGCAGTAAATGTGACGTCACTTTTCATAGTAGCAGTGGCTTGCAATAAGGACGTTGCTGCTGTTGCCGGCAACGCAGACGCAGACGCAGACGCTGGCGTGGTCGTTGTCGTCGACAAAAATTTCGCACGAGTTTTGCATTTGAATGCGATTTGAGTTAGGCAATCAGCTGTTTTGTGGCATTTGTGGTTGTTACTGTGACTGTGTCTGTGTCTGTGACTGTTTGGGGCTGCCAAAGGGTTATCGGTTGCTTATTCTACCATTCACCTCTCTCTCTCTCTCTCTCTCTCTCTCGCTTATACGCTTACACACTTTCTTTTTCGTGCTCTATGTGCGTGGAATTTTGACATATGATAATATGTAATAATCCACTGTGTGGAGGTCAATCAATGTGTGTGTCGAACTAGAATGGTTGTTTGAATAGCCTTTCGCTTATTTGGTAGACACTGCGCAGACGCTCAAAACGCGTTGATTTATTGAAGCGTAAAAAAACTTGTAATAATATTTGTTTCATTTTGTGTGACAAACTAACAAGTCATCATCCCAATTGTCATTAATGACAGTTATTAAGTGGCCCAGCGCCATTTTGCAAGATGGCGACAAAACACAAAGCGTTTCCGACAACACCAAAAACAACGCAAACTGTCAACAACAGCAGTACAACGCACATACATACAAACAAACACACAGCCAAAGAAATATGGCTACCATAACTGTTTTCAATTAGCCTAAGCGCCATTTTGCAAGAAACGGCAAATTAAAGCGAGATTTTTTTATATTTGGCTGCAGCAACTTGCAAAGCTTAAAGTTAAAGTGTGCATGTGTGGCATGCTGCCTCCGCCCACGTACACATATACAAAATGTGCGCACATTGTATTTGTTGTTTATTCAACACAACAAAAACCAAAAACAAAAGCAAAATGAAACGAAAACGCGTGCTCGGCGAGAAAAACGAACGCGTTCGTTAGCATTCCTGGCTGCGTTTGTGTTGCAATACGCGTCTGGAATATAAATGAGGATCGTTCTCATGGCAGCGACGTTGACGTCAACGTCAACGTCAACGTTAACATTGGCGTCGATGATAGCGTAGCTGTAGACGGTTGTGTGTACAGGATATGTTGTCAAATACAAATGCAACGAAAATGTCGCAGTTATTGTTTTTTCTGTGTACTCTGTTTATGTTGTTGTTGCCAATTTGTTCATACAATGTGCTGATGAATGCTCAGCTTTTGTTCAGGCCGTAATTATCCGATTTTCAATACCCTAAAGATTTTAAGTAGAAATGTTTAGCTTGAATTTTATAGCATAACTTAAGGCTGACCGTGCGTAAATTTTATTGCTCCACTAATATAACCTTTTACCTTCAAGTTCATGAGCAACAATAATATTTGATTAAAAAAAGTTCACTAAATTCCACGCGCAACAACAAATCTCATTGATAGAACTTGTTGTCACATTATTAGCATAAAACCGTAACGAAAGGATAACAAGTTAAATGATTCAAACCGTTTCAACAACGACAGTCACGCAAGCAAAAACACACACAGAGCTACAGTAAGACAAATACAAATGCGCGTAATAATTAAGCCAAGTCAGATACACTTCAATGCGCAATGTAAGGAGTTTGGTTGAAATGGTGAGACATGAGGTAGGACACAACCTCTACCACTCACACAGACTCAAACAAAACACAGTCGAATCGTATTAATCATTTAATTTACTCCTTCACGCTGGAGCACGAACGAAACGGTGTGCCTGCTCGTGTACGCTCACGGCACTTGTCTGCACGGGAATTAACACCGTTAGCGGAGCATTAGTGGAGACGACACCCTTTTTATTGTGTTCTCTCGGTGTGTGTGTGTGTATGTGTGTGTATGTGTTGGTAACCCTTTGTCAGCGTGTTGCGCACGGAATTTCTTTGCACTCAGGCGTAAAATTCTCGCTCATTTCACTTTTGTTCATTAAAATAAATTTAAATATTTTACATAGCGAAACTAACTTAACGATGATGACAGCACCGGCGAAAGGCGTGGTGGAATGCATGTAACTACATGCAATGTCTTTATTTAAATGCCGGAATCTCATACAATGATAAACGCGAATCTTTTCCTCAGTGTGGGTTTGATAATTGTTGAATTGTATTATTTAAAGAACATTATTTAGTCTAGATTTATGCTTGACCTTTTGGTAATGCCTTTCATCACATTCATTACCTTTTCATTAACTTTTCATCTTTAGAACAAAATTATAATCAAACAACTTGATAGTAGTTGCATGCGTTACTACCTCAGAGACTTGTCTACACGAAAGACATGACGAAAATGTAAGTGAAAACTCAACGTGTAAATTCAGACTAAGCTATGTAAAGCTCTACATCGTAAACCAATAATGGTATATAACCTAAAGCGAGCATTACCTTTTGCTGAATATTAAGTTGTAATAAACCTTGAGTTTTAATACACACCACCCAATAGGTCTCGGGGCTACCTAAGAAAAGTCTTCATCGTAGTAGATTCCTCTTTTCAGTGCAAGTAGAATTACTATACTCAATATAACCTCTCTGAAAAAGAATGATTTATCCTTTCACTCGGTTGTTGTGTGTATGACTTCAGCAAATCTCTTTCCCTGACTCACTTTTAAGCTCTGTGGAAAATAAAGTTAAATTTAATTTAATAATTCGTCTATTGTGCGTAGGAAATATTCAGAAGAAATGCTCCACACTCTCCCATGTAAGCGTATGGATGGGTAAGAAGCACGGCAGCGTAAATTTCTACCCAACAGAACATATAATTTGCCCGGGCAGGAGCTACCCCCACAGGTTTCACCATAACTCCTCATCCGAGTGCATATGTTACCTAGGAGGCATCAGGGAGGACGGTGAATACGTTCTTCAACACTGCCCGAGGTTTAGAGATAAAACCTTCTAGTGGATGAAATCTTACCAGATACCATACTTGGGCTTGTCTTGGTTAGTGAAAGGCTCGAACTAGAGTGGGCGCTCTGTCGAGTCCAAGCACTTGTTGGGAGCTGGCCCATCCATTAAGCCCTGTGATGCAATGCTTTTTGGTAGTCAGACGGTGCTAAGATGGTTTTCGGATCCTGGAATACCTTCTGCAATACTCCCTACCACCGCTACTACCGATTCGGGTAGAATACCATGCACGACTCAAGTATTAAGCTTTTTTAAATCCATGTATATGTAAATGGTACACTACTTTTAGAGACGACCGACATTGCGATTTTTCGATATCAGTGGTTTAAGTGAATTTTACCAGTGATTTTCGATGACAGTGAAATCACTGATCCCCCAAATAACAAAAATTACTGAAAATATAAAAATTACATGAACCACTTAAATCAGCAAAATTACTGAAACTTTAGTATTGTAGTGAAATCACTAAAATCACTGAAAACACAAAAATACTAAAATCGCTGTAAACACTAAAATATTAACACCACCAAAATCACTAACACACTAAACGCACGTAAATCGCTGTAATCATTAAAACCGATGAAATCACTGAAGTCAATGAAAACACTAAAATGATTGAAAATATTAAAATTCCCGATAGCAGTTGCTATTTGCGATTTTTCATTCACATTGAAAAATTTACAGGTAGTGAAATATCGCTCATCACTAACTCCTTTTGATGAATTCCAGACAATTTTATGACTTCATTTACAACATGGCCTACAAACAAGACTGAGACACTCTCAAATGCCCAAAGACAAATGTCGGTCAAATTATTTGAACATTTGTGCGCAATGTTTTTGTTAAAAGTCAATTTATTAATTAGTGTAATTTAAACATTTACGATTCATTGGATGACATACGCCAGCGGCTGCAGCAGCACTATATGAAACAACCCTGAAGTGTGCTTCGTAGCCCAAAATGCTGCAATACAAAATCGATGACAAATTGCAAACACGTTACGCGTAGTTGAGCCGGATGAAGCGCGGCAAGACGATGCAGAGTAGCCTGTGTAAGGGCTTTCTGCTAACTGCTAAATACACTTCATCCCTTTGTCTCTAAGTATTTGTGTATGCGACATGCAGTCAACGAGATACAAAAGGCAGGAAAAAAGCCTGCGACGACAACACAACAAAACACCAAACGAAACCAAAACGAACCAGAAACAGAAGCAGCAACAACAAAGAGACACCCTCACTGAACCAGACAAGGTTGAAGGCAACAAGGATATATCAATGGGCAAATTAAAATAACAACCTAATCATCGTTTTAAGACCGCGAGAACGACGACGTCGTCAAACTCAACTCGACTCGACTCTACTCGACTCGACTCGACTGTGCGCCCGGATCAGCTACAACGGCATCATCATCCAGCCGTATCCGTAAAGCGGAAAGCGTTAAGCGACAATGCTGCTAAATGAATCGCAAGACATTTTGTCAACGCCGCCGTTGTTGAGCCACCACCCTCTGCTGCTGCACGAGTCACACTCCCAGTCACACGCCACCATTCACCCCTAATATGCGCGCGTTAGTTGTATTTTTATTTTCCGGCTTTTGTTCCGCCTTCTGTTCAGAAAAAACAAAAAAGCGTATTTAGTGAGCATAAAAGAGTATGCGTTCGCCGGGCCATGCAAAAACAATTGCCGCCGGAATGGGTGAGTGTTGGAAGTCAATGTCGCAATGTCGCAATGTCGCAATGTCTGAGCCACGCTTCAACACCCCCGAGAAAGCCAACGAAGCGACCGCCAAAGTCACAATCAGCGACACCATCGCGAGCCACTAATGCCACCAGAAATGAATCGCAAAGCAAGGAGAGACAAGCCAAAGCAAGGCAAAACAGCGCTCACTAAATTGAGGGGTGACAGGGTAAGGTGAGACGGTATTAAACAAGACGCACTGTGGCAAGTTGTGTCGACTTATATGCGCTGGCCTAGTGAAGCGTTCCGTCAACTGTTCGCTCGTTGCATTAATCGGAATTGGTCCCTTGTGGCAGGCCAATCTGATGCACGGCGGGGCGGCTAACAAACGCGGGCGCTGGTGGTCGAGCGAGCAAGCGAGTGGTTGCATAACAGATTGACGCGCTCATATCGAGTTGCAAGCATTTGAGTAGCAAACGTTGACAACGCATCGTTGCTGATTTATACGATGATGGATCGTCTTAAATACCTTTAAATTAAAATGGATCAATGAAATGAGTTTGAAGTTTTTGCTGTCCGCTTTTGTGGGAGTTGGGTGGGTGTGTGGCTAAGCTAGTGATATGCAAAAGGTAGTTTTTTGAGGGTCATGGGTACAATTTTAAATGCGATTTAATTGCGCACAGCGGGCGACAAATAAGCGCGTGCGATAGAGAGAGATGGGATGATGTAATTAAAATAATTTGAGTTCACATTTTACCAGGCAAGGTTGAAAACTGGTTCTGAGTCGAAGTGTCTAATAGTTGGATTGTATGAATTTTGTTATCGTCTACACTGAACGGAAAGCTAAACGAACCTAAAGAAATATTCTGAAAATTTAGATTTGTTCTTTAGTATAGTTCTGAGTTGAATCAAATCAAGCAATAAATAGGAGCCACTGGCTGTGGAACCATTCAAACCTGGAAATTCTTCAGAGGTTTCAATCGAAGCTACTGCGGAGGACCGTAGGTGCACAGTGGTATGTGCGGAACTCTGTTATCCATCGAGACTTAAAGATCTTAACAATGAAATCGTCAAGCACACTAACAGATAACTCATTAGGTTGGAGGATCATGTCAACTACCTAGCAATTAACCTGCTGGACAGCAGCAGGCCTGAAAAGGCTACACAGCCTAAAAAAAAGACACTGGATGTATTTGGATTACCTAAATTTTGCAGATTTACGTTTGTGTTACAGACCTCTTTCTAAGAGTGACACTTCGAGTTTTTTTAGTTCCAGCTCAAGAATAATCCCCAACAGATTATTTGAGAAGTATATTTTGGTACATATAGCGTCTATCGGTTATTGACTGATTAGAACTGTTATCTAATCACTCCGTGATATTCTTAAACTCTAGCTTTTTTATTTGTGCTATATTAAAAGTATGTCTAGCACTTCACTAAACCGTCTGCGTTTACGGAACAACACCAACTACTCTAACTAGGGCTGGGTATCGATAAATCGATACAATCGATATTTTCTTTAAATAAACGGTGTTTTTAATCGATGTTATCTGGGTTCGATTAATCGAATAATCTATGGTTTTATGACTATTATTCTGCACCGGGAAAATACAAGAGTGTTTTTTTTTTTTAATTAACAAGTAGTTACAAATGAGCTAAAACTATATTGATTACTATAGAAATTAGTTCAATATTGTTCGCTCCTCCAACTTGGTGTCTGCAATTGGAGGCATTGGAGTTTTACAGATTCAGAAACTTGTACATATATTCTCGTACATATTTTTTTCACGGTTTTCAAGTTCACGAATAATCGTTTTTTTAAGCAAGAATTAATCGACACTAATTGTCACTAATTGATGTTTTGTTCGTCGATACCCGTCCCTAACTCTAACCCATAACTTTTGAGGCAGGTTCGTATTGCTGAGCAAGCCTAATTTATATTTGAGGCTTACAGCACTGGCGAAGTGTAATTTATTATACGGTGAGAACAGCCTTGCGCGAACGTTAATTGCCATGGTAGTGAAGGATTATGTGATCATTGCCTAATTGAAAAAATTAAGTTTTCCTAACTTCTCCAATTATGAAAATTAAGGAGTATTCTTTTTGTTATAAACATTTTATATATATATATACCCATATATTACAATATTCAAAACAAAAGTAGGTTAATTACTAATAATTAAATGTGGAATTATTTTTCGTAGATTGGCAGCGTTGTCCTTGATATCCCTGCGGATTCGCCCGATTTTGCACTGAATGACTTCTGAGTAATCAGAGGAAATAAAAGCCGAATCGATGAGAGCCAAGTGGCCAAGGAACGGAAAGGTCTAACTTAAGCGAAACATAGACCCTTTGTGATGTCATAAGTTCTTGGTTAAGCTTGTGCCATCTGACATCGCCAAGGAATAATGCCACCCAATTAATTAATTACTCAGACGTCTGGGACGGTAGCCTTAGTACACTTCTACTAGTGACGAATTTGATTTTTTAAAGAAATTCACGTGACCCAAAAGTGGTTCAGTGTTGCTAAATAGCCCATGTTAATAGTGTTAAAGTGGTGTGAATAGGGCTTGAAAAAATTGTACTTCCACCGCTGGGTAAGAAGGGTAAATTATTTTAAAAGGTCTTACAAAACTGCTTTTAAAAGAACTGTCTGCGCGAGATTGTTAACCGTTTAGACGTAGTATCAGTAGTGGAGTTTTTACTGTACTTCACTGCAAATATTTACATATGTTCAGAGTGCACACAAAAATCTAGTCAGGCAATCGTTAAATCAAATATTTCTGTATAATTTCATATGGCAGCAAAATAGTACTTCACTTCTGCAATATTCAACACGGCCTCCTATTCGCGCGCTGCCTGTCAATTTTGTCTGCGACTACTCAACTATTTTTTGACACTAATCAGATTAGTATCGCTTGCACATGCAATCAAACGCATACGCACACACACATACACATACAATAAGAGAGACAGACGCATCAAATTGCACTGCATTGTAAAGTAGTATTACAACCACCTACAAAAACAGATTTTATACGGAATATGCACGTACCTAGATACAATGTAAAATATCAGCAATACTTGCAACAAGCGCATTTGAGTGATTCGGCTGTAGTATGTCTGCATGACTGTCTGTCTGCCTGTCTCTCTGCCTATGTGTGTCTGTCAGTTCGACCGACAGTCCAACAAAACGTCGGACTGCTAGTCTGTCGCCCTGCAATGAATGTTGTCTGCCACATTTCACTCAGCTTGCTTGCTGGCCCGAATGACTGACACTGATGTTGATGAATATCAAGTGAATCCTTTTATGACATTAAAACGCCTTCGTACCGTAACCAAAACTCAAATCGAGGTCTAGGTGTGGGTGCTTACGAGCTCAAAACAAGTAATATATCTGTATATATAGAAGTGTATAACACCCCCACAAATCGTGAAATGTGGCCTCGCAAAGAGCATTCAACAAATGTGAGACGCAGTAAAATTCAGCGCGTGAGTGAGTGGAATTGTAGGAAATTCAACAACAAAAAAACAAAAAAACCAAAAAAAAAAGCCAAGACATCTCAGAAGGGAGTGTAACGCGTAGAGCAAATCAAATCAAATGTGAATTTAGCGCGGTGGCGCGTCGATAGTTACTTAGCCCGAAACCTTTGAGAGCGATGGGAAAACAAAAAAGTCGCGATAAATGCGAAATGCAGATTGATTGTTGGCGATACCAGTGCTTCGCTGTGCTATATGTCAGCCAGTCTATTCAAGCATTTGTACGCCGTACGCTTGTGTCAGTTAGACTTTAGTGTCCGGGTACAAGGACATTACACGCGCATGCAGATAAAAAGAGCAACAAAACGCAGACACCAAAAACAAGCAGAGGGGTTAAGCTGAGCGCCGATATGACTAGCGATAAGGCGGCAAAAGGACCTGCTTGGTTCGTTGTAAAACTTTTACAGCAAAAAGCTAGTGAAATAGTTTGAAAGAAAGAGAAAGGCAACAGCTAAAATTATGAAAGTATTGTCAGTGAGCAGTGCTGGAACCAGTGTGTGCCACTTTTGGCACGAAATGCAAAGGGGAAAAAAATGTCGCTGCTTTTTGTCGTTAATGCGCGATTTCCATTTCAGTTTTGCTTCGTGACACTTGGCAACTTGGATAGATTAAAGCATATTTAGTGAGTAAGAGAGTGAGCAAGTGAGCGCGCTGTTGTCATATGCTGAGAACACAAGGACCGGCTGCCACTCACGCTCCGACTAACGCCTGATGCCTGATGACTCGCGCCGATGACACGCAATGCAAACAAACAAGCAGCACGAGCAAGCAAACAAGGAAGCGAACGAGGATCTCGCTCGACTCGCCAATTCAACGTATCCTGTTGTTGAGTTCATGCAATCAGCTGTGAAAATTTTGAAATTTTTCCACGAGGATTTTCGACTTTTCGTATTTTGCATCAATTTTTATCATTGGCACACGCTGCGGAGCTTCGTTCTTTTTTCTCTATGCGATTTTGCAGCGCCATTTTGAGAAGCAAGTAGCCTCGTGGCCTCGTGACAGGCGTGGCGCTGTACTGTACCGTGTGGAGATGTGCGTGACGCCAAGCCTGCGTGCGTGAGAGAGTTAGTCAATGTGTGAGTAAGTGACTGACTGAGTGAGTGACATGTTTTTTGCGTGCAATGGTTGCCTTGAATTTAGTACTCATGTATTGTTTTCTTGACGTTATTGTTGATGCAAGGACATTCTAAGCCATACAATACAATAAATACGACTTAATTAAGGTCTGAACATTTTAAGCTATTATTATTATTATTTTTAATTACATAGAGAAAAGGCTGCGCCCCGATTTGTAGACCAACTGCGAATTTTATTTGATTTTAATTTTTTGTTGTTGTTGTTGTGTTGGACGCCTTCAAAAATGTGAGCTTTAGTTTTCGAAAAGATTTTGCCTATGATGCCTAGCCCCGAGAAATATTTTTTTACAAAAGGTTCATATTCTGAATAAAAAAAATAATTTTTAGCGTTATGACACTATAAGAAATTCTATAAAGTAACATAGCTACAGTAGTATATGAGTGACAAAGTCGCATAAAGTAGGTAGCAATATAAGAAAAACATCGAGTAAATAGAAGAAGAGAAAGAATAATTACTTGAACAGTAAGTTTTTATGTTGTTTGCGATTATAAATAGACCAGGATTGGCTTTTCCTGTTTATAATCTGGCACTAAAAATTTGTCAAGTGCTCAAGGGAGCCGTACTCCAGTCTAAGACTGAGCTTCAGTGAACGCTCCGAAAATAAAATACATATTTTAGAGTCAGGATTGCTGCGCTGAGAAAACTTTTTATTATTATTTATTTTTTTAAATCTACACAGCTGAAACCGTAAGCAACAGAGGCTGCAAATTCAACCAAATTGTCTCAGCTACGGCATGAGTCGAAATCGATTGAAGTGGTTACATCCTATTGGCCTTCTATACAGATGGTTGCAATGTAATCACAACAAGATTTTATGATATTTTGCGATAAAAAATATTATTCGAAATTTTGATTATCTTCACCTTTTTTAAGCCTTATATCATTCGGTAAATATCGTCTGATGATAGTAGCAAAAAACAAAAAAAAAAAAAAGGAAGGGAAAAATCTTTACCCCTGCCATAAACTACTAACTAATTTTGATGTAAGTCAATATTTTGTTATGTTGATTTTGACGACCATTAAATTAATTACTAATACCTGATATAGTAGCAGTCATTTTTATAATAGTACGAAAAATCACAACAAAACACTTTTTATTAGCAAGAAATTATTGCAAATTTGTTGCTAAAATCTTCGCATTCTAAGCAAAAGTTAACGCCACTAGTTTCCTTTAATAAAAAAACCTTCAACTGAATGAAATGAATGCTTTGGTTTGGCTTTTATGAATATTTCTTTGAAATGTTGTTCAATTTGCTGTTTGTTGTTGTTGCGCTGCCCTCATTGTTTTTTATCAGTGGCGCGTGTCATTGTTCTTATTGTATTTACATTCGCCGCACATCCTCCTTGCCGACAACTGTGAACACAGCATGGCTTATCTCTATTTCTCGGTTTCTTTCCGCCTGACCTTCGTGGGTTATTCTTTCGTTTCATAAAATTTCAAATGAATACCGGCGCTAATATAGCTTTCACTTCAAAAATTTCAATTGTAATAATTTTGCCCTGTACTCAATAAGTTGCCCATTACTGTGTATTTTTTTCTTTTTTAAAGAAATTTGTTTGCGCTTTTGCCATAGCATTTTAATGCATAATGTTACTTAAAGTCCTTAGTAAAGTCCAAGGTTTTTTGTATTTAATTCCAGTTAACACCACAACGTCGCGGAGATCAGGGTACATTGTTGTTGTTAAGTGCTAGATCATTAGACCAAAAATGCCATTGAAACAACTTCAAATTGAAGCCGTTTTAATATGTTTTCATCAATGGTCATTTACGCCATCAACTGCCGCCGTTATTCAATTCAGACAACCAGTTCAAAAGTGTCAATTTCGATGGAGAGTAGAAACTCAATTAGCTCGTCAAAATTATTTGAAGTTGTGAAGTGAAAATACAACAAACACGGTCGCCGGCATGGCACAAAAAGCTTCTCTTCAAAATGTTGATGGTTTGTTATGATCAAACGGAAAATGAAATAAGTACAGTAAAATACAAGGCACACAGACACATAAAAATAAATATAAAAAATAATAAAAAATAACGTTTTAAAAGCAAAGTCCTGTCAGGTCGTGTTAACGTAGAAACAGTGCGAAAATTTTATTGCCGAAAATTCGATTGTAGTTGGATCAAAGAAAACGCACTTAAAAATGCTAAATTGAATTTTCTGGTCCAGCACCTCGTCAGCATCAACAGCGTCAGCGTCAGCGTCGGCTCAACATCAGCGAGCTCATCAACGACGTCCGTGGTCCGTTCGCTTCCAATGTGCGATAGCAGTGTTTCTCTCTCTGTATGTGTGCGTTTGTGCGTGTGTGTTTGCCCATTCCGAAAGTGGAAAACACATTAAGACTCATTTGTGCGTCAAATGTGCGGCGTATGCTGAGAGGTCTGAATGGGCGATTGCATGAATGAACGATACGCGATGAGTGACAGACTAACTGGCTGAGTGATGGACTGAGTGACTGAGTGTGTGTATTGGTAAAGTCCCGCAGGAGTTTCAATTTAAAACAAAAGTGTCCTTCTTCTTCTCTTTGTGTTTCTTTTTTTTTTTTTATAATGCCAATTTGCGCACTCAGCAGCGCATTTCAGTCATTCATAGTTGACGCCGTAGTCGCATCCGTTGTATTGTGAAGTGTTACGCTGTTTGGCAACTTCTAGCCCCGGGTCAAATTACACACTTGCCGCTTACGAGTACCATTAACAGGTACTTCATTCAAACCAATTCCACTTCACAAACGCAAAGCATTGCATTTGCGACAACCCCTTTGCCATTCGAAATGATCCGGCGTAACCAAAAAATTGAGTGCTTCGAATAAAAATAAAAAAGCAGCATTTGGTGCGTAACACAACTCACGAAATGAAAGCATCTCCTGCGAAGCTTTAACGTGCTTTCATTATTAATGATTAATGATAAGCATCTAAGCGTTGTCTAACGGAACAGCAACCCTTCCTTATCAACGCTAAGCGCGACTTTTCGCGCCTTTCCACGTCATTAAGGCAAAGCACCGCCTGCCGTTTGCCGCAACGACAACGTGAAACATAACCGTGGCGTAAGAACGATGAGTGCGCAACGTCAGTTAAGCTAAATGACTAAGATTGTCAGTCAGCCAGTCACTGAGTGTGCGAATGAATCGTTTGATCCATGGTACTAAGAAAGGGTTCAACGACACCCGCATTGGGAGTGAACAAGCTTACGGCACAAAATATTTTGATGACGAACGACGTTGTCTACGAAGGCTTTAAATGAGGCGACGCGTGCGTGGCCTTTGCTACGGACTTTCATTCTTATGCGTGGTGTTGCAAAAATGAAGTAAAATATGCCATTTTGATTTTGGTGTATGGCTTAACAAGGCGACGATAACATTTACTGTGAATTCGAGTAAATTTGTGCAAAATGATGACGATTTACACATGCAATCAAAACGGTAATTGCATTGTACAGTATTCTTGACCTACGGGCACACTGAAGCTTCTCAATAGTGAACAAATAAGACAGGTGTTCACATGAGAAGAGTCTTTGCTGTCTCTTTAAAAAAAAATATGCCCCTAAATCAATGTAAAAATATACTGAAAACACCAATAAATCAGGGATTTTAGAGTCTATACAATTCTTTATTTTACACGAACGTACGTGGTTTCCTCAAGTTAGGAGGTATTTTCATCTGTCCCACATAGAATAAACATTTGTGTTACCATAAAGTTCTTGGTGATGGGAATGCCACCTGATGTCGCCAAGGAACAATTTCACCCACCGTAGATAGAAGGTAATAACCCTGTCTCTAGTGTAGTTAGAACACCAAACTCTTGGGCGGTAGCCTTAGTACATTTCCACTGGGCTACCAAGGTACTCTGTCAATTGACTTACTAGCGTGCAAAACATGCGTGAGAGTTTCGCAATTCTTTGATATGGTATTGAAGGTCACACTGCCCCATAGCAATTGAGTAAGTTATGGTCATTCAAGTGTAAGAGTTTTTGAGTAACATATTTTTGGGCTGTTGACATGCCGAATCTGCCACATCTGAATTTCGCCACATTTTCTAATTATTTCTGCTTTATACCACATAACGATTCAGGTCATATTTTCACTATTGGAAGAAACAAAATAAATCGGGTAAGTGTCTGCTGTTTACTATTGATAGGCACGTCCCTCTTGCAAAAAGGTCGAATCACTTAGTCTGAAGCTGGCCTGTGTTCCCAAAAAATCAAAAAAGGGGCTACTTTCATTCTTGTGCTTAATTATGGAGACGATTTTATATATAAACTTAAAATAGATAAATTTATGTTGGAAGAACCTTTAAGGTATGGGAGCCCGCTTTTAATAGCGTTCGTTATATAAGAAGTTTCACAGTAAGTCGGCATTCAACATTTTATCATTTCAAGCGCAGTGAGGAGTACTCTGTACACTGCACTAATTTGACAAGTGGCAACTAATCAACTGGAATATTGAGAAACTACTCAAACTGCTGTTGCCTGACAATCAGGACCAAGAATTATGGATGCCGTGTATGGGTACACACACATACACACACACACACATGACATGCAGTGAGGCATAGTGTATCGTTGTATGGGAATAGCCTCGGGGCCAACCCGAACTAAGCCAACAGCTAACAGCGGCATAGTTGCAATTGAACTAGACAGCAGAGCACAACGCAAATGTCATAGTCGTAAGGACATAATGTGGTGATTTGGAGTAGTTGTGCCGGAGTACTTGTAGTTCGACTGCAGCGTCACCAATAATTTTGCCGCAAATTGAAATACTAAAGCGGCAATTAGGTACAAGGAATGAATGATTCGAGTGGTTTTGCTCGAGGCGAATGATAAATTTAATTTTCATCTTGTTCTGGGATTTTTTTGTTTTCAACTTCTTCTTCGAGTTTTGCGACAGATGTGAGCAATTTTTGTTCGTATTTTTATTTATTTTTTTTGCTTCTGCCTTGCACTATAATTTTCCTTTGGATATCGTTGACTATAATTATTTTTCAATTATTTATTAAACATATAGAAGTGTATGATCGATTGGCAAATGTGTCGTAGCGCACATGGTCAGTACGGCTGTTTGTTTAGTGTGTTGCTGCCTTACACCCACGCTCATTTGTTTGGGTGTGACAAAACCACGAACGGTTTGCACATATGTTGAAAGCTGCCGCTGCTGTCACTCTGACTGACTTTGGTCCCCTGTTGCAGCTTATGAATTTCTCATTAGATGACGTACGAGTTTCGGCCGGGATTCGCTGGGCATGCCTTTGAGTTTGGTTTTGACGACTACGAGTTTGGCATGCGTGTGTTCATGATCTCATATTAATGAAAATTCCAGCTGGAATAGCTTTAGAATTGGTTGCTGACTCAGCGCAACAAATCAGGCAGGCAACACAGCGTATTAACTTCCGATTAACTTTCTGCCGATGCGTCAAACGGGTACTAATCTCTAGTCGGGTCACCCCGTACGCTAGGCACGCTCGACGTCACTAAATCGACGTCTGTGAAATCATAGTAAATCGAATTGAATCGAATGTGTGACAGCACGTGAAAACACACAGAAAATCGTATAGTAACTGGCTTCACAATAACTCTGCCCTGTGGGCTGTCATTCATTTTGAGCGTGCTCTAAACCCTTTTACCGCATGTCCTTACGGCATTCGTCAAGTCAGTGGTGACAGACATTTTTCGCTATGCGACATTGCCGGCCCCATGTCACTATGAAACTATGACGCTATCAAAATATCCTTTGGGGTTGCTGATACTACTTTTGAATGGCCATGACAGCATTGCGAAATGTGAAAAAACAAGGAAAAACTACGCGAAAACCACCAACTTGGTTATCCTTAAACAAGCTGCGTCGTTATGTGCTGCTGGAAAAAACAAAAAAACGGACAGGCGACACAACAAATAAAAAACCCACACACAGTCGTTAATCCAGGCAAGTGTCTCTCTGCACGCTTGGACGAGTGTACTTTAATAAAAAAGTGCATTGCAACGCTACCGTGGGGTCCTGCGTAAGGATGCGTTTCGAGCGGGCGACAAACGCAAACGCAGAAAGGCAGATGTCACAATCGAAATTGAATTAAAGCGCAAAGTAAGATTGATTGTCTGCAGTTCGAAGAGGTTATTGCCTTAAGGATGCGTTCCGATTGTGTGAGTGCGTACGTGCGTGAGCGCGGCACAGCAATGAATGAACGAATGACAGCGAACTCTATAGAACTTTAAATTGTAGTAACTGCTTTAAGTCAGCCAACATCAGCCAACATCTCTTGTTATTTGAATATGCCAATCAGATTGTTGTTAGTGCTTCCTTTTTTCCTTTTTTGTTATATGCTTATTTCCGCACAGCTACTTCGTTCTCCGCCTGCGTTGTTCTCGTCAGCTTAATTCGCGTTCTCGTTGTCTGATGAACATCGGCCAATTTGTGTAAATTGAACAGCGTCCGGATATATCTGCGAAATAGCTAAATTTGCTATTTTGCTTGTTTCCACTTCCGTTTCATTGTATCTGTGTATCTTTGTAGCTATGTATCTGCAAAACCATACCATGCAAACATTTCAGAATTTGCGCAATCTCATCTCTCATTTAGCAGCGTGGAACATTTTTCCGTATAATTTGTGCAAAACAGTAAATTGAAAGCAAACTTGGTCATTAAATAAGGTACTCAATGCTCAATGGGAAAGCACCTATATAGAAATGATTTCACAAAGTATCCCGTAGGAATTTCAATAATTCCGTTTAGTTTGATTCGTGTACTTCTTCATTTTTATACTCTTCACGCAGTGTAACACATAAGTAAAGTAGTTGCTTAGAACCTATAACAGGTTTGAAGCAGAATGTTAAAAATTTTGTGACCCTAAAATGACTTGATGGTTCAGCGTTTAAGTGTCAAATCGCTTATATGGAAAACTTTTTCATTATGTCATGTATTCAGTTCGAACTTAAACAGACCTTTATAATTGTAGGGTTCTAGGGTTGACACCTTTTTTACAGATCGAACTATAGTTTTGTAAGATATTTTTCCTTATTGAATAGTAAAGCCATTGGGTCAACTTTAACCTCCCAATTCTCAACACTCTAACAATATCAATTTAATAGCTATTTCATAGAGTTTTTAAAGCTTTTGGTGATTCTTTGCACTTTGAAAGCTGCACTATTATAAATAAGTTGTTTTTTTACAACAGTCTGTAAAGTTCATGGTGCCAGTCTGGTATTTGCAAATGTCGAAAGTAAGTATTTGCAATAACTATTTTTATAAAGGTGATTTAAAAATATTTGTATATATATTTTTTAGGAAAAAACAACATTTGCATTTTTGCAATCAATAATTTCTCTGGAATATTTGTCCGTTAATGAACATGGAGCGCAATGATCACGCAAGGATTTCAACATGTTTATTTTCTTATAATTTTTATGTTCTTTAAAAAATTTGGCTATTAAATAACAAACTATGTACTCCATTTTTAATTTTGCAGTGTGCTAACATTGTGTCTTCCTATTTTAAGATGACCTAACTCTATTAAAAATGCCATTCACAGCCTCTGTTAGACTTTACAGAGTATCTATTTAATTGATAGAGTATTGAGAGCTGTAAGTTCTCACACCGAAAACATTTTCGCTTATGAAGTATCGAACGTAAAATTTATTGAAAGTCAATATATGATATGAGACATAAGTTTTGAAAATGCAACATTTCTAGAATTACTCGTTCATACAGCTTCTACACATCCCCTGTAATTGCTTTGTGTGTATAGAATATTAGAATTGCGGCTCAGTCAAAGTTAATATTCATTCTCTTGCTATTGTCTTAGCCGTAGTCATAAACATAATTGCACTAATACATTTTTATTGCCGAGTGGGCGTGGGCCTGGCCGTGGGCACAGCAGGCGTTCGAGGTCATTTCGACAAAAAGCTAAATCATCTTCGACATAAAATAATAACATTTTGTCTTGCACACTTTGCATATTCATATGGGAATACTCGCTACTTGATATTGAGATTGATACGGGTATTTCTGGTATTAATAACCAGCCAATCAACCCCTCTGAAAAAATGCCTGCTGCACTACCCAAATTTGCGTAAGAAAAATATTACCAAAGTAACAATGATAATGGCAAACTGCGTGTAATACAAAGATTTGGATGGCAAACAATTGTTGGTGTTTTTGCGCTGCGTGTACAAATAACTGCGACTTTATTAGACAACACCCTCAGGGGCGCGTAATATAAGCGGAATACACACTTTGAGGGGTGTCTTTGAACTAATAGCAACGAACGGCGTCTGTAAGGCGCCGCTGGACTTGGAGTAGATATTTACCAATTGAAGGGACTTCGGCTTATTTTAATAATGAAGGTTACCTAAACTTACCAGCTATTTTAGTGATTTGTATATGCTGCCTCGTTTTATGTCTTGGAAGGGAGGCAGTTGATTTCGTTTCTCTTCCGTTGTGATTGTCGTAAGTGACGCCAACGCGTGCAGACATAATAAATAATATGCCTGTCATATGAGCGTTGCTATTTATTTTTGCGCTAATTGATAAAGTAGATTAAAGTTAATCAAAAGAGAACAAAACAATTAAATTTCGTTACTTACATTAAGTGAAAATACATTGGTTTAGCAACATTGTTTAGCGTTCTTCGATCGTCATACCTTTTTCAGTGTTTGCATCAACTGTGGCAACAGAGCGCTTCGTCGCCTTAACTTCATATTCGATTGCTCCAAGCATCCAGTCATTCAGGCAAGCAACCAAACATCCATCAATCAATGCGTGTCCCGTCAACAAGAACGTAACGTCAACGACAAATGCTACAACAAACTTTATGTATTTTCAACGATAAATGTTCAGAATTTTGTGGTTTTCTTGCATCGAGCATTGTTCTTGACTCGCTGGGGCAGCCATTTCTGCTACAATGCCTTCTGTTTCAGTTTCTAGAGAATGTTGCCACTTGTGGCTCTAATCAACACTGATCTGTGTCTGTGTTTTCGTTATGCGCAACAATTTACTGTAAATCAAATGAACGCAATAAATTTTAATTGGTTTTTATTTTTTATTTTTTTAATAAAGCATACGCTGTAATGAAGAAGAAAGACAAGCGGTAGAAAAAGAGGATGTGGCAACCACGCAGACACTGTAGCGCCATCTGCCCATCGGTCGCCGCCACTTGGTTCAACACGCCTTAACTACCACTATCAACTATCTCTAGCGGCGTCTGAGCTAAGCTTTAATTCCAGCTTCAAGCTCAAGCGGCACATTGCCGGCACTCGATTTTAAGATGCTATCCTGATCGCTTTTGTTGTTGTTATTTTTGTTAGTGGTCCAAGCGCATTCGTGCAGTGACTTCCTTCTTTGGCGCTTGGCCATTTGCCGACGTTTTAATCGCGATTTTACCCGCTCAAACGTTCGCAACTGCAGGCTTCACTTTGGTTTCGCTTCGGGTTCGTTTTCGGCTTGTCTGTCGATTTTAATTATTCCCGCATGGTGTTAATGAGATCTTTGTGGTACATTAAGCGCATGAAGTGGCTCAATCCTTAAGCCAGCTTCCCTGTACACATACGGTTTCTTACTTATAGTGGCGGACTGTAAGAAGTGGCGCGCAAGCATTGCGTGATTTAAAGGGCTTCATTAAGTTCGTGAATTCGACTAAATCACGCGCGCTCTTGGCGCATGTCTTGACACCAGTAAAAAAAAGCAACAAAAAAAATTTTGAAAAAAAAAGAAACAAGAAAGCTCGGCTTAGTTGGAGTTGTAATACTCTTTGTGCCCGAAGGAGTTGACATTTAAGCAAGTGCTTATTTGGAAGCTATACCATAAGGTAATCATTTTTAGTTTTATTATTTCTTATATTATTGTTTACTTCCATTTAAAGTAATAAGAGGAACTTTGAATTAAGAAAAAAAGAATAATTGTTTCGCATATAAGAATCTTTGAGGTTCAGATCGTTTGGTATGTCGTAATGTAAGTTCAAGAAGTAAAAAAAAAATTCTTCATACGAGAACTAAAATTTGACCCATTGTCTATATATGATTCAGTTATCTTACTATCCATTTCCATGCTTATTTTTGAGGTCGTGTTATCCAGCTTTGACATGATAGTTCAAAAACAATAGAGATTTGCATAAAAGAACTTGAAGTTGAGTTCCACCGTAGTGATCTTCCAAGAAGAGGGTTACCATGTACACAAAAGTGTACACCGCAAATTGAGCAATGCCTTTATATTGGGACTACGATTTGGAAAACTTCACTGCTTATATCTATAGTTCGAAAAAAAAAAAGATTTTGGTACGTAAATTTTAATTTAATTCATGAGTTAAGCCATGGAGGTTACTTTGCTAGTGATCGAATATCAACGGTTCCAAGAATTTATAGAGTCTCCTATATGCTCTTCACTGTGTTACAAAGTTCACGACAAAACTAAAAAGACTATTTTCTGCGTGCAGAGTGTAAAAAAGCAATAACAAAACTGAGTAGTCGAACTATCACAGTTTCGATTCGCGCTGTTTTGCAGATTTTACAGCGACGCTTATTTTGGGCTTAAGTAGCTACACAATAAATGTTTTAGACGCTGTTCGATGATGAAGTTCTCGACAGGCATGGGTACACTCACTCGATTGTCGACAAGCTGACCATTTTGGTTATATTCAAGCAATCGATCGAGCATACTTCTTTTTAGCCAACATCATCTTGAACCCTTTTCGAGGTTCTGGCATTTTGGGTAAGAAGCTTGAGTCAGTTTTTTTTTTGTTGTTGTTTTTTTTTTTTACTTATTTCTTTATTTATTATTATTTTTTGTTGTTGTTGTTGAAGAAATGTCAATTGACGATTTATGTATGTCCAGTCCAGCCTTTGATTGTATCCTACACCTTCGTTCACCTGCCTTTACTGGCTAAGATATGACTCTGCCTGTCTGTCTGTTTGCGTCTGTTGCTAAGTTTTGTCCACGGCTTGACGAGTTGTGTCTGCAGTTTGATTCACATTGATTCGTTGCTGCTGCTATTGACCCAAGTCTGTCTGAATATGACGACACAATGATAAGATCGACGATACGACAGTTTTGTATCTCGCATACGATGTTGGTGTCTGAAAGCGAACAATGTCTGGCTCAATGAATCCATAGCAATGAAGCAGCTTCTTTAAAAAAAATATGTATAGTACATATATATTTTCGCCATTTTTACTTCAACATTTCTTTGTTTGTGCGATTTTTCTTGTTCTTGTGCTTTTGGGCTACTGTCCACAGGCCACAGTTTACCGTTATGCTCATTAATTTTTTCGTAAAATAAACGACACAAACCATTGTCTGCAATTGGGTTTAAGAAAATAAAAGGACAACCAAAAGTTTCTTTTTCGTTTTGTTGTTTTTGGATTCCTACGAATTTTTCATTCCCTTAGTTTTTTCTTTTGGGTATTTTTCGTTTATTTCCTTTACTTTGGTTTGTTTGTTTGTTTGTTTGTGGCTCTCTAATTTAACTTTGTTCGCTTTGGTGGTTCGCTTTTTTTTCTACAAAACTTAAACTCTGCTTCCGGCACATAAAGCTTATAGAGACGGAGCTAAACTCTCAGATACGTATACACAGCGCTATACATACACAGATACGCAACCAATGTGGAAGCTGTGTCAATCAATACCCTGCGAAATATGTGACTTGCATAGCTAAACAGTTTGGCCTATGTAACTTCGCTTTTCGTGGGGTCGATGCGATATGACTCGCTTCGATTCCAAGCATCTCAGCCGAAGCGATTCAATCCAATGCGTAGAAGCCATGAGATACGTTGCAGTGTAAGAAATCGATATTTTTATATGATCGAAGTGGCAGCTTCTCTTTCGTTGGTACATTGGTTCATTTGGTTTGCGTGTCCTTTCATTGCAACTGTGTATTTGCATACATGAAATACGCTTGAGTTTTGTCCTGCTAGAATATTTTCAGTAGCAACGTCGACACTACACGAACTGACATTGTCGTCGTCGTCGTCGTCGTCGTCGTCGTCGTCGATGTCGACGTCGTTGTCGCGCATAAAGTAGCCCGGCAATCTTTGGTAGCTCGTTTTTCTTTTTTCTCGTATTTGCCACGTCTCGTCTTTTGTCCATTTAAGGATACTCACATGTCTGTTGACTTTATGTGCATTGCAGGAATTTGTAAATTTAAAATGCCAGAGATTTTTTTAACCGAAATGAATTCAGCCATGGCAGGACCGGCAGCCGTTGAATTCCAGCAATGTGTACAACGCTACAATACATGTGTAGACAAGACTAAAGCTCGTACATTTACGTGTGTGTATGTGTATTTGTATGTATTGGCTATTTTTCGTAGCTTAAGGATAACGTACTTGTTTACTCAAGTCAAACAACTTAACTACTTCGTGCAATTTGCTTGATTGTAATCGTCAAAGCATCTACTGTACCGGCAGTTAGATAAATCCGACATCGTATACGAAACCGATTGTTTATTTGTCAAGCACTATTTAACTAAAAGCCTCAAATAACAAGAACTAATAAAACATTAAAGACAAGACGAAATAACAAAGGCCAAGAATAATACGAGCGTCACTTGAGAAAATACAGCGTCGAGATGTGTATTGAAAGCACCAAAAAAAAAAAGACCAAAGCTGACACAGCAGTTTTTTTTTACGTCAGTTCTTTTTTACGTCAAGTAGCACATCGTGCAGGATTTTTGTGATGATATTGTTGCTGATATGTTAGGCGTTAATTTTATTTTATTTTATATATTTTTTTTCCTTGGCAAGTCAAAGGACAATAAAAGCGGAGCGAAAAAAAAGCAAATAAGAAAAGAAATGTAGTGACCCCAAGCATGTGTTCACCCCAACAATCTTCGGTGGTAGTTGGTCTCGTTTGCTTGTTTGCTTGTGTTTGTCTTCAGCAGCAAACAATTTCGCCAAGTCCAAGTTCTACGTCCTTTTGTCAATTCCTTTGGGTGGACATTAGCTTTGCTCATATGCCAGCTTAATGAAGATAACAAGACGCAATCGTAAGGCTATTTCGTGTGTGAGTTTGTGTTTGCGTGGCATCTCGCAATGAAATCAAAGGTCATAGTTCAGCTATTGCAAATTGATTGCGGCCGTGTATTCGAACCATTGTTTGGTAGTGGAGAGGCGCGCTGCTACTTTGACACTTTATGGGCTGACCAGACCATTTGTTGCATGCCACATTACAGTATCCCCAATGCTAGTTGATCATTGCAAGCTGTTAAGTGTTAAATGTTAGCGATAACAAGTCACTAAATTGACAACAACTTGTTGTAGATACTTTCTTATTGTATTTGTTGGTAATGATATTTGGCGGTATGTGATAGTAGATTGACTGATGAGTGTGATGTGGAACTACTGGATTGCGGGGAGTTGGTTTCAATTTCAGTACTTTACGCAATGTCCGGTTATATTTGCATTCGAAACATATGGAACACAGATTGATGGGGCCTTCTAGTTAGTTTTATTCTCATCTATTGCAATGAGTGTCATGGGCCATACCCTATATGTAGCGAGTACCTCGAAGCCGGCGCCATTTAAATTATATGTGGTCTGCGACAGCTGGCCACACTGATTGTGATTAAAGACAAGACTTTGGGCGACAGAATTAGTAGTCGCTCTGACGGCAACATGGAAAAGTACAATTGCCGGCATAAATTTGAAAAGTTCACAAAATGAATGTGAAACTGAAGAGTAACGTAATTTTACATAATTGTCTAATTAATTAAAAAATTCGATAATGGATTGAAATTTATTGGGTTAGGCAAGGATAGACTGGTTGGCTTTCTGTATACTCTACTGCTGGGGGCTTAGAACTGTCATCTATATATATGGATGTGAGCTGTTCAAATATAAAGAAGAAGTTTTACATCGATTTTCGAATCTCGATTTCAACAGAGCTCCAAAGACTCCTTAGCATCCTATTCCTGGCAGTTCCTGTAATTGCTTTCGCTGGTATATCCATTGCCTCATATAGCGTAACAACAGAAATTTTTTGTTGAAAAACGTTTGCTTCAAAGTTTTGCTTTGCGCCTGTTGGTTAGAGGAAGTGTAGCCAACAATTCAAAGGTGCTCCTTGGACTGGAGTGCCTTGAGTGTTGTGCATTGATAAAGGTGTCTAACACGCAACTCTTAACTAATGTTTGGGTTCAGTATGGTGATAGTGCTGCTGCACATAAACAAATTTTGCTGACACAGACCAGACGAAAATATAGACGAGACGAGTTCACACAACATAATGCCGCACAACAAGCGAAACTGAGTTGAGCTGAGGTGAAGCCAATTTCCAGACAATAACGGCAGTTATGCCTCGGAACCAAGCATGCATCTGAAAGTGTAGCCACGCTAATAGCGCCTTTGTTCGTCGAAATTTAATGAAGTTAACTTAATTGAAGGAACTGCCTTTTGCCTTTTGCTCTCTTTGCCTTTGTTGCTGGCCAGTGTTGTAGATGACGGGCACAAGCCTCCAGCCTGCAAAACACAACATATCCTCGTTCATAGCGTTCAATTTGCAACAAAACCGGCTACGTGGCAAACTGCCTGATGCCTTTGCTGCCTTCTTTCATCACTTGATTGTGTGTTGGCGTGTCAGTCAAAATGTTTCAGTTTTCGCTGAATAACCATTTAAGGGCAAACGGCAGACGCAATGTATCTCCAACCCCACCAACAGCACCGCCACCGCCCTCAGTGGTCCATGCAGACTGTCTGTCGTCTGGCTATTTGTCGTTGTCGTTGTCGTCGTCGTTGTTGCCGTTGTCATTTTGGCAAAGATGAGTGTCACACTAACCATACGACACACACGCAAATAGTTCCACGATTTCATTCTCTGTCATTTGTTGCATACCAAAATACGCTTCAAAATTATATACTTTTTTGTACTTTCTCATTTTCTTGAGATACGTTTTTTTCTTCAGCTACGTCTGCATCTGCGTCTGCTTCTGCGTTCGCATCATCCATCAGTTTCACTTAATATTGACGCCAAATATGCGAAAAATGCTGACAAACGATATACGCGAACGCATATTGGCGTACCGAGGGTATCGAGAGCGCATCGAGCAATTGAATCGAGCATTGCCAATGCTGCGTGCTGCGTGCTGCGTGCTGCGTACCCGAAAGCCTGTACGGCTATCTAAGCAGCCAAGTGGTGTCGTCCGCGTGCTCTCGAAGGTTGCACGCGTTGCTTTTGCGTTCCTTTGCTGGCCGGCTGTCAAGATGTCCCTGCAGAACTTCATTAAATACGCAACTTGGCAAGATTCTGCTGTTACACGCTCAGCTGCAGTGGTAATGGCAGCAATGAGAAGCCGCTGTTTTCCAACAGCCATGCAAGAAATTTGCTGTGACATTCATTAATTATTTTATATGGAATACTGTGCATAGCCACGTACACGCTGGCGACATGAAACATGGCATCCTTGACCATGATGACGACCAAGACTCAGACTGCGACTACGATGAAGTTGCAGTCGAAGTCGAAGGCTACGACTGACGACAATGTGGCGCGTGAAAAACGCAACTACTGCAGCTTAGCAGGTGGTGGAGCTGGTGGAGCTGGCGCTGTTCCAACGACGCGACTGATTTGTACAGCAGATTGCCGTATCAATTAGTAACATAAAAACGTTTGTCATTGCCAATTTTATAAGCAGTGCACTATTGAAAGTGGTTGTGGTTAGCGTGAAGAGTAAAGCTTTTGTTCATGGATAAGCCAAACAAAAATGCAACACTTCATTGATGAAAGAACTCAGCACTCAATTGCATCCCTTTTTTTTTAGTGTGTGCTAACGAAAATTAACTTGGTCATCATTTCTACTCGAGTTGAGAGACTACGACTTTTGTGCAAACACAAAATGAATGACTTCAATAATGAAATGAAACAAGAAACGGCAGCAGAAGCAACATCAACAATACGAGAATCTTACAGTCTACAAGATAATTTTTTTTTCTTGAACATTGCTGAGGTTCCAACTACTTTGCTCAGTCACTAAACAAGCACTCAGGCGTATGTTCGAACGAGCGGCGCAGACAACGACGTATCGTATGAACAACATTGAGTCATCAAAACGGTAGTAGTAGATATAAACTCCACTAAGTAAGCCCCTTTTTTTAGGGTTTGGACTGCAATCAAATGCACTCAGTATGCATTCAAGTGGGCAGCAACCCACGTCGACACGAGTGATGTGGCGTTTGTGCTGTTGCAGGAACCCATTAATGGCGTTGTTGCATAAAAAAAAAGAAGACAAGGCGTAACAAATATTAACAATGAAAATAAATATTTTTCACTTGATATTTGGTGTATGAACTCGACGAATATTTCATTAATAATATGAAGAATGATGGTGCCAGTGATGAGGATGTTGTTGCTGACGATTGGACTGGCGTCGCCACTCGTTGACTTGGGTAAACAAGTGTCGATGAGTAGCAGGCAGGAATAACGACAATTGAACAAAATAATAATAATAATGATAAATCAGAATAAAAACCAGAAAAAGCAGCATAAACAAAAATAATCAGAAGAAGCACTAAAAGAAGTTTGCTGCATTGTGGGTGGTCGCCAAACAATTTCAACTTGTTTCCTTTTAGTTTTCTTTTGCGCTTTTTGACACGACCCACTCACCAGTCTTAGTAGTCCATTTGTGCTGTCGATATCCTTTTTGCATTTATTGTATTTTTTGTTATTGAATTTTTGGTTTTATTTTTCGTTGTTTTTGTTGCTTTTTTTTTAAGTTTCTGTTTCGCAAATCCCTCAAATGATTTCTTCGTCACGCAGCAAATAATTCATTTAAATGGTTCGCGCACAAATGAGCCAATGGCAAGTGGCCTTTTATGTGCTTATATGAGTATACATACAAATACATATACGCAAAAATAACCCACAATGTTCAACGTTCGAGCCTCTTAGTAAAATAAGCCGTCTAAACGCAGACAATGGCACAATCAATGGCCGAGTAGCAGCACTTAAATAAAGCAAATATTTTGATGCAAATTAAAAAATGATCAAAAATATTTGCGTAAATATTGATGTAGCAAGCACATTACAATGGTTGCACCCCAACCAACTAATTTCACTGTCGAGGGTGGTTGGCTAACAGGGTTGTCATTGTTTGCCAAATGTCAATCAGCAGCGTCGTCGCCTTTGTGTGTGCATGTGTGAAAGGTAAACAAGCAAGCAAGCGGCATAAATCTGAAATTACGAAACGCACAAATAATTATTTTGAGTCTGGTAATATTACCGGGCACCCCAACCACTCGTACTAACACTATAAGCGCCCGGCTTTCTATACCCAATACTATGTCTCGTATCCTTAACACACACACTTGACAGTCTTTCCAATCAGATAAAGTTATCGCTGTCTGCCCGCTGGCTGGTAATTTTACTATAGAGCAACTCATCACAACTCAACTCGAATCAAAACCAACCCAACCCAACTCAACTCCACCCGAATCATAAGCAATCCACCATAACCGCCATTGTTTCTACTATTTTCAGTCTCCAGCTCCCTGCTGTCTCCATCTACACCTCCCACACAGTACCAGCCTCCCGCTCTAGAAAAAACCAACTAACGCAATCATCGACTTCATCAGCAATAACTCCAGCCCAACCCAACCCAGCCTGGCTCTACTCTGTTCAGCTCAGTACGCCATGTCGGCAATGACAACATCAAACCCGAAAGTGTCAATCCAATTACCTGTTCGACTGCAGGAATCTTTTGCGACATGTTTCAGACAATATACACGCACACTCGCACACACACACACACATACACACACACTTACTAGTAGATACATTCAGTTTGGGAGTAACGCAGCTACGCAAAATGCGTTCGCCTGGAAGCGAATTCGGTGCCGTGTAGCGTGTGCAGTTGTTGGTCGACAAGAGGGATGGGATGGCCTGTTTGCTATATTAAGCCATGTGCGAATGACTACGTTCGACACTCGGAGTCAACTGGTTGGTTGCTTCTTGCTATGGTATACTCTTCGTCTGTCTCTTCGGCCAGCTGTCTGCCTATCAGTCAGTCAAGTCAGTGCTTGTGATGCTTCATGTTTGCCTTCATATGCGCAAATAAATGTTGATGTTTTGGTTGGAGCTGCCAACTGGCATCTTCGCCTCCATTTCGCTGCCAATGCTCCAACTTCAGCACCTCCTACTACTGTTCCCGTGGCCCTCTTTCATATTGTCTCTGTTGGCATGTTTTGCCAATGGCGTTTATCAATTTGTTGCCAAAGTGTTCTCTCGTAAGGGGGAACTTGTGCTGTTGTGTCTACTCTACTTCCAAGCACTCCGCTGCACCGCTTGCCGTGACTTGTTAGATTTGGTTACATGTCGTTTGCGGCTGCGTCTCCGGCATTGTTACCGCATTATTTGAACGCATTCCTGTACAGACTACATACAGCAAAATGGTTGCGGTTATATTTCATGCCTTCGAGCGACTGCCGTAATTTCCGAGTTGTGTAATATGAGATACAAGGCGTTGATAACAGGTGAAGAGACTTATGTACATTTTCGGTGGTGATATAACAAGGCATGCTAAGGGACATGGCTCTGAAAAAAGGGATGCCGAATTGAATAAAGTAACCAAAGTCATTAGTCGCAAGTCATCTAAGCATTTAATAAGCGATTTAATTGAAAGCTTTGTAGCCGCACAATGTCACGCTCAAAGTCATATCGAACACGTTGGACACTATGGCAATAGAAAAAATGTTTTTCAAAAGATTTCTAAGAGCCACAACAACAACAGCAACAAGAATCAACAACAAACAATTTGCAAAGGAAGCGTGTAAAATGCTGAAAATATTTTTTCTCATTAGCCAAGTAAACGTGGTGGTGCACACCGCTCGCCGTTCCATCACCCTTCTTAGTGCACAAAACAACAACAAAATGTCAAATGGTGAGCAGCAAATTTTTATTGCAGTTTGCGCCGCCGCTGCCGCTGCCGCTGCTGGTTTACTTTGACCTTCATTTCTCACAAAAGCGCGACTGACTGCAAAACAACCCACGGAATATTTGTAGTTGTTGTCCGTCTAGCTGTCTAACTAACTTTTCTGTCTCTCTGTCTCTCGGTCTCTCTGTCTGCCTGTCTATATGCCAGTTGGCTCCCTGCGTTGAAAATATGCGCAGTTGGTGTTTTGACCGCGACGTTGGGGACGCTTGTCGTCTAGTCTAGTCAGCAAAAGCGAACGTTCGAGCGCATGCGCCAAGGCATTAAATGCGCTGCCTCGCTGACTGGCTAACTGAGCTGCACCAACTTAAAGCCAAGTTGACTTGAGTTGAGCTGAGCTGAGCTGGGCTGCGCACACGCTTGTCGGCAACAACATTTGTCAGTAAACTGGTAAAGCATTGGTGGCGGCGTCGACAACACAACTAGCAACAACAACACTACGAACAACAGCAACAACAACAATAACAACAACAACAACAAATAGTAACAAGTTTGCTTACGTAAGCAAACAACGGCGTTGATGGCAGCAACAGCGACCGCAGCAGCAGGAGGGCGATCAACGCCGTCGCCGTTGTCGTTGTATCATTCGAGTGCGAGTGTTGCATTTAAACAAACATGTGCAAAATATCGACATTTATCGCCATAAATTTTGACATTCGATTGGCAATAACAGCGGCAACAACAACAACAACAACAGCAGCAACAATAAAAATAACAGCAGCAGCAGCAGCAGCAACAACTAAAATTGCTGCCAAATGCAAAAGTGTTATCGCGCGCTTCTTTAACTCCAGCCTCCAGCTTCTGCAGCGGCTTCAACGCCATTGCCGTCATCATCAAAGCCACAAATGGACAAATTGTAGCCTATTGCAATGTCATCATTGCTTCGAGCGTATTGAGTGCTCAATCTTTCAGCATTGGTCGCTGTATCTTTTCTTTCACTTCATAAATACACGACTGCACTTTGTCTATCTGCGATCTCCCGTTGCGGCAAGCCACATTGTGATGGTCCAGCCTGGTGAGGAGCATCGACACAATCAAAAAAGCATTCAGCCAATAAAACAACGATACTAAAGTCTTCTTCCGCTTCCGTAAATATTTTGCATAATTATGCTGCGTATATCTGTGAAGCTACTTGTTGACGTTGTGTTGTAGCTGACAGATTTTTTACACTTGAAGCTGTTGAAATAAAATAATTAAATTGCACGAAATATGACAGTTCTAGTAATAAGGGACTTGATTGTAGTCAAGTCATAACGAGCTTGGGGTATCCTCGTCAAAGAACTTTATCGGTAAGAAGGCCTTAAGTATGCAGAACATCGAGTACCGTGCAGTTATTAAATTATCTGCTAAGTAAGGAAAGTATTTTCAAACCAAACTAGTAGAGGCATTTACAGACAGGCAGGGCATATAAGTGATACAGCTCCATGAAACAGTTCCTTTGACAGAGAACTACTTGCTGACTGTTGTGAAGACGAGGTTGGATTATTGTGTCGAATTTGTACCTGCGATGAAACTTGAGCTAATACTTACTATTATCTCTGTCCAAACAAGATTCCATGCAGTTTCTAAGAAGGGTACTCCCACACCCAAAGCGACTGGAAAAATTTGTTTATTTTGAGTTGCTATGCTCATTCGTTTTAATAGCGTTTTTGACATCGACGAATATTACCCATTCAATTGTTGCTCCGTTGAACAAACTATTGTAGCAAAGGAGGAGCAAAGTTGACAACCGGCGCTACTCCACAAGAGTCGTGGAGTCTCTTTAGCTGCACTATTTAAAGTGGGCTTCAATATTTCACACAATCAATAGTCAAGATTTAACTTCAAGACTTCCTAGCATGAAGTTGTATGTCATTTTTGGCATAAAATTATAACAATTTTTTGTTGTATAGAAAAGCTAACTGAAAGTTGCGAAAAGTATTTCAAGAAAAAGAGCAAGACTAGTATTAGCTCTATTTTGTACCGGTTCTCTATATCTATATATATATATAGGGATGTTTGTCTGGCTGAAGCCTATAGGCTTTGAACACAAAAGAAATAAAAAACAGCATATCGGTGACGCGAGCTCATAAGATTTTGCCCTAAAATCGCTCAGCACTACTAAAGAAATGTTCACTTATCGTTCAACATTTCAGTAGTAAAGTGTCATCCAAGTAATGCTAAATTCTATACATCTTAATTATTGTATAAATGATAAGATACATATTTTGCTGCATGGGTTAATTTTCTGCAGTGAAGCACCTTGTGATATACGACATTTTTGGTTTCGTTAATAGGCCCAAGAACAAATAAAGCGGCTTGTGAGTTTTGTTTTTATTTTTCTTTGACAGACTTTAGACTTGACATACTTTTCAATAGCAAACTGATGAACCAATATTGATTTCATACAAATAATTCCATTTATTTATTTTTTTCCCCGAGTTTTGCGATATACTAGCGCACCAAACTTCACAAGATAACTCGATGGGCTATTCTAGAGTTTCCCTGAAAATTTCATTGAAATCGGCCCAGCGGTTTCGGCATCTATAGCGGACATACAGACATATATATACATATAGATAAATAGAGAGATAATACAATTTTCATCGAATTTTAGGGAAATAAAGAATATTCGTTTTAGAAAAAAGTTCACTTTATCTGTTTTCTGCTTACTCCGAGAAATGAAAAAAATTATTTCGTATTTGATAATACTTCAGATTTATAGTACACGTTTTCTAGCTGACAGAGTACTATACTTAGAGCTATTAAAAGAGATAAAATTAAATTACACTAAATAAGCCGACAACTACACAGAAGCCAACTGTACCGCACAACCCCATAATTGCTGCCAAGATTTGGGGCGGCAAATGTTGCGTGAAAGTTATTAGCCAAAAATAGCGAAATGAGTTCAGAGACAATTGAAAGAGACAGCAAACGTTGAAGAAACAAAGAAACAGTTTGAGTAACCCAATTCGAGTGGCGTAAACATAAAAATTAATGATTAAATGAATGACCGATAAAATAGAAGAAAACATTGAACGAAATAGACGGTTGCAGTTACGCTAATCAAGCCTCGAGTGTACATAGAAATCCCAAAGGAAGCTGGGCGCAAAACATGCGTGGCACATCCAGCGTTTGGCTCATAAATAAATCAAAGCGCCAGAAAAACTCTGAGGCAAGTGAATTGGACTTTTTGCACGTAAAAATTGCGCAACCAAATTACAGATTTCATTAACTTTTGCCAAAGGTCATTAATTATTTTGAACTTTTGGTGGTTCGGGAGTGCTTGACTAACATACACCGGCTGTGTCTAATGAGCTACTGATAAATATACGATAATATGTGCATGCATATGTGTGTACGTTATGTGTAAGTGGAAGAGTATACTGATATAGGGTCACTGAAGTTGTTACAGCCTTCAATTGATTCAGATTAATGCCCTCTTGGTGCCTTAATTGGCTCGCCCTAGCGATAAGCTTAGCCAAACGCCCACTCCACAAAACAAGCAATTCTTCTGAGGCAGATTATACGCCAATGATTTATCGCGCTGCTGATTTTATTTATTATTTATATATATACAATATTTAGATATTTTTCTCTTTCGCTTAATCCAACGCTGTAATCAGTTATTGCATTAGTTAAGCAGTCACAGTCGACTGCGCCGCAGCCTCTGCGGTATTTTCTAATACTGCTTTTTTGTTGTTGTTGTTTCTGTCGGCGCAGTCACTTAATTTTTCATGTTATTTATAGCTAATTAATATTGCAACTTTATAATTTATATATATTATAAATAGAAAAACATTCGCAGCAATTACAACGACCGCAACATGTTTTTAACCGCTCGCTCAATCGCTGCAGTCACGAGCTTAGCTATCTCTTCCTGCAATATTATCCAATAAATAATTTCAGCTTTCCGCATTTAATCGCTTGATTGTCAGAGGGAATTCTGTTTTTTGTTTGTTTTTGTAGAAAATATTTTTCATACATCTTTAATGCGATATAGACAGCTTTTGTCATCTTTTAGGGAAGTAAGCTGCAGATCCAATGTCAACTGCTGACTGCTTCTAGTAAACACCGGCAGTAAAAGTGGCGAAATGATGCTTCGAAGCGCTGAAAGTATTTTCTGTATTTCCTGGTATTTCTGCTAAAATAACGCAACTATAACCAATTATCTCAATCTTAATTTCGATCTAATGCAAGCAAATAGAAGAGCTGCCTCTCGGCGGAATTTGGTGCGAGTATCAGATTTTCTTGGTTAATTCAATTGACAAGAACACGATCTGTTCTTGGCTGAGTAGGCATTAGTTAATCTCACCACCCACACGCTGCACATTACAACAACATCAGACTGATTTTGATGCAGGCCCATGTTTTGTACCATAAGTTAAACACATGCAAAGCAGACAATGCGACCAGCAATACACGCCCATAAGAAGCGGACCGCAATCAACAAATGCAATCCATCAAAGGCGACAATAACAAAAAGCCACCACAAAGTATGCGGTTCATTTAGAAGAGAGAGAGAGAGTGAGAGAGAGAGAGAGTGAAATGATGAAAGGACTTTTCCACACAAACTAAAGAAATAAGCATTTGCTTACAGGATAATCCAATTTAAAGTGTTTGAATCAAATTTTTTAACAAACTTGCAACAAAAGGCAACGACAAATGCGACAATGAAGCTGACATTGTCTGCAACTTGATGCTGCTATCGTCGTGGTGACGATACACACAGATACACGCATACATACATACATACAGCGGTTGAGTACGCTTTGTAAATTTAAATTCGACACTTGATTGCTTGTTTGAAGGGGGCGAGCGAGCGAGCGAGCGAGCGAAACTGTGGCATTTTTTGAATTATGTTTTAATAAATGCGTCAGATTGGCAGAGCGTCGATTTGGCGGCTTCATTTTTGGTGGTTGCACAATTGCCGTACTTCGTGATTCGGCACGGAACGGCACAACACAACACAACACAACACACCACAATACGTTGCGGCATGGTACGGCATGGCTTGGCTTTAAAAATATTATTTCGTTTACCTACGTCTTTGACGCTTAACCATGAAATGCAATCAAATTTGTGGTCGTCAAATGGCAAATATTGTGTGGTGGTACGCTATCCCTTGTATAGTAACGTATCGAACAACTCCAACTCCAACCCACACCATTCCCCCAGTGCTGTGTGATGTGCTTTAAAATTGCTGTCAGTGACGCGTCAGGCTGCGTTCGAGTTCGCTCAACCTCGCTAGAGCTGTCAACTCATTTACGTTTGCGTTTTCGATTTCAAACACGAGCCACCGAGAAATGAACAACTCAATTTGAAGTTTTTGGGCTTCGAATTTGAAAATTGCGGACAGCACATTTTTGGCTGACACTCCTGGGAGGCTGGCAAGCACACAGGTTGCCAAGCTGGCAGGCGGTAGCGCAAGTTAATGAAAAGGATACACATGTCAACTTCAATTTCTGTAAAATTTCCTTTCATTCATACTGGCGGCTGGCGGCTGGCGCCTGCTGCTGTTTCCACTGTTGATGTTCTTCGTAGTGCTGCGCCTGTGCTGAGGTGCGTTATTTTCACAGAGGGTTGCTAGATTAGTTACTCGTACACACAATGGTGGGCGTTGTTTTGAGTGTGTGTCTGTCTGTGCGTGTGCGTGTGCGTGTCTTTGGCTACTGGTTCTGCCTCTACCACTAGGTGGTTGCTTGGTTTGTTGGGTTGGCTTTGCAATCTGTTACATTTTTATGCAGCGTTTAGTTTACAATCAAATATTTGCGGTGATATTTGCACAGCGGTGCTAATTTAGCAACGATTGTTTGTGGTAGTGTGTATTTAAATAAATGTTTATCTTTGGCTTAAAATAGAAACGTCATTTGATGGTTGTTTTGCTACACTTAAAGTTTGAGTGTGTTTAGCACTCATGAGCTTCTGAAGTAAAAGGCGCGTCACCCACAGTGGGGATTGAACTCCACCTCTGGGACGGCAACCGAAGTACACTTCCCTTAGGCTACCGAGTCGACACACACATTCAGGCAGGCAAACTGCATGTGGAAAGCAACTCCAACGACTTTGTATGCCTTCTTACCCGAGCCGATGACGATGTTTGATTGTATGCGAGCGTTACGCTATGCCAAATATCCACTGAAGCCAAAGATGCTTTATATAAAAAGGAGACTGCTCAAGTTCGGTAGAGTTGACATTTAAACAATGAGTTTTTTGAAATCTGCCCTAGGATCATTGAATTTTGAGAATTGTTTTGTCTTATAAAAAGTTCTACAAAATTTCAGCTCGAAACATCCAAAAACAAATTTATTAGGGGTTTATATGTGTTATATATGATGCAGTTATCTTAGGCTTTCCATGGTAGCGAAATGAACTATGATCACATGTTAATTGGATGCGCCAAAAGTTAAAATTTAAAAATTTGTGGGCTATGGAATCCTGGGATCTTAAAATTTTCGGGGAGTATTTTTATGGACCTCAATAAGATATTTGAAAATTACAGTTCTATGCGAAGAAAGGAAAATATTTCCCATATAAGAATTAACATTGACTCATGGTACTATACTATTCAATAGAGACTAGGACAACTATATCAGTATTACGATTGTCAAATTTAAGCCTACGAATACAAATATTAAATTATTTTGCCGAAAACGCAATTTAAATAAAAATCACACAAGAAGTTCAATTGCATTGAATCAGCTCGGTTAGGTTCCGATAAATGTATAATGGATAATGGTAGCTATAAAATAAGTGAGTGTGTTGATCACTCACGAGCTTCTGTTGTAAAACATTTTGACAGTGAAGAATGATTTAAAGAAAAAATAAAAAAATTGTATTTTTTACAATTATAACTGTTTGGGCGTTTTGGAGAGATAGGTAAAGGAGGAATTGAAGTTATAAGCAAAGAGAGCGTTTCGTGCTGAAGTTGGATTAGACTTGGGCTCTTAGTTTTAAGTTAGAGGAACTTTAAGCTTAAGTGGGATATTTATTATATTAAACTAAGCTAGTAAGTAGGATCTTAATAAATCATTGTCAATTCGTAAGGCCAGTGAGAATGTTCCTTATTAGTGCTTGGTGCTGCGCTTAAGGGGGCCCAAATAATTTGGAGAACGGCTGCTGAACACGCCACGGGTTGGCATTCAATAATTACCTTAACGTATGCGGTTACTAAGCGTAGGTAAAATATGACAAATAAATATTACGACTTTCACTCGTGAATCATGACTATTACCTTTCTCCTTGTTCTACGAGTCGAGCGCAAGGCTCTCTCGGTTCTCTCCTTATTTCAGACAAATACTCAAATGTTAAATGTGCCGGTATTGCAAGAACAGCATCGGGCTAACACGAAAAAGACACATACATAAAAAAACAATTACAACTACAACGCACACATTCGACAGGCACATCACGTGACGCAAGCGTGATGCTAAGCAAATTTTTACGCTACTGAAACCCATGATGTCTCACTAAAGAAAATTTTACCTCTACTTAAAAATTAAGCCATTAGTTTGCTAATATATATACTTAGAGTTGTCAGAAAGGAACCGATCAAATATATAGTACATGGTTTATATGTTATCTCAGATTTCTTCTTCACACAATCACAATATTATGACCAAAATTCGGCTAAAAATATCAAGATACTTAATGTATGGAATTGACACATAACATTCTTGCTCCACCTACTCATCATACTTATGGAGCTGTCGGCGACATACTTCTCGCCATGCTGGCAGTCATTTCGAACAGCGTAATTGCAACATTGCGGCCTTAAGAAACGCCACAACACACACAAGAAAGTGTAGCACAGGATAATGACAGGGAAAAAAGAGAACACGAAAATCTCGTGGTAAAAACCGGCATAATGACACTTGGTATGCCATGCAACGTACGCGTTCGTTGTTGCACAAACCACGATGTAGCCCTCATCATCGACATCGTCGCCACTGCTGCTGCCGCATGTGTTTAATTGCCAAAATAAAAATGCGGCCAACAACGACAACAACGTTGTCGAGGATGTTGATGGCGATGGAGATGGTGATGGCGTTGTTACAAAGAACTAAAGGATTTTTTCGCGAGAAAATATGAGCCCTAGGAAGGTGTGATCGGGCAAAGTTAATGTTAGACGAGAAAAAGTATAAATTTTCTAGTGCAATTTTGTGTCATGAGAAACTAACAAAAAATAAAAATATAAAAAATCCAAGTAGTGGCAGAACTCAAGTCGATCCACATGTGGCAAGCATGCATTTTGTTTTGAATAAAAACAAAACAAAACAAAAGAAAAAAATCCTAAAGTCGACACAAAAATCCACTCGAGCCAATGAGGCGTCAAAGTCGCTTTGCGCGGCAATTTTCTACGCCAAAGTCATAAAGTTTGTGTTGCACGGAATATTGTGGATATACAACACGCATGCACAGGTGCACATGTTACGTGCTAAACTCACCACAAATATCCTTTCATTGTGAGTTAGTTAGCAGGCGGGTGTGAGTGAGTGAGTGAGTGAGTGAATGAGTGAGACATATGCGTTTAATTGCGCATAGCGTTGAAGTACGCCAAACCAGCAACCGTCGAAGCGCCAAACCACAAACGCTGAACTGAGGTCGATTCATAACCACATCACTTAAAGCAGAGGGTAAGTGTTATGCAGTAGGCATTTGTGCAACATATATAGAAGAAAATCTCATAAAATCCGCCTTCACATGCTGCGGAATCAATAAAAACAAGGTGGCGCAATGAACGTGGCACGTGGAGCGCTCCAAGCATTTTTTTTTATATATTAAAAATGCTTTTCCTAAAACCCATAGAACCATCTATAACAAAGGGTGCATAAAGAAGTGGCGTGTCGGAAAGACGATAAGCAATCAAAGGGACCACAACACGGATTATTTCAATTTTTCAAATCTTTCCATTATTGATTAAACTAAAGGATGGTGGGTTTTCCGGCTAAATCCTAAAGATTTTTAAATACACTTCAAAGCTCTGGGATAAACAAATATATTTTGCAGCACGTACAACTATTGTATGTCATGTCCTTGAAGCTCCAATTCGAAATGCCTGCATCCCACATTCTCACACATATGGTATCATTGATTAGTACAGTTATGCGCTGGCAATTTTTTAATCCTTCGCCCATTTCAACGCATAATGGCAAACGGAAATTTGCCGCATACATGTACAGCAAATGCGAGCAAACAACCAAATATTCCAGCAAAAACACACAAAGCACAATTTCACTAGCTGTGCAATAAACAAGCACACGCATGGCACAGGAAGTCAAGAAAATTTTGCAAGGACCAACAATAACAGCAACAACAGAAAATCGTTATTGGCGGATATAACCGAATATGAGGCATGAGTGCAAGTAGAAATTTGTTGTAGAAAGTAGAAAAAAAAAACAACAAAAAAAAAAAACAAAACAGCACAACAAATGCCTCAACTCACCTGCTTCGGTATGCAGGTCATGTACGAGTACAGCCGAACTCAGAGTTACACCTACCCGAACGAAAGAACACTTTAAGCACTCAGACTGACTTGCTAGAAAGAAAGTTAAGCAAGTCGAAGTGTTTAAGAAGGCAATGCTAGTAATGTGAAAGTATTTGTTAATTAGTTCATTTTCGATTTTCATTGTAGTTCCCGATTCATCCAGGAAGCGACAGCTACGGTAGCTTTTTTTGCAAGACTATAAGAGCAGAACTTATGTGTTTGCTTGTTGTACTCAGTACTCAGTTGTGGGCAAGAAAGGCATGCGGCAAATGTAATAACAACAACAACAACAACAATAATAATAATAGCATGAGCCGCAATAAAAAAATAACTATCGAGGGTAGCGAAACAGAGCTACAGAACAAGAAGAAGTTATTGACATTCCTACATTTACCAACCGCATGCGTTAAGCCGATTCTATCGTTGATGCTAGGAAGCATTTGAAAAGACCTGCCAACCGACTCTCAAAGACAGTAATATCTTTGCAAAATTGTAGAGCTACAATAATATTCAAGAGTATACGAAAATCGAAATTCAACAATAGACAATGTCCGTTGTTCGTTTTAATTTCTTATTCTCATTTATCGTTATTATTGTTAAACTTCATATAACTACAATAAAACGTTACAATCATTTTACATTATTCATCCATTCCAACTGATTGAATTCCGTTACTTTTTCATCGACTCAACTAACTTTTTCTTTGTAGGTAATTAAAACTTGATATTCCGCCATTGTCATCGCCATCATCATTTGGCTGTCAAAAGCAATTTTCAATGCGCTAATTACACCAGCTGTAGAGGTTATTATTTTGGATGGTTGGTTGTCACGGTGGCATTAATGCGGCCATCAGTGGGACAGATTGAAACAAAAATTGCAACATTTTGACAGCGACTGTCATCGCATTTCTGCATCAATAATATTGAAACATGTGATTGATGTAAAGCGCACTGAACAATTGTCAATGCAATGGATCACGAGGGTAAAAACACCTGCATTCACGCATTAGTATAAAGATATAGCAGCAATTAAAATGGAATGCCATTTGAAATTAAATTTTAAAGACAAAGAAGCAATGCGTGTTATGCACTTCGATATTTTATGGAATTTGTATTAAAGAAATAAAAATAAAAAAAATAAATAATAAAAAAAATTATATTAAATACATGGGGATTTTCACCAATGTTAAATCGCTGCTGCCCTAGCCGTGCAGAGAGGCCATCAATAAACGCATTTTTATGGCTACGAGGCGCGTTAATTTCGCGCGCCAACTGCCATTACTTGAGCCCGGAATCGTATCGCGCCGAGTTGAGACGTGGTAATGCGTTGGCCACTTGACTTGCTTGTGGAGTTTGTGAGCCAAAGGGTGCGTATTCAAGTGCGTAACGAAAGGGTAAGGACACGCAGTAAATGAGTGAACTCAAGAAGGACGCAATGTTTCAGCAGAATGCGCGCTAAACGAGCCACGAAAATGACGATAGCATGGACGAAGGCAGGGTAGAGTAGCGTTGGTATGCCAATGTCAGAAGTACGTCTTCGAAGACAGTACGACGGCACGTTGCAAGGTGACGTTTAGCTAGCCTATAATTTGGCATGAACTCAAAGCGAAATATCCAACTTAGCTCATTGCGCGTAATGAAGCCATAAAGGGTTAAATGAAGTCGAACGCGGCAATTTGGCAAAAGGATATGCCAATAAAATGAATTGCCGAGTGGCAAAGGATTAACTTGCGCGACACATAAATTCTTATGAAAATTAGCCTTTCTAAAGTAGACGAGGACAGTTCGTGCAATACGAATGCCATATTTCTTTTGATATTCTTGCTTACAAAGTGCGTAGTACAAAACGCCTACTTGATCCTTGCGCAATTGTTTTAATTTTCTTTATTGTGCAGCCGGCTATACGCTCGCGCTCGCACTCTCTCTATCTCGTTCTCTTAAATATTTCACAGGATTTGTTTATATTTCAGTAACTGTTTTCACTGTCATTTATTTATTTCTTTTTTTTCCTATTGCACCCTAGTTTCAAGGATGTAACGCGCACAGGCGCAGCAGCTAAGAAAAGCACAAATTACGAATCTAACACTTACTGACGCTGCCACATCCGGTCTTTTGGCAGACACACACACACACACACACACACACACACATCGAGCAATGCTGGAGGGCGGTGAGCAGCTACGCGGCATCGACAATGACAACGCTGAGGTCACTAGAGCGGTCCCGGCGTAATGAAGAAGCCGGTTAATAACCGGAGCCATACCCCGTGATGCAATGCCTCGCGGTGGTTCCACGGGGTCATGGTTACATCTATTTCTCTCTTCCTGTTTTAAACAGAACTTTACTTCTTATGTCTTAACTCTCTAATATGTCTGTATACTATGCATATCTTATAATGAATTAAAAAAAAAAAAAAACACATGCGACTACTTTGTTATTTCTGACTTTGCGTTTGGTTGTTTTAGACATTTATTACGCATATCCTTGCATATCCTTTGCCTTTGGCTCGCTCACAATCAGCCTCATCGTCATCGCTGCTGTATTTGCTGCTGCTCTATTAAAGTTTAAGTGGCAGCGTGTCCCTCAGGCGCTTGATTTCTATACACTTCTACAGTTCTACGCCCCTACTCCTTTTTAGTGAGCTCTTCATCCGCATACTACTACTTAAAGGAGTCAACTTGCTTTCGCCTTCTATAGTTGAGCTCTTGATTTGCTTTAGCGTTGGTGCTGGTAGTAGGGGTTTTTTTCATTTTTCGTTACGTCCCGGAATTCCCTTTTGCGTACGTGATCAAATCAACTTGAAAGGATAATATTTGCCGGCTTCGTCTTTGGTGCTCATTTTGTTGTGTGTTTTTAGTGGGTTGCTTTGGTGTTTCGGATGGTGGCATAAAGCTGCAATTTATTTACGGTCTGTTCATATTCACACTTTCTTTTAGTTGGCCTCGGTTGGTGTTCGCTTAAAGCGAAACACTTACAGTTAAAGCCTGCGTTTTAGGCAATTCTCATGTATTTCACCTGCGGCATAGCCGTATACTTGAGTTGCGCTACCGAAATAAATGCCACCTTTTCACCCTACGGCCAGCACACATTTTAAACTTCAAAACCCTTTGGTAAACAATGCTCCTCTGTTCGTTTAAAATGAGCGAGTGTCTTTGATCCCCAAGGCTACTGTCGCATTAATCCTAAAGGACAATATTGAAAAGTAATAGGCCAAAAAATAACAGACTCCCGCGCACACACACGAGCGATAACCACAGAACAAAGCCGACAGAAAGTTGAAAAAATATTTTGCTGCCTTTTTTTTCTCTCTTGTGAGTGAAACCACAAGCGTCGAACGCCTTTAAATCCTTTTAATTTCACGATAGGCGTGTGGTTAAAAAACGTATATCGAAGGGAGGAAGAGCAGGCATGTGCACACAAATAAGATCACGTAGCGAAACATAGCGTGAAACGAAGCGAGTTGAATGACGTAGTTGTAACGTAGCGTATGCCTAGTGGCACAGCAGCATCCTTGCTGTTACTGTCACACACACACACCTGCACATACACACAGATCACAGGAATTGCCGTCAAGGCTGAAAGTGGCGCAACGCAGTCGAAAATCATCGCACACAAAACGAGTTCAATTGAAGACGAATTGCCAAAGTCGCTCGGCTGAATTGGGTTGGGGGATTCGCGAATGCAATTCTAGCGAGTGAAAAGGAACTGAGCAGGCTGCGGGTTATATATTAATTTATTTTTTTTTTTGTAAAAATTTTTTACTAATGCGCTGTTGTCCTGTATTGCTGCTGAAGCTATTACTGCTATACGATTTCAACCAATGCAGTTTATATGAATTTAATCAACAAATGTGTGTGTATGTGTGTTCAAAATCCTCTTTCATACCCTTCACACATCCGCTTAACGCACACAAATCCAAATGAAAAATCGAAACTGAAGGCAGTTTAAAGTTTTTCTTCCACGCTCCTATTTTTTAATGGCTTCTTCTCTGGTTGATTGGGTGGCGTGTGTGACACGCCTTGAGATCATGATAAATCAATGCGCTCGAACCCACACGTACGCAAAAGTATACACACTACCGAAAAAAATTACTTACATTTATACTCAGCCACAGACACAGTCACACAAATACATGCATGCCTTGTACGTGAGGCAATTTGAAGGCGAGTACGAGGTCGACTTCAAGAAGACGAATTTAGCTGGCTTCAGTTTGAGCTTTAGACTTTGCTCGATTGCTACCAACACCACCAAAAAAAAATTACAATTTATGTTGCCCACTTGCACTCTCTTCTGGTAGGCAGTTACAGTTATTTTTTTAAGGTTTAGTCTAAGCTTTTCTGTAAATAAGCCCGTGCCACGACCAACAGCACCCTCACTTACTCACCCACTCACCCTTACTGCTATCGTTATTCTCATCACTAAAAAACGGCAACAATTCATTCTTTCAATTTAAACCGCACCCCTCCGCCAGCGACACACACACACGTACATTAACGCTTACCCCCACTTTTAAGCAATAATTTTATTTTTTTTACTTTTATTTTAGTTTTTATGTGAATTTCACTGCAACACTTTCGATGAGACTTCAGCTTGCGCGACGTCGGCGGTTTTTAAAGTTGACTCTGTTGCGTCAAGTGCGCTTGACTTGCAACATTTTTTCACCCGCCAACACTGACGCAAGTCAGTTAGTGCGCAGCTTCAATTCAGTTCACTTCAGTTGAGTTCGTTTCGCCTTCCGACAGTCCGTTGTTGTCCATTGCACGTGCTACGCGCCACAATTGCGGCCACGTGTGTTTTGATTTGCAGCCAGCGTTCGTCATTTTTTTCAAGTCTTTCTTTTCGTTTTCTTTCCTTTCCTTTCCTTGCCTTTCCTTTCTATGTGGTAACATTCAACACAACATAGAGCGTCGTTACATTGGCTCGCTCACTCGCTTGGATCCTTGAGCCGCCCGCAGGCACATGATGCAGCATTAAATTGCCGCATTGTACGTGCAATTGCCGCGAGTGGGCATTTTATTTGATTAGCTTAGACCTGCGGGCGGCCAATGCGTCCTACATCATTCCATGCCATCGTCCTTTCCAATTCTTGGCATTGCGCCCCCGGTGCGTCGCATGCACATTTAATGAATGCTTCACACAATAAAAAACGTTCTTTGCTACAATAATAAAAAAGAGGAAAGCTTAATGCGCGAACGCCGTCTGAAGTATGTTTTCTCAGCTTAATGCTGTCAAAATATTTTCAATAACGATTCCTTTTATCGTATTGTTGTCTCTAAGTCAAAGTGAGCGTTCGGAGTCAATTCAAGCAGGCAATCGCAACACTCCACTTCCAATGTTGCCTAACTAAATAAATAATTTTAAAACTTAATTTCAAACAAACTCTCAGTCGGATAAACAAAAACAGAAACTTTTTCGTGCCAAAACTGTGATTATTTCGCGCTGACACTTTAAGAAGCAGCAAACGTTGCGCAGCAGTTAGAAGGATGGATCAATAAGGCACTGAATTTTATAATGAAAGTTATTGTTTGAGTTTGTGTTCATGCCCACGGAGTTGATAAGCACAGCTTTCAGCTTTAAGCATCTTTTCAATTATAATACTTCATGCGAAAAATGAGCAGAAGAATAATACAATAGCAATCAAAAGGATGTCTAGAAACCATTTCAAGTTAGCAAACTAGTAAATTAACTGATTATTTTACTCCAGCTTGTCATCAATGATATGACCTTTCTTCTCTTGCTTCTTACTATTTTAAAACAATACACTACGAAAACGTTTCTCTATTTCTTTATTATGCTGCCAAATAAGATTTATCTAGTTCCTCAAATTAGACGTTTATTTCAGTGCTGATTGCCGTCAGCTTTGTAAAGAGCAAACAGCTGCCTGGTGGCTATTAAATCGGACAGATATGCCCGATTTCTCCAATTTCGCTTCAATAATACAATGTTCATTTGCATTATGCCGCAAGTATCCTATAAAACTTTCCCATGGCCTTATTTAGCGCAGATCAACTTGGACCTTATGCTACAACGTTACACCTAGAGAAAGTTTATTGTTTGCAATGCTGCTTGGCTTATGTAATATTTTTAAAGACGATTAAGAGAGACGTCCAGCTTGTGGCTGAGTAGTTCCAATAGTTGACTATTGTGGCAGATTTTGGTTATGGCACCCTTTTTTTACTGCCAACTGTTTCCGTAAAAATAAATGCACTGAGCTATACAATTTCGAGCTTCAATCGAAGATTATACGAATTTTTCTTATTAGAGAAACTGATGCCAGCTTACTCAAAATTTGGTGGTCCATCGTTAGAAGTTGATTGCTGCGTCTGAAGTTCTAACACAACAAACTATAAATAAGCAATGACTTATTGATCCACTCTAATACTAGAACTAAATACAGTAGCGCGTGAATAAGTAACTGAGTGCTAGTAGCTCAGCAAATACTAAGCGCACGTTATTTATGCAATCTGCATAAAAACACCGGCACTCGCATACGAAAGCAATAACTTATTACAATTTTTATTTGTATCTTTATTTATAATTTTTTTTATTGTAAATTCTCTCAGTTTTTCTTTCTTTCAAGAATGCAACAATAACAACAACGCCAGCACCACTTACTGAATGCGTTATTATGTATTATATTATGATGAACTTGAACTTGAATAATTAACTTTAAGTGAAATTTCGTACGCGAGCAGAAACTGAAGTGAAGTAAGGCGCAGCAGCGACGTTGGTGACGCGTCGTTCCCATTTCGACGATCTCAGTCGCGGAGTCAGCGTCGCTGCCAGTGTCAATTGCGCCATCTATTTGGTGAGCTTATGCGCGTTTATGTGCGTAGCTTGCTTGCTAGTCGTATACGTAATATTGCGCATAATTGAATTAATTTGTATAAATGAATAGTTTAAGTGGTCACAACCCAACCAAATAGATACACATTATGACACACACACACACATAGTCAGGTCAGGCATAGTCAGCGTGAGTGTGCCAGTGAAAATGTGGCGCACATTTAAATACTTTTCTTTTACTGGTTTTGTTGTTTTTTTTTTTTGTTTTTTGAAAAATAATTTGAATTTCAAACAAACCACTGACGATGGTCAGAGCTGCCAACTTGCTGCACAAAACAAAAAAAACAAATTTAATTATGCAAGGTGCAGCGGACGACGAAGACAATAACGAAGATGTCGACTATGGGTGACTCTGATGGTGTTGGCGAGTGGCTCGTTTTTGTCGTGCCAGACAGCGCGCAGACGATTTATTCATACACAAATAATTGAGATGAATTTATAAATAAGCAAGAATTTCGTATGCACAACTTTAATGTTGTCGTGGTTGTACTTTTAATTGTTTACCAATTAATATGTGAGTGTGTGTTTGTGTGTGGTACTGTGACGTCACTTTAAGCCGGCTGGTTAAGCCGTTTTAGTATAATTTTTTTTTGTATCTTACGGTTTAAGTGTGAAAAAAATAGGGGTAGAATATATGACAAAATTATAATTTTAATTAATTTTAATTTTTTCTTAAATGGCGCCAAATATGCTAAATTGATACGCTCACTTAGGTTTAGAATTGAATAAAGTCAGTGACCGAGGCAGGCAGCAAACACAAACAGCGTTAGCTTTATTGATATCAGACAGTGGGTCGACTGATCGTACTGTGTGGCCGTGATTGCATTTTTTCTGTGGCTGACAAATTGATTTAAAAAGATTACGGCACATACAATTGTATAAATTGGCCAAAGGGCTTAGCGCGAAACCAGGACAGGCGAGACCAGATTAAAAGAAGTTATTCAGGCGAAATGTTACAAGAAATAGTTGCCATTTAGAATGTAGGCTTCTGTTTAATGTGGACCACCTTTGAAAAACAAAAAATAAATAAATAAAAAACAAAATGCTGTAGCAATTTGATTAACAAATGGCGAAAGCCAAACGATATTGATAGAACAATTTCGCAATTCGAGTCAATGTTGCAGACGCAGATCGAGTAAATTATGGCAAAACAAGTTTTCGCCGTGGGGCAACACATTTCTGTTGCTGCTGATGCCACAGCGACTACTTGGTACTATTCTTTTGCAGCATCCTCTGCGTCTATTTTGTGCCAAAGGTGGGTACCTAGCCAAGAGTTGTGTCTGCTTTTGTACGTTTAACGTTGGAAGTTGGCTTCAGCAATTAACGCTAATTAAATGCGTTCAGTCTATGTTGTAGCGGCGATATTTCAGTTGTCTCGCGATAATTAAATCGCAGCCATTTGCATAACAAATTTTGAGGCAAAAGCCAAACTGTACTCTGCTGTGAATGATGTTGACGTTGAGAGTGGACCACGCCCACAATGGACACCCTTATCCAAATAACTACACAAACACACACTAGCATGGGCTTTCGAGCTCAGACTGCTGCTGCTGCCGCTGCTGCTGCCGCTGTCATCGAATGAGTTCAAGTTCCTCGCGGACGTTGTTTGTTGACTGCTCGGTTACTCGGTTTGGATGGCAGCAACTTTACTGTTGCGGCAGTCATCAGCATTGTGTGTCAGTTCGCATACGCTTTTCGCATAGCTCAGCACACACATACGGAAGTAAACACACACACACACAGCCACAGACACAGACACACACACATACACATTGAGTTGAAATTTCACTTTCACTTGGCTGTTGTCAGTTGTAAAACTTTGTTGCATGTGCCGCAACATCCTTTGCATACGGAAACAGGACACATTGTCCTTGTGTAAAGAGCGCGACGCTTTGTAAAATGCAAGCCATCTCTATCTATCTCACTCACTCATACACACATACTCTCGCAAACACTGTGCGCGCTGCCAACCTGACCGAAATTCGAAACAAACGACGCCTGCATTCCAAGATGGATTTTAATATTCAGCACGTGTGTTGAGGTCGCTGACTGCTACTTTATCCTTCTTCTTTTTTTGTATGCTATAGTTGTGTGTAAAAATAGTTTTCCCGCCAGCTACCCGACCGCATTTTATTATTATTCTGTCTGTGTAAGTTGTAGGTATTTTTGCAATGGCAATGGCCGTGAAAGTGTGTGGGCGTATAGAAAAAAAATGGTGTTTTGGAACAAAAAAAGGAAAAAAAAGAGAAGCTAAATGGAAATGTCAACGATTTGTCCAAGTGTAAACATTGATAGAGCAACATTGCTCTACATCAGTAAAATTAAACAATTTTTATTGTTTTTTTTTTTTAAGGGAAGTTTCCAGTTTTGATTTATTAACTGTCTTATGTAGTTATTAAACCACGCACGCCAACAAATACACAGAGCTACACGCAAGGAAGCTTGACGAAACGCTTTTCATAAAGTTGAAATTACCGGAAGTTATTATATCTTCATACATATTAAGCATCATTGTCTGTGGATCGAGCAATACGAACAACAACAACGCCACGCTTAAGCTAACCAAGCAATAAAGATACAGAGTTGCCAAGCAACAGAATGCAACAAAATATTATTTCATAACAATGTTACTGTTTCCTATTTATATTGTCACGGTTGTCCCCAATGCTGCCGCACTGCTATTTTGCTCAGCTCGTTAGCCGTATGTTGTCGGCCATTGGTCATAATCAAAGACAGCGTTGGGTCAGAGTGCCTTAGTTGCTTTTGTTGTGGTTGTCGTCTAAGCAGACAAAGATATCTTTGTCCTTGCTGTTGTTTATGATTGCCAGCATATCCTGTAACGTTTAAGTTTAATTTTGTGCTTTTTCCGCATGGTTTCTTTCCCATTGTTATCCTGTGGCTATTGTCTTGTTTACGGTTATTCGTCGCTGTGAATGCCACAACATGTCTTAAGCTTGGACTTGACTTGACTGGCTCGACTGTCCTTGCGGTAGTCGTAGCTATGAATACTTATTTCCATATCAAGTGTTTGACAGTAGTTAACTGTGCTTCACTCAAAATTTGTGCTTTTGAGCACGAAAATTGTTTAGCAAGTGACTTGAGGGTGGAGAATCATGTAGATGGCACATAATTCATGCTGTGTTTAATACGCTCAAATGTTATTGTTAATATTTGGGTGAATCATAAATACAAAAGCATAAAATAATAAAATAAAAATAAATAAAGTTTACAACAAGTTCGGTTCAGTTAAATGAATATTACTTTTCCTCAACAAATTGTTAGCATATCAATTTTACTTCTATCTGCTCGAAAAAATCTTGAAAGTTTTTTCACCAAATTTTTTTTTGGGTTTCTATTTAACCACTGCAGCCACTTCAGCTGGGTGCAAAGAGAAAATTCTATTTAGCAAACGTTCATTGAACCACAAGTAAAAATAAAAATTAAATTTCCAAGCGGACGAATTTCTGACAGTTTGAAAAGCGTGAAAAATGCGCCAAATGCCAAATGCGCATGAAAAAAAAAATATCAAAAATCATATGAAGAACATCAGTAGGGGGAGTACGGTCCACTTATAGAGCATGACGAACTGAGAACGCACACGAAGTCAGTCAGTCAAACGCAACGTCGTTGTCAGTGACAGGCCCGCCAGGACCATATTAGTAGTGGGGGACGTTTATTTTCAAGGAAGTTAGAGAAACCGTTCTCAATAGTAAGCAGCAACGACGGCAGTAGCAGCAGCAATAAACCTAAAGGGAAATGTAATAAACGAGAAAATCTTGTACGTGACCAACCGCACTAAGGGTGTAGAAAACCACTTCGGTGGAGAAAAAAAAACAACAAAAACATTTTTTTATTTTCGAAGCTTAACACAGCAGCAAAAATTCAAAATATATTTAATCGATATTTGCCTTCACGGTAATTTTTTCTTTGCTTTATTTTATTTTATTTTATTTTTGTGCGCACTTCTTTTTCCTAGTCAGCAACCACCAAAATCAGCATCAACACTAAAAAGCGAAATGCGCCACTACTTAGGCACAATTTGACTCAAATAAGAATTTCACATTATTACCCACCAGAGACATAGTTCTATACGAAATCGATTGAACCTTTTTCCGATGAAAATTATAAAAAAAAAATTTATATAAAAAAATTTTAGTAAAAAAAAAATCAAAATCTCATACAGCACAAAAAACGAATCCCAACTAATCGTGGCCAAAATATCTGCCTATGCAACAATTTTTTTTTTGGTATGTGGATTTGCTACTTGCTGTAACCAACCAGGCAGGCAATACTCGGAAAAAAATATTTCGTTTGGGCGTTAAAACAAACATTGGATCTGATAAGCATTTCTTCAACAGCGGCTGCCACATTTACGAGGAAGTCACAAGTTGATGTTGGTCGCCGCACATGTTCAACTCGTATAGGAAGCAACATTCAAGGAGCAGCAGTACAGGGTGCTTAGCTGTCTTGATGTTGATCTGTTCTGAGTGGCATGCGCTCCACGATGAATGCGATGGCCGTTTGAGACTGAGTGTTCAGTAAGTGGCCTACGCCAATGGCGTGACACTAGACAACAACAACACAACATCGACAAGTTTAATTACTCGAAAAGCAAATCAGCAATCTGACAAAAAAAAATTGGCTAAATGGGCAAAAGGAACACCCAAGGAGACTTTTTTGTGGGCCACGAGTTACGTCGCACATAATCAGATTGATTTGACGAGGTTCATTTTGTGTGTAGCGAATTCGCCGAAAACAACAACAAACAAACAAAAACAAAACAACAAAAAAATCAGTTATTGAAGAAAAATGATAACTAATCAGAAGTGCTTAAAAGGCGCTGTAGGAATCTTATTTATTAGCTCTTAAAGGAAGAGTCTCCTAAGCCTTGGTCCATATTTGAAGGATGTCTTAGCAAAAGCCCGGCCAGCTCTTTTGAAGTACTTTACATACAGGCAAGCTTATTCATCGTAGCAATATTTTTTATATACATATATGTGTGTATAAAATATATGTTGCATCGATGCTGATACATCCAAATAATACCAACAAAACAAACATCAAAACAATAATACCCTCCGAGAATGAAGGTCACATTTAGAGATTTTAACTGATTGCTTAACGGAAAAGTAATATATTTCCTAACAGTTAGACTGCGGCAATCCAGGGTTACTATGTTCTGCTGCCATTTACGTACATTTGCTTTGGCCTGACGAATTTATGACATCTCGTGCTTTACTGTCATCGTATACGACATGTTTTCTAAGAAGGTTTTTAGAATTAAGCGGAGCAATATTTATTGTACCCGAAGTTATCTACAATTCTATGGAATAGCCCATGGAATCCCTTATTAATTAGTGGAAAAATATAGTATCGAATAAAATTGTTTGGCTTGCATAATTTTGGAAGCCAGAAGTTTACCCTAAACTCTAGAAATATTGTGAAATCATACGATTAAAAATGACAAGTGAATTTTGGTGTAGAACGCTAATGGATAAAGCAGATGCCTTTAATGATCATCTTTATGGGTCATCTATTCTATTGTATAAAATTCTATTATATAAAATTGATTATATTGTAATTGTATGTAACGCTTTGCCGCAAAATATACTGATACGATTTTATTAATTCTTTTTGTTTAAACAACACATTTGTGCTTAGAAGATACTGTATTAATTACTTTTTGAATTTTTTTAAGGAAAATATGTTTCTCCAGTATTAATTTTTTGCAAAACCACTGCAAAACCTCACTATGTTTCTATTACTATTAAGTGTTCGTACTAAGCATCAAAATTTCAAGTGTTTCAACATGAGATCGTGTACGTTTACCAGCAACAAAACCCAGCAAAAGTTTTATTGAAACCAAAGAGTACCTATTTTTATTTTTAAGAATTCATACCCTTGGAATAACATGTTGGTGAGACGAATTTTCCCTACCAAAAACTGCACCACCCGACTAGAGAGAGAAATTTTGATTTGCCGTTCAAGTTCATTTTACATAAAACTGTGATGCGACATTTTAATTGGAGTTCTCTATTAGATCCATCTCTCCGTTCGAAGTTATTCATTAAATTAAGAAATTAAACCGCCTGGTTAGTGTCCGATTTACAGTTGCGTCCTAAGCGAAATGTTCTAATCCTGATCTTCTTAGCCATTGAAGTGCTATACTTGGGGCACTTTCGCAGTGTAAGCTCTAAATCATTGTCCTTCAAAAAGATACAGCTAAAATGACTAAACAAATAAAATGAAAATAATAAACAGGAAGAGAAAAGAAAACAATTAAAGGAATTATCCTGCAATAAAAACGCGCATTTCACTGGATAAATTGTCATAAGGCGATTGTAGCAATTGAGACTATTAAACTGAAACACAATTTTAATAAACCATAAAAAAACACCAATGCGATACAAGAGACACAATAAAAAAAAATTAAATAATAAAAAACACAGTGGCCCGTCTAAATAAAGCTTTGGGAGAGGGGACAGTTTAAAAAGAGCACACAAGAAGGAAGCAAATAATGTAAAACAATTTAGAATTGTGCCAGTGACTACGATTTTAATTTAATGACCCGGACTTAGTCCTTGTAACGACCGCGAAGCGTTGACAATGACGACGTTAGAGCACGCTTCACCGCCGTAGCCAGCGCTGCGAGCTCAAACGAATCGATGGGTGGTGGTGTGGCGCTTACATTGTGCAATGGAAGTATAAAAAAAAATTAATAGAGGATTTTATGTAATGTTCAAAAATAAAATTAAAAATAAAAAAAATTATATAAAGAAATAAAGCGGAAAACAGGAAAAAATACAAGGAAAACAAATTAAACCATATGGAAAAAGGCGATTCGATGTCGTTAAGGAATCTGTGAATTAATTCGAATGACTTTTTTACGATATGTTTTTTGTCCGACGGAAATGTTCTTTTCTGAAAATGCGCATGGTCATCATTTTTATTTTATTGTATTACTTCTCGTTTTTTTAATAGTACTGTACAAACCTATTGAATGTTGTCACGACGTATAGAATCGTCGTATAAACATTGCCGTCATAAGTGGTTTACACGACATCGTGTAGTCAGAGCCCTAACCACAGGCAGTGTTGAAAAGTGCTTGGCTACCATTTTTTTTGGTTCAAGTGAATTAGCCATGCGCTTAGAGCCCTCAAACCACGGTAAAGTAAAGCGTTGCGGCAACAATTCATTTGAGCCACAGCGATTGCATGAAGTCGTAACACATAAATAGATAACTAATTTTTGAACGGCGGTGTGAGGACGCTTTTTTTCTATTTTCATTAAGTTATTTTTCATTGTTTTATTTTATATATATATATACATATATAATTTTTTTTTTAATGCGCGAAATAAATCAATAATAAAAAATGCACAACGAAACAATAGCGATTCTTCTAGACCGACTCGATCTTACCAACCTACGTCTCAGTGTGCTGCTGTTGGTGGTAAAGCCATCGAGACGAGTCGCAATTGTTTTTGGCCCAAAGGCAAAAAAAGTTTTTATTTTATTTTATTTTATTTTATTTTTTTTGCAGAAGGTCGTACAAAAATAAAAAAAATAAACAACAACAACAATATTCACGGTAGGAGATAAAAATGTAGCAAATCCAAACGATGATCAACAACAACAGCATCGGTTGAGGGTTGGAGTCGTTGGCGGCTTTTGCGATGGCAGGTCTGCGATTGGCCTCGGTGGCAAACTTGCATGGCTTCAGGCGCTGCAGCAACAACAGCAGAAGCGGCGGCAACTGCGGCAACAACAACAACAACAACAACTGTTGCAAATGTGATAAGCACGATGAGATATTTTGGGGCTGCACAAGACACGACGACGTAAGCAAGCAAGCAAGCAAGCAAGGAAGCTCATTGTTGGCATGGATACTACAACTTCTGATCATTCTACTCTTTCGGCTTGCACATTTTCGCAAAATTTATTGTCGATTCTTGCGCGTATCGACAATGCAACTGCTACTGGGCACAAATCGCCGTGCAGACGACTGATCGTCATTATTAGCTAAAAAAACAACAACAACAACATTATGAACATCATCATCGTCATCATTCTGTATGTCGTCGTTTTGTAACGTACAATATATATGAATGAGTGCATACATACCAGCTACATTTCGTCCGCAACGTTCTAAAGCATCTGTCTGCTCGGAATTGCAACTTGCAGCACTTGCTCGCTATCATAAGCAACAAATCGACAGCGACAGCGACTTCTGTGCAGATCAGTTGGCAGAACAGCAGCTTCTCTCCTCTGCTCTGCGCAAGGCTGCAGTTGACTGCAGCGACACTGCTGAGATTTTAATTTGTTCGCTTGCTGCTCCTGTGGCTTCTGATGTAGCTGCTGGCTGAGATACGACTAAGACTGCAGCTTCGCATCTTAACTGGATTTTGCACGGTGATGAAGTCATGCTCAAGTCAATACACTTTTTACACACCCTTCCACAACGACTGCTCTCTGAACAGGTTTTTTTTTGTATGTTTTTTTTTTTTGATTCGATGCGCATTTTTGATAACGCTTCGTGGCGTGGCTTTTGGCAGCTGTACTGCTCTTCGCCACAAGTCTAATGCACATTGATAAAGAAGTGTGGATTAATCCGTAACCGTATCTGTTTGCCTGTGCACATTACGTATTGGCATAAATTTGTGCAATTTGTTAAGTGAATTTTTTTGTAGCCAAGTTTGCTAGTTTGCTCAACTTTGGTGGCGCCTTTAGTTGAAATTGTTATCTGGATTGACAGAAACTTCTTTGCAGTTGAAGAGACAGCATTAAATATTTTAAAACAATCCTATAAATCTTGAAAATATATATATTCTTTTTAAGACTGACTGCTTGTCTTCATTCGCCGCAACACGTGTAAATCTTTGTGTGCACATATTCAAATCCAATTGTCGCATAGCAGCATTGCAATGCGAAACTATTTTCTTACAAATGAAATACTCAAACAAATATTTCCGTAACAGTCACAAACATCCCTTTCACCCTACTTTCATACTCACACGCACACACACACGCACATTTTACTATAAAGTTTTATGTGAAATTCAAACTAGAAAATGCTCTGCTCTGTGCTGCTTCTTATCCATCTATCCTATCCATAGTAGCGCCACCAAACAATAGATGTCACTGCAATGCCATTGATGTATCTACATACGTCTACATATCTATGTGTGTGCGTGTGTTGTGCCGTGATTTTCAAACAACTTGAAAATTTCCACGTTAACTCCGCTTGAACCAATTATGACAATGTTCAAGTATCTATGTGTGCTCATGCTCGCATGTCGCTTTGTGTGTGTTTGTATGTATCTATGAGTGTGCGTTTGAGTCGTTGGAATTCAAAGGATCTACAAATACTTTAGCAGTGCATATTCTGCTTCTTCTTTGCGTTTCTTTTGTTTAAGCAGTTTTTCTACCTTTTATGTTGCAAAAGTAACCCCTTGTACGAAATTGTTTGTGCTTGTTGTTGTTGTTGATTTTGTTGTTGTCATCACTGTTTGCTGAACCAATAAAATGGTTCAACTCTCTGATATTTAAAAGAAAAAAATATTTCGTCAGCAAATTTTCTTCCTTTTTCATTTTGTTTTTGTTCTACTTCAACTGCACTTTTCGCCACTGCTTCAGTTCAGTTCAGTTCAGTTCAGTTCACATTTGCTCGTACTTTCCTACAACGCCTTCAATGCGTTGCCAACATTTTTACTATGCCCCAGTGTCTTGTTGTGAAATCCTTCCTCTTCCTATTTTATTTTTATAATATTTCTGCGTTCTTTTTTTTATGTATCTGCTTTATTTGCAGTTGCCTTTTTAACGTTTTTTTTTTTGCTCCTACGTTCTGTTCATCGCCATCATTGAATTCGCTGACAAAGACAAACATTTCAGCCACGAAACACGAACGAAATTGTCAATATAACGCTTGACTTTTGAGTATTCTTAAACACCCAACCACCCATAAAGCTATACTCATTCAAAGGGTTAAAAAAACCGCCAGACACCCGCGTCATTTTGGCGCATCCTTGTTTGCTGCGAAATGTGCTGGCTATGCAAAACATTCGACAGCGCTTTCGATATCCTTTATTGCAATGAAAAGGTGTGATTTTTATGTGCTTACGCTGTCGATATGTTTTTTATGCGAATTCGTTTGTTGCTCAGATTTTTGTTGATTTTTATTTTTGTCGATTTTTATTTTGAAAGCTGTGGTATCTAAAAATTTCAGTAAATAAAACAGATATTCATATTTTTACGCGATATGAATTTCATTTTAGAAGCAATACAAATAAAATATTTATGGTTCAGTCACATTTGAAATGTATATTCTTGGTATGCTCAGAATGCATGCCCATACACAGACTAATTTCATCGCACCTCAAAGACGTTGTATCTCGAAACACACTCATTCATTCATAAGCGAAGCCAGCATACATCAAAAAATTCCAAATAAGCAACGACAGTCAATAAAGTAAAGCGAAACTAATTCGAAGCTCACCTGTTGAAGCAATTGAATTATTCATAATTTTTATTAATAACAGCGAGTGACAACACACATTGGACATGAAAAAAGTATGTGGAGAAAAAAAAAAAAATTATAACAACAAAAACGCTCAGCCGAAGAAAAAAACTAATTATTCATTATTTTAGCATAAAAAGTGATCATTTCGCGGCGCAGCGTGTCTTGTTGACTTTACTAGTTTACTGGGTCAAAAAATCCAGTTTATTAAAATTGAAATTAATACATACCGACGCCGACAGCGGCGACGACGAGCCACCGCAGCGCATAATAATTAATCCGCATAGTGTAAGCGTGCGATTTGTGAAGGCGATCTAGTATGGGGAGGGTTGAGCAGCAAGTTGAAGAGGTCCTTTGAGTTAGCCAAGCATTGCTACGCAACAAATGAACACATAAAATGAACATATAAAATGAGAGTCAGAAATCAAAAGTGTTAACGTCGGCTGAGACGAATTGGTAATGCACTATATATAGGTACGGAAGAGGAAAGCTACATTATACTTACATCAAGTCTTTCAGACAAAAGCAACAATTTTATACATGGATTGATGATAGGTGATACCAGTAACCCTAGAACATTGTTACATGATACTGACGACTTTTATATATGAACCCAAGATTTTTGTTTGATATATCAATAAAGACACTCCCAACATCAAGAACTGGTAGCAGCAGAATAATCACCCACATTATTAGACAAACAAACGATTTTCGAAACCAAGTGAGCCTCGGATATCCAAAAAGATGGAAGAGCCTTGTGGAGGTCCTATGCTTCCCAAGGTTGACTTACTAATTTTTTAGTGAAGGCTATACGATCCAGTAATACCAAACAAGGCCTTAAATATTTTAAAGTTACTTCTATTGTTCTAAAATTACTTACAAAAATTTTTCCGTATAAGAAATTATAGATCAAACCGTGGTTTTTTTTGGTGACATTAAACGTATTCCTAAGTAAACTTAATATCTGGTAATTTACCATATTTATCTGACGTAATATGTGCGCAAACTTCAATAAGTCTTAGAAATCTGCTTAAAACACTTAAAGTTGATCTTCACCACAAAATATAATGTGACAGAATTTAAACTTGAGAGGCTGATTTATATGGAGGATATAAGAACTAGTAATCGAACCATTTTGAAATGTTCAAGGTTCAAATATTGTTTATGGCTCTATACCGGAAATAATAATATTTTTCACTAGCAGATACCCGGCGCGTTGCTTCCTCATTTGCCCCATTTTTACTTTTTTGCTTTGGTTTGGATGTTTTTTTCCAATTGTTATTTTGGTGGCATAATTTTGCAGTTTTCTTTCTTTTTAAATTTAATTTAAAAAAAATTTTACCCACGACTTTCACGGTATACTAACGTACAAAACTTCACAGGATTGCTCGACAGGCTATGCTAGAGTTTCCCTATAAATTTCATCAAAATCTGTGCAGTAGTTTCGGCGTATATAGCGGACATACATACAGACATAGATCGATAGATAGATAACCACTCGATTTGTATGGATACTTCTCCTCTAACTGATCTGATCCGAACTAGTTTCAACAAATGTACAACGCAAAGTGTATAATTCTATTTCAGCAATTACAAAACTAAGTGGCTAATATGCATAAATTTTGTTATTCGTTCATCTTGAAGAGTAGCCCGATAGCTACTTAAATGTGTTACAAACTCTCTGACAAAGTCATATAACTATTCAAAAGTGAAGTGTATAATAATGCATAAAAATCACTAAAAGATACTCTAACATTGAGAGAGGTAGAAAAAAAATCGACTAGCAAACGAAAGTATAAATTAACATAAAATTAGAATTTGTAATTGTGGCGGCGCTTGCGGTAAACAGCGTAGCGAACAGAACGCATGCGCCGAGCTTAATTAAAATTCAACTGACGAGGGGGAGCAAGAAAAAAATCAACAAATCAGAAAAACAAATGCCGACTGAACATTGGAAGGACATCGAAGCTAGACACAGTCAGAGCTAAATTTCATATGGCAACCCCAAAAAGCTGAAGCAGTAACAGAAGCTGAGGCTGCGCGTGCGCTTTACCTTTGACTACAACCAACAAGCATCTCATTGTGTTGCGTCGCATCGCTTGCGTCCTGTTGAATTATTCAAAGCGATGGCCTCAACGGCGGGCGGCATCTACCTCAACAACGTCATAGCAATCGTCGTGCGCTTTTCGCAGTCGTCGTAGCACAGCAGTCGCAACTATGAATGTATCTCGTCGACTCTTTGCTTTTTTATTTTATTATTTTTTTTTTATTATGCGCATAATTTTTGACTTTTTACTTAATTTTCCTTTTTTGCCTTTTTTGTAAAATCTTCTTTTTTTCATTTGTCTTTTGTTTGTTGCTGCTTGAAAAATGTTTGATTCGGTTTGATGCTCATTTAAGGATCTTTTACTTTGGGTGTGACAAGAGGTGTTAAGCGATTGTTGTTGTTGTTGTACGTATACATAATGAAATCATTGCTTGGCGTTTTATGCTAATGAGACACATTAATATGCAATGACCTCGATACCGATCATGTAATTATGTTATAAATTAGGAATTAGCATTTTTATTTGTCATTGGGGAGTGAAGTGATATGACGATTGAAGTGTGTGCGTGTGGGAATGATGTAACATCATTTGTTTAGTGATTGAAATCAGTGCGCTATAAAATCCTTACTTACTTCAAACGACATTGACAAATACGAATTAATTTTTTTGTAGCCTTTTTTTGCATCTATTTTTAATTCATTTTCTTATCTCCATTTATATCTTCTTTCTCACTTTTGTAAATAGAGCCACTTTTTTGTAATTTCCTTTCATAGATTTTTTGCCGATACGTGAAATCGAAACTATTACAACACCTACACACACACAAATCCATACACAAATCGAATTTAAGATTTACCCAGCTCAACGGATATGCAATTTACAATGAATCTCGCGGCTTCGACCAGAAACAAATAAGAAGAAAAAAATGGTTTAAGGGAAATATAAGCAAAAACAATATACAGGAAATGTTGCCTTCAATATACACTAACATTCAGGACAACAACGCGACACGGCAGCCTGCCATGCTCGCATTTGCATGTGTAAAGTCATAAATAACGACATAAAGGACTAAAAATATGTAAAAAAAAACGTATAACTGCGGTAGCGCTACAGCACAACAACCATGTTAAGAGATAAACATGTAACTAGAACAGGACCAAAGCAAAGCTTATCAACCAGTTGGAAGAGACATAGCCGCACAAGAGCAACGCATTCTTACCGTTATGCTACACAAAAATGGCAAAGGTGTTGTATAGTAGTAAATCCAAAAAAATATAAAATGTATGAATAAAAAATAAAAGATAAAAATAAAAAAAATAGATAAACGAAATATAAATAGAAATGAGCAACGAGCTTGGCGTAGAAATTCATAAAATCCCAGTAACCGCTTCGGGACAGCAGCTGGTAAAAAAAAAAAGAAATAAACATTTTTAAATCAAATTGAATACAAGACGAGGTTCTAAAGTACACTACACTGTACAATGGATCCTGTTTGATTTGTCATAACACAGATTATGACAGATTCAATAAGATTCAATTTTCCGCTCTTAGAAGAGATTTTTCCAATGTAGAAACTACTGTCCAAGCTAATAGCAATCCTTAAGCATTAGCGATTAATTTGATGAGCTGACATGACTAATGGAATTAATAATTATAATTTATATGAAACAACTATATTATAATATAACTATAAAATCAAATAAAAAACCCAAATTTCGTGGCGGTGACTTTTTGACTTTTTTTACTTTATATAAATTATATATCATATCATTTTATATTATAGGCTTGTAATCTGAACTTTCTAGTCAGGCTTATGGTTAAAGCAGCGGTCTAGAAAATGCCTAATCTGGAAGACCATTTCTTGACTTGAATATGTGTTTACTTTTAGTTAGACGGAGTGCACAAAATGTATACAGTGTGTTGTTGTAATTACAATTCCATAATCTACATCCAAAATTTAACTACAGCACCCGACCGCTAAAGAATTAAAGAATTCATTAGATATAGAGCGAACTTTGTCGCATCGCGGGTGGCGGAGAGGAAAGCGCTGCTGTTTTAATCTAATTTTTCAATAAATTTCAATGAGACAATTGTCGTTTGTATTGTTGTTCTCGTTGATTTTCTTGTAATTGCGATTGAGAAAAATAACGCGAGCATATTTTGTATGCGAACAAAAATTTTTAAGACATAGTGTATGTACATACGTATGTATAATACGCTCACAGCAAATATTACCCGTTACTTAGACGTATTCACATAAAGCTGACTGTCCCCGACACAGACACATCCCACCCTTTTTGATCATTTTTAAATGGCTGGGTTCGTACAACGATCATATTAACGCCTTTTGATAGAGGCAATGATAGTAGCATAACCATTTTAAATTATTGTAATACTTTGATTAACATAATTTTTGAAGAAATTATTACGTAACCATTATTCATAAAGAACAGCAAAGTATGAGAGTAAGTAAAGCACGATTTTAGTAATGAAATTCCGAGGTTTAAAAATTAGCTATCGACTGTTCTCTTTTCCTTAACAATAACCAATAACTAGAACTTAACAGATTTTTAAGCTTTTGCAACTGATTACAAGATTTTCAGTTCCTGTGACAATTTTAAAAATTGTGTAGCTCAGATCCACAATAGTGACTTCCTAAGAGGTCAAGAGGGAAAAATATGTCTATAGATGAGAAACGCATAGGTGAAATAACTAATTTTTCTCCATCATTGTCGTATTTCTAAGAGCGTTTAGAGATTTCTAGCTGGTTTTTAACATACAACTTTTTAACAGAAGAAAGTAAAAGTGTTAAACTGGTACTTAGTAACACGTAAATTAACTAAACTGGCCTTTCAACTGGACACTGGAATAACTGCGTCTGTAGAATTTACTGATTTTTTTCTAGTCGAGTGGACAATTGTGGTTATATGTTTTTTTTTCGAATAGAATTTTTGTAGTCATCTTCAAAGCTAACCAGACGAAACATAATTTGTTATGGTTGTAAACAAATCTGGTCAGACACAAAGTATTCAGCAAGTTTATCTATTCACTCCTTTATAATATGAAATACTGAAAGAGGTACGTGAAGCAATCTATCTATATATATAAAATTGGCTGTATGTCTGTCTGTCCGCTATAGACGCCGAAACCGCTGGACCGATTTTGATGAAATTTTCAGTGAACCTCTAGAACAACCTGTTGACTAATCCTATGATGTTTGGTGCGTTAGTATAACGAGAAAATACATAAATAAATTGGATTATTTTTATAAAATCAATATTGCTTTATCAGTCTTCCTTTAAAAAGTATGTGAAATTCGAAATGGAAAGTCTGTCAAACAAAAATTTTAATTCAAATCGAAAGTTTTGTGCGCAACATTCGTCGTTAACAAATTTTTTTCTTCTTCAATGCAACGTAAATGGTTTATAAAAACTGGTGATTAATGTGGTTCATGCGACGATACTCAAAGAAAAATTCAAAGGTTCTTCTCATTCTCGTAGCTTCAATAAAGCAAATTTCTGAAATATTGGATTTTTGTGCTTTTATTTTATTTATTTATTTTTTTTCTTTGCTAATACCGGAAAGGGCAGAACAACGTCTGGCGGGCTATGCTAGTATAATAATATTTAACCTCTACACAAAAATTTCCAAGCTTGTTGCCTGAATCGGTTATACTTTCACTTTCTCACCCAGGGCACTGTGCCATAACTGATTGTTACCTCAGCTTGGTACGGTTCATAAAATATGCCACAAAAGTATCTCGAACCTTTTTGCATATCGCAAATAAAATTTGTAACTGCCCCCGAAAATTAAATAGAACAAGAAAGAAAAAAATCGTTAGAGTGTCAAAAAATAAAGGAACGGAAAAAAATGAAACGAATGAAGACGTAAATTTATAACACACCGGATACAAAAACGTAATAAATTAAATTTTCCGAGCGATTGTTCAGAGGAAGTGTAGAACACCTCAGGCAGCAACTGGGCGCAACGAAAAAAAAGAAAATGCAAATAGAAAAAAAATAAATAAAATAAACCAACAATGCTGCGAGCAACCACACAAATACCTGAAGCATTTGCATACACTGCACCGACTTTGCTTACACTCACACACATGCACACATGTTCTAGAGCTCAAATTACGCAAATCAAATGAAAAATACTTTATCGAAAGCAAATAGAATGAAAGGACTTTATTCGAAAGGAACTCGCGCAACTCTGTGCGCATAAATTAAGCCTTGCAAGGCAGTTGGCACCCATACGAAGCGACGCGCCTGTCAAAGGTGACGCATTTATGCATAAATTAACGATCAATAGAGACGCAACGCAGCATTTGCATCTATAGCAAAAGTAGCCTTAATCCTGCGCTATGCAAAAACGCACGCAGCAATCATTGCGAAAATGAAAAGCAGTCGAAGAAGAAGCAGAAGAAGACATAAAAAAAAGGAAATCAAAATCGCTTTTAAAGAAAGGCATGCGCAAACGAAAATTTTCTTCTTCGCCCCTTCTTCTGTCTAATAATAAAACATATTAGGGGCTGAACTCTGAGGCTGTGTGGCGCGCATGCGTAGCATTCGAATCGAGCCAAACATAACACGCACACGTGAAAGGAAATGCCAAAGGATACATGCTGTCTACAAGTCTTGCAAATAGCACAAAACAAGAACGAAGGCTCACCTTTCGCTCAAAGATTGGTTGAACCTGAATGACCCGAAGAACTCGCTTTCTCCCTCTCGCATTGCTTTTATTTCGGTATTTCACTGCTTTTGCCCTGACATTGTAGCCTTTACGACGACCAACATCTTCAGTGATTTGCATGAGAATAGCTAAAATTGATATTTGGTTTTGTCTGTGACAGCGTCATCTTCAGCGAACGCGTTGATCTCGAAAGGGGTAAGTTAAAGGGTGAGTTGCTTGGGTGCGCGTTGAGTTGCAATTCGATCGCACCGCCACACATTGTGAAAATTATGCATAAACAAACCTTTTTTTGTATTTTGCAATCTTAGGAAGTCTTCGATGATGAGTATTCAAATAAGGGATCGGTAGCGTCTTCACGCGGAAATAAGTCACACACACACACACATATACACACACGAACGAAGCAAAGGGGTTGTGTGGTGTTGTGTTGTGTTGTATCGTTTCGATTTGCCTATGCTGCGCAGATAATTCAAATCCTGGTCCTTCTAATGGGATGACATTTACAGGCAGACATTTCTTGGGCTTATGGCTTTGCATATTATTTAATTTTCTCAGCCTGCCAAAGCAAATGTGAACCTTTTGCCTTACGAAGGGGTTGAGGTTCGCTTTGCATATATTTTCTTTCCCATGGAAATTTCAGTGGTTCTGCTTCTTTCTAAGCACAAAAGACAACATTGATGAGTATTTGGAAGAAGCAGCAGCAGCAGTATCAGACAAAAATGATATTGAAGATGCAATCAACTATAATGAATTTAGATAACACTTTTTTTTTTTAAATTTTGTGCTACCCTTTCGCCACACACCCCTTTGAAAATTTGGTTTGTTTGCATGCGAAAAAAATTTAAATTAATGTTCCACAGAAAGGAAGTCACCAGAAGGAAGCCGATTTGAATGTGCGAAATTATGCGAAGATTCGAACGAAATGTCATCCTTTGCATTGTTCGATCGTCTGTCTATCTTTGGTAGTGGGCTATCAATAAAGATAGATAGGAAAGCAAGCCTTTCCAGACATTGATCTTTGCAATTTTTCTTTCTTAGTTATTCCTTTTTTTATTTCTTTCGTAACGTCTTTTTTTGCATAGCTTGAAAAAATGTTCTCACGCTTTGCATTTGAAGTGATCTATAAGCTTGGCATATTTTTGGTATAAAAGTTAGTGTCTCTTGAAGTGCAGTTGGCAGTTCATGGATGCTTTTGCATGCGTTTAGATACAATTTGTGGTCTTTAAGAAAGAAAAGTATTTAACCTTTGATGATATTTTGCGCTTTGATCTACAAAGACTATATAAATCAAAGCTCTACAACTGAATACTGTCTATATAACAAATGCCTTCAGTAGTGAGTTGCAGAAATATTTTGTATGAAGCATGGACTGCCTTGCCTAATGGATATAAGAACTAATAGATTAGGATATTGCAAGAGTTTGAGCGGATAGGACTTTTTGAGATAGGCCAGCTTTGATTAGGCGGCAATTAAGGTCCCTTTGGATGTCTGGGTTTGACATGCATGAAGAAACAGCTGTTATGTGGTTTTTTAGTTTCTTCTATGAGATTTGGGCTTGTGTTCCGGTAAAACTGAGTTCCATAAACGCAGTTTAGCTTCATTACTCTGTTGTATAATACAATAACATGCAAAGACTTAAATCTTGCAATTAGGAGCCAATAAAGAGGCTGTGCTTGCAGTCCCATTTGGACATTTTCGGTTTCAACACGGGTAATGGCCTTTTTTCTTGTATTCGTCAGTATTACACAAACTTGTGTTCAACTAAAGCTAAGAACCGCATGCCCATTACTCTGTTGTATAGAGGCATGTATCTTGGAATTAGGAATCAATAAAGGAGGTATGCTTTGGAGTTGATCGGCTTCTTGCCAGGGAAGTCGTCTAATCAGATGGACGCCAAGTTATGTACCTTCGGTTATGAGTCGCACAACAGAATTTTTAAAATTGATAAGTTGACAGTTACTCCTGTTCAAATTATATGTAATCTATTTACATATCAAGGGAGTTATATTGTTTTGAATTAAATCGGGCGTAAGTTTGAGTGGAAAGTTGGTTATAAGTAATTCTGACAGCCACCGTTGGAGGCTTATGTGAGAATAGCATGTGTCCTTGTCCACCTTTCAGACATCTGTCTGAACCAAGCAATATATGATATTGTACAGTTAGACAGCACAATATTCAGCTACGCACTATTGAGTTCACAGACTGGTGTATTTTGAAATTAGTTCCATATGTCTCTCTTATGTTTGTTGGTAGAGAAGGAAATACGTGACTAAGCATAGCAGAAGGATTTGAAGTGATTAATAAAGGTTGTTGCCATTTCTTCGTTAGATCGAACTCAAGTTCCAGATCAAGAAGACTTTGATTAACTGAAATGATTTTCTGCTGCATGAATCACGAACTTTGCCTATTAACCCTTTTTCGGCGTTCGTGGTTGCCACCAACGAAATCAGAAAAAATCGTAGTGTGGGTGCATTGACATTGTATGACAAGTGAGAAGTGTAGAGCGTGACTTGCAGAAGTCTGAGCAAAGGGAGTTTACAGAGCGAGCGAGGGTACAAAAGTCAAACAGAACAACAAAACAAATAATAATTTAAAAGGTTTTGTTGACGTTACCAATTGTTGACTTTAGCGCGAACGCGAGAACACAAAACAAAATTCAACTGAACTCAAACTCAACTCGAACTCGAATTCAACTCAAATGTTGTACTGAATCCCCACACCTATGTCATGGCCATTTGGCTTCGTTTGTATCCTGTCGCATCCTGCCAAATGAAGTGGTGGCGTGGGTGCAAATGAACAAGTGCGAGTGAGTGCGAACGAGTTTGAATGTGGTTCATTATGATTATTTGCGGTGAAATTTGTGGCATGAATTTTGCTACTTCCTGTGCTTCTCTTTTTTTTTTCAACAAAAATTTTTGTGTCTATATTTGTTGTTGTACTTATTCCTCCTACCTATACTGTGGGGTGGTTGTGATTTACGCGCACTGTGCAAATAATGATTTGATACGGAAAGGATTAAAATTAAGCAAAATTTTGCTAGATTTGTGGTTGCAGAGTGATGAGCAATGAAATCGATTTAATTTTCTATTATTGTTGGCTGTGTAGACAAAAATTTGTATTTAGCTTATTTATTAAAAATTGAAATAATAAAATAAAATGAAATAAATATATGAAAATGCGGCTTGCAATGCAATCAAAAGCTGCCTGCGGGTCATGAACTTTAAAGCGTGTGCTGTGACTCAGGGAAGAGCAAAAAAATGTTTACAAAAAAAAATTAAACAAAAATTTATGTATATAAAAAAATAAGAAGGCACAAAAATCATGTGCTTAGCGGCTAAAAGTCGCGTACTAATTTAACGGCTGCGACGTGTTTAAGTGTCGGGCGTTAAAAAAGAACGCGATCGATGTGATAAGCGCGGGTGTTGCTACAACAACAACAACAACAATAATAATAATAAAAACAACAATAAGAAATAACCACAAACAACTAAGACAACAGTGTCTGAGCTCTAGCAAAGAAACAGACTGACTGGCAGACAAATGGACAGACTAAATGAACGCAGGAGATTACTCAGTGCGCGCATCTTTTAGACAATGAAGCGCAAGAACTCAATCAAAGTCGTGGCGCTCCAAAACAAAACAAAAGAGAAGAGAAAAAAAGACAAAGTAGTGAAATTAAAAAGGAAACAAGCCAAGTTATTAATAAACAACGCAGTCAGCAATTACAGCACATACACACATACAAACACACACTTTTAGCCAACGCTACGTAAACGAAAGCTTACTTACTGGCTCGTTTGTGGGTGTTTTACGCACCCAGCTAGGTGTAAATCATGATCATGTCAATCATGGTAGTCTTCGTCGCAAGCCCACTCAAACAAAAGCACCAAGCGCTTGACTGGATACCAAACCTCAAACGAACCTATCCTTTTTGTAGCGCACGCGCGCACACCTTCGTAGAAAAACAAAATAATTCACTTTTCATTCATTAAGCATGCAACAAAAACAAACTAAAGACGATAAATGTTGCTTCAGAATGGTGTTCATAATGATGAGGCTGAAATTTTCGCAATTTTCGTAGGACAGACAGTTGAACGCCACAGGAAACACGTTCACAATGTGCGTAGACCAAGTTAAGCAGTCAATGAAGAACCAACGAGCTCTGCCAGTTTAAACAAAAAAGTATTACTTAATGATATCCGCAGTTTCAGCATCATTATCAATAACATTATTATCATAATCATCATCATTATTATGTACATCATTTGTTGCAGAAAAGTAAGCCACACTCGCCTTGGTACGTTGGATCAACGTAGGGCTAAGCTTGAGCGCAACAATTTTTGTACAGATCCGATGCATTTTTACTCTTTGTTTTGTATACAAGCATATACTCTTCAAGTACAGTATTAGTATTATAATTTTGTTATGAAGTTGGTCACATATCATACACTGCACATTTTTCCTATATTAAACCGGGCACTTATCTGCCAGTATGTTATAGAAAACCTTAAGCATAAGTCTAGTCAATAATATGACATTGTTGTGTACTCAAAGAAAGGCCCCCTAAGAAGGTAGCAGTAGCCTTCATCTAGCAGCTTCATAGTCTAGTCTGATTGTATTGTCTAGTGTAATATATATACTCGACATTATTTATAATAATACAAATGTGTCATGCAGTTTACTGCGACTAATGTTATCCGAAAGAAAAGGTCTGTAAGAAAATTAAATCGGGGTGCCGCTTGCAGTGTATTACAATTCTGCTATTGCCGAAGTAAATTTTTTTTTTCTTTATTTTCGCGCGGCTCCAGCATTATGAATGAGAAATAAAGGGAACCGTGAATGAAAGCTGGACGAGTCTGCGAGCGAGGTTCAGCATCTTAGCTGCTGGGTTAGCTCACAGACTCAGTTCATTCATGCGCCAAATATACAAGCTCAGTGGGCTGTAATCTCTATGTGTGTGTGTGTTATGTGTGTAATCAGTCCACGCAATAAAATTCTTTGCAAACTTGCCGTTTAATGCTCGAAAATGTTATTGTTATTTTTCAACATTGTCGTCTCTGTCGTCGTTGATGTTGTCGATGCGATTTTTTTCGATCTTTTTTTTTTGCTTGTTTTTGTTGTCGCTGACTTTTTGAGTTTTGACAGTTTTCGAGGCGTGTGTAGCTATACTTTTCTTTGCTCTGCTCTGCTCTGCTCTGCTCAGCTTTGCTGTGCTTTGTGTGCCGACGAGGCTGCACGTCGTTTTATAATGTGTTTTAAGAATCATATCGATTGCGTCTGCGCCGTCAGTTCCAAAGCTTGATGTTTGCTTCTCAGTCAGTCAGTCAGTCCGTCACTGAGCCAGTTGTCTGACATTTGATGACGTTTTTGCTTTTTTCTTTCTTTTTTTGCGCGTTTTAAGCAAAGCACAATTGGCAAGCCTAAAAAGCTGTCAATTAAATAAAATGTTGGCTTTTGTTTCATTTTTGTAGGATTTACACAAACAGCGAACTGAATTCAATCAAAGTTAGCACATAATCATATTGAAAGTTCTTAACTTGCAAGCAAGTCTAGCTTAGACACTTAAAGCCAAATGCATAGCCAACTTCATCTTCATCTTCAGTCAACTGCGGTTCTTATCACATATTCGTACCAGCCCGATTCAAAAGTATGTCAAGCATTTCATGCCCGCGTAATTTGCATTTAATTAATCACCAAAGACCACAAAAAAGCCATAACTGTTACAAGCCAAAAACAAAATAAAAAAAATTTAACAAAAAAAAAAGGCAAGCAGAAGAACTCACTTCCACCTCTACCAAATACGGCAAGGTGCGCCGCGGCCTACTATGTTGACATTTTCAACTGACTGAATGCCTGCCCATGTAACAAACTTATTGCGAGCAGTTAAAAGTCAGCGGGTTCCAACTCAAAAAACACCTTGCCATAGCGCTGGAAAATGAATGCTTGCCCGTGTAACCGCGTTCCGCTGCCTAAAACAATTGCGCGCCTCTAAGACTACCATATACTCGTGTGTATGATCAACTTCAGACAGACAGGGGTTGCTGCCACCACCGTAGCGAGTTACTTGCTGATAACAAGCTAAACACTTCAAGCATGCCTTCTCCCCAAAGTCGCGCATGTTTCGGCCGAATTACATACACTTGGCTGCGAGCGTTCAAGGAGCGTCAGAACTACTACACAAATGTGCATAATTAATGAGCTTTTTATGGTTTATTGAACTAGACCGTGCGCGTAGCGAAAAAAAAAAGAAAAGGTGTAGATAAACTACTGACAGGCACTCGCTCAGCTCGGTTTTTATAAACAACAATTTGGTGGCCGCATCGAAATCGCTCCGTTAAACATATGACCGCGCAGACGGTGACGTTGTCAATCGGAGTTATCCACGTATCGCTGGCTGTTTGGCATTGTTGCGCTTCGCTAATTTCACAAAGGAGCTCTTGACACGAAATTTATGGTTATTATTTTACACATATCACAGGGGTCTGAAAATTAGTGTCCAGGGTAAAGGCGCACAGGCGGTTAGAACTACAATTTCATTTGACCTGTACTTTTGTCACTATGCTCTGCGGTTACACTTTACGCTTCTACGCATCTATGTAAATTGAGCGTGTCCAATGGTTCAGTGTTACAAGGCTAATTGGTTAATGGAACATCATAAAAGTTATGATTTATGTATAGCTGGGGCTAGCTAGGTATGCCAAAAATTTCTTTGATTTCATTAATTAGAAATAGTAGTTCCCGGCTGTGATGTAAGACTGAGAAAGCAGCCGAAGCATGGGAGAAGCCGCAAAGTGCATGCTCAAGTGATTTCTGTTGGGTAAAAGTACAGTCAGACTTCCCCAGAGTGAATCCTCATGGCAACCAAAAAATCACGTATTTGTATAGAAAATTCGTTTAACAAAAATTATGTGTACTTGAAATGAATTTATAATATGAAGAGCTTCGTTGTATAGAAGTCCGTTATAGAGAAAATCATCTGTATTAATATAATTATCATTTATTATCATAAACGGGTCATTTTTCTTTGAACGTTCATCGACCAAGCAACTCAATTGGTGAGAATATGTAGAAAGTATATGCAAACAAAATCTATTAAAATCAAACTGGAAGAGAGTCATCAAATTTCAGAAATTCTTTTACAGGAAAACCCATTGTTTATAAGTAATAAATGCTATTTGTGGAGAGCAGGGAATAACTTGAATACAAATCAAAGCCAGGACGGCCTATAGAAGTGGTCGCTCCAAAAACTATTCAAAAAGTTTGAAAACTGTTAGTTTGGAATATGAATCAATTAAAGAAGAATTTTAACCATAGTATCTGACACTATTTTTAAAATTATTCAACGCCATTATTTATTATCCTTGGCATGACTACTATTGAATTTGGTTCATCATTATGAGTATAAGCACGGCTCCATTCCAAGAAGAAGAAATTTAATGCAGTTGGTACTCGACGTTAGTATTAACCAGAGCATACTTTTACATAAAATGTAGTCACCGAAGACAAAACATTAACATTAACAACCAAAGATGTTTTGCGAGAGTCATTCTGGAACTCACTTCATATGACCATTATCTGTTACTAAAGTAGTTAGTGGATAAAAAACGATGAACAAGTAAAAGACACAGATCCGGCTTACCCTTCTTTACTTACTGCAGTTGACTATTGAAATAGAATCATAAATATTTATACATCATTACACACCTTCTTTATAATTTCGTGAACTTAGAAGCGCTTTCTCGTATAATCTATAAACTAATTAACACGAACCCTAATTCATAAATAGCCATGCTAATTACAACTCGACTACAACTCTTTAGTCAGAGCGTCTACTAAGCAATGTGACTACTGAGAAGCACATTAAGATACGAATAACACATAAAAGATGCTAAAGCCAAACTGACTGCCGCATAAATCGTCACCAGCGTTATCTAGAAGTCCGTTATAGGGACGTTCGACTGTATTGAAGCCCCTTTTCGTCATTAAGCGTACAATATATATTCCCACACTAATTGGTTAAACGGGCGACACAAAAGTATATCAAATGCGAACTACAATATTTATTTCATTAATTAGAAATGATATATGATTAAGAAAACCTCTGAAGCGCAACAAAGCGAGACAAAAACTGCAAGCCCAAGTATCTTTTTAACTCCAAAAATCCTTACAGACATTTACATTTACATGTATTTGCTAAAGTCGTAGGTAAATTTTATATAAAAATCAGTGAACCCGAAAATCAAGTGTCAACAAGCAGTTAGACAGACAGTGGAGATATTACACACGTACTTCAACTTAACCACACATATCTGTATATGGTTATAATAATGCTGTTAAATGTTTTATGCCCTGTTGATGAAAAAGTATTTAAAGATAACCATAAAAACCGCAAGAATCACACCCGATACAAGTCCGCAGTCAATTAAATGTGCATGTGTGTTTGTATATGTAGCGTGTGTGTGTGTATGTGAGTATGCAAAATGGCAACATGGTCTGTTAAACACAACCAAAACGACACACATATATAGTGTGTCAGTGTAGGCAGTTAAAGACAAAGACACATTGATAAGCACACCAAGCGAAGCCAAGCCATGTCAAGCCGACAAATGCTAAAAGATACAAACCATAACAGTAACAACAATGAAAATGTCCTGTCTGCTTGCTTACGAACACTTATCAACACTAAAGCATCAAGTTTAAAAACACTCAAGGGGGCATCTCAACTGAACTCCTACCCCGGCCACAACGACCGTATCTAAACTATCATCCACCAAAAAAGAGTCACTGACTTTGTAGTAGGCGTTGTAGGTGAAAGGGTTCAACGCAGACAATCAAAGCTTGGTTGAAACAGGGTACACGATAGACTGACTGCACACACAGCGCCCAACTTCTTGTTGTCTGAAGTTTATTTATGGAAAAATAAAATGAAATAAAATGATGAGCAGAGAGCGAACGAACAAACGAACAAACGAGCAAACGCACCAGCACCAAAACAGCGTTCGCTCAGCCTCACCGAATTGGTGCACCCATGTAAGGGTTAAAAGGGGTTGTCATCGTTTGTGTTGTGCATGAGATATGGTATGGCATTTTGTTGTATGAAGTTTTTTGGTTGGATATGCGCAACGATTTCATTTACTCGCCCCCGCTTTGTGGGTGCAAATTAATTTCAAAAATTTAACGAAATTAAAATTCAAAATTCTTCTATACTCGACGCTCTCATTCAAAGTCGATGCTTTGATTGTCGACTGTGTCTAATGTAATTGTCTGATATTGTGGCCTGCTTTGGATGGTTTGAGGTGGCAATATAGGGCGTGTGTAAGGCGCTCCAAGGCATGATTTACACTTGCTCATTAAGCGTTTGATGCTGATAATATTTGGCAGACAATAATGAAGTTCTGTGCAAAGCACTCGAAAGGGTGTAGAAATATGCCAAAAATAAGGGTTACAATTATTAATTTTAATTGCAGGGAATAAAAATTATTTTTATCATTATTAGTATTATTTATATATTGCAGCATTTCGCCGTTTTATAACCACTCATTATATAACTGTATCTGTTTATGATTTCCAGTGAATTTTGATATGCCAAGAAAATGCACTGAGTCGTCTGAGTTTTTCTTCAGCTACAACTCACTTCAAAACGATTGCTGACTGCCACAGAGTTTTGGTACAATGACCAAAGCAGTGGCTTGGCGACAAAAGGATCTCTCTTACGCACGTACGCTTTTCAAAAGAACACTGTTTGTGGACATCATGGAAGCGCGAGCGCGCGTTGGCGACAGGAAGGGACAAGCCTTAAAGCAACCTTTTTTTGTGCTTACCAAAAATAAAAAGCAATCGAAAAAAAATTATATACAAAAGCAAAAACTTAAACGCAAATGTGTGTGTTCTTCTTTTGGCGTAAGCATTGTTGAATTGAATTGAGTTTAGCCGGCAACAGTGGCAGCTAAAGACGACAACGAAGACGAATCGTACACAGATACAAAATTGTCTACGTGTGTTTGTAACCCGCTTAAAGTCAACGCTCCTTCTGTGGCAGCACGCACGTTTTCGATTCAAACAAACGTACACAGAGATATCCGTACATTCGTATCTGACATTTGTGCTGCTCCCTTGCTCGCTCCACCGCCCGCGCAAACAAAAGCCTTTAGCCGTGGCATGCCACGCAGTCGCAAACACAAACGCAATCGCAGCACATCGCAAAGCGATTACGAGCCGCAGCCCAAACAGTTGATCACGTTTGGCGAAGGCTTCCGGTTGATGTGATGTGATGTGATGTGTTGTGTTGTGTGCTGCGATGTGTTGTGTTGTGTTGTAGTCGAAGTGAGCGAACGAACCAGCAATCCATCCAACAATTCATTCATCCATCTATCCATACCATATATTCGTCTAACCAATCGAGCGACGAATGAATATACGTACGAACCTTTGCGTAGTGAGCTGAGCCTAAACGAGAGAGAGAATTTGTTACGTTGACGACGGACACAAAAAAATAAAAAACAAAATAAGAAAAAAAAAACATTTAAAAAATTATTATAAGAAATCGGTAAAAAAAAAAGTGGGGGCAGCAGACAAAAGTGGAAATGTTGGGGAAAAAAACATTAAAAAAGAAATTGAAAATTGACTGCGTCGGCGGGCGTACTGCGAGTAGCTGAAATTGAAGCGCATCGCTTGGACTACGCTACGTGTTGATGACATATTCCGAACTGCCTCCCTTCTACCCTTCTATGCCATGCTTTATGTTCTTCATCACTCTATTGTATACAGCGGCAGTTTGTTCTATTGCTTAACGTCGTGGGGAAGTCATAAATTATGCGCATCGTAGCTAATCACAGCAAAACGTTGGCAGCACAAGCAAACAATCTGAGCGATAAGCGAACTCTGAGTGTAACCAAAGTAGTCACAGTCATAACGATGACCGATTTGATGTCATTTTACAATGTGTCGAATGTCTTGCATATGAAGCGTTTATGAAGCTACAAAATTTTGCAAGTGGCATATGAAAAGGGTTTCGGGGCATACACTATGCGCTCCGGGCAAACGTAATCACAAACGAGGGTCGCTTATGTGACCCAAAAATTTTTGGGGTTAAAATTACTCCCAAATGTGTACTAGTCATAATTTAATGTTTTTTATTGGCGTGTTTATTGTGTATGTCCTTTGCAACGCTCATCTATTCAAAATTGTCATTTTAATGCTTAGGGCGGATCAATCAGGTAGAGATTTATTTTTTTTGAGAGTTTTTGCTTCCACGCGCCTTAGTTTTGGCTTGATTTTTATTGATAAGTAAAGAAATGTAGACTTGAATATAATGGGGACTTTTCACTATCAATTGTGATGGGAAAGCAAATGCAAAACGCCAAAAAAAGAGTTATCTTCCACAACTGACGACTAACAGCTATGAATTGAGGTACTAGTTGCTCTCACAGCCTAAGACTATTTAGGGTGGAAAGAAATGCCAAGACAAAGTTACTGTTTTGAGTATCTTGTCATATCTAATTATTTTTTAAGGATGAAGCTATTGAAGAGAATGGTTTGAGGAAGTATACGAGGTGCGGCTATTAAATCAGGAGACTGAAGCCCAGGTCGCCCCTCCATGACAAAAACGAATAATAATATTAAAAAAAAAAAAAAATAGGTAATCTGATTAGATCTGACAATCGGTTAAGTATTCGTGTGATTGCTGAAACTCTGGGAATTGGTAAAGATTGGTCCGAACGGAACATTTTACATAACAACTGTCACATGCAAAAAGTTTGTGCCAAATTGGTGCCTCAAATTCGTATAAGAAGCTCAAAGAAATGTTTGTACTGACATTTTAAATGGCATCGAAAATTACCTAAACTTCTTGGAAAGGATAACAGTGTATGAGGAATCATGCTTTTTACTTAAGAACAAGATGTAAATTCACTGAAACTGTGAAAAAGAAAGCAGCACGCGTCCTGATGGAGTTGACAGAAGAAGACTTCCAAAACTGTGTCGAACAATGGATTATTCACAAGGGCGTGGTTTATATTGAAGGTGATATCAGTAAATATATATCAAATCAAAATAAAACGTTTTACAGCGTCAGCCTCCTTATTTAATAGCCACACCCCATATATTGAGCTAAAATGAGACTTCATTGAGAAAATGTTACTGCATTATAGAAGTAAAATAGTCTTATTAAAGAGCCCTCGTATCAAACCAAAATTCTTATGCAGTTAAAGTAACTCTCGATAAAAATAAAAAGAAACTGTCATATGAAGAATGATAAACGCCCCCAAATGTAAAGTCTCCAAAGACGCGCTCCTCTTATTGCCGGAAAATAGTTGGACGTGCGTTGAACTTTGGACGTTGGTTGTGTCTCTGCCATGCCATGTGCCACGTTATGCCAGAAATGTCAAACAACTTAAAGAATCATTTATCATTTTGAAGAGCGTACCAAACAACTTTAAAAAATGGCAGAGAAAAAGAAATACGAGAAATAAAAAAAAAGAAATTGTTTTTATGCACGGACTACAGCACAAGGACAAAAGTGAGCAATGCCTTTTTGGCATACTCGCAGAGCAAGCAAGCAACGGTTGTAGGAAAGTTGTGACAACAGCACAACTGAAGCTGAAAATTGGCGCAAATATTCAGTAAAGACTTTTTTCGTGTAAATTATTTTGCATAATTTGGCATTTTGAATGGCAACGACGTTGGAGACGACAGCGTTGAAAGACATAAAAACCGACGACCGAGAAACATGACCTACAGCAACCAACTGCGCCTCAACAAGTGTCTCGGTCATACAAACTCACAAGCACAGTGACCGACAGAGAGAGAAAGAGAGCAATGATGCATAAAAAGGCGTGACAACGAGAGTGTTCGAATCCATAAGTCAATTTTCAAAAATTATGCAAAATTATTTAAATATCAGCATGGCGGCATTCAAAATCAGGCAACAACAACAACAACCGCAGCAGCAGCAGCAAAAAAGCAAAGAAATGGCGTAAAAGCACGAAGAGCATAAAAAAATTACCGCCGGAAATAGCAAACAAAACGTAATGCGCTGCTTTCGGCAACGTCGCATAATCAACTTCCGACGTCGCTGTTAACGGCAGCAGCGACGTCGTACTTTTGCCAAAAAAAAAACTTGCCTGCGAGTCTCAAATTGTATGCAAATCAGCAAGCAAAAAAGCAGAAGCCCCACATAAAACGCTCACGTCACGCATTACTCGTACACTTTCAACGCTACCCCACACTCAAACAGCCAGCCATCCTGCAGTGCCAGATCAGCTGACGTTGACTGCGCTGCAACTGTATTGGAGAGCGTTGTCTGCCGCCTTATTTGCGCGCCAAATTTTTGCATAAAAATGCGAGCGAACGCAAAAACTTTTTAAACACATTTTTCTCATTGCTCCTGAGTCGGGCTGAGCTAAGTTGAGTTGTACTTATTTTCGCATTTTTACATCGATTTTGCATAATTTTTCAAGGTCGCAGTGTAGCTGCTTATGTTGGCGCTAGCACTGTTGCTGCCACTGTCGTTGTGGTGTTGCATATATTAGCATGCGACTGACTTCGCATCGTATCAGTAACACATGCAACCAGACTATGGGGACGATGACGGCAACTGAGAGTTGAAAACAGAAAACAGACAACAGACAACAACAAAAACGAAGCAAACTTGAACATTTGAATATTTGCATAATTTTCACCGTTACCCGTCGTAATCTTTGCACAAGAAAAGGCTGCAGATACAAGAGTAGTACATAAATGAGTTGTTAATATTAAAGTATGCCCACAGGTGAAATATCTCAATTGCACTTTTAGTTGAAGTTATTAATTTTTGTTGTTTGTTTTTTTTTTTTTTGTTGCATTTAGTATTAGTTTTGCTGCTCATTAAGCTGCCTCATTAGGGCACTAAAGTAACCCTTGCTTAAGTGAAAAAGAAAATTAATAAATAAAAAAAATCGAAATACTACAGTTAAAAATGCAGCAGTTAATTGCCATTTCTGTGAGTACCAATCAGAATACTTACTTACTTACACTATGAGTACTTTTTGAGATCATATAGAACTCAGTCAGTGAGCTAACTAACGTGGATGTGGTGACTGTTGTTGTTGTTTGGTAAACATTGGCTAGAGAATTCGCTCCATGACAAAACATATAATTATCTGTATCCAAGGCTGATAACATCTGCTACTTCGACTTTCAGCAGCGAGAGATATCTATTGCATTCTATTATCCCTCACAAAGCATAATGCTTCTAACAAATTGAAACTTGACAGATTAAGTTTGCTCTCGAGTCGCAGTTGCCAATAAAATTTGTTCTTAATCAAATATTGTATGATTCAAGCTATTGCCATTTAAGCTGTTTTTTATACACTGTATTTAAAGTTGTATTATTTTGTAGAAATGCTCGGTCCTAAAAATATAGTACTCAAACAATTACTGAATAACTACTTCTAGTTCACCCTTAACGCTCGTCTAATCTTAGGAACAATAATTTTCCTTTTCTTTATACTCGTATATAAGCGTGGATAAGCGACCCTTCACTACCTGTGATTTTTTCACTGAATGAAAAATCGCAAATATCAACTGCCATAGGTTTTCAAAAAGAGCAGTGATTTCAATGTTTTCAGTGATTTTAGTTATCTCAGTGGTTACAGTCATTTTAGTTTATTTTAGTGAATATTGATGACTTTAGTGATTATAGTGATTTCAATTATTGAAGATTTCAGTGATTTTGGCGGTTTTAGAGATTTCATTGTATTTCGGTGTTTTAGGTATATTCTTTGGTTTTGGTGATTTTCGTTTACAGTGATTTTGCTGATTTTGGTATTTTCAGTTATTTTAGTGTTCTCAGTGATTTAAGGGTTTTAAGTGATCAGAAACTACTATCGCAAATCACTCGATAAAATGACAGTGACTTCCAAATAACAATCACTCAAGTCACTGATATCGAAAAATCTCAGTATAGCTCATCTCTAGTTTCCTGTGTTAAATTACAAAGAAAGTCAAAAATCTGGTGGTCTATGTGTTTTTTGCTTCCAAACTCGAAGGTAAAGAAATAAAATCAACCTAATTGCTGTAATATGAACGTCAACATTTTCATCTTTTTCAATTTTTTATTTAATTTTTTTTCTTAGTTTTTAGTAGAGCGACAAGTGTTTACGATCGAACTAAAACTGCAGCTGCAAACTTGTAGTCTGAGTCGTTTGCATGGCTGTGTCTTATTGCACTTTTCACAATAGGGTACAAGAACGAGTCTTTTAGTTTGGGCATGGGTTTTGGCATTAGAAAAGACAACGTGAAAATAATCTAAATCGTATCTAAAATTGTAGCCTAAAATATGTAAAAAATTAATGAATGGAATGAACCAGATTTTGCAACCCAAAACTTGGCATTAATATCGAGTCCTATCTAAACGCACAATCTAAGAGATCTTAGTCTATAGAAGCTGAGTCCCAGAGGACCTACAATGTCAAGCACTCTCATGTAATCTCCGTGATCGGCTTAAGATACTATTTTTAAAGTTTTATAATTATAATATTATATGTTGCGTGAAATTTCCCGACTTAGCCGGATCCACAGTATGTAATGTGTGCATCCGCAAAGCGGACTAGAGTCAAACACTTCGTCATTAATGTGGGAGAAGTAACAGTGGACAAAAACGGAAAGTTCTGCCTGCATTGTGTGCGCTCTAAAATATGAATTGGTTGGAGATGGCCATAGATTGGATTGGAATTAGAAGCTTCTGTTTTTGTATAGAAATATGAATTCCCGCCGGAGGAAATTTGTATGACTCTGCATCCTGTGTCGGTTAGGAAACGCAGACCCTATTCTAATCGCAATTTGGAAAACCGTCACAAGTCGCAATTTAGTCTATTTTCTACTTTTAGTCTATATTCTACTGTAATATTCTTTATTCACTACTCTTGGGAACAAAGAGCCTCCACAACGCCTTTACGTCTCCTGGGATGTCTTTCCTAGGTTGGCAGACTTAATTGCATTTAAGCTAAGCTAAGGATGTACTCTAATATGAAGAGTATCTTATGTACAGTTTCACCGAACTCAACTTCTTTCACGTTTTTCTGTTCACTGATATCTGTTCGCGTGTTGTTCTTATTGATATCGGCAGTGCTGCTGTTCATTATTAATGCACTGCTTTACCGTTGTTCTAATAGCATGGAACCTTGTAAATGTCGAGTTTGGAATTTTTTTGCGACGCACAACAAGCAAACTTGCCCCGAACGCATACCCCAATACCGCAACAAGCTGTACTGCTGGCGTAATCCAAATTGCAACTGTGCTCCATTAAAAATAAAAACAAAATAAAATGAAATAAATAAATAAAACAGCATTTGACAAATCGACACAAGCGTGTCTGTTCGATGTCCGGCTGTCCGACTCACAAAAAAAAAATAAAATAAACGTTGAAAAAATGCGTACGCTTGCGCAATCATACGATTTCGGCCAAATGTGCAACAAGATTTTATTTTCTCGCACGCTGCCCTACTCGCCTCGCCTTGCCGCGGTCTTACTTAACCTTGAAATTACACAAGACATAAAACACATATGAGTTGGAGAAAATCGATCGATCGTTTGATCGCACGAATGCAAAAATAAAAATAAAAAAATAAAAAAATAAAAATAAAAAAAAAGTGTTGCTTGTGAATACGAGTAAAAACTTGTCGTCCGTAACTGGTTTTGAAGTGTAACATTCAAATCTATCGGCTCACATTGGTCAAGTTATCATGGCTTAATTGCAAACAAAGTGTTAATAATGTCCCGCAATGAGTTTGCACTTCGGTTAGCCAATAAATAAAGTTGATTATGCTTGGTGCCTCAAGTGGTAGCGCTTGGCTTTGGCGCTTTAAAATTTGTCCAGCATTGACAAAATGCTATTAATGGGCCGCAAATAAAATTCTTCTTAGATTTTGCAAAGTGTGTGCTAATAATTGGCCAATAAGCAAAGAACAATGGCTAAGATCATTATCGCCAAAGTCACGCTGACAGAATTCAAAAGCCGATGGACCAAAAGACGATACGATGGCTGCGTAGACGCAGAGGCCAAGGCAAAGTGGCACTGGCACTGGCACTGGCACTGGCAGCCTGTGACGCCTTAAGGCAGCAGACTGTGCTGCCTCAGTTGCACTCGCACCAACGCACACTCTCACACACTTTCATGCTCACGCTCAGTCACTTGTTTACCCTCAGGTGTGTTGCCTAAGCGTGTCTGAATTCGAGAGCCTAAACTGAACCCAAGCGTGTTGCCTTGTTTTGTTGGTTAGCTTGCTTGGTAGCGTAACAAAATAATTTCATTGTCTCGCTGTCGGTGTCGATGGCATTGAGTCCGCTCTCAATAGCCCTTCTTACTAAATACAAAGAAAGAAACAAACAAAAAAATAAAATAAAAAATAAAAAAACAAGCTGATTTCGTACGTATTCCTTTGCCCTTGATCTTGTTTCATTTGGCAGGGTGCTTCTGCTGTTCTGCTGTTGATCCTAGCGGCTACATTTTTTAAAGCATTGTTGCTGCAGCACTTCACCACTCCTTCTTCGAAGCATTGCGCGCAGTCATGCTCAACTTCGAATTTCAAGCGTCGCAAGTGTCCAACTGAGCGTATAAATGCCATAAAAATTGCTCCATGCATGGTATTTAGTTCTGTCTTCTCCTGTCCTGTCCACGTTCATTAACGCGTTTCAGCGAAAGTAATTTTTTCCAACATGCAACAACAGCAGCAGGTGTAGCAACTAAAAAATTTACGTTTACTTTGTGGCATGTTTTGTGGTGCAACACATTAACTTTGAATACTCTCCGAAGGCTAGAATAGACTATGATCGAACGTGTCATAAGAAGTGGCAAAACTTTACCATCTAACCAGTACCAGTACCAGTACCAAAAGTGTACCAACCTTGTCTTTAATAACAGTACCTGCGGGTCTAATTGTTGTTTCAACTTCTTATTCTATTTTTTCTTCCTCTTTTAACAGCTCCACAAAGTCTCGTTTGTTGCACGAAATTCCACGAATTCCCCAAAGTTTCATTTAACTCATACGAAAACCCAACAAACTTCCTTAAAAATGTTCCTCACAATAACCAGTTAGCATTGATTAGCAACGTCACGCAGAATGAGGCACTAATATTCACACCTTAGTGGCAGTCAAAGTCAAAGCGCTTCCGATGAATTGTCAAATCGATACGAGTGCAGCTTCCGATGAAATGCAATACAAAACAATATTGCGCGCATGCGCCTCTATGGACTAAAGAACCAAGACGACCTGAGTCTAGAGTAGAGAGCGCATCAAACAACAAGTAACCATGTTGGTCTAAACAATTAGTGTGTACGCCAGTTAAACTAAATCCAATCATTGTTGTTGCCAGGTCCCTTGTCCCATATATTAAAGTTGAGTAGAGTTATATAGCCCGCCCCTCTTTGCTGCGCCTATTGCGCTTCAATGGCTGAGTGTGCCAGTTGCCAGGCCGTGGTTAATGGACCGTTTCATGGAAAAGCTCGTTGTCACACTTTTGCTCAATGTTGTACTTACAACATAGTTGAGGTTTTTTCTTCTTCTTATACTTCTTCTTCTTCTTATAGAAATCGTTGTTTTTGTTGTTCCTACATTGACAAACTCAACCGACTTCAGTGTTGCTGAAGTTGCAGTTGACGTCGACCAGCTGCCTAAGAAGATGTCGTTCGTACACGTTGTCGCCCCCGACCTTTCATACCCATCGTTTGGTTTACAGTGCCTTTGCTTGCCTAATTGATTTATTGATGTTTACATGCATGTCTGTCCAACAAACAGTCCAAAAGTCCGGCAATGCGTCCGTTCATTCGTTCGTTTGTCGTTCATCAAACCGTGCTTCAACTCTTCAGAGGCTCAGTTGACAATTGTTTCGGTCGTGTACACTCAGCTTGTTTCCTATGTTTGCTAAGCGTTTGTTGCTGTTGCTGTTGCTGTTGTTGTTATTGTAGTTGGTTGCTTTTGTCAATTCGGGCATTTACTTTGCAATGTATTTGCTCAGTGTACTCGCCACTCGTAGTTGTACTTGTATTCGTCTACTCAATGAAGTTGACTGAGCAGAATTTCTTGCTTGCCTGCTTACTAACTGGCCTAGCCTGCCTCCCGCTTTTGGTGACAGACTATTTGGTAGCTAAAAATTTAGACAGTTCAGACAATCAGTCAAATAGTCAATACGACAGTTTCTCTATGCTTTCATTTATTCTCGCTCTCGCAACATCAACGACATCGTCTTCATCAACCGCAGCGCACCATCATCATCCTCGTCGTTGTTGTTGTCGTTGTCGTTGTCGTCTTCGACGTGGTCGTCAACACTTTTCTCATCATTGGCAACGAAGCGTTGTCTCTGGTAATTGTTGACCTTTTACGTCTTACAACAACAATACACTAACAATAACAACAACAACAGCGTAGAACAACGCCGTAAACAGCATTTAACCTGGTCGAACCAGTACATGCTGTACTCGTACTCATGTATCTCAATAGTATTGTTGGTGTTGCTGTTGTTGTAGTTGCTATGTTTTTATTAGTGTTTGCACGCTTTGACTCGCTTGTTATTCTATTAAGCACTGTTGTTGGTGTTGTTTGTTGTTCTTATTGTTGTTGTTTGCTCATCATAAATAGCATAAAATCTTTAAGATACGTGAAATGCCTGACAGACTGTCTAGTTAGATTGCTGACAATTTTTTTATAATAATTTTTTTGCTGTTTTTTTTTCTTGGCCTTTTTGTTGTTTTGTTAATGTTGTTGTATTTTCTACTATATGCGATTTTCAAAGGAATTTTAGAAACACTTCGACCCCGCTTAACCGCCTGAGAAAGGCCCTCTTCGCTTGTTTGACTTAAACGGTGTTAATGGATTGTAGACATTATTGAATGTTGTTTCTATTGTTGCTTTTAGTGTTGTTGAGCTTGTTTAGATTTAGTTTTAGATTCATAACTTTTTCTCTGTGTTTTAATGAATCTTTTGTTGGGCAACTTTTCGTAAAAAATTTTCTTTAAAAAATTCGATAAACTAAATAAACAGCTGTAAATGACATTTTATTTACCACAAAATCAAAATTATTCTACAAAAGAACAGTTAAAAGCAGAAAAAGGGTCCAAAAAATGTCAAACAATATGTGTAACAACAAAGGTAGAAAAGGTAGAAATCAAAGAAAAATACAAAAAAAAGCGAAAAAATGCTTCGCCTGGAAAAGTCCCGTGCCTTGTATCAGAGACTTGCGGAAATCATTTACTCTTCTCTCTGCGTGTGTGATTGTGTGTGCTTGGGTCTTCTGTCCAGATTGACATATATTAAAACGTTTGGGTTTCTGTTGAGTGAGTTCGCTGGCTTATGGCTACGAGTACCTTTTTGGCTTTGGACTTGTTGTAGGTGGCAGTGTTGCACACTGCCTGCCAGTTGTGATGACTGACGAACATTGAATTCGCATTACATGACCGCGATTCGTGAACTCTGAGTCGACAAGCAATGCAGGGGAACATGTATAACGTACGCTGGCAACACATGTGGCAGAGGCGAACACATGTTGCAACGACGAGCAGCGATTGATTGGACGCAAGCGTATGTGGTGTGGTGGCAAGTAAGCCAGGCGCAGAACATAGCGAAAAACAACAGCAAACAAAAGGCACAACAGAAACTTGGAGAATAATTTTTTGTTTTATTTATCGTTGTTGTTGTGTTTGTTGTTGCTGCACTTGCGGTCGACATCGATGTCAGCAACAACATTTGTGTGTGACTGACTCGCTTCGATTCGCCACGACTCGTTTCAACGGATTGGGCGGCATTGCTGTGGATGCGTCGCCACCATAGAAATGGTGTGAAAAATATGTGCACAAATGTATACGTATGTGTTGTGTGTGTGTGTGTGTGTGTGTGTGTGTTTTTAAGCCACCATCTTCACCAACGCAGTTATTTGCCAAAGTGCCAGCGAACTGAACACGACCCCACAATTGTGGCTTTTGTTGTGGTTGTTGAGTGGGCGGGCCGCGTGCGCCAACATTTTCAACTATTTTGCACGTTATTGATTAGCTGTTTTACTCATGTATGTGTGTGTTTCTGTATAAATTGTTTTTGTCACTTCCGTACAATTGTTCGTCCTATCGTGTTCGTCTAAAATCGATCATAATTTCCGTGTCAGGCACAAAAGAATCATTTCACATTCGTTGTTCTGTGAAGCCAAAACAACAACAATAAAAACAAGCATAACAACAACAACAGAAATAATTTCTATATGCAACAAATTTCGCGAGTACGTCAACGGGTTTTGCAATTGTCGCACTCCTTTTTGGTAGACGACTGTGTTGCCAGCACAGTACATGTTGCATGTTGTTTGTGGCATGTTATGCATTATTGTGGTTGTTGTTGTTTTCGTTGTAGTTGTCGTCATCGAATCTGCGCGCTTTGTTCTACAACATTTGATTTCGTTTGTACGAGTACTTGTCTGCTTTTGTGGTTAAGCATACGCACAGAGTTCCGAGGCCAATGGCGTGGTTCATGTTGCCTTTGTTTCTCATATTGTTGTTGTTGTCGTTTGATATTCGAAATTATTTCAAATTAATATGCAATTTTTTGCATTTTGGAAATTTTTAAAATTTTGGTCTTAATTAACTCAAAGTGGCCAAACCAAAGCTGCTCATTTAATAAAGTTGAAATTTCCTCTTCTCTTCTCTTCTATTTGTTTTTATTTTTTTATTTTTTTATTTTCTCATTTATATTTGTTGTTTGTGTTTGTTGACGGCTAATGTTTATTTACGACATCCTACACAAAACGTTGAAGTTTAACCCTCGCACATGTCACAATGCTAAAAAGGATGTCACCAAAACCACCAAAACAACAACACCACAAGAAAAAACAAAAACAATAAAAACAAAGTCATGTCCATGCAACCGCAAAGCGCACTCAACAGTCGGACAGACAGATAAAAATATATTGCGCGTGATACAAGGACTGCCAGAGTGAGAAGTGTGTATTGATGTCAGGCCTGGCATAGCACCTGATGTTCGTAGGGCGATAACGATTTATGACACAAACTAAGAATAACAACAACAACAACAAGAACAATGCAACATTGTTGTTGTCATTTTGGAATTTCAACAAAGCCTAGCCTGAGGGAAAACAGACAAGTAGGCGCGATGCTGGAACTGAACTGGAAATAGATTCTTATCGTAAAGACGAGTCGAGTCCTTTTGAACGGAAATGCTGACAGTTCTAGTGGTTGTCCATTAAGAAAAAGTAGGCAGGAATATTGCAGCACTTTAGGGTTGAAATAAAGACAGGTGCCACTTGTATTGACTATAGCAGAAGGGCTGAAGTCAACGCGGACTGTTACTTACGCAAGCAAACTCAAGTCATAGTTCACGCTTTGCAGTTAATTGCAATTTTTATTTAAAATTTTTTTCTTTAATAAGTTTTGCCTAAATATTTTTTCTAGCATTTTTTTTTTGGCATTTATCGTAATTTATTAAACAAAAAAACGCGTTCCACAGCAGGTGCAACAGACCCGTTTCTATGCAACCCTTTTGTCAAGAATTTATGACAACAGAAAAGCATAAAAAATTTGTTATGCTTGCAAGATTTTCAAAATGTGGCAACAAATAAACACAAAAGCTTCTGAAAAATCAACGCCAACCAGAAATTTTCCGACTAACAAAATCAAGCAACACTAACAAAAAAAAGGTCAAAAAGTCTATAATTAACAAATGAGGGCAGATTTTTCGAAGGGGTTGTTGCTGTGTAGTGTAGCAAGTGTGGCAACAAGTGTTGAATAGTACTAGCAGAAGGATAATTTACTATGAAAATTATGCAAATTTTCTTAGGTACTGGCATTTTCGTGGACTTTGCATGTCAATAAGCAATTTTTGACCTACATAATTAAAATATAAACACAAAACAACAATAGAATATAGGATCAGCGCCGAAAACACGACAAATCCAAAATTAAAAATTCAATATTAAAAAAATGTATATTTTGATTATAAAAAATAACAGTCAACAACAGCAGACGCCGCAGCCAAGTAGCATAATTATTTAAATTATGAAGGACGTTGTTGGCAGCAAAGGAAATCGATGCTCAGACAAATTCTTTGACGCGTGTTTGACTTGAGCCATGCGATGTCGATGTTGCCTTATGCTCAACTACAACCTCCCTAACCAACTTGTTCGCATCAGTAGACCGCGCAGCGCCTCTTTTGCATAATCGGCTATGCTGAGCGAGGCAAGAAGCCATAGTGTGCCGCCACAGTGCAGAACAAATTAATGAGCAGCCAAAAAATGCAAATCAACTCGTATCGACACGCAGCCGCACAATCGCGTCATTGTCGGGTGTTTTAGGCCAGAGCAGATAAAAAAATTAAACAGCTAAAGCCGAAAAGCAGACAAGCAAAACGACGTGTAATTTTTTTTTCTGTTTTCTTTTTTGTTTTCTGTTCTTTTTTTTTTTTTTTGTGGGTCAACAAACGATCGTGTTTTGGTCGAGATGCCATTGATGACCACAACGGCGGCGTCTTCGAAATCGATATCCCGCTGCCAAAGTGCGATCCCAATAAATTTGCATAATTATTGGGTACGCAACAACCGCCGTCTTAGGCTGCCACATTGAAAATTGTCCAGCTGCAGGTCACAGACACAGACAGAGTAACGCCCGCTGGCTTAGCGTAAAATCCATCCAACGAATCATCATCGATCGTCATCTAATGAGAGTGGTTTCGGCTGCGTTGATTGCTACGCTACGGTGGCGTTGGCGTGTTAGCGAAAGCAAATTGAACGGAAGAAGTCGCTTCGAGCGCAAGTGGCTGACAAAGTAAGCAAATAATTCAAGAGAAAAAATATCTATAAAAAAAAAATTATATTAATAAAAAAATAAAATATTCTAAGCAATTTCATGTTTGCTCGGATAGCGTAGCACTGCTAAAAGCGTAAATTGTAAAAATTATTGTGAAAACAACGGCTTAAGCCTTAATGTGATCTTAACAGCGGCCACAGCGACAGCTGAGAAACTAGAAAAACTTGTTTCAAAAAAGAATTTTCCATTAGTGAAACTGAAACTGAATCTTAAAAAAAACTGAAGACAGATAAGAGTGGCGAGTGTGTGTTTTTAAGTTGTATGAAGTACACATATGCGCGAATGACTATTTTTTATGTAATGACGTTTGTGCATTCCAGTGACTAAACAACCCGTAAATTATTAAGCAAGGGGTGCCTTGATAAGCCACACCCTTTATTAGCACAAGGGAAGCTCGTAGGTTAGTACAATTAAAAATTTTTTTCTTTTTCTTTTTCTATACAAACTATTTTTTCGATTATTTAGTAACTTTGAGTTACATCTTTGTCAAAAATTTCATATAGAAGCCTTGAAAAATGTTTACCCTACCTTACTTACAATATATGTCTTTTTCTGGGCAGATATGTCTGACAACTCCGGGTTATATGGTTTGAACAGTCTCTGCCGGCTTAAGATGGCCATACACAACGAACATGCTCGTGTGATTTTGTCATGTTTGAGCGCATGTTCGTCGTGTATGGCCAGCTTTAGTACGAAACTTCAAACGATACTTCATGCTCATGCTTTTATTCCAATTCACTTTTACTCAAAATACAAATTAAAGGCTAATGACCCGATTATAATAAAACTTACTAACGTCAGCTGCCGGCAGTGGGAGATCTTCAATGTGCTTGGCTCTGCGTTCACATCCCGGCGTCTTATTTCATAACAAAAATATAACAATAATTACAACAAGCCAACCTCAGTTGTCAGTACATTCATAGAAGTAGGTACATTATTGTATAATTTAAATATTAATCTACTCAACTCATTACAACTTAGAATAGCATTCCCACCATTTAGCCAACTGAAAAACTCACTGCCTGAACAAAGGATCTATGAATCAGATTGAGACTCCAACTGCTAGTGATCCGTACCATTTAAACACTAAGCAATCGAATTAAAATTTATGAGTTCAACGGCATTTTAGGCCCTTGCCCAATTTCCCTGGCCCGTTTGTCTACCAACGACACATCCGAAGGTTGCAATCGCTCGCTTTCTTTTGGTCTCGTGATAAGCGGCAAGTCTTCAATGGATGCTGCTATTATAGCCGTGTACCTTTTCCTAACTATTATTTTTTTCTTATTTCAATTTTTGATATCGGATTTGGAAAAATGGAAAAAAAAATTTAATCTGCTTTCACCGACTCGACTCCATTTGACTCCAGCGCGGTTGGACATTTTTAGTTTAGTTTTTCTCATTGTTGTCAATAAATTTAGTCGCGCTGTTCGTCTGTCCGCATCGAAATAATAGGAGAAGAAAAAGACGACACCAAAAATAGATGATACTTTTTGGCGGCTTTAGCGTAGTGTTGAGCGCAACCTTTCTTTGTTGTTTATTTCCCTCACTCACGGTTGGCATTCAGATTCGTTGTTCTAATGAGTGCGCGACGTTCGATAAAGTCTCTATTGATTTGTGACTTGTATAATAATAGCGTTCAGAGTTGGTGTGTACCTTTTTCACAGGTGCGCACTGGCGTCAAACAACTTCTAAGGGATGCGACAGCACAAGGAAAATTATATTAAACTATGGCGCAGCTGCTCAGTTGCAACGCAAAGTCGCAACACTTGAGATACTTTTTCTGTGGTTTGGTTAGTTATTTAAAAAAGCTTATAATTTTGCACCTGTATTACAACCGCATGACTAAGTACGCTGACTCAGTGTAAAATTCCAATGAATCGAAACCAAAGCGATTTGTAACTATTGCCAATCAGCTTGCATTGTGGGCTGGTTGCCTATGACAAGTTGATAAATGATTAGTTACCACTAAGTTACGTACATATATCAAAGTGGGGCCTTAATAGAGAAAAACAAATTATAAGAAATTAATTACGTCTTTTTTTATTTGTTTATTTTGTTCTCTGATTTCAACAAAAATTTAACAAAGCAAACTTGTAGCTGTCTGCCTTGGGCTATGGGTCAGTGAAATACAAATACAACTTCTGGCTTTCTTGCTTTGGTATTTCAAACAAGTTGGAATCTTGTGTCTAATAAAGAGGTTTGCGCACAACTAGTGGCTAGTAAAACATAGTAATATAGAACTGATAGTTTGCTAACTAGAGAGGTTTTCTAAACATTGTATAGTAAAGCAGAAACTTGTTAGAAAGTACGTCCTTGTTAAATAGCCTTGTAATTGGAAGATATCTTGGACTTAAAGTAACAAAAATAATTAAATTATTATATAAAATATGAGGAATAAGGTCCATAGGCCAATAAATTATTCCATCGCGGAACCGTCGTTAGTTAACTCATCACAGGGGAGTGAATTGTTGAAGATATCATCAGATATACGTATGACAAATATAACTATGGAATTCTGACAAAATAAACTACTGATTAACTACTTTTTGAAATAACTTCAAGCTAACGAAATAGTCTAGTCTTCAATTTTATAAATAAAAGACAACAAGAATATTAGTTCTTTGAAAAAAAGTAAACAAAAAACAAAAAAGGTGTCATCCGAACAATTTTGCGCATAACAATTGTGCACTTGGCTGACTGTCTGATTGATTTGTAATTTTAAAAATTATCGATCTTCTTTTTTTTGAAACTTTCAATCCATTAAGGCGCTCTCACCATCAACATTTGGATAGTTTCGTGTTCAATTCTTTGCCATTCTTTTTCCACTCTTTCATAAAGTCCAGTATCATTTATTGGAATATTTTCACATGAACCCAGCCTCCGTTTAGGAGTTGCCTACAAATTTTCTATGGACTTAAAATGTGCAGGCCATTCCATCACTTTGAAATTTTGAGCTTGAAGTCAAGCTTTAACCATCTTTGCAGGTCGCTTCGGAACACCAGCTCACTGAAAAAATTGTTTCTTCGGCTGAAAACGCGCACTTATCAACAAAATCAGGAAGTTTGGTTTAAAAAATACTTAAATATTGGGCGCGTTTAGCAGAAACTGACCTTTTTTGCTGTGCAAAATTAATACCAAAATGTAAGCTAAGTGATCCGTTTCTTACCTAGAAGACTAGTTTCCTCACATATGACAATTTTACATAATATAATTCGATAATTTTTTCAGTAGCCGAAATTTTCATTTAATTGTAGTATTCATGAAAGATTGTGCTAATTAAGCCCATATACGCAGCAATATTTTGCTGAATTACACTCAATCTGCATATATTTTTGCGTTATTAATGAGAGCTGCTAGTTTATTTGAGAATTCTTCGTAAAACTTGTCATCCAACTAACAAACAGAAAAAAAACATGCAAAAAACGTGGCTTATTTTCAGCGGGGTTCCCAGTACATCAATTCCTACGTAGAAATTACATAATTATCTATTTCAAAAATCCAAAACTTTATAACGTTTTGCTTTAAAATTAATACGAAAATTATCTGAAACCTGAAATATTCAAAATAAGCCGTTGGAGAGTGTGTGCCGCTAGTACCAGTGCCAACGCCAGCTAAGCGTGTTTCTGACACGCTGCCGGACTCGAATCGACTCGATTTGCCACGCCCCGCATGTTGCCCGCGAGCAACGAAAGCGGTGCGCTGAGCAAACGCAAACGCAAACGCAAACGCAAATACAAACGTGAACGCCTCGATCATCCAGCCAAAGTAAACTAAAGTAAAGTAAAGTAAAGGTCTACCGGTGGACATAAATTTAGCTGTAATGCGACAGGTGTATTTTTTATCTATAGAAGAAGTTAAAAAAAACATAATAAAAACAACAACGTTCGCTGAAGTAGAAAAAAGAAGCAAAGTTGAAAAAATCGACGACGTTGACTTGAAAAAAATAAAATAAAATAAAAAATATTTCTAATAAAATTGTAATTAAAACCTGCATTAAAGCGTGTGCATTGACGCACCAATTATGCGGTAAATTTTAAAAAAGATTAAATATTAATTTTGTTTTTTTTCTATTTTATTATTATTATTATTTTTTTAATAATTGTTCAATGTTATTTGATAAATTCATTTGCTTTGAAGAAATGACAAAATAATTGCGAAATAAAAATTTACACTCAAACGACGCTTTAAACACTTGCAACGCTTTGACAGCTACTTTCAGACAGACACAAACGATGATCATCATTAAATGCATTCGTTTAAGTTCGATGATTTCCAGCAAAGCGTTAATTAAATGACTGCCGTGATTTCCGTAAAGCATTGCGTGCTTTAAGGCCACTCAGCACAGCTCGAAATTACAATCTTCTGAAAGATATTGTGCAAATACAATACAAAGCAATCCTCTCATACAATATGGACATATGTGGTTTTCACACTTCTGCTGACAAGAAATGAAGCGCTTAAACGCCTCTCTATGGAACAACAACACGGATAACGACATATGCACGTAATGAATGCCGGTCGAAACAACCCCAAACCAACGGCGAATGAAATGATGTGTGCCCACAAATATGCAGTAGAAAAAACTACGCAAAAACCCAAAAAGTAAATCGAGAATATTTTTGTGATGTTTATTTGCAATCAATCATAAAACAACAATAACCAGAACAGCAATAGCCTCAGAACAGAAGCATCCAGGCGAACGCGTAAAATGTATCTAAGGCGTGCAAATGCGGATTACCACAGTACTCTCAGCATGTGATCGATTGATGATGATGCACACACACACACATATATACACGAAGGAAAACATACTATGTATAATAAAATTTGGTCTCTGGAAAAACGACGCCTGTAACACGTTTTGCCGCTTAAGTAGCTACTGTATGCGGGAACAATGTGCAGGAGAGCAAGCGTAACGGAAGTGTCTCTGTCTGTGCTACCGACTTCCTGCTTCATCGATATCGTTGTCAATTTGAATGTCATTGTAGCCGCCAACGCCAGGTAGCAGAGCATGGAGTGAACAAAACAACAAAAGTAGATGGGGAAAAAAAAAAGAAACAACAACTAACCAAAGTGGCGTTGAACATGCCAATCTGGCTTAATTAACTTGTTGCACGTTGCAGCAGCATCAGCAGCCGAGTCGTCACGCATGCGCCACAAGCACCCGCAAAAGTTCTCAAAATGTCAGCGTAATTTGGCCAATGCGAGAATTCATCCTCTGAATTTTACACGCGGGCCGCACAACTCGTTGTTGTTTTTGCTATTGCTATTGTTGTTGTTGTTGTTGTTGTTAATATTGTTATTGTCGGCCTTGTTAGTGGCTCAACCGACGACGACATCAACAGCAGCAGTGGCGGTGGCAGTGATCCTAATAAAAGCGCCAAAACGAATCCAAAACAACAAACACACATTTCGGTAGCAAACAATCAGCGCGGATTAAATGAGTATCCCGCAGATACGACGTCAACGCTTACAAGCAAGAAGAAGCAACAGCACTACCTACAACAAGCCAGCAAGAAACAGACACCAGACAGAGAAAATGAAGAAATCGCGCAAGAACGTCAAGAAACCAACAAAAAAAAAAGATTTCGCCAACTGACCGACCGCGATATTCACACAGATGCACACTCACTCACAATCAGTGTGCAAGCAATTCGAAATGGAAGAAACGAATTTATGTTAATGAACTCACTTAAATCGACGCTGAGTTGAGCTTATTGCGGTATCCATGAGATACGCATAGATAGGGTTTGGGTTCTTTTTGGCTGCTATGGCAAACGCTAGGAACACACGAAGAGGCGTTCGAATTAAGAAAACGAAGTGAAAATAAATACTAATTTTCTTTTGAACGCTAATAAATTTCTCATATCTTACAAGTAGTTGGTGTATACATTTAAAAAAAATTAATATTGAACTAAAAAGGCAGCCTAAATCTCTCCTTAGACGTAAAGGATTTTTCCGCTTTTCTTTTCTTCGTTTATCACATTTGTCAACTGATAATAGTTACTCGAAGCCAGTTCGGCTCTTGGCGATACAAAATATCCAAAATATAATATGAAAAATAAACCAGCCAAGAATTTTAACAGCCAAATAGTACTTTAAAGAATCTTGAAGGTTGCTGTGTACACTTTTGGGCTATAGATGTTTGTACTGTTTCAATACACCATTCCTGGGAATACTTCATACACAATTGTTTCTGCGATGGCAATATCATCATTAGCAACTGCTGACCTTGACGATCATACAAAATTTTTTCAATGTTTGTATAAGATGTTTCAATCGGGCGTATTCACGTTGGCGTACCTGTTTTAAAACGACATAAAAACGACAATATGGTACCACCATTGTCGTTATCGACATTAATCGAAAATATTCGGTATTCTCTATTTTTAAACGAAGACAGAAACTACAAAGAAACGTTTGTATTGTGTCGTCGTTATTTTAGGTAACAATATTGAAACGAGTGTAGTGAAAATTAAATTAAAACATGGAAATAACAACGCTGCGGCAATTCGAAACAGAAAAAATAAATTCGCTTAAACCTCCAGTCCGTGATGGAAACGGTTGGCACAAAGTAAGTTTGGTTATGGTTATCACTTCATCATGCTATGCTCACTTGAACTTGAAAAATAAAATTATGTACTAACCATTTTAAAACTTTTTATCTAAGAGAACGAAATTATGTGCAAAAATGCCAAAAATAACCACACAAAATATAACAGCGCAGCCAAGTTTTATTTGTTTTTATTGTAGTTTTCGTTAACTTTTCTTCATCATTGAATGTATTTCAAGAATATTAATTTGGGAACGAAGCGAATTAAAATGATAACGACATAGAAACGTTAAGTTGATAAGTTGCCCGGAACGTGGATCCTCTTTGAATAATTTCCTTATTTAAAAAGACTGTTTGACTATGAATTCCCATCTCTTTATCTTTATTATTATGTTTACTACTTATTATCTTGAAATTTTATATTTTCTAATCAATTGAGTTAATTTAAAAACGAATCACCCGATTTTAATAAGGCACGAAACGCCTTAATGTTTAGAAGAGGATTGTCAGCTGAATTTTACCACTTCATTACGCAAACTTGAAGACGTTTTCTTGTAGCGTATTTGCAATTCAGTTAAACTAAGGAATTTATTTATTTATTTTTTTTTTTATTTTTTTTTTTTGAAGCTGCGCACTTTTTAATCATTTCATTTGGCGCCACAAAATGTCTCACACCACACCACACACATACCACAAAAAGGAACTTTGGCGCACTGATTGCATTTTTGTCCATTCTGGACATTTTGATTCTTAATTAATTCACATTTTTTTCGTCTACCGGCTACCGGTGTTACGCGATTGCTGCTTCTTCATTTTTGGTCTTTTTTGTTGTCGCATTTCTTTGCCTGAGATACATTTGCATTTGCAGTTCACTTCGTATTGCTTGAAAATGAAAGATACGCAGATATTCGATTGCTGAACGATACAAATTCATTTAAAAATAAGTTCGTATGTCCAGATGTATGGCAGCATCCTTTTTGTTGACTTCATTTGCATAAAGGTGCATAAAATCAAGCACGAAATATATTTCAACATTTAGTCCTCGAAAACAAGGTTGAAGATTGATTTTTGAAAAAGTTATTTGATTGCTTGAAGCACTGTAAAGTGAGCTGGATAACAATATTTTTGGTTGTTACGATAAACATTTTTAAAATTGTTACAACAAAATTGTCGGCCAAAAAAAAAAATTAATAATTTGTAAATATACCAAAATATCTCAAGCGAAAAGTCGAAAGTTCAAAAAAATGCCGCCTAGCACAAAAGACTCTCAGCATGTGGCTGAGAAAAAAAAAACACATTTTCCAAGCCTTTTTCCAGTTATTTGCCACATGGTTTTTGTTATTTTTTCTTGCACATTGGGCGTCTACACTGCTACGGTTCAAAGGCTTAAACAGATATCAGCAAATGGCCCGAGCAGAAAGAAGTGTCAAGCCTACGTACGTCTTGTGTGCAAACTGTAAAGACGATCAATTTGCACTAAACAATGCACCCAAAGACCAACAGGACACTGCAGGAGGGCCTGCCGAAGACAGCACAAGATCACGCCTCTTAAACACATTGCCTTCGCATTGCCAGTCATTTAACGTCTTTTGTGTCTCCACTTATGTGCGGATTAACACGTACAACAAATAGACTTCAATGAGATAATGTGTTAATTAGTTGCTTTTCTACAGTAGCCGAGCATGCAATTAGCCTAAGACCGAAAAGTGAACCCCAGAGACTGAATTCTGAACCACGAAACCAAAGAATAAAACGTAACCGTAGCGTAGGGTACCATTAAGGAAGAAGGCTATTTTTGCAGATTATTTACTTAACTATTTGAGATGGTATAATATTTAAAGCTGAGAAAAGTAGCTGATTTAGTAACAACTCAGCTCACAAAAGAATTTTGTAAACGGCAAGAAGAAATTCATAACAAAACTCAAAGCTCGCCGGAGAAGAGGTCAGCACTTCTTTGTTTACCCTCTACATAGTAGCTACGTCAAAAGCGATCCTAATTTATACGTTATAAGTCGCATGACACATTTTCCGTGCAACGTCTACGTCTTTGATTTCGGCTTTGGTTTTGTGTGTGCGTCTTAAAGTTCTTATCTTGCGACAGCATCTTGTATCTAAACCGAAAGTCATTAAGTAGAGTAGAAGAGTTGAAACAAGCTATATTCGATACTTTATTTTATTTTATAGTTTTTTTTGAACAGGTTGAGACTTTCCAAAAATTGTTTATGGTTTTCGTAGAAACATTTTTTCTCATGCTATGCGAACGAATCGAACAAAATGAGACGAGCGCGATTTGTGTTTGGTCTTAATTGAAATTGATCGTTTGGGGCGAGTGTAGACTCTAAAGAAAGGAAAACACATTAAAAAAAAGAAGGCGCAAATAAAAATTTAAATCTTTGATCAAGTGAGCAGTGCAATTATGTTTTTTATTATTTTTATTTTTATTTTTTTAAATTAATTCAGCAAGTCGTGGGCTTTGAACAATTGCGATGACCCGTGCCAAAACATCCGCTTCCACCAACTACTTTGTAGCATTTAAAGTTACAGGAAATCATTGGACTTAATCATTTTTGTCGCGCATGCTACAGCCAATTGTGGCAAATTGATTTGTCGTTTCTCCAACAACCCTATGACTAGCAAAGATTTTCTTAAGTTGAAGTTTAGCCAATCTTCTACATTTGCTTCAAGCAAATGTAGCTAGAACGGAAAAATCGCGCCTAACTGCAATATTCCTGCAAAGCACCTCAAATGTGTCGCCCCAAATGTAACTCCTCAAATGCACTAAAAATTCGAAGGCGAAGACGTTGGTACAACAACAAACTACAATACTAGAAATGCAATGTTGTTGTTGTTGTTTTTTGTTGTTGATTTTTTTTTCAAACAATTTCCCGCTGTGCTTTGTTTGTTCATTGGGCGCATCCGGAGCGGCTATGGAAGCAGTAAGCTTACCAGTGACATAGCAAATATTAGCAGAGCGACTAAAACGTTGATGGGGTAAAGGCAAAACTAAAGGCGCAGGCGTTTTCTCAAGCCCTGCACGCCCTCGTCTTCAGCTTCTTCTTGAGACAAGACTAAGTAGTGGCGAGCTGCACTGAGCTTCGTTGCTACGAAAGTATCTCAATGCTCATTGTTGTGTCAATTGTATAGTTGTCATTGTGTCGTTATTTGTCATTTGGCGTGCAAAACGCAAATCTCGGACAGTAAAAGTGCATGCAAGCAGACAGACATATAGACAGAGAGTCAGGCAAACAGCCAGCTAGTTGAACAGTCAGCTTGTAATAACAGCGGGTGGAATAATTTGGTGACTCGGTGAGGCAACACAAATCAGTGTTCTATCATAGGGAAACGCCAGCAAGTCGTTGTTGTTGCTGTTGTTATTCTTCTCATGTTGTTATTATTGTTGTTCGTTGTCATCGTGTAAGTAAGTAGGTCAGTCAGCACTTAAGCGAATCGTGCGTCTTGGCATTGGTAGCCACTTTAATATCTGTTGACTTGGGAATCACAGGTTAAGCGCAATAATAGGCGAGCGCAGCGATCAACCAAAAATCTGAGAGAGTCAGAGTCAGAGTGCAACAAACAAAGCTCATGAGCTTAGTCCATCGAGTCGTCCGCACAGTAGCACCAACAAATCACAAATCGTTTAACAATAATTCCCTTAACAGCCACGATCGTTTCTTTTTTCTTCTTCTTCTTTTTCTTTTCGCAGCCGACATTTGCCAACAATTCCTGAACTGTATATGAAAGCGATTTTCACAAGCTGCACAAAGCACGTTGCGGGGAGAAGCGCACAAAATTACAGCGCGATCACTTAACTCACGATCAGATCGGATCAGCAGCAGCAGCAACAGTAAAAGGTACAAAATATGATTACCGATTGGAAGCAGCTACCAAACGAACACCGTGCCAAGCCACGAAGCTGACCAACACTAGCTACTGCTACTGCAGAAAACAAAACTGCAAAAAAAAAAAATTATCGTGTAGACAAGTACAAAGTGCCTTGCGCGCACTCGGTGTGCATCGGTTAGTTGTTGGAGTGGTGTGTAGTGGAGTAAAGGTGAACCATGCTTTTTTGGGCGACTCTTACTCTCTGGTATAGTTTTGTAGAGCACGCGAAATAATTTTTATTGAATAATTTTTCATTATTTTTCGTTTGAAGTGATCTTGAATGGGCCTGTTTTGCAAGCCTTTGAATACCTTCGATGTGATTCGGTCTTGATCTTGGTCTGCTACGATCGACCACTAACGTTTGCTTGTGGTAGCTGAAAACCGTCAAAAACAATAAAGTCCAAAACGAGCGAACAATGTAAAATGGCAAGTCATGATTTTGCTGTTATGCGCTGTTAAAAGGGGCGCTCGCCGAACGACACGATCAATGAGAACAAAAGGAGTTGCAACTGAAACTGAACTAAGCCGCATCGAGTTGAGTTGAGATGAGCTAAGCTGAAACCGACATCAGCTGAAGCGAGTTGAGTTCAGTGCAGTTGAGTCAAGTTGAGTGGGTGCATAGACTGTGAAACAAAACATTGCGAAACCTTGGCCGTGATATACAACACAGAATGTTGTTGTTGTATTTATTATTGTTGTTGTTGTTGTTACTGTTGCTGTTGCTGTTACTGTTTCTTGTTGTTCTTGTTGTCGGGTGCTGCTGTTTAGCCTGTGTTTCTTCAGATGAAGATCAACAATGGCATGATCAGCATAGCATCAACGACCAAAGTGCTTTAACTTGGCAATTGCCCGTAGCCGTTTAGTAAAGTTGCACACTTCATAAACCCGAAAAGCCAAGAATACAGGAATACATTTTAAAGAAGCGTATATACATTTTTTTTAGTTTCGATTTTTACACATGAAATCTGTAGGTCCGGGACTGCAAGTACTTACTGCTTAGCGACGACTTAAGTTTTTTCAATTTAATACTTTTAATATCTCCATATCGTAGGGTTGATCGTAGGCCTAAGATGGTTAAGGAAGTATTCCTCTCTATGAGTTTAAATCTCCCATTTTCGATTTCAACCATGACTCTTTAAAATTTGTCCGTTATTTTATTTGACTGTCATTTATTTAAACACCGGCTTCTTGGTTTAAATGTAAGTCCATGCGATTAAGCATCGGACCCTTCAGTTTGAGATTCGCCTACTCGGTTTGAACCTCGGCAGTTTTTTTTTCAATTTAAGTCACTCGATATACACTTTATTCGATTAGATTCTCAGTTCTTTGGTTCGACCTTTAGACCTGCGGTTTGAAGTTCAGTACTTCAATTTGAGACCTCAATACTGTAATCTATGGGTTTGTGTCTCAGGATTTAATTTTGAGTTTGAGGTAGAAATCTTAGTCCTTCGATGAAGCCTCAGGTTTTGATTAGACTCTCAGTCCTCTGTCTCAGTTCAGTTGGTATGTTTTACACTTCTAGATGCACTTCTCCGGCTTAAACTTTATTTCTTCGGTATAAAATTCATCTAGAAACTCTCTTCTTCAGTTTAGGTTTCGAACTTTCGTTTAATACTCGAAGTTACGACTTCAAAACTCAACTCTTCCACGACAAAGCTAAGACATATTATGACTTTAAATTTTGGCGAAAATGATATTTTCAAAAGTGTGACTTAAATAAAACTTCATGGCTTAAATTTCATGATTGCTATAAGCCCTCGATAATCCCTTTAGCCGTAACGCTGCAAACATCAAAGCATACTCCACGCTTAGGTGTAGACCTTCAAATCTTATCACGAACGAAGAGTGCCGTTTGACCTTGGCCAGCGCACAAAATGCGTTGCCGTATGCCGAAACGCGTCTGAAATTTTGTCATTTCGTTTTCATTCTTAAAAATCATACGCGTAAGGATAAAACGACGTGAACTAAGTTGAACTGAAATGGATTGAGGTTTGGAGACTTGCGCAAAATGGAGACAAAAAGCATCGTTGAGCTGCAAGCGGTACCGTTTTGTGCGCATGCGTTGCGAATGCGATGCGCGGTACAAAGGAATGCCGACCGAGGCCAATGACGACGTCGCCACCACCATACAAAACAGTCGCCAGTCAATGTGCAACTGCAGCAACAACAAAGCAATATAACGCTGTTTCCAACAACAATGGGCATTGGTATTGGCAACGAGCCCACGATGAGGCAGAAAATTTACGCGTGTGCTCAACACGAGACTTCCACGAACCGCATCGCATAACATTCGCATTTATTGTGTGTGCGTAGCAAATGCTTTACGAGTATGACTGCACTATACGCTGTGCTCGGCCAAGATTGTTGATGTGCCGCCAAAATTTTTTTTTTTAAAAAAAAAAACAAACCTCGTGCTTCATACCTTGTAGCTCCGAAGCCAATGCTCATCACCCAAACGTAATAACAGCGCGACATGGACTCGAAATCAAAACCCAGACGACGGCGCGGAAAGGAATTTCTTTGACCAATTCGCGGGCTGTGTTTCGGCCATAAGCCAAGAGAATTTCTATTGTTTTGTGACAGCAGACGACAAAAAAATCATGAATCAGAGGCAAAAGATTGGCATGTCTGGAATATCGGTGAATGCAACACTCGAACAAATAAGCAATAGATCAAGTTTTGAAGGGCCACGCTTTGTGATTGAAGGATTTGAACCAACGAGACGCATGATTTCAAAATAAGTTTTTTTTTTTTTTCAATATACGGGTATATTGCTGCCTCAAGATAACCTGTGAGGTTATCAGACAAAGCACAGCTGCAGTGGTAAACTCCATAGGATTCTCAATCGCGAACTGTGCCTCCACTATCAAGGCTTCACAGATGGACACCCACGCAAAACATTGATAAGCTGAATTCCGAAAGGAACCTGTTATCAGGATAAACTCTACTAACACCAAGCTAGGAAGAGTGTGGAAAATTTATGGACAAGAAGTGTACACTCCTTGTATTTCGATTCCCAGCAGTTAATTTGCGCAAAGAGTAAAATAAACATACGCCGGATAAACATATAATTAAACGGGAAACACATTTTTGCTTAAACGGATTTTGATAAAAAAAAAAAATACCAACTGGAAGGTATTCTTCGCTAGATGCATTAGTGAGTGAACAAAAAAATTTGCTCACTAAACTGCGCAAATGAACATAATCCTTTCCTATTGTTCCTTTTTGTTTAGTTGTTGCTTCTGTTTTTACAAAGAACTGAAAAAAATTAATGTCGTTTTTCTCGATTGCATCGATTGCGCGGGTTCCCGTCATATACATTAAATATGTTAGTTAATTTTGCTTCACTAGGCTTTTATTTATATAAACAATCTGCATATAAAGATATAAAACCCGGATACTGGTTTGTAGCCAAGCAATCAGTGACCTTCCAACGCTAATTGGATGATAAAGTGACAACAACGCAACCGAAATTCTCTCAGCCATTTATCATAGGGACTAATAAAATAGAAACCACCAGCAATAATATAAAGAACAACAACAACACTAAATCGAGTCGAATTAAAATTTTATAGTTATTTTCCAAATAAAACAAAAAAACCCGCAGATCGAGCTAGCCTCATTAAACAGAAATCGAATCAAACTCCGTTAGAAAGCGCAACAAAAATTTGGAAAAAAATATATAAAAATCGCTGAAATAAAAATAACGCAAAAGAAACAACAACAACAACAACAACACCACTGAAATAAAACTTTTCGTTTACAATGCGAAGGTCGCACAATAAATGCCAAATAAAAGAAAGATAACACACAAATCCAACCAACAAACAAACAAACAAACTGAAAAAAAGTATCTCAACTATTTGCGTGCCACTCGACGGTTATATAGACACTGAAGAAGAAGCAGTGGAATTGAACCACGTCAAGTGTTGCCTTTGTGCTACTAAGTGGTTCCACTAATGACCGGGAGCCCAACTACCAGCCAAATGGAAGTTGTCTGCAGGGAATTTACACCAGACCGGGCGACCTTTCATACTTTACCAACACTGATGAAGCTTCTTGGTTGACGCGGCATGTTATAAATCACAAAAATCAAAGACGAATGACTGAATCGATGGACGGTCGAATATTCGATGCCAATGCGATTTCACAACAAATAAATAGCTATGAGATACGATACGATACGATACGATACGAGTTGATGAAGAGTTGGACGAACAGAGACACTACAGCAGATCAAATAATGCTGCAGATACGCGCCGAAGTGTGTTTTTGTCTGCATATGCGCGTGTTTGCGTGTGCATATAAAAAAATCTTCTTTTAATTTGTGACAAGATCAACAGGTTCAAAGTTGTTTCAATCAATTGACCTCGCGCTCCCAGGGGGCTAAAATATTGTAACAGATCACCCGAAACTAGAAAGCAAGCAAAGCATAGACATACAAATACACAAATGCGACTGCATTGATAATAAAATATTAAGAAAATAAAATAAATAAAAATAAAACGAAAAACAAATAAAACTAAGCAAAACAAAGCCAAAGACAAAACGCAAAACAAAAAACGTACACGTCACAAAAAGTATCTCGCAGCAACATTTGTCTCTATTCGAGCCAAAATCAGAGTGCGGAAATTAGTGTTGTTGGTGATGTCTTCATGATGTCGTGCAGTTGATAACAATTTAGGTATATTTAATATCAACAATTGTTTGCCATATAGACATAAAGCTAATCAAGACACAAATTGAAGCGATAATTAAGCGCATAGAAACTGTCTTCTCACGCTACTTCTCTAAGTAAGAATCATAGATTAAAAAGTTAATCATTCAATCGATCAATCAATCAATCAATCAATGTACAATAGTTTAGCTCAATTTCAACACACACACACGTGCAACACGCAGCATTCAACATGCAGCAGCGCGCATGTGCAGTCGCTCAATGCATTCCTGTCATCGTTTGGCTCGGTACGGAGCGGCGCATGCAATCTCGTTCAAATTGCTTTGAATTGACCTGCATACACAACTTGTTGGTAAGAATCTCAACAATGTCAGCTGGTCAATCGCATGCTCGAACGGATTGTCGGACGTGGACCGATACAACTGCAACGTATCATTCAACGCTAACGTGACGCATGCCAAGCGAACGGCATTGCTGCCGCTGATTAATAAAGAAATTCACGAAAAAATGAAAGGAAAAAAAATAATAAATAAATTGAAAGGAAAAACGCCAAGCGCCTCTTCAACTTGGCACATTAAAGCGTCGTAAGTCAATGACGTTTTGATTGTTGAAATGACTTAAGTGACAACGTCGGCGTAAATCTCACAGAGACGCAGTTGCATCGCTTGTCCGACGATTGACCGCTCGATCGTTCGTTCGTTTAGTAAGTGTAACCTGTAGTCATTTTCTTTTTTTTTTATGCTTTTAGTTCGTTGCACGCATATAAACCTATTAACCTACTTTACTTGTTGATCATCATCAACATCATCATCAGTGATATTGCTATGGTTGTTGCCGCTGGTGGCATGCATTTCTTAATTTAGAGTTCAATTTGGTTGCCCTTTCGCAGTCGCAAATTGAAATCGACCAACGCAGCTCTTATCAGCAAAGACGTGTGGGTTAACAGAGCATTGGCAAAGCGAAATTGAAACCGAGTATGCAAGCGAAAGAGATAGAAAATAGAAAGTGAAAAGATCTTACATAATAAAATGACATAGCTACGCATAAGAAAAAGATATAACAATTATTGTGTAAGGAAAATATATCATTTAAAATGGGCATACTTATTGCAAACGAATATCAACGACTGTCATCTGAAGTGGTTGCCACAGTTAAATCCAAGTGATAGAGGTCGAACAGAATTTCAAGAAACCCTATTTCAGTATAAACAAATAAGGTCTAATGCAGCAGTATAAATTATTCTCATGAATTACAAGCTCAGGGATAGCTAATGATTAATAAGAATCTAATAATTAAAGTTGAGCGCCCCGTCTTGAGGCTTCGGTTAGTTAACAAATCAACAAAATATAAAATTTTACACAAACCTCGCTTCGTTAACAGCGACATACACGACGAACATAACCGCAAACACAAGCGAATCACACGAGTCATATTCGTCGTCTGTGGCCAGCTTTAGTCATTTACAATAACTAGAAACGAGGCAGACTCATAACAGTGGAAAGAACAGAGTGCATCAAACTGTTGTTTGAACTCAGAAATAGTTTTGTTTTTAATGAAAAACCAGTCTTGAGATGTTTCTACAAAATTTAATTGTTGGTAGTATATATTCTCCTTTTGTACTTGGTAGCATAAACTTTAACGTTCCTTCTCGGGTTATTAGAGGTTATGTTCTAATATTTATAGGTACAAAGAACGATAATGCAATGACGCGATGACGCGGTGACGATTCTCAAGCAATTTAATGTACTAACTTGTTTGTTTTAGTTTCTAGACGAAATCGCAAGCCGTAGACTACAACTCTGCAGAGCTTTGATATAATCAATTTCTTAAAAAGGAACCGAACTTCAAACCCAACGATTTTTACCAGCTATGACCAAAAGTTAACTACTCAAACACAACCATCTCATGTCGAGGATAAATATTAAATTTCATATTTCGTTTGCTTATTGCCTGATTGAGCGTCGGCCTTTTATATAGCTTAAATTATACTAGACACACTTCAGGCAAAACCAAATGTTATAACTCTCACACATTTTTCATAAAGATATATCTAATCAGATAACTGGCCAACTATGCCAAGTTAAACAGACACTTTGGCGACATTGAAATCAATGAAAGCATTGTCAAAGTTCAAGATAACTATCACTTGGCTTGCCACTTGCCAAACATATCAATGCTAATTTCAACAGCCAGCAGCCACCTTCGCAATACGGCAAGAGGAGCATGCTGCTCGTACATGTTCGTTTTAGTTAGCCATTAATCAAACCGAGAATACTGGAAAATCCAAAAAATGGAATGAAAAAATATATAAAGAAAAAGAAAAAAATCTACGATTTACAAGTGAGTAGTTTCCGAACTGCGTCTGCTAACGCTGCTGAGCTGAAGCGTCGCCAATGCACATGCATAAAAAAAAAACAGGACCCTTGTGTGCGGTAACATGGCGCTTTGCAGAAAGAGCACGGAACGCTTCATAAATTACGCTTGAAATTATGTTAATCCCGGATCGGGTGGAGCATACAATTCAAACAAACAAATAAACGAAAGAACGAACGAACAAACCAACGACCGAACTTCCGCCCACTTTGTACGGCGCCAAGAAGCGTGCAACATTTTATGCATTCACAGTCGCAACGAGTAAATTTCTGCCGAGTACGGAGTTGAGTTCAGTCGACGCGCCAACCACCAACCAGCCAACCAGCCAACCATCCAGCCAACTTTAATGTACAAAATATTGAGTTTTTACAGACGGATTAACCTTGACTTTCACTTTCACTAGCTTACGGCAGCACGCTCTAGCTGATACTGACTCGAGTCCTTGTCGTACTCAACCATGTGCCGGTCGTCGCCGTCCCCGTTCACGTCATCATCGTCATTGACTTCGTTATCATCGTTGTCCTCGTCGTCGTCGTCGCATGCAGCACACTGCGTTGCGCTACGTCCTGTCAAAGGATATAACTTTGACTGCCAACCCACTAACAACATGAGTTGACACAGACACAGAGTGCGCGCCAAAACACATTTGTATGTACGGCAACGCTCATAGCCACTTCATTCATTCGTCCGCCGACCGGAATCGTGCACTCAGCTCAGCTCAGCTCAGTTCAGCTCAACTCGCTCACTCAGCTTGCTCGCTCACACGCTGCTCCGTCGGCAAAGCGTTTTGTTGTACTTTTACTGCTGATGCGATGCGACTGTCGCTGCTGCCGGCAGCCGGCAAAAAGCGACGTTTTTACTGCTGCTGTTGCTGCTGCTGCTGGTTTTCTCAATGCCCCTCCACCTCCGCCACTGATTGCGACTGCGACTGCGGTTTTTTGTATGCAATGCGTCGTTGTCGTCGATTTGGATCGGTTTGAGGCGACCACCGACTCGAGTCAAGTCGTTCAACACTCACTCACTCATACATTCATTCATTTGGCTGGCTCGTTTGTTCACTCGTTCGCTCGCTCGCTCGCTCACTTGCTCAGCCGTTCATTCGTCCTTGGCGCTTTGGCTAAAAATTTTTGAATAATTCATATCGTGAAACAGGACATTCAAAACACGCGATGCAATCTGAATACGAAACTAAGACGAAGGAGGTGTGTTTCAACTTGTTCGTTTGCCACATGTTGATGATGGCAAAGCGTATGTATCGGCATATGTGTATGGGTGTGTGTGTGTGTGTACCTCGTAACTGTTTGGCATACCAATGTGGTTTTCTATATGTATGTGTCTATTTGTTTGTACTCAATGCTCGATGTCAATTGGGGACAACAAAATCGCGTCCTGCCGCCATTGGCACAATTACATATGAGAAACAAGTGGTTCTATCAATAAACAACATTGACAACTCCAAGTCAAACGCCGACGTAGTACGCTTGCATTTGAAAAAAGAAGATACAAAAACAAAGAACGAAAAAAAATGATTGCTGCAGCAATCATAGACAAAACACACATCAAATGAATCGCAAAGCCAACAAACGTGCCAGTTTCGCTTTGCTAGTAGCCACCAAACTTATTTTGTATGCGTAAATGACAGCGGCTCTGCTTGCGGCACGACAAACACAAAAACTGATGCAAACCACACAGCGAAATCGTGCGACGACCTCGTTTTGAAAATAACTCACACACACACAATCACACCGAAAGCGTCAATATAGATACTCAGTTCATCTCACTCGAATGCACTTAACATCCTTCTTAGCAAGCTGTGGGTGTTTTGTATCTACATATGGCTGTATAGTTGTGGCACTGTGGTTGTGTTTGTGTGCATTGCATAAAATAGTTTCCGCCTCAGTTTCACAACATATCATCAGTTGAGGTTAATGACACTTGTCCCTTAGTTTGTCTTCTGTTATTATTATTATTTTCTTCTTTCTCTCATTTTTTTTGTGTTGCTTCCATTGCATCACAGCGTGTGAAAAAGGATACCAACAACAAAAATAAACACCTGCCGTGTGCGTGGCTGCTTCTTTATGCTGACATTACGCTTCATCTCATTCTTCTTGTCACTTGTTTGCCATGTAATCTTTGTGTTGATAGCATCGGTCGACGCAACTTTGCTCCTTTGAATTCCTTTAAAGGATTGAGAATATTTCTGTAGCACAAAGGGTTCTCTCTCAATGACAATTATCAATCGTCAAACAGTCATCGCTTTACCGTTTGACTGGCTTATTCAAAATTACGAGATGTTGGAGACATTTATGGTTATCAATGTACAAAACCGTTAGTTATTGAATTTGGTTCATGAGACTGCGTTGGTGCTGTCGGCGTGTGAGAATCTCACGATCGCTTGAGAAGGCTGCGCATATACAGTTATTCGGATAAATGCTTGGGAAAATATTGTTGGGAATTCCACTAGTTGACATAATCTGTAGAACGACAAGCATATTTGCAATTAATCGAGATCATCAGTTGTAGTAATGTTGATGCAATAAAAAATCCTTGATAGTTGCATGAACGAGGAGGGAACAACGACAAAAGCCGAATGATGACGAGAGCAACAAAATTGAAAGTATCTCTGTTTGTATGTATGTCTGTCTGTGTGTCCGCTATAGACGCCGAAACTGCTGGACCGTCTTTGATGAAATTTTTAGGGAAACTCTAGAATAGCCTGTCGAGTAATACTGTAAAGTTTGGTGCGTTAGTATACCGCTACAGACGGTGAAAATTGCATAAGCAGTTTGTCGTTGAAAACTATTTTAAATTCGATAGTCTGTCAAAAAAAAATAATAAAAAAAGTTTAACTTACAAGCCGCTTTCTTTGTTCATGCGTCTGATATCGAAATGAAAAATGTCACATATCACAAGGTGAATTGAAATACTTGACTTACGTACTTGAATTGAATTTTTATTTTCTTCGCTAATACCGAAAAGGGCAGAACAACGTCTGGTAAGCTACCCTGGTATATAATTCTTAACATTGGATTGGCTGACATGTGACTATGAGAGTTTTAGAAGATACCCTCAGACACTGAATTTGAGTATATCTATTAGGTCTACAAATAAGTTTGGAGGGCGAATTTAAACTGTCACATAACCATGGGTGTAGTGCACAAACAAGGAAATTGGGTTGGGTATGAACTCAAGCCAAGATACGGCGAACATTATTTTTTCACGTTTAAAAAACTGCTCCAAAGGCATAATAGTCATCAAATTTTGCCTTCAAGACTTATTAGTAACCTAATGCAGGCAAATTGTATCACATGACCCCGCACTCTCCACTTCAGATGTTTTTCGGTCAACCCTAGAAAATTTCTGTACTCAATGAGTGAACTGGTAAGGATAGAGACGCAGAATAGAGTGCACGATAAAAACATATAGAATACAGGAAACTGCCATGCTGTAGCCAAGTTTGCAGCGCATCCCACTACGAACTAAAAGTCTGAGAACTACTGGCAGTTCCATGGGAAAGGTGTTAAGCCTAATTGTCTAAACTCTTTATTTCTCTTTAATGGTTTCAGGTTTCTTAAATAAATGGAAATAAAATCATAGAAAGAAAAATATCAGATAGTTCGTATAGATTATTAACAACAAAAATGTTAAATGATAATCCCATTTTATCACCTCTGTGGAGAAATCAATGTAAAAGGAACTGAAATTAAGTACTAATTCGCCAAATCCGCACAGCTTCAATGTATTAGGATTTTCAAATTTACTTTGAAGTAAATTGAGAACTCTCGTTTTTCGACTTTTATCTGGAATGCCTGCTGTCCAATTGAAGACGCGCTTCTTGCTGTCGTTTCAAATAAAACTCAAAAACAAGAGCTTTCTTTCTCTCATCTTTAGTAGTGATATCATTCCAAAACAACTTTTAAATATGTATTTTATTGTGTGAATATCTCACTGTGCGATCTATACCTGCACCAAAGTAATAGAAGACGAGGCGGTAGACTAAAACAAATCGTTTGTTCAACCATCCGACAACTTAAAGAAGATGAGTATTACGTACTAGTGACGCACGAGAAGCAACAGAATCGCGGCACCTAAAACGATGAGAATCATAAAGGGTAAAAATGACAACAACAACAACAACAACAACAACAACAACAATGACAATCATTGACCAAAATGCCAAATCCGTTGTTTGTATCCAATTTTTGGGTCTCCCCGCTTAGCCGTACACCAGCTAAAGCAACTAAGTTTATATATCTTTGTATCTTTTGCCTTCGCTGCTCTCCCCTGCTTTATTTGATCGAATAATTTATGACATTTTTATCGTCGTCTTTTGTCTCTTGTATTAAATTTTAAAGCAACATTTCAGTTCGCTTGTGTGTGTGTGTGTTTGTGTGTTTTCAAACGTTTTCTAAGCGTTCCACACTTGCTTGCTTGCTTGCTTGCTTGCTTCTTGAACAACAAATGATACCAAACGAAACGAAACGCTTGAGTACCATTGTTATTACCATCATCAAGCATCATCTCATGTTGAACGCATTCAAAAAAGAGCCCACCACTAAGTAAAGTTGTTCCAATAAGCCGTTGGTGTCGAGCGTTTTCAAATAACTGCCGATCAACCTGCACACAGCCAAATTCGAACTCCACTTGGCCCAACACATGGCAATAATAATGATAAGGTTAACCTGTTGTTAAAAGGCATCGAATGCCCCTTCGGGTAATAATTTATTTGTGTGGACGTCTCTCTCGCTTTTTTTAATCTATGGCTGCGATTGTAGACCCCGCTTAATTTTCTACCAAGAGGGTGAGCAGAAGATGAAACTTGTTTTAAATTTACTGAACTTGTTGCTCAAAAATTTTTCAATGTTGTTATTTGTTATAAATAGCAGTTTTAGTGAAAGCTACGAAATTATTACTAGTTCTTGTTTTTCTCTACATTTGTAGGGAACCTATTTTAGTAGAAAAAAAATGCCCGAATGACCAGATCTCTACTGATCCTTGTTCCACAAAGCCCTAAGCACCATATGAGTAAAGCACTTTGAAGAGTTTTAATTTTATAATTCGACCACCAGGTCGGCAGATGTTATCTAAAACTCTAGTTTTGGTTATTATTAGCTTAATTTCGACAGACCATAACAAACCATAAAAACACATTTTCATAGTCATACATGAAAAAATATAAACATAAAATATAAAAATAAAATAAATCAGTTGTAAATCGATTTCCACTTTGTGCGCTGCTAACAAGGTCGATTCTGATGGACTACATTTTTACTTATCACGCGTCAAACATCGCAACGCTCACATACAGTCAAGCATTGTCATCGGCTCGCCCACGAAGGCATACAAAGTCGTTTCGGTCGCTTCCCACATAGAGTTAAATCATTGGCCTACCTAAATGTGTGCGACTGGGTACTGTGGTTTCCGTTCCAGAGGTCGAGCTTAAATCCCCACGTTGGGTGGGAAAAAAGGCGCGAGTTTCACATTCGAAACTCGTGAGTGCTAAGGACTAATATTTTCACGAATATTTTTTCCCCTTTTTTTTCGATTTGGACAGTTTTGTACATTATACCATTTTCTATTTTATTCAACTCTTTTTTATTTTTTTTCAGCTCACTAGTTAAAGCATAGTACCTCATTTCACCGAAAAACTTATAGTCTTAGAGAATAGATTATAACATCAGCTTTTCTATAAAACTGAAGAATTAATAAATTTATTTATTTATTTTTTTCTGTTATAGATACAACAACAAATATATACAAAACTTATCTTAAATGTTTTTTTGATGATGTCACTTTGAAAGACACAGCAACAATAAAAGAATACATCCTAAAGGCAAATATCAAATAAAATTATTGAGTATTCTATTTTAGCATTTACAAGAAATAATCTCAAGTATAATACCCATTATTATTTGTAATTAAAAAGAAGCAAAAAGCATCAGAATTGAAAAACTAACAACACATAAATTACAACAAATACTTGTAGTGAAAATTAAACAACAACAAAATATGTATACGTATATAACGAAAATTAGAGAAGTCATGTAACCGACCACAAAACATTTTTTTTAGAAAATCATAAAAAATGACATTATAGAGCGCTTAGATAATTGCCGGTTCCACTAAGTAAAAAACGCTTAGAAATTAAGTACGTGACATAAACTATAATTGGATCTATTAGAGTCAAGATAATGTTCAGGCGTGTAGACTTTTAGCGTTAGTCGATAAGTTGTCCAGCAGCCGAGAAAAGTTGCCACAACAACACAGTTCGGAATGTGGTAACGATAAGTGGAGATGATAAGTGTTATTGGCAATACTCGCAGTAGTTAAGCTGATCTATAATTTCATGGTGTGCCCGGACAATGTTGTTAAAAGCCGGTACGGCAAAGAGGATTATTAAACAATTAGCAAGCAAAAAAAAAGTAAATAAACAAACGAAAAATAATAATAATAACAATAATAATAAAAATAGCTAGCTGACAATTAAATGTAACCATCGAGGTCAGATGTAAACTATTGCAACTATCCTTAGTAGTGGCGTGGTAAGTGTTATATATATATAACTATATACCCTTTCATGTTCTATTTCCCACAAAGCAATAACTTTCTTAACGTGTTTCCGACATCTCTGTCATTGTATTGTTGGCCGTTTGATAGTTTAAAGAGGCTCCCTCTTTAATTAACTCATTACTCAGTCAGTGCTTACTGACCTAACCTAATACACGTTGCTCATGAAAAATTAATGAGTCACGGTAAGCAATACAAAATTTATACAAATTATTCGTATTTAACATTATACCAAAAATAAAAGGAAACAATAAAATAAGCAAAATATTAAAATAACAATTTATAAGATATACTCGCATCAGATGGCATGGCATCGCAATTTATTCGTCAATCAACACCGTCCGTACGATGTATGGCGGCGCCATCTAGATAATTATTCACTTGTTGGTGATCGTCAATCTAATACTCGGTTCTTTAATAGAAACCATTTATTAAAATGTGCACAGATACGCAGCGGCGCACATATTGTAGATCGTTTGAGCGCTAATTAAAATTTTAACACTTAAAAAAATAAAATACAAATTTACGAATTTAGCCAAAAAATTCAAAAAGCTGCTTAGCAGAAAAAACACAAAACATGAAAAGCAAACAAATCGTTTTACATTGATTTAAATAAATTAACAGCAAAAATGGCTCAGAGTGTGCTCTGTGTGAAAAACAAAGAGCGGAGGTGGTTTTTGATTGATTTGTTTGAGGAAACTAAGGAGATTATGTACTATATAATAATTATATGGAAGTGTTAAGTTGAGTGGGGTATTTGAATTTAGACTTGCCTTCCAACATTCCCATGCCTTGAATATAACAAAAATATATATGCACAGAATTAACTTCAAAGGATTTTTCAGGCCACCCTATGCCCAATTGCAAGGATAAAAAGAATAAATAATTTTTTATGATATTATTTAATATGATTCCAAGAGTAAAGAAAAAAAATATACGTGAGCGTGCTTAACACTCAAGAGCTTTGATGTGAAACATGAGAAGCATTCGTGCGTTAGTCGATGACGATGTTTGATTGTATGCGAGCGTTACAATGTTTGATTGTTTGCGAGCGTTATGCTTGCAAAATGTTACCTTACTGAAACCAAAGATGTTTTACTCCAAAAATCTGTTTTGGCAGTTTATATTCATCAGAAGCCTCCTTTGATGCTGATGATAATTATGATGATGACCGATGATGACTTCATAAAAACATTAAATAGCAAAAAACAAAAGTATGAAATTGAACATTAATAGTAGTATATTTTACAGCATACGGCAACGATTTTTGTGGGTTTGGAAACAGAACCCGAAACATGAACACTTGACATGAAAATCATGCTATATTTGAGCTTCTACAGAATCAAAATAATTCGTAGGCTACACGCAACCGGAAGTCTAATGCTCAAATCAGCTTCATTCCCTCTGTCCATTTTAACGTATTGTCACCAACCGGAATTCGTGGCCAAATCAAAGCGCCACGTATTAGAAATTTGCCAACATTTCACGGTTGCTATTTTTTTTTACTTTTTTTTATTAGTCAATTTGGCCACACCAAATTTGGAGCGTAGCAATCAAATAAAGTAGTTCATGTGTAAAAATTAAAAGAAAAAAAATTATAAAACGGAAATGGGCCTCATTACCAAAACAAACATTAGACGCAGACGTAGCGTCAGCAAAGATGGTAACAGGTGATGCGAGCTGACGGCAAAACGCGCAGGCGCGCAGACACCAATTGACTGATTGACGCGACTGACGAATGAGTTGAGCGTTCAAATCAAATCCGATTTTCCGTTTAATTATTTCGTTTGCGTATTTGACTGATTGACGATAATTAATTTTGCTTCATTGCAGGAAGCCGTATTTGAAGGAAAATATTGACGAAGGCGAGGAGTGTGGTATTTGTATATAACAAATGTTTAAAAAAAAAGCAAAAAAAAAAACAATCAAGAACTCATTCATAAATGCTGTGTATGCTAAATACAATTTAAAAATTGCGCCAAAGGCAACTTAAATATTGCAAATTTCTTGAAGATATTTTTTTTTCGTTTTTATGAATTTGTTGTCGTCTAAGCACGCGCCTTCGAGCCCGACCCAGAGCTACGTAAACTGAAGTAAGCGCGACCAAGCGAGGTGACGACGTCAAAGACAAAGAGGCAGTTTGAAGTTGATGATTGCACAAATTGCACCTACACACAGAATCAGAATGTTTGTTGGCTTGATTTGGTTTCATTTTTTCGCCTTGACGCTGTCTGAGTTTGCAGAAGTGCGTGGTACTTAAAGACAGACAGAGAGACATAGAAACATACATCAGTGTGGTAAGCAGCGCACAGCAATAACGTGCAACAAACAACGCGCCCAGAACGCATACATTTTTTGTTGTTGTTGTTTTTTATTTTTATTTTTTTTTTTGGTAAAGGCAGAGTTAAGAAAGAAATGAACAAAAAAGATACAGGAAAATTAGCTGCAAAAGCCAAACTGACAAAAGACCGGAGCGATTCAAGTATAAATCACTTGGCACATTGCAAAGGAAGTAACTCCTCATCAACAAAGAGCATCATTCTTGGTCCTCATCCAGTCATCACAGCGCTGTCAAGCCACCAAGCAGGCAGGCATAACAAATATTTTCCTATTAAAAATCTGTTTGTTTGTTTGTTTGTTGGCTTATTTGTTTCTTGCATTCCGCACACGCAAAAATGCAAAGATACCGGCGTTCGTTGCCTAACGAAAGTGAAGTCAAACACTGAAATCGAAATTAAAATCATCATTGCCATTGCAATCATAATCATCATCAACAGCATCAACATGTTTGGGATCGACTACTTTATCATGCGGTTCAGCCATCTCTTAGCGCCATTCATACGCACGGTGCAGTTCATCTGAAGTCATCTTTGACTTTTGCCTTGGCTTTTTGCATCCGCAGTGGCAGCAGCAGCAGCAGCAGCAGCCAAGTGCACATGCGCTGTGTCTAAAAAGATATGAGAGCGAGTACATTTTTGTTTAGTGCCTGCCGTCTGACTGCCAAGTGAAGTCAAGCCAACTCAGTCAACAACTAAGTCAGGCGCCTCGGGGGACTACTCTCGACCGCAAGTAATAAAGCAAAAGCCAAAATTGTCGGGAGAGACGAACCAAATAAATAAAATAAATATAAAAAAAATGTTTTAAATAAAAAAAGTAAAAAAAGAACACACAGTGTGTGTGTCCATTATTTCTGCCATATTTGTATAAGGCTGCTTTTTTCTGGCTCGCAATTCCCTGCTGGAAAAGGAAATGTATCTTTTTGGATGTATACACGTATATATATATATACTTGTATGGTCAAAGAAAAGTTGTGGGTGTTGTCGGTCAAAAACACATACGCCAACGACGCAGCACTAACAATACTATGGACAAAAAATTGAAGTTAAATTTAGCTAATGAGTAATGTTAAACTTACTAAGGTTCAGTCGGTTTATAGATTAACTATGAAGCAAAATATCCTAAATTACTCACCGCTGCTTAAGTACAGAAAATGTCGTTAGTACTAGAGGAACCCACGGCCGACACAATCGACCGCATTCTAGAAAAAAAACATTTGTTTTTGTACACTCATGCGCAAACCAACAGTAATACTTTAATGTTATCAAAGAGAGTGCAAACACACAAAATTGATCTCTCCCACGTTGTGTATCAAATGAAAATGGAACAACAGAAGAGAGAGTCTGTGTATTAGGTTCTTATGCTAAAATAATTCTTTGTGTACACGTAGAACATTCAGAGTGCCCCGAAAACCTCTTCTTTTATATTCCTTATTTTTATTTTATACCTTTAAAAATCACACATAAATTTAAATGGGGTAAAACTTATAGAATTAGCAGTCACTTCTGTTACCCGAAATTAAAATTTTCATCAAAGCAGATTACACAGATATATGTTAAATGGAAATTATATATTTCATAAATTTATAAAGGAGCTACCTTACCAAAGATTTAAGCTTTGACTGTTAACCATGGCATGTGGCATTTTACCGGCATTTTCCACAATACAAGCAAGCTTGCCTATAGCAAATCCTCACGGGACCAAAAAATCACCTCGTGATATGGAAAATTCGTTATACATAAATTATGTGTACTCGAACAATCTTAATTCATAGTAGGAAGGTCTTCGTTCGTTAAAGGGAAGTTCAACTGTAGAAAATTGTTTCTATACTACAAAAACCATTCTCATACATACACTTATCTCCAGACCCACCTAAAATATCTGATCGACCATCTGTGGTGGACCAGTGTGCCAGTTGCTGTCATGGTAAAATACTCACATAGCATGGAATCTACCGCGGCATCAAGTGTTCTATGTTAGCGTACTATAATAGGCAATGATTAACATTACTTGCAGTTGTTCTTGAGTGCTATTAGTTCTCGAAAGTGAAATTCATGTTATTAATATTCTAAGGGGAGCCTCATAACCGTTGGCAATTTATGACTACAAAATGTTTCTCTGGTTCAGTTTCTACTGCGCAGACACAGTTGTCGTATGATTCATTGGTTATGTTACATTTATTATGCTATATTTCTTCCAATAACCAACCCGCTTTACTGAACGATTGGGACTTTTCCATAAAGTACTTTTTATGAAGTACTTGTGGATTGCCTCGTTGTCTACTAATTTAAAGATTTGGTGTCGCAAAGCAAAGATAAACTCGAAACGTTTTAAAAAATGATAGCCCTTGAAACGATCCAAAGTAATTGCGATTCAAGTGATTTTTAAGCGTTTTATTAAACTCAAGTTTCATTGGTAGTATTATGATTGTTATTATATTATTATAGATGTTGTTATTTTTATTGTTGTTGTTGTTGCATCATTAAGGCATTTACAATCGATTACAATTGTTACAATCAACATCAGCGTCGCTGTCGCTGGCAACAACAATCGCAGCACAATAAAATCGATTGAGCGCGAAACGGGTGCGCTGCGCACGCGCCTACAATTACGCGCGCAAGCACTGGTTTGTCAGCATTGCGATGCATTTGTTTGCACTGAAAATCTCACCAGAAAAAAATGGGGTCTATAAATAAATACGCAATGAGCAATAATCATTTATTTACCCACGCAGTCACAATTAAGCAGCCAAATAATGATCAAGAATCAATCAGCATGGAAAATATTGCATAAAAAACAAAATCAAAAAAAAAAAAGATAGAAAAATAACAAACCAACAAACAAAAAAAAAAATATAGGAAATATTTTTAAAAAAAAATCGTCTTACTGCTTATTGGCGTGTCATATCTGTATTTGAGTCACAAAGCAAAGCGGCTTGCTGCTGACGATCCCGCTGCTGCTGCATGAGTTTGCACGATGAGGAGGCGTTCAGCTGCGACTTAACAGAGCATTATGCAACACGAATTTCAAGTTTTTTCTAATTATTATCTATTTGAATTCATTTTTTTATTCGTGCAGCGCGCCCTTAACACCAAGCAATAAGGTACGAGACACAACGACAAGTATCACAGCAAGCAGTTGCTGCTGTGCTCGCTTATGAAGCGCCTTTTTCTACACAATTACATTATTTATCGTTTAATTAACTCAGCCGGCAATTATTTCAATTAAAAATTCTTCTCAGGCATATGGATAACTTTGCAAACTCATATAGATGCAGATACACAGTTACAGATACAAAGATACTCCGATAGACAAGCAACAAATGCAATGCAATTTGCACGAATTGGCTCGACTTGGTTTGACTTCATTCGTTTGACAACAGTGGGGTTAGGTGGAGCCATGACACAGTGCACATTACAATGCTAGAGGGAGGTGCGGTTCCCATAGATCGCGCTATGAGTTGCAAAAGTATCTCGTCTCGATCACTGCGGGCTTAGCACATTTTTTAAATAAAATATTCTCAACAAACGCGATTGTTTTGAAATTGGAAAATTTTTTGACAAGCGTTTTTACAGAATTTTTTTTTCTTTTTTTAATAAAGAAATCTCATTTTATGAAGCCATGATTTTTTATGTTGATTTTTTTCTAATTGACATTTTTATGTGTAGTTTAAAAATGCTTAAAAATGCAAGTATTACAAAGCACAAGTATGACTAACATCAAATGACGTAATGTATATGCTTTTCTTTATCCACAATCAATTCTGAAAGAACGCTTTGTGAATTCTTGAATGCAAAGGACTGCTTCTAAATTATTATTGGAACAAACTCCAGCGGTTCTGTCGGCCAAATGACATCATTACCAATTAGGAAAAGTGTCTGCTGTTGGATGTATGGATCTCCCTCTTGATAGTTAGGCTGAACAAGTGTCGTTTGATAACTGAGTTACTGGCACACTATTGTTCATAGACAAACCGCCGCAGTAATTTGTACTAAAACGTTTGAAAAATATCCACACCACATTTAAGTTGAACGCAGTGCCCTAAATCTGTAATTTTTGTATAGACTACTACAATACCAACTCAGTCAAAGGTTAGGCCATAGTTCGTAGAGTTCCAATTGGCACTGAAAAGGGATGAGCTCGCCAAGTCGCCATTGGGTAACTACTATAATCGAGTCAACGTTCGAAAGAAAATATTTCTGAACATGGTTTGCCAAACCTAGGATATGGCACTACCATTGCACTAATTCGTTCAGTCAGTGTAGGTAGTTATTTTATTTTTTTTTTTAACTACCCACACGAGCTGAACGAACTGCCGGCCTTAGGCACTACAATTACAAAAATTTCATCCCTACGAAAATAAATACTTACATGGCTGAGAATAACAACAAAAACTATTTCACGTGGATTAGGAGTCTGGTAGCTAATATACATAAACCATTTAAGTTCTTGGTTACTTCAGCACAATTTTATTGTTTAACGTTATACACTCTCATCTCACGTATTATAGATGGCCTAATTTTGGTTAAAACCTTTTTCAAAAAGGTATATATATATACGTACTCTTCTTAGATAGGTGCTATACAAAAGTGATATACATAAAAATTCACATTATTAATTGTCACTAAAAATCCAAATGAACCGCGTGAAAATAGTTTCACCTGCAATTTCAAACGCTTCCACTCCAATACTCTTGAGCGGAGTATCAAATAACGCAAACAGTTAAAAACAAGAAATAAAACAAGCGCCAAATTAAGCTGGCGTAAGATCGGGTTGCCGTGATAAGCGCTTAGAGCTGTAGTGCTTTAAAGGCCAATCATCAGGGACAAAGCAAAACACTTGTTACTAGTTCGACTAGCATAGAAATCATCATGATTGTCAAAGACGACGAAATCGAAACGATTTCGGGGCAATTAAATTAAGCTGGCTGATGGTGGATCTAGACGCACAGCGTTTGAAACCGGGTTCGAGACAACAACTACAAAAAAATGCGTTTTTCTTCTTTTTTTTTTTCAAACTCAGCAAGCTGAGGCAAAAGCCAACAGCAAAAAGCAAAAAGAAAAAAGCCGAAATAGATTTCACATGTAGGCTAAAACGTAAATTTATTACAGTGTGCGCTGTAGTGGGTCCAATAGATGATGATTATAACGACGATCAAAGCGATACCAATGACGATGACGTTTGTCAGTCTCAGACTCAAAATCAACAACAATAGCAACAACAACAAGTGCCACAGTTGCCAGGCACCAGCTGAGTCGCGCCCTTTATGTCTCCCGCCGCGTTGTCTTTTAAGCATAGACACGAGTTTTTTTTTCTGGTCTCAACTTTTTTTTAATTTTGTGTTTAAAATTTATGTCTCAGCGAGTTGACAACTTAAAGAATGGAAACTTGGAACTTCGATTAAAAAAAAAAGAAAAACACCAACTAAAACGAAATGTCGAATGGAAACAAAATGTGTACAAAAAAGAAGACGATGAAGACAAACCGCTAAATTCGAAAGTTACATTTTTGGAAATTGGTCGCAGTTCGATCTGCAACGACAGACAGACACACATTTCAAGCTCATTATATTTCTAGACTCAGTTTTGGGTTTGGGTTGATTGTTTTGTTTTTCTTTTTATTTTTTTATTTTTGCTTTATTTATTTTTTAAAAAAAATTGTTTTCTTTTAATTTTAATTTAAACAACTTTGCCTTCTTTTACGACATTTGGCAAAATTAGAAGCAGCGTTTTGGCTCTGATTTAAATGAACTAGAAATCAAGTTCTTTTCTCGTAGTCCCAATTCCGCTGCTTTTGACAATTTTGCGCATAAATTTACATTTCATTTTTATTGACTTCTTTCATTTTTAGTTCGTTTACTAATTTTTACGTTTTTTGGCTGGAAATAATTTATGTTTTTGGCGACAAATTCTCAACATTTTAGTTGTTGCTTGAACTTTAATGGGTTCATTGATTGGATCCAATTGTGTGTTAGTGTTTTACACGTGTCGTGTATCTGCTTGTTATGTTCATCCAGTTAGTTCTTCTTCTTTTCTACTATTAATCTCTTGGGAATAACTAACGAATATGCTATTCAAAGTAGATTCGATAATATTGCCTCAGGTAAACAACAATGTTAATGTTAATGTTAATGTTGCAAAAACGTTAGAAGGCGTCAGCTCACATAAAAATGTACCGAATACCAAGAAGTATAACATTTTTATATCCGCCTCAAGAGAATGATTTAGGTTAACTATAACTATATGACAAGTGTGTGTTAGAGACATTGAGTTGAACCTAACGCCAAGAAGTCTAATGTTATTACATCCTCCTCTGGGGACCCGAAACAATGGAATGCTTAACAGCTACAATGCATCATGCGTTATCCAACATTAGTTTATTCAAACTACATCAAATGATTAGATCTGGTCGAAGAAATATTGGTTTTTTTTTACCTCATAGAGAGCAGTAGAACACATATCGTGGAAAGGAGTTCTGTGGAAAGCGCCCATAACCCGTAGGTGAAGTAGCAGGAAGAGAAAGAGACTATATTCCACATTAAACCTTTCTATGTTGTTTAGCACAGGATTCCAAGGTTTCTGGTTTCAGCGAATTCACGGCTGAAATACAAATCCCTACACAAGTATTCAGGGATTTAACCCTTTTCTTAAGAAACTTGAAGCTTATAAGCTGTAAAATAATATTTTCAATCTATGCTTAGGTGCTTGGTGATTTTGTTTGACACTAAGATTGTTCAAGTCCAACTGTGAGAGACACATGACTTCGAAGGCCCATTGACATCGGAAAATACGGCCCATTCCCCAAATTCCTGAATAGAATATGAGGCAAACTACTTCGAAATGTGGGGAATTTTCTAAAATTAATTTTATTGTATTTTAATAATTTAGCAATAATATTTTCGATCAGGACAGTGTTTTAATGATACCTTATCATCTGTGGAGCTAGCATGATTCTCTTCTTTATAGTGAACAAATTTGTTCTAAAAGTGCGAAACGTATCGAAAATAAATTCAGTTTTTTTTTTAAACCAATTTGTGGTAGTAGGACTTAAATGGCAAACCTTCAATTAAACATTTTGTACCGGATGATAAATAATTATTTCGCTTTGTGACTTATCTTTCTTGGACTTAACCTGGTATATTTCACAATCTGCTCAATCCTATAGCATGAGCAACTATTCAGTCACTTTAATCACTGCTAACACTACGCAACTCTGATAACAGGCCTTGCCTTTTGAGGGGAGTATGACCATAAAAAATCAAACTGCTTAATAAATTTGTTGCAAAGTACTTTCGTTAGTCGCAATAAATTTCAAGAAATGTTAAATTATCAATGAAATAAAACAAATGAGCAAAGCCTCGAAAACAAGAGCAAAGACATGCGTATTTATTCAAAGGCATCCTTTTTTTTGACTTTTTTTTTGCTCTTGGAATTCGACTTACGTTGTACATTGAAAAAGGGGGGAATAAAAGTAACGTAAACGAATAAAACATCTACACATGTCCCAATAAAAATTCGAGAGAGAGCAAAAAATCGAAAATAATTCAACACCAGCAACACTGGAACACAGAAACAGCAACAGCAACAAAACATCAAACACGATTTGCTCAAATGTACGCAATTATTTATCTTAATAGTTTGAAAGCATTTCGCGAGCGAATTTCTTGATCGGCCACTGCGAAAACCCCTCTTAAAGACGCAGCAATGAATTGCAACGAATGTTTCCATTGCGTTGTTGATTTCATTGCGTTGAAGCCACGACGAGCCGCCGTACGAGATTTATGCACTGCACTGCTGCACCATACGAAACCAACGCAAGTGGAGGTCCTTACACCGCAAACGTCGAAAGGCAATCACAAACTCCTTCAACTTGGCTAACTGAATGAAACTGCTTTAGCAGTGGGCTTTTGTTAGTGTGCAATTGAGTAGTAAAAATATAGTTTGCCCCCCATCTGCCGGAAACTTCACCAGCGTAGTCGTGTTTGGTTTATTCTTTCAATTTTTTTTTTTTATATATATTTTTTATGAGATTTATGGGGCATGTTTGAACATTTGATGTAGCACAAACACCACGCATGAGAATGGTGCTATAATTTTTTCAGCTTGAATTGGATTAAATGAAATTTGAAACAAAGTCAAGTCAACAAAGTCAGTTATCATTGACAAAGAAAGATTCCACTGAATGACTTTACTCATTCAGCATTTACGGCCCGCCACACCTAACTTTCTTTGCTAAAAATTTAAATGAGAAATTATGACAATAAATTAAACTTTCGGCATACTTAAATAAACGCAAAGGCATGGCAAGAGCAAACAATCCTCTTCGAGGGGTATAATCTGTGTACTGTTTAAGCATTGTTCTATCATCTATTATTTATCATAATCCGCTTCATTGCAAAAGTCTACCGAACTTTCATTTCCGCATTTGCAATATTAAACAAATAAAAAAATTATCAATATTAAAAAAAAATATTAGTTATTAAAAAAAATTTGAGAGAAAAACGTATATCTTTTCCCATCACAAAGCGAGCACAACGACTCAATTATGCACGAAACGCGATTAGTGTCGCCATTATTTTGTTCTAATGTTCATGAGAATCACTAAATATATGTATATGTATATATTTATATAAGAAAAAACACCAATAACAACAACCAACAAATACAACTAATTAAAACCTTTAAACTAAGCAGCGTTAAAATGCATTTCGTGCGATTTATGCAATTGCACACAAAATGTTTGTGGAAGGACTAAATAACATAAAATTAAAATAATTTTCTAGGCAATATAGAAATTTTAATTCTCTACACATAGGAAATCACATAATAAAAGAAAAAAAATATATTTTATTGGCTTTTTGGAAACTACAGAGTTTTTCGAATGAGACGACCTAACTTCAAAATACTGCGATCTGACATCATTACACCTGAATTCATACAAATGCTCAGTAGACTTGTCAATTTTATACATGAAAAGGTATATAACTCAACAACGTATTTAAATCGTACAATTGTTTTACGAAAATTCGGGGGACGATTCAAGAGCTCAAGAAAAATATTCGCGCCGAAATTCAGAACTTGACGCCCGAGTCATTCAAAATTGGAAGATGCGTATGAAGGCCTGCCAAAGCAGCCGTGACGGCCACTTGAACAATGTCATATTCCATTACTAGTTGAATTAATTGTATTTTTAGTTTATTATATTAATATATATTATATTATATTATATTATATTATATTATATTATATTATATTATATTATATTATATTATATTATATTATATTATATTATATTATATTATATTATATTATATTATATTATATTATATTATATTATATATATATATAGTTTATTATATAATATATTAATATTTTGTTATAGATAAAAGCAGTTTGTATTTTATTTAAAAAGTTCGTACACTCTTATTGAAAAACCCTATACAATCCAAAATAAAGAGTATATTCATTTGTGCATCATGTAATATACATATCTACAAAGTTTATACAGTGTATGGACACATATCAAGTAGATAAAAGCAGAGATATCAACGGAGACAAATGGATATATCTGACATTCCTACCTACAAATAAATGATAAAGATTATGGTTATGCAGCACATTTGAGCCATTAATATATTTAATTAACCATCTTAGTCATAGGTTACACTATCAAAATTGCCTTGCCATAGAAGTGCTTGACAACGGTAATACTTTCAAAACGCGTCACCCAAGAGACATTCCTAGAAATAAAATATGCACCAGGTTTATTTCATTTCTTATAATTATTCTACCGACCAGAGTCAGTTAATTTATATGCTATCACAACCACTGCCATTCCCACTATAGTATTCGAAATGTATATAAGTTTGATTCCCTTTTTTCCACACGTATTTTAGCGCTTTATGCCATGATCGAAAAACTTTTTATATGCGTTTTCCGGTGCGCTATAAATAATGAGAAAGCGTGTACCGATCTCTCAACAGTGTGTAACCCATTATATTCCAATAAAAATGAACAAAATCGAACATGTGGTTAAGAGTGCATAACTATTACTTATTTTAAGTGCTAACTAAGAAGCAAAAGTGGGTATTAAAGATCAGAACTTCAGTTGAACACGTAATGTTGACTTCGCAGGGATCTCAGAGTTGGATTTTATAATACACAAGACAAGCCTCGGCGCTGCTCGAGATTTGTATAAAATGAAGCTGTATCTTGTAACACACTAAATTGATTTTATCGCTTTGCATACACCAATATTTCATCACCACTAATAACGCAATAAAATTTTGATTTGATTTAAACTTTTTTTATTAATTTTCTTTGTCAGACTTTCGGTTTCGAATTTTACATACATATCAATGGCAAACTGATGAAGCGATATTGAGATGTTCATACGCCCATACAATTTAATTTAAAAAATTGGATTTCCCTACTTTCTCGGCAGACTATCGTATCAAACTGCCCATGCAAACATTCTCCATAACGACATCCATACGTATAGCAATTTCCATGGTGTTCGGTCAAACGGTGTCAGAGTTTTTAGACAGAAAAACAAACTAACAACATTATATATATATATATATATATATATATATATAGATTCCATGTGTGCTAATCTTTCTGATTTATTTGTACCGGTAGCTGCCTATCTGTGACACTCTGGGTCTAAGTATCTCTTTCAATCGCTCATTGCAATCAATCCATGTATGTTCAAACAATAGCAAGTACCAATTTGGAACTAATTGGAACTCGTTAACATATACCAAAAAAAAAACGTCTTAACTGTCAAAGAAAAAATAAATAAAAATGAAACACGTATTTCGAAAACGCTTTCATGTCGCCAATAACAAAAAAAATTTAAATAGTACGAAGAATCAATGCTTTTGCAAGCTACACAAATAAAATTTATTTTTGAATTTTTTATATTCATGTTGACCTTCATCTAATGAACCACAGCTATAACAACAGCAACAATAAATATTTTTGTTATATATCTATATACAATATATTGTATTATTAATTTAATAAAGTAACAATTTATAGGCACTCATAATGATGCGAATTTAAAAGCTGCCAACGTCATGCAGCACACGCCAAATAACCAAGCAAGCGAACAACCGGCGACACCATTGAAATGAAAGAAGTGGAAGAAGAAGAAAAAGTATATGAAGCAACAGAAGCAGCGCCCGATACAAAACCGTTTATAACCTGGCTAATATTGAATTATGTTGCGGTGAAGACTATGCCAATTATTGTTATTAGTATTATTGACTTTGACTCTCTACTTAATTTCTGCTTAATAAATTTCGAGCAAAAAGACTGTCAACAGCAACAACAAAAGGAAAAACAAACTTGGCATTTATAAACTTGATCGTTTCAGAGTTTGTGAATTTTTTTATTTTTGTATTTTTTTTTTAAATTAATATGAATATTTTGGGGAGTTCATTGTTTTTGTTAGTTAGCTGATTTTTGGTATCGGCACGTGCGTCTTGACTTCTGCGATAATGCGTCGTCGCTGCTGCTGCTGTGCTTTTATTTTTTTTTTCTAAATTCGAATTTGGGTTTGGTTCGATTTGTGGTGCTTGAGTTTATGATAACGTACATATTGACTACGATTTCTATTTGCATATTTTCATTGTTGTCAGAAACGCAACTTTCAGCGCAACTCCAATGAAATTGTTTGCTCAAGAAAATTAGACAAAAACATCAACATTTTTGTTCAAACTACGATGGCTGTGTTTCCTATTCAATAATGAAATAAAAAGCGTTTAAATGTATCGCAAAAGACGAATCAATAAAAATGCAATAAATTGGCTATTAAAAAAAAATTAATTGAGACGACGCTTGTTCGAAGAAATATTTGGGGTATCTTGTTTCAGCGATTTCGAAATTTGTTTCATTTCAACTTTTTAAAACCGCAGATACCACGATTTTAGACCCAAGCAAGTGTTTTTTTTTTTTTCTTTTTGTGTTTGTATCTCTAACTTTATTGCAGACAATGGCGCTCAATTAAAGTGCAGATGATCAAACGATTTATAGAAGACTTTAAAACGTTATTTGGCGCAAAAACAGAGAATCATTTTTTTCTTAATTTTTTTAACATAAAAGGATAACAAAACCGTAATGACATTTTAGCTCGATACCCATATATGGGCTTAAATTAGAGTTTATGTAAAAACTATATCAATAATGCTATTATCTCGAATTTTTACCGATTATATAAAGTCCTACAGTAACGTCTATTGATATTTCTGCTCCATAGATTCTCATATTGTATTGTAACAAAGTGGTGCCATGAATTTTTAAGCGACAACCTGATGCCGTAATCCTAAGAGTTTTGAAATTTGCACGGTTTACAGAGTACATCTATGGGCTTGTCATTTCAATAAAAAAACTTTTTTTTTTATAAATTGACTCTTGCACTTATATGGCCGCTATATGATACAGCAATACTATGATCCAGAAATTTTTGACTTATCGTCTTGCAATAAGGTGTGCCCGAATTCTAGTCAGAAAATAAATACTTTAAAATAAAGCGACTTGAATTTGAGTTTCTAGTGGGGCTAAATGTTTCAGGGCCTAAGACCTAAGTTGTAGTCTTGAAATATATTGCAGTTCTTTCCCCTAAAAAATTGTTTAAAAATTAATACTTTCTTATAAAAAGTTGATGTTGAACCAAGTTTTAATTACACTATATAATTGTCAATACAATGAGGTCTGCCCAAATTATATTGGGGCTAAATGTTTCAAGACCTAAGACCTAAACTTTCACGGCTTTGGTCAATGGTCCAGAAATAATTTACGATTTATCCGCAAAAAAAAAAATTAAATGGAATTAAAAAATAACTAAGAAACGTACAAGAATATTGAACTATGTGTAAATGACCCTATATGAATGTTAGGGACCTGCCCTAAATTAAGATGTGTTCAAATGTCAGCTCTTTATTAAATTATGTAAGTAACCAGTGGAAGTGGTAATAGTAGTTATCTAATAAGGCTGCTTGCGGCAATTGAAATGCGCATTAAAAAAACTCTTTCTAGCTACAAAATCATAGGGCTGATCGAATTTTTATACATACTGGATAATTTTATCAGGTGCTCTTGCATTTTGCTAGAAACTACACCGAAAATTATAAGACTGTTTACTGCGCGAAGAGTATAAAATTATACATAAAATGAAGAAGTTCATTTGAGTTGGCACGTTTACGACACAAGTACAACAGTAACTGCTCATTAGATTTGTTGAGCTCATCATTCAGTTCATCCTAGTTCCTGCCATAAAATAAGCCTCTTTAAATTACAGCAAGGTGTGAAAATCAATCAAGAAAGTTGTTCAGCAAATTTTTTTTGTTCTTCATTTTGTGATTGTTGTGTTTATTGACTTTAATCGCCAATAAATGAATGTGGCACTTTTACGATGAGACGTAAAAGTCGAAAGAACAGCAAAACAAATAAAGCCGTACCATATAAAAGTGTACGTCAAGCAACAATTTCAAGCCGCATCACATTGAATACCACAAAAGTGGCATTAAGCGTTCTCAATCTTGTTGTTGCTTCTTGTATCTTGTTTCATTCATTTGGCAAAGACAACAAGCTCAACTTCAGCACAGTTCAGCTCAGCTCCAATCAAATCAAATAACTGCCTGGACAGACAAACAATCAGACAACATAACAAACGGCGCGCCACACGGAGGTTGCTTTAATTGTATTGCACATCACAGCAGCAACGATTTTCATTCATTGATTGCTGCACCAACTGAGTCTGCCAATTGACCAAAGTCTGAGCTGGGCGGCGCGCATGCGTCGGCGCGTCAAGAATTTTATTCTTATTTTTCTTCTTTTTTTTTTCTACCTGAATGTTGCATGCAAATGCATCGTAATCCTTGCTGGCTGTAAAAGCGCTAAAGCGCAATCAAGTGTTGACTCCTGCAGGCGAAATGAGCAATAAAAATCTATATATGCGCTCTTGATGACGTTGATGATTCGGATTTTAATCAGAATGGAAATGATGGTGGTGTTGCTGATCATGATGAGGACGATAATTATAAGGATAATGATGGTGATAACAATGATAATGATAGTGATGGCGATAATGATGATGATGATGTGTACGTTGAGTATGAGAATGATGTGATGATGAGATTGATGGTGATGGCGGTGCTGTGATGAGTATGATAATGATGAAGACAAACATGGAGATGATGATAACGGTATGAGTGATGCAGATAATATTGAAGAGAATGAGGATTATGGTAATGATCATGATTGAGATAAAAATGATTACAATCATCTAGCGATTGAGATGTAGCTGAAAACGGAAAACGATGAAGCTAAGAATGTTAAATAAGTGGTAACTGAAAATGAAGATAATAAAGATGAGACGCTGATGTTGAAGATAGTAATGATCATTCTATATTATCACCAATGGCATTTACCACGCGAACTATTGCTTTGACGATCGCTAACAGCTTCCCGTGTCGTAATTGAAATCGCTGACTAAGCGTTACCAAACATTAAGCCACCGCACCTTGTCACACTCCTTGCTACACTACGCTACGACACACATACCCTACGAGCAATGTCAGTTACACCATGCACTTGTTGCATTCATCGTGATCTTCTTGACCGTTTCGTCGAGTCGACGTGTGATTGTGGCATTCCGCTGTAGGCTTGTTACGACGGCTTGCGTATCATTTGCCTGACAACTCAATAAACACACACAACTGAACATCGCTGCTCGATTGACTACCCCTTCTGCCTTGCGCCTCACTTCTGTGTCGTGTCATTTGGCTCTTATTTTTTTTTTCAAGTTGACTCGGTTTTTGTGGTTTTGTTTCTGGGCAACTTGGCTTCTTTTGCAATTTCGTGCAAGCGATGTTTTTGCACTCGACTACTGCTTCTTCTTCTTCTTTGCATTTACAGGATTGCTGGCAGGTTTTAGTGCTTTCAGGCGCTGTTAAGAAGGCGTTAAATGCATGATTTGTGGCCACAGTTGGTCAATGGTAATGAAGCTGACTACAGACGGACGATGAACGAAGAGCTCGAATTTGCCTTTGCTACTTAGGCTGGCTTTAGGTGAAGAAGTTGGTATAAAAACAGTGCAGTTACTTCTGCTTTCATTTCAATTAAGCAGCTGTGCTGGATGTTATTTCGAACTCAAAAAAAAGAAACAACAACTCCTTTTTTTTATTTGCTTTTTTGCTATATGAAGTCGTCTTTCTTTCTAGCGTTTTTTTTTATTATTTTCTTTATTTGTTTTTACTGCTAGAATGGGTGTGGCACACAGTTGGGCGCTGCGTAGTTATTGAAATGAACACTTCTGGAGCACGCAAATATAATTTTTTTCCTTTAACTTTTTTTTTAGCTTTGAAAACATTTACAGCGAAACTCCAACAATCTCAACACCTACACTCGTTCAATTAGCAATACCAATTTTTTCGATTTAAATTTTTTTTTTTTGTTAAGAAAATTGTATTTATTGCGCTTAGAAAACCAACCCGTAGTTTAAGCATATTCATCACAAGTGACCCATAAATGCGCATTAATTCATTTTTAACTGTCAGACGACCGTCGCCTGTCGACATTGATTATCCGAACCGCCCGCCCAATAGTCGACGACTACAGCAGACACAACACGACCGATTGTCGCGACTGAGGGCGCCAACATGCAACAGTTCCACTTCTCAGTTCTCTCCTCTAAAATACACGTACTAACCAGAAAATAGAGTTATTGTTAAAGATACATACATTTTCCGTGTGTAGGTGTCGTCGAGGTGACCAACGTCTATCCATAACGGTGCTACGTTAAGCGTTAACCTTGTTCAACATAGCTTGACTTGCAATGTCTGCCAGTCTGCGGTTTTGTCAATCGGTCAGTCTGCCACAATAAAACATTTTGTTAAAGAACTTTTTTATGAGCACTAAGTGTCGCAAAATGAATTGCCTTGCTTCATAAAGCGACGACTCAATTTGGCCTGAATTTTAATGCAGCAGCAAATTTACCGCATGCTTCCTTTCGATCTGACGCCCTTTCGGCCACAACCGCGCTTCCTGATCACGTGGGCAGCCCATTGCTTGCCGCATTTAATTGCGCTTTCATTAACGCAACTTGATTTATCGCTGCCGCACTTCAAAGATTTTTAGCCAAGCGATTTCTCTTGCAAATACACTCGTATCCAAATATTTATTTCTTGAATCGAGCACAGTATTTGAGTTGCCCATTTCGGTTGTCAGTAGTCGGTTTGCTTAGCTGCAAAGCACTCGCAGCGTTTTACAAACAGCGGTCGCTTTACATGAGACTTTGAGCCCATGTTGTGGATACTCGTAACGCATGCCACCGTTTGCGCTGACTTGGCTGCTGCTAAAGTTGGCTTTCTTACTCGTTTGATGATTCAATGACTCAAATGATATTTTTGGCTTAATGAATGAGCTTCTCCACTTTCGACTTTTGGCTACCGAAAACTTAGCCGTGTTATTAACGACTTTAGCCACTACCACTTCACTTCAGTGGTTTCGATTGGCAAATATTGAATGAATTCTTGAGCTAAGAGTTTGTCAAGAACTTCCAAGAACTTGAAGACGAATGCCTCTAATGAGATAACTTTTTTATACTTCATTCAGTCAAGGAAAGTAAAATTTGATAATGCAAAGAAAAAACACCTAAGGCAGATAATGAATTATGAATTTTCCGCACTGAAACTTCAAACAACACACTAGTCCCAATCATGCCATGGATAGCAAGCACCATCATTAATTTTTTTATTCTTTTTATTTATTTTCTTTTTGTCTAAAATCATATAACAATACAATAACAGAATGACTAATCACTCATCTGTAAAGCGGAATGAAAGATGTCGTGTCTCAAGATCGGGGAGTCCGCTGCGTAGAGGGTGTATAGGATCGGCTCCAACACACTGCCTTGAAAACCCCAGCTCGTATACTACTAATGTCAGGCTCCTGGTCCTCGCATCTGACATAGAAGCTCCTGTTGTGAAGGAACGATTTTAGAACCAGAAAATATGGTGCCGAAAATATTTTCTTGAGCTTAAACCGAATAATTAAGTGATTTCTATTTATAATGTTCAGCTCCAAACGACACCGTTTCAGAAATGTGCGTCACAACAAACCAGATAACAGTATTAAGCAGTACACACATGATATATAATCTCTTTGGAGAACCAAACTAATCTAAAAAAATTCATTGTCACTAAAAATTTACCATTGAAAACACTCAAAATATAAATGTTAATTAAGGCTATGTATTATATTACCACATGAGTGTATTCAACAAGCTCAGTTAAACAAATAATAAATGTATTAAAAATCAAATCAATTCAAGCGAAATAAATAAAAGTAAAGTTGTAACAATTTGACTTTGCATTTCCGCCAACTTTTTGTGTTGCACTGCAAGTGAAATATTTCATATGCAAATTGCACCGTTGCATGGCTGTAATCGCAACCGTAAAGTTGATGCGCGCTTCAAATCGCATTGAACGCTGAGTAGTGTGCAGCAACAGTCGGCAAATGTCTGTCAAAGTGAAGAGGCTACGTAAGATGTTCATTAAGTAAATGCTCAACCCACCGAAAACACACATAAACACACATTTTTGACTGCACTTAATACTTTTAATAAGCTTTAAAATGTCAGAATGGGCATTTTAAAAAATTTTTTTCCTGATTTTTTGAAATCATTTTCGTGCAAGTTTTTTCAGCCACCGGCGTCTGTTAAGTTAGCCAGTTGTTATTAAGCGATTTATTGCACACAAATTTTCGGCTCGGTTGTGTATGCATGCATAAAAACTTTTCAAAAGCCCAAGCAAAACTAAGTTGGCCAGCAAAGCCAACCAAGCCAGTCAGTCAGTTAGTTAGACCGATCAAGTTGGAGGCTGCCGTCGCTGCACTTGACCATGAACAGGTGACTGCTGCAGCCAATGGCGCTACTGCACTTGGCTTGGTCGTTACTGCCGCTTATAGTCAACGACTTCAGCCTTTTGCAATAAAATTCAAATTTCAAATTCTATGCAAACCGAACTTGGCGTAAGAGACTAACACATGTGTGTTGCCTATAGATACTTATCGATGTTGGCTGTCAGTCGCGTATGCGTCTGCTGCGTTGTTTCTCTCACACTTTGTTGGTCGACCTTGTTTAGCGTCGTCGTGTTTACCAAATGTCAAGTGTTGAATCACACAAAACGGTGCGAAATACTTTGAATATCTGCAACTTAGACGTTGCACTATCGAAACAAGTGTGTATGTTGTTGCACGAGTATGGTGCCAAGCGTTCATCAACTAAAAAATTTTTATAGGCTTCACATTGTCTTCAAGCTTGTAACACATTAAGAGAGATACCGGAGTCCCCTGAAATTACCGATTAGCTTCACGAGACAAACCATGTGTCTAATTGAAGTGCCTATAAGAATAACTTTTTTTCGGAATTTGAAGTTCAACAAAAAAATAAAAATGTGATGGTTCTAGACGTAAGTTTTCTATAAAAATTATTTACTATTATTTGTTCTGGTGTTATTATCGCTAGTTTTATATACAAATATAATTTTGATATATTAGACATCATAAGTTAAGGGGTGAGTGTTCCATATTCTTTACTTTTCAGACATGTGACAATTCTGGTAGTTGCAAGCTTTCTGGCGAGACAGTTGCTGTGATTTAACAGTAAGTAACAATTGTACCTACATGTCAATGATGCAATAATGCCCTTCAGGTAGCCCACTTCCAAGTCTTTATGGAAGACAGAATTCCTCTAGAATTACTGCAACCCTGACTCAACTTTAAGTTAAGCACACTTTCGCATTCTTTTCATAGTCCTAAACATAGACATAAACAGTTCTAGGTTTAGTATACGAGATGTGTTCTAAAAGTAAGAACACTTTTTAGTGTTCTCGGTCCACGTGTTATCGATTTTCGATTTTTTTTTTTTTTTTGTTATGTTGTCACATGTTCCTAACACATGTTAACATTATAATCCATTTGCATCTTCAGTGTGTTTTTGAAGCCGTAAAGGTATCTCGTATCTTCAAACAAATTTTGGTTACATTTAACGACTCTAGAACGCGTAGTGTGTTATAATTTCGACGCAGCCGACATTCTTACTTGTTTCTTAGTTGACTTTTTGAATTGTTTTTTTTTTTTTTAATTTTTGCTTTTAACTTTGAGTTATTTGATACTAGAACTAATCCTGTTACATGATGCAGGGGCGTGCGTCGCATTTATGCCGATTTCAAACGCCTAATGTAGAAAAGTTATTGCATTTGTGGGTGTTCGATTTTATTGACTGCGAAATAGTTAAAAGCAATTTTCTTTTTCTACTCTTTTCGTTATAAAAATGCAATTAGTTGAGATTAGTATTGACTGAATATAAATGGAAACTTGTTGCTGATTTTTTTCTTATAGTTACGACACCATTATTTGTATGTTTCTATCTTTATGTCTCTCTCTCTCTCTCTCTCTCTCTCTCTCACTAAACTGTCTTTCAACCATTTAACACTGCCTACAGAGCAAATAAAATTCAGACAAGTCTCAGATACAAAACTCGCTCGCAATTTTTCATATTCATAGATAAATCAAACAATTTTCACGTGCGTACATAAGTACAAGAACGCGAAATACAACAACAACAAATAAAATAATCTTTTTCGTAATCGCATCGTTTTTTTTTTGCGCTTAGCCATGTGTTATATCTATGTATAGTTGGATTCATTTGCCGTTAGCACTCGCTTTATTATTTGCTACAACTAATCTGTTGGGTGTTGTGTGCAGACACGTTGCACTAAAAAGTACAGGAAATGTCTTGAAGCAGAAGCCCAAAGTAAAAGAATGAAATATATAAAAAAAATGACGATGACATTTGAAAAGTGGAAAAAATACGAAAAAGAAGCAAACACAGAACCAAAAAAAAAATTTCAAGACATGAAAATTCCCAAAGGAAACGTAGATAATGAGCTGAAGCTGAACTTGAAGCAGCGTGCTGGAAAACTAAGAACGAACTGAACTGAATTGAAGTGGTTGCCGAAGGTAGAGTAGTGCGCAGGGTAGTGAAGCGTGCTTGACTTGTCCCTTGGATTGCGTACGCTGGCATTGGGCACAACGAATGGCGTGGTTCGCCAAGTGTTGACGAACGCACTGATGGCCGTCTCACCAACATCGCCAACGTCACTGTCACCGCCACCGTCACCTCCTTTTGACCATGCCAAACAGACACACACGCGCTGTCGGCCATTTTTGCTTACGCTTTGCGTTGCCAAGTGCGGCGCGTTGGTGTGTTGCCAGCGATTGTCATTTGTGCACACAGCCCCACTACGCCGGTAACACTGACACAGTATTGTTGTTGTGGTTGTTGTTGTTGCTGCTGCTGCTTTTATTGTTTTAGCCATTGTTGTTGGTCGTTCGTTCGGTCGGTCGTTTGGTTAGTTGGTTGGTTGGTGTGTGCCGCTTCTGCTGCTACTTTTGCAACATTTGAATGATTCTCGTTGGTCGTGTCAGTCCCACGGGTAATTATTGACACGGTTGTATGCACGCAGCCCGAAAAAATAAGTAGAAGAAGAAGAAACGAAAAATAATCTAAAAAAAAAACAACGACAAAAAAATACACACGAACGAAACATGAACAACACCAACAACAACAAACAACGAGAACTAAGTGGCAGCCAAGTTGCTTGCCACGCGAAATAATAAAACTCAAAAAAAAAAATAAATAAATAAAAATATAAAAATAATGAAAATGTCGGTTGATACTGCAAAACTAAGCACGCACACACACACACGCACTTACACGAACTTAGCTATTCAGATACTTAGATACTCAACAACCCAAGAGTGCGAGAACAACGCCGGCAGCGCACGAATGAATACTCGACGCGCAAAATAAAACACTGAAAACCATTGAAAAACTACAATTTGCCCTCGTATATAACTAATTTTTATCAACACTCACATACACACAAATATGGGCAGTGTAATATGTAAAAGTGAGTTTTAACGACCTCATTCATGGCGTTTTCAATACGTTTTTTTTTTATCTTTTTTTCGTTGGTTGGTTTTATTGCATGTGACGAAGAAGCACGGGACTGAGCACCTTCAATTTTCAAATGGTTCGTTCGAGTGTGTCAAATGACCAACTATTATTGGCGGACGGGTAGTGCAGTAGGGCAGGGGTCAGTGGTTGAGTGTAATAAAACACACCCCCGCCTTGACTTGAATTTACTTGACTCACAAGTCCAAAGGCCTTCAACGGTGTAATTAGACGAAGGTTCTTCTTTTTTTTTTTTTTGAACAATTCGATTCGGCAAAGAAACATGTATATGAGTTAATTTGATGTTCTAGTTTAGGCTTTTGTTTAAATTTGCCTGTCTCCGAAAAAAAAAATTTATACAACTTATTGTTGCTGCTGAATTCGAAACGCTTGAACACCTCTTGTGCTCTAGTCGTGGCCTTAGTAGATATTAACTAGCTTATCTCGATAAACTAATATATTCAAAGCTAGGGATGTTTCGAAATTTCACTTCGGACTCTCCAGAAGTCAATATATGTAAATTATCAATATATGTAAATTTCAAATAACAGCCGACATAACCAAACAAAAGTCAAGCTAGAAGGGAGTTACCTTAATACTTGATTTAACAAAATTTGTATATATTACAACTTCAGTAAAGCAAGAAAAAATAGTTCCTTAGCTTAGAGATACAGACTTGGTAAGTAAACATATCAAATATAGACACAACTAAACTAGAACCAAAACTGAAGCTAATTTTTCTTTCTTTTATTTTTGACATAGAAAATAAAATAACCTTGATTTGGGGAACAAGACTTTTTCTACTTTGGCAAAATAAATTGCTCCAAATATCTATAAAGGTCCGCAGTCTGTTACCTCCTCGGGGTACAAAACATCTTCTCTGTTCGCAGTGCCCGCTTTCTTTGACAGGAATACTCCTAACGGCTTCCCGGACCCAGCAACCGTAGTAGGCCTGGGCCTAGTGTCGTGTGTTCCACTGGCTGGCTGAGATTCTGTCTCTCCTACCACGTCACGCCTTTACTTATTTATTTATTTAACCTCCGGTATCATACAATCATTCTGCTAAGATCACACAAGAGCTTCATCAAAAATTGTATAGTAAATTAACTTTCAAAGTGTACACTTTTTAAATACTAGTTTTTTAAGGATTATCTAATCTGATCGCATCCTCACTAATTACTTTAATTCAATGCGAGCAGCCAAATGACTTAAAGTTTTGTATACGTGTGAGTGAGCTATTTGACAACAGAATACGATTAAGATTCTATTGATTTTATAACTATTTTTTGTAAGTTGCTAGCACAAAAAAATTTCTGATATTCGGTTATTTTATATTCTATATTTTCAATCTACTTGGTGTGAGCGAATTTTAAAGTACTATAAAACCAGAAGTTGAGTGTGAAACCTTATCTGACTAACGTTATTACTTTCATAATGAAAAACCAATAATAATAATGAGAATTTTTTTATTATTACTCTATATTCTAATTTTTGACCTCACCAAAGTTCATTCCTGATATTATTGTATATATTACTTTTGGGTCCGATTTTTTATAGATCTTACAGTCAGTAGATTTGTAACGCCGCTTTTAAGCTCAACCATTTTATGTGCAATTGAAATAAGCGAACGATAATAACTTTTTTATACCTGAAAGCGTTACGATTTTAATTTAACTTTAATGCGTAATAAATTAACAACATTTGTTGAGATATTTTTATTATAGAATCGATCGATTAAAAAGCAAACACATCCCCAGCATGTGCTCCTGTTCTAAAGGCATTTAAACAGAGCAAAAGAAAAAACAGTGTAAAATAAAACAGGGTAAATAAAACAGGATTTTTCACTGACAGGACAAGTTTGTAGGCTTTTGGCTTTAAATTTGTGTTGTAAATTCTTTTTTTTTACTGGCTGATGCAATGTTTTTAACAAATTTGCTAAGCCTTTCCGCTAAATAAGTATATTAATAAATATATTAAACAAAATAATGAATACGAGTAAAAATGTAAGTAAAAATTTCAATTAATTTCAATGCGCATAATTATATATAATAATTGTTGCAAATGATTGAAATTTGGAAGAAAAACTCGAAGTTTTTATAGATTTTTCAAAAAGTATTATTTAGTTAAATTTTGTCGGTGTCTAAGAAAAAACAAAAAATAATAATTATAACCACTAAGTGCATTCACTCGTTGAAAATCAAAACCTCATATTGCCCAGCTATTTAAAAAAGATTAATAAGAAAAGATAATTGATTTGCATCGACCTTTTATTATTATTAACAATGACCTATGTATGTAATTTAATTGCTTTCTGAACACCCTTTTTTGTTTTCGATACGATCTGAATTAAGCGTGTGTAATTAAGACACAACGCCATAAAATCCGCTTTGCTTTTCGTATGCCAGGCAATTAATTAAATTAATTAATCGCATAAATAAAAGAAAGTTAATTTAAATTTTTTTTGTAATATTCTTTTTTATTTGTTTTGTTTGTTGTTGTTTTTTATGGATTTTTGAATAGTTTTACTGCTGCTGCTCCTCCGCCTGCTCATTTCCTCGTATGGTGTGGAATGTTTCGTTGACTTTTTATTTTATTTATATATACTTTTTTAATTCAGTTTCCCATTCAGCTCTCGTTTATATATATAATTAATTAATTAATAATTTACACAATTTTATTGAAGTAATGGCTTAATTGTAAAAATTTGTTTATATATTTTCAAACTCTTCATATTCTCGCCACAGTCAACATATAAACAAAAAGTAACAGAATTTTTAATATAGGAAAAAAATAAAAATAAAAAACGCATAAAGAAAATTAAACTAATTTGGGCAAAACCTTTTTTTATACAGTAAAAAATAAAAATTATTACTATGGAACAAAACTTTAATTTTTTTACACACACACATAAATTTTTCAAATTTATTTTTTACATTTATATAATTTTTATTTTATTTATTTTATTATTACTTTTTTTTCTCTCTGTTAAAACTAATATTTTGGATTCATTTAAGATTTAACTACATGTGTTGTTGGTATTTTTTTTTTAGTTTTTTCCTTTCTTTTTTTTTTGTATATAAAGTACTAAGTAACTAATTATGTATTGTATTGATTTATGTGCCTATAGGTACTGCCTACATTGACTTAAATGTACATTTTAAAATTTATGGGCCTTGCATAATTATGATTTTCTTTTTGTTTTAAGTGGTTTTTTTTTTATTTTTAAAAAATCTACAATTTGCATTAAAGCTAAAAATGACTTAACTGTATATACAGATTTTTTATTTTCAGATTTTTGTATCATTATTTAGTTAATTCAATTTTTCAACGTTTTCGTGCGCGAATTTCTTTTTTAAGTTGCAATTTTTTAAGTGTTTAAAAATGTAGTTTTTGAACGATTTTCAGTCAACGGTATGAGTTGACTGAATCTTTCTCTTTGAGCGGTTTATCGGTCTTTATTCTGTATACGAAAAGTGTTGAAAAGGCTTTTATTTTTAATTTTATTTTTAATTAATATTCTTTTTTTTAGAAAATATTCAATTTCTTCCTAGAAGTTAGTAAGTAAAAACATTTACCTCAGTTGCGAGAGCGCATCCAAGACCAGACTATATTATTTTTCGACTGTTTTGAGCACTTTTGAACACTTTTCTTGTGAGTTTTGCAAAAGGTCCTGTCCTCTTCTTTCTGTTGTTTTTTTAATATTTATGCATATTTTATACACTTAACGTTTAAAAATTAATTAATTTATTTGTTTAAGTATAATTTAGTTTTACTTTTTCTGCATTACTTTTTCTTAAAAACATCACTTAGTTTCTCGTTTGATTTAATTGCGTGGAATTTTTATATTTTTAGTTTTTAATTTTTAGGAAGTTTTTCAAACTTTTAAACATTTTTAGTTTATTAACATTTTTACAAATTAATTTTTTTTCTTTTTACTACGTCATCTGACGCTCTGGCCTCAGCGTGCACCGCTCTCCCCTACTTGGCGCCCTTAACTAGTTTCAGATTGATTTAACACAGATTAATGCACTGGTAACAAAATATATACGTGAAATGCCCTGCTCATTACAGCCCCATCCTCAACGCCACCCGGTTTCGCACGACTGCAAATCCTAGGAGGACTCGTAGCCAAACCAGGCGGCTGACGTATGCTATTCACCGCTTCCGGCGCCGCCGAACGAGTTGAAGTGGCGTACCGCGCCGGGCGCTGCGGCCGCACCGAACTGTAGACTCCACTCGAAGAGCCGTCGTGCGTGCAGCTGCTGTTGGTGTTGCTGGTGGTGATGCTGTTGATGGTGGTGTTGATGATGGTGGTGTTGATGTAACGCGTGCGGATTCAGATTGAGATGTGAACCGCCAACTCCGCCAACTCCGCCAACGCCACCCACGCCTAGCACAGATGATGCCGACGAGGGCGAGGCTGACGTGGGTGCTTGTAGTGCGCCGCTGTTGCTGCTCGCACCGGGCGAAATCTGTGGCTGTTGCAGGTGCTGGTGGTGGGCAGCGCTGGCGGCGGAATGTTGCAACGTCGAGTGCTGCTGTTCGCTAGTATGGAACAAGTGAGGATGGTGCGCGGGATTCAGGTGCGGATGTTGATGGTGCGGGTGGTGATGTTGATAGCGCATCGGATCGATGTACATAGCGGCGGCTGCAGCGGCCGCTATCGACGATGCTTGTTGTTGTTGTTGTTGTTGCTGTTTCACCTGAGTTAAGTGGTCGTTATCATTGTTATTATTATTGTTATTATTATTATTGTTGTTGTTATTATTATTGCCCGCAGCAATGCCAGCATTACCGCCGAGTGGACTCTGCGGCGACAGCACATTCGTAGTCATCGTCGTCGAAGATCCCGCTGATGACGATGGCGTATTTGGTGTATGTTGTTGCTGTTGTTGCTGTTGTTGTTGTTGTTGTTGGTGGTGCTGTTGCTGTTGTTGTTGCTGTTGTTGTTGTTGCTGCTGGTGCAAGCTGGATGCAGGAGTAGACACAGCTGCAGCTGCGTTCGACTCCTGGATTTCTGATTGCTAGTGAGCCGCAAGTTGATGCGCCGCAGCCGCGGACTGCATATTCTGTGGGCTCAACATGGGCGGACTATGGCTATGCGAATGTGTACCCATCGGACTACCGTGCATATCATGGTGTGGATGGTAGCCACCGTGATGCATATGGCCTGGAGGCATGCCGTCCATCATATCACCGCCAAGGGTATTCGGTGGCGTCATGCGCTTCTCCTTTTGCCGGCGATTGCAGAACCACACACGCACCACTTCCTTCTCTAGCTGCAGTGAATCCGCCAGCGAAGTGATCTCCTGTGCCGATGGTTTTGGCTGTTTGTGGAAATGCTGCTCGAGTGCACCCTTCACGCTCACCTCGATGCTGGTGCGTTTCTTGCGCTTGCGTCCTTGCGCCGCGATCTTGTCAATGCTCGTCGGTGAGCCGGTCGTCGAGTCAGCCTCCTCGAGCCACTTCTGCAACAGCGGCTTCAGTTTGCACATATTCTTGAAACTTAGCTGTAGAGCCTCAAAGCGGCAGATGGTCGTCTGCGAGAAGACATTGCCATAGAGTGTGCCCAGTGCCAGACCGACATCCGCCTGCGTGAAGCCGAGCTTAATGCGACGTTGTTTAAACTGTTTGGCAAAGGCTTCCAGATCGTCAGAGGTGGGCGTATCCTCCTCACCGCCGCTGATGCCATCACGATCACCGCCCATGTGATGCGGATGTATGTGCAACTGTGGCGATTCGCCGCGCAACACATGATGCAGTGGCGCCACGCTCTGATGATGCGCCGCCGCAGCCGCATGTGCCGGATGGTGCAGCATACCGTTCATCGCTGGATGATGATACGGCAACGGCGAACCACCGGTGGGGCCGTAGTGGGCGGCTGCATGCACAGGCGCATGCCAACCATGCGGCGATGCCATGCCCTGTTGAACGCGTGACTGTTGCGACATTTCTTGTTTCACCTGATCAGCAACCGATGCGGGAAAATGATGTGTGTGATGTGTCTGCAATGACCAATGGTCGCTTGGATGTAGCGATGTCCACGGATTCGAATTCAGACCACCGCCGGGTGTCACCGAACTCAGGCCGGTACTTGTCAGGCCCGTAACGAGACCACCGCCCACACCATTGCCACCATTACCACCCACAAGCGCATTCGGAGACGGTGACGATGGCAGCTGATGGTGTGCACTTGCCGCATGATGATGATGATGATGTTGCATATACTTCATTTCGCCGGCATCTGTCGCCGATCGTGGCGACGATGTATGATAACCACCACCTGCACCGCCACCGCCGCCACCGAGTGCCATATCTAGATCACCACTCGACGGTGTCATATACGAGGTGGCGGCCATCCCCACCGCTCTAGGGCTGTTCAGGCCCTCCACGCTGGCGGGGTAGGGCTCCAAGTTGGGGCTCAGTTTAACGACTTTGAAAACTGATCGATCAAAAGGAAGCCCAGTGTCCCTATGCTCATTCCACTCGAACCGTGAGGCAACCGTCTTGAAGACTTTCTCTATTACCGACACAAGCGAGAAATCCCTTATCACACAGATCCAACACGCTCAGCTCAGCTCGGCTCGGCTCAGCGTGTTACGCCTCGGATACGCGCTAATCTCTCCGGCAGTTATTTGACGAAGGCGTTATGGTTATTGGTTTGGTTGCTGGTTATATTTTTATTGTTGTACTTATTAATGGTGGTGTTTGCGTAGCTCAACAAGTCGAAATGCGTCGCACTTTGCCGTCGGTAGTTTTGTCACTGATTTTGCTGCTTATGCCGGTGGTGGTTGTGTTGTGAAATTTGGTTTTTTTTTTGCTTATGGACCGGTTTAAGTCTGACTAGCGGCACTTCTCTAAAGCACTTTCAATACGCAGTTTCTAAAAAAATTTTTTTCCAATTTCTGTTTTTGTTATTGGCGCTTCTTATTTATTTGTTTGCTTGACTTTGAATATGTTTTGATTGCAGCGGGTTTTTTTTTTCTTTCTTTTTGTTTGTTTGTGCTGTGATTGTTGATTTCGTTATTAGCTTTTATAATTTGGCCAGCTCAAACACACAGACACAAACACACACACACACACACTGTCGATTGCACTTGAATGCGCTTCTTCGAATTTAATATATTGTTTATTTATTATTTATTTTTATTTATTTGATTCTATTTGGTTACGGCTTTCGGTTTGTATTTACTTTTGTGGCTTGCATAATTTCTCATATGCCTCTCATAATTATTATTTGTTAATCATGTAGTTATGTTATTGCGAATTCGCTTAGAACACCTTCACACACACATACACGTCGCGTATACTTAACGTAAGAAATGTCGAGGCAAGATTTTGTAATAATTCAGCAGTACGAACGACTTTTCTTACAAGACTTTGCGACTTGCTTGAATCTCTTTTTTCGATGCCACTGAATTCAACTCAACTGAATTCAATTAAATTCAATTCAACTCGTTTCAACTAACTCACGCAGAGCCTATAAGAAATTCACGTGCAAACTCGTAGAGCTATCGAAGTGAACTAACGTCATGCACGCGACGTATGTGGCTACAGAGAGCAAAATCGTTGTCATCGTCGTAGTCGTAGTCGTTGTCGGCTTGAAGCAGCAACGAAGCGTGTATGTTGTGTACGAAACGGGTTTGTGCGCTGTCTACTGCGCGCTACTACAGAAGGCAGACTGTTACACACGGTTACGCTCATACACAAACACATTAAAACAAGCCGCTTCCAATATGCGGCGGGTTTATGCTTAGCTTGAGTGCGAGAAGGCAAGCACTATTTGATTGACTGCCAGCAAGAAGCAACAACGAATGAGGGTTAGTTCGAGCATGGCGCATACGACGTGCAATAGCAGCTAAAGCGGTCTAGCAACACACACACTGGAATGCCACTGCTAGAAGAGCGCTTCATGAGAGTATGCGAGAGTATATGCGCGGTACTCTCGCTATTGATTGGACTTCCAGTGTAACGCCCACCCGTTGCCTTTGCAAAGGCGCGCATTCCAAAACAGAGTGACATTTTTAATTGCTTTATGTGTGTGTTTGTATATTTGTGAGTGGTGTATTAATGCGAAAGAAAGAGAGAGTGTCTGTCTGGCTGTATTATGAAAGAGTGCGGTTGAGTTGTACTCTTCACCAACGCCATGCGCGCCTCTTTTATCAGCAGGCAAATGAAACACAACAACAAAAACAACAGCAGACCACAATGTAGGCTTATCTCAACCTAGCAAAGCTTTACTAACGAAAAAGTTCTTCTTTTGTTGTTTTTGTTATTGTTGCTTGACCATACTGTGGCGCGCACTCGCTCGCACATTCGCTCACAGCATACTTCTCTGATAAGGAAGTGGATGCTGTATTTGTCTGCTGCTCCTGCTGCTCCGTCATAGCTTACATGGCGCATTCAGTGGCGTTGACAATCACGACGACAACGAGGAAGACTCAGTTACGCGTGGACAACTTCACAGCAAAGCAACGCGGATACAATAGTAACTTTTGCTTTCGCATGAGATACTACCTTCGGTATCTAGTATATGTGCGTATGTGTATGTGTGCGTGTGTGTGAAAGTGTGAGTAAATGAGCCTGTATGCGGGTATGCGTGTGTAGTGTATGTGCTTTTACTCATATTCTAAGGTCTGTCTGGGCGTTGATTTTTTTCGTTGGTGGGTGGTGTCACTTACGCTTCAATGACCACCTCAGTTTAATCGAGATACACTGCCATATTTGCGCAATTTTGAAACAAAATAATAATAATTACAATAAAAAAATATTAAAGAATACTAAATAGAAAAATTCATTGAATTTTTGTATATACTATATTTAATATCTTAATATAATTTGACATTGATTTTAATAATGTCCTTTATTTTTTATTAAACAGAACAAAAATAATAATAAATAAATAAGCAAATAAGTAAAGCAAAATGGCCTGAGAAGAAAAAAGTATCTGTACGAGATAGCGTTCTACTTTATCTTGTCAGTTAAATTCGAATAAACCAAGAAAAATCTTGAGCTATTTACATAAGTTTAAATAAAATCAAAAGATAGTTCAATAAAGATAGTGACTTTTTGTCGTAAATAAACAGTATCTGCACCAAAAAGATTCTTTTTTATCTTAAATGCTCAATATGAATAATCATATAAGTCCAGTTGAAAGATTCAGATGCAACGATGTTCGAATAAGTTTAAAAGATAACGGTATTTGAGAAATATGAAAAAGTATCTGTTGCAGACACAAGTTAAAAAAAGTAAATTGACCAATCGACAAACTCAATTTTGATAAGCATAGACACTCAATCAAAAGGACTTCCTCAAATTCATACTGGTTTAATAAAAAATTAAATAAGAATATATTGCATTAAAAAATAATTATGATAACAAAGTATGAAAAGTAATTGCAACCTAAAAAATATAAACATAAGACGAAATAAGAGTTCAGATTTCTGCTGTTTAAATGAATTCAAGATTTTATGAGAGAACAATTTAAAAGATGCAAAAGTATCTTCACCACATACTCAAACATAAGGGATTTCTTAAGTGGCGAAAACTTTAATTTATTAATTATAAATACATTGAAGTTCAACAGATGGTTTGATTTCAAAATTTTTGTCTCATCTAAATAGTATCTGTAATTTGTAGAAACACAAAAATTCACAGTCTATTTAGCTTAACAGTTAAATTTAAATAAGCACATATAATCATAAAAAAATTTAGATGCATTGCGCTTCAAATAATTTCAACAATTATCAAACACACAACAGCAAAGGAATTATAAAATTCGAATACAGCTGCTTAAAATTAAGCTATGAATCAATTTATTTAACTTAATAAATATTTGGGGCAGGTCAAGTGCAAAATTGTCCTTCAAAAACGCAACCAAAACAAAGCATGAATTTTAAATTTTATTTACACAATTATGCAAAATAAGCAGCAGCAAACACGTGACCCACACAGTCAAGCAGATAACCACACACGCATACAGAAAGGCAGACAAGGAGAGGCAGCGCGTCTTAAATTCATGCATAATTAAAAAAGCCGACAGTCAGTCCTTTTTACTTGGCACATCTTTCATTTATATATTTTTTTTAAACTTTACTTCTTTGCTTCCTTGGTCCTGCTGCGGTGATTCGCATCAAACAAACAAAATTTACATGATAATTAGCACGGCGCCGAGGACTAGCGCCAATGAGAGGCTGCGCTCGCAGACCACGCGCCGTCAGATACTTTGGTTGTATCTGCATATCTAACTATGCGCCTAGGCATGTCGCAACTTAAACCGAAAAACAACAAAAATTAGTACCAAAAAAAAACGTTTTAAAAAATTTAAAATTCAAAATATGTCTCAATATGTTAATTTCGAATATGGCTGAGCTACGACGAAGTTGAATCCTGTTCTGACTTCTGGCTGCTTTCATTTGCATTTGTTAAATGCGCACGCGCCAAAACCAAAAAAGGACTTGTTGCATAATCATCACGCAATACCACATAAAACAGTGTAGAGTCAAAAAAAAAAATAAATAAATAAATGAATATAAAAAAAACCAAACAAGAAAAAATGGTTAAAAAAGATACTTTTATGAATGAATGAGTGAAGGCGAGATATGATGAACTATAAAAGTGCTTTTTAACTGGGCCAAATGAAATTCAGCTAAAAAAACAAAAACACACGTTGCTGTTGCTTCCTTTGCGGCCACCGTTGCCACCGCCTGAGTTGGCTGCAGATGTTGGTGATGTTGATGTTGATGTTGTTGTTGATGATGATGATAATGATAATGAGCGCGATTAGCATTTTTGCTGCACTCAACAAACAACTTTTGCTTTGACCAGCTTTGGTCGACTGTCTTCTCTGTGTGACTGACTGACTTGACTTGCTGACTGCGTATCTGTTTCGAGTGTTAAGATATTTAGCCCCCTAGTCGTTGCTTTTATAATTATTAGCATAATTTGTTTATTTCTTTTTTAGACCACTTTTTAATCGACTGTTTTTATCGATGATTTGGTTGCTTGTTCTTCAACTTGATTTTTGTTGTCCTTAAGTATAGCGCAGAGAGACGGAACTAATAGACATTCGGAAGTATTGCAAAAATAAACATGAGCATCAGAGTGAAGTCTTAATGGGCAAAAAATATATTTAAAAAAATTAATAAGAGTAATAAATAAATAATTAATAAAAAAAATTAGCTGACAAAAGCTCTATGGTATAGACATTTTAGGACCCTAAAATTTTGTGTCACTGATCCTGAAATAAAGTGATTAATGTTTATGAAGATTTCGCATATGAGAACTTGAAGTTGACCCATAAGATTGTGCGAAAACTACACTTTTTTGTTTCAAGATCCGACCGGTTCAAACAGACTACTACTAGACTTATTTAGCTATGTACATGTACAAATAGACATGGTTAGTAGCAGCGCAACTCATTTAGCTGTCGCATACTATAAATACTTTATGAGTGCGCCATATGTCTTCTTCCCTATATGATAAACATCATGCGTGAAGAGAATTAAAATCAAATAAAAAATTTGAAACTCTTAAAAAATGATTTATAATTACTTCTAACTCAAGCGAGAGTTATTTTTTAATGACTAACGGTTTTTTTTTAAGTAAACCTTTGCCAACAACAACTCTCATTTAACGCAATTACTTATGCAAAAACTTCATTGAGCGGCGCGTTGTCTATTGAAATTTGCGTGCAGCAGGCGTCGAAATGCGCCTTTTGCAAAAAGTATCTACAAACAAGGCAGAAAAAACCGGCTGCTCAAAAAAATTGCGCGCCAAAGAAGAACCGAAATCACAACTACCAAAAAACTATACTTGAAAATACAACAAGCAATAACTGAGAGACAGACCACTGAAACACAACTACTATTACACTTACAAAAGGTCAGCGCGTCATAGCGCAAAAGGGGTAATCCACACACACACATACACGTGCAGTAGAAAGGATTGCAAAGGCAAATTACTAAGCCTTGTTGAAGATGCGCTCATCTATCTTTTTCTTTTTTTTTTGCAAAGCATGCAATTTAAAGGGTGCAGGGTATGCAAAAATTGCAACAAGACACCCCACGGCCAGCTTAGGCGGCAGACAGCCAAGGCAAAAAAGAGAGCGAAAATCCTTTCACTTTCATTTTTAACGGCAAGCAACAAAAAAAATAACGGATGCGCGGTGAATTTGCGAAATTCCGTTGCATATCGTTTTATTTGTAAAAAAGATACAATTGCCATGCTCACACACATACACTATGCTCATATGCAAATGAGGCACAGCGAAAGGGACGAAAAAAAAAATATTGTGTTTGGCAAAATGAAGCAATTGCTTGTATCCTTTATGCGTTTGCAAAAACTGAAAATGCGCTCGAAAATCGAAAATCAGCTCCGCCACACGGTTTGAGAATGTGCGCCTCATTGGCTTCGCGCAATTGCCGCAAATGCCAAACGTATCCGAACTGTCAATAATTCTTGCCTGCCTCCCCGCGTGTTATCCCATCGAATGTATAAAATATGCAAATTAGTTTAGAGTAGTTTCATTTTTTATGTGTTTAGCTAATTTATCTTCTGGTACGGCTACGCCTGGTTTGCCTGTCACAGTTGCTTGCATGTCCCGCGAATTGAAAAAAAAAACGACACCTGGACGAATTTTTTATTATAATTTTTTTTTTGCTTTACTCGATCTTTTATTGTTGTTAAATTGTTGCAATGAAAGCGTTTCTTTTGAACGCGCATAAAAAAGCACAAAGGCACTCATCAAGAGTAGCAAACAGGATGAGACGAAGAAAAACTGGATTAAGTGTTCCTCAGCTGACACAAGGGCAGGCAAAACAAGTAATTGAGCAACTCTGTTGAGCTTTAGCAGAAAGAAGATGTATACCCGTATAGTATATAGGTACGTTATTATGACATTATTGTTGTCGCTCAAGTTACGAAACTGCGCCTCATTTTGATATATTGTGCATAAAATACATTATGTAGAAACTTAGCTACATAATCAGCGTATAGAGATGACATGAAAGATATATAGTTGCGTTCCGACTACTATAATAAGAAGGTGCTACTAATTTGTGTTTGTCTTTCATATGTCTGTTTGTCTTAGATCAAGCTCATGTGTCACCATCTAACCTGTCTAAGAGCTCCACCACAAATGTACGTATTAGCTCTTTTGACTAAATATTGCAGATAGAATAGATAGTATAATAGATGCTGAATATAAGGATCTACAAAAAGTAGTTATTCACCAACGTCGAATCATGTACAGAGCAACCTCTACTAACGGACATCGCTCTTGCATACATATTATTAATGAGCACACGAATTCCTGGACCGCACCTCTTTTTTTTTTTTTGTGTGAGGTAAGCGACTGGATTCAGATATTTTTCAGAAGAATAAAAGTACTTTTTAGCGCCAAAAAATTTACAAAAATTACAACTAGATTGGTAGTCCAGTTGCGACAATTCCCTGCTGAGGCTGAACAATAAGATAAATGAAATAAAATAGGTAAACACATACCTCGTCAAATCGAAAGGGAATTCTCTCGTGACCGAACAAGAGTAAATGAAAACGTGGCTAGAGCAAGTCTAGTGCTAGTTGATAAATTGTTGTTCTCAGGATTTCTTTTTTATGGTATTTTCTCCTTTGATCGAGAGAGAAAGTATAAAAGCAAATTAATTCCAGAACTGAAGTTTAACAGCAATAGCAATACCCTACTACACTGGTTTCCCTAAAAGCACGCATTATGAAGAAAAATAATTTTATCAAAGTTGCTGTGGTTAAAACGTTTCGAATTCCACTTCTCACTTGATCGAAGTAGAGAAGAGAAATTAAGCTAAAAATTTATACTTTTAAAACCTTTTTCTGACTGATAACACTACTGTCCTTGGCAGAAGCGAGACTTCTTTTGAAATAGAATAAACCTTTCACGAAGCTTATTTAAAATATCAAATAAATGAACAACTTCTAAGAGAATGACTGAATTTTTTCAATATCATAAAAAAATAGCTCAAAGTGAATCCATAAGATACAAATAGAAGGGGAACTAAAAAAACATATGTCAATAAAATCCTTTAGCGTTGTAATTTGCATAATGCAGTCAAAAAAGGCAAACAATTTGAACCGCAGTGCGTGCAGGCAAAGTGCCCCGTAGTCAAACAATTTCCCAGGTGTGGGACAGGAAAATGGCAAAAAAAAAATTATTTATATTTATATATATAAAACAACAAACACAACACAACAGCAGCAAAAAGTACAGAACCACTCACATCGTTGACGCCAATGGAAAAAGCATATAAAAAATGCATATGTGAGGCCCGTGAACAACACAATAATAATAACAACAACAACTATAACAACTAAAATATAGACAGAGTTTATTCGAAAAACAATCATTGGGTTCTATGGTTTGCTTCAATTTCAACGTGCTTGTATTCCTTCGAAAGTGTTACCGGAACTGTGGCACGACACGCAGGCGCAAGGGTGCATATCATTAACTCAGCGTTGACAGCGACGTTCCAAACCGCACCGAACTCTGAACTGCCTTGACTAGAGAAATGCGCTTACAATTTTCCAAGTGACAATTTTTTTTCTAACTGCTTCGTTGTTGTAAATTTCAAACATGAAAAAAACATCAAAGGCCAATAAACTCGATAAAAAACGCACGTCTTTTGACAGCGACGAAATGCTTAAGTCTAATGCTTTCACAACTTGAAAGGGTAAAAGGTAAAAGGGAAACTGGAAAAAATGTACTCACAGCGAGGCAAAACGATATCAGCTATCATTTTAGGCAATATAGAAATGTATCTTTAAGCGAAACGGAAGTGTCAATTTAAGGGTCATTAAAAAGAATTTCTCTGAGGTATTTTGAAAGGTGAATTAGTGCGCGCTTAGCTGAGACGCAAACCAACGGAAGTATGTTGAATTTGTCTGACGAATGAAACAATCCTTTGAAGTGTAAGGGTTAAACGCGTATTTCACCAAGCTTGAAAGGAAAGGATTTTTTCAGGTGATAAGAATCTACCCAGAAACATGACTTTGAAATGTTTCTTTTGATCTTAAAGCCGATCTCTGATTTTTTTGCTATTAGTACAAAAATTTATTTTATGCAATGACACTAATGATTTTAGAATTTTAAATTGTTTTTCAATTGATGTAATCGTATCCGGTAATTTAAAATAAAACACAAGAAATTAATGAATGTATGCCTAAAAAATTATTTTGTTTAAGCAGCGCTCTATAGGCGGTTTAAACTATGCTTTCGACTCTTCACCGATTTCTTTTTTTTTTTCTTTCTTTTTGTTTTGTTTTTCAAACGCAAACATTATGCAAAGATTCTACTCATGCTCACCGGATGTGTACTTTTCTAACTTGCTCTTATTAATGAGACAGAAATTCATTTGGAGTAGATCGTGGCCAGCAAAGGATGTGACTCGAAAGTATAGCAAACAATTAGAATGAAATTTTCGATGATTGAATTGATGAACCACTCCGCGGAGTACAGTTTATTATAAAAATATTTTAAATTTTATAGATATTCTTAATAACTTAACCTTCACCCATGGGAAATGTCTGCTAAAATACTAAAATACAGTACAACATCTTCATAGCGAATCCACAAAGCACCAAAAATACGTTAAACAAAAATTATGTGTACTTAAAATGATGTGTACTTGGAAAAGCTGTGTACTTGAAATCAATTCGTAATAGGGCTTCGTTGTGTAATAGTTTGTATAGGGCACTTCATATAAAAAATTACGCTTTTGTAGTACACACTTATTTAATCAACCTCTTAGACGTAGACGCTTTTTGAGAGGAAAAGAATTAGCTGATCATGTCTGCACTTTCATAAGGAGAGCCTTACACATATTACATACAAAATTCATAACTCTTCAAATGGTAATAAAACCCTAAATCTACTACACTGCGGACTTTAAAGGTAAATTCCATTGTGATGCCCAGGGCCCAAGCCTACGTGGGCTAATCTGTTAATCATGTTTAAATATACACACTATCAACCTACTGGCTAATAGCACTCATATCCGACGACTTGCCAAGTATCTAACTTTCCTCATTCTTCCCCTTAAAATTTCGATTTGCAACAACAAATTACAATCTTGTAATTCTCATCTCTTAACTCACATGCCACACGTTTTTAGTGAAATCCACCTGCAGACTCATTGCCGTTGACTCCATTCTGCAATGCTATATTATTAATTGAAATCGAGAGTTATGGCACACGGACAAAATCAAAATGCAATTGTGGAGCGATTTTATGGCATCTCATAAATGCTTGAGCACCTCATCTCATCAATGAGCGTAGCTTAAATTATCGATTTAATTAAGTATTTAAGCTCCATTTTATTGTCGCTTGTGTGGATATGCCGCCAAGGAACGCGTGCGCTTTGGCGTGGCGTTTCCACAGATAAAGTGTTTAACGGCCCCATTCAAACAACCGAAAAAAATCGGCAAAACAGAAAGACAAAAAACAAAATACAAAAAAACAAATTGTTCCACGATCAAACAAAAGAAACTCGTAACGATTGCAATAATGCATAAATGAAATTGTTATGTACATGCGGCGTTTGTATGGTTGGTTGGTTGGATGGGTCGTTGGTTGAATGCACGCCGCTGTGCATGCGCCGAATTTCTACCTTTACGCGCATTGCAAAATCACACGTCGCTGGACAGTTGAGGCAAAAATTAAAAAATAATAAATGAAATCGAGTAAGTAACTCCACGGCAAATTGCACTTGTGGCGAATATTTCATTATTATTATTTTTATTTTTATTTTTTACAGACGTCCAACTGCATCAGGGCCAGTTGACCGACAAAGTGATGATGTGACAGGCAGGCGAGTAGACAGACAGAAATGCCGCCTTGCATGACGACGTTGTATCTTCGGTTTTTTTTTTTTTTTTGTTTTTTTAATGTGCAACGACGAACTAATTTCGAAAGCGCACGACGGCCGCGATTTTTGCTCAGACTTTGACTTTTAGCGCAGCAGGAACAGCAGCAGCGACCTCTGACAATGCTGACAACAATGACAATGACAAAATGGCACAGACAGCAAACAACGTGACATTGATGCAACACTACGTACGCACTCAAAAACGTGCCGCTGATAGTTTACAATGATTCACTCCCTCCTTCTCTCTCTCTCTCCCTCTCTCTCTTTCTCTCTCATCCTCTTAATCTGTGCACACTAGCAAAGTGACGACGTCATTTTGTCCTTTGATCTCGTTATCTCTCTAGAGAGGCACGCGCTATGTCAGCACTGTTCAGCAACACAACACGTTAAGCATCCTGTGAGTTGCACAAGGCGGGGGTGTAACAGCTGTAACAGCAGCGAACTGCAACTAACTCTTTGAAAGTGTTTCGATGATAATATCACAAGTTTGCCGCTTAAGTCTTTTGTTTCTTCCAAATGCCGCGTAATAAACGCGCAACGCAATTTTTTTGTTTTTTGTTAAATTTTTTTTTGTTATGAATTCTTTTTTTTCCGCTGCAACTGCTGCAATAATTTTCTCTTTCAATGGTGTTAAAGCGTCGCCTCAACCAATTTCATTGAAGCGTGCAACGCGCTCAGCTTTTGATGCTTTGCACCTGATAAGCAAAAAAGCTTGAAGCGCTTGCATCCTTTCGGATTCTCAGTACGCACAATTCGCAGTAGCAAAAATCGAAGTGCCTGCAACACTAATCAAGATCAAGCAAGCCTTGCATACACTTCGATACACTACACCCTACAATTTGATTTACTTCGATTCGTAGAGCAGCTAAATCGTGTGGTGTTGGTGCCAACCCGACAAACAGGAACTCAGTCGCTCAGTCGAACTCTTCATCATGCTGCATGGAACGCAGCGCGTTTAAAGCGATTTGTTGTACGTGATATTGTTAAAAGCTTTTAATTGAAGCCGTCGTCTGCGTCGTCTGCCTTTTGGTTTGATTCAGTTCAGCTACGTTCGGTTTGGTAAGAGTTTTTGCGCAAAACAGGTAGCAAAATGTAGCTGCTGTAGCACCAAGCCACGTACAACGACAAAGCTGACAAAGACAACGATGCTGACGACGTCGACGCATTTGTTGACCACTTTTATGATTAAACAAATTTTTTTTTTTCAACCGGCTTGTTTCATTTCTTCGCCACTGTTGACCACAAATGCCAGACCTCATGTATGAATGAGTCGCCAAAACCAGCGCCAACAAACTGAAAACGCTTAGAACCTCGCTGAGGCACAGGTGAAGTGCTTCTCATCTATAGTATGCTTGCTCACTCGCTCGAGAGTTATTTTAATAAACTGCGCGACGTGATAAGCATTTTAAAATGCGATCAGTTTCAGAGTTGGTCTTTTTTTATAACATTTTTATTTTAGTTGATTTTTTTATTTTTGTTAATTTTTATAGCACCCCGTACCACACTTGATGACAATATTTCGATCAAAAGACGTCGCGCGGGTTTCAAGGCAATGTGTGCATGCATATACAAAGTGCTCATTTAACAGTAGCAGCAGTAGCAATAACAACAACAACATTAATGTTGACGCTGCCAACAACAATAACAGATTGAACAAAATCAACCAACGGCGGCCATCATCATCAATCGAGCAGCAGCAACAGCAGCAACAACAACATGAATTATATCATACGCTATGAAATATTTTAATGATAATAATAGTTTATTAACAACACCACTACCACAGACGCAAAACGTGTTGGCATTTCCTTTTAGGCGTGTTTGTGTACGCTGTGGTATCAAAAAGATACACGTATATTCAATTGTAACCACTTCAGTTACGCTGGACAGGCAAATCAAAATTGTTGCAATGCCAATTTTTTGATGAGACACTCAAACGATCCCAACGCACCAAGCACCCCCACACTCGTGCACATACAATATAGTAAATATACAAGCATACACATATGCTACAAGCTACATAGATACACTATTGCAATCAATTGCGCCTAGCAAGAAACAAAATAAATAAATGTCGAATGCAACAAACTTTTGAAGCCTGCGGCGCAAAGCTTTTGCTGAACGTGGCTGCTGTTGAAAAATGAGCAAATGAGCGCTTTGACTTCAGCTGACAGAATCGAATGCGAATAATGACGCATGTAGGTAGACGACTAAGTTTGCGTTGCAAACAGAGGAGGTGACGTGACGTCTGAGGCAGACACGAGCAGCTGAGGTTGTAACTTTGCAACTTGTAACGCCAGCGGGCATGCTGTCAATGCAATTTTTGTCTTGAGCGATTATTGTTGTTGTTGTTGTGGTTAGTGTTGTTTTGTTGATTTTTGCACTCTACGCTTTACTTATGTTACATTTTTTTTTTATGGAGTTACTTTTTTAATTTTAGATAAATTTTTGTTGTTTTGTAGCTTTTGCTGCTTCAACAACAAGTTGCAGTGCCTGATGAGCGTTTACTCTGCTACTGATAAGACAAGCTAAGTGCCACACATTTATGAGTTAATTTGAGACCAGTAACTATAAAAATATATATATTATACATTCAACCATATAAGTTATAAAAAGAGTATATTCGTAGTTGACTCATTGCTAGCGCAATACGCTTAACCATAACAATCCATGCATTCGAAACGTTGGAATGTAAAAAATGTTAAATGATTTTTATTTTTTTCTTCTTTAGAAAACTTCAACGACTATGATATACCATACGTTAAGCTAAGAAGCAAGCATAACCATTTTATTTTTCAACAATTGTCCAAAAGATGCCTTAAAAGCAGACAACAACAATAACGTGAAGTAACAGACAAAAGACTTGGCAAATACGCATCAGCATAGCACAAATAGCGCCTGAAACGCCAAAAATGGGCGTAGATAGTCAGTTGCAAAGCTCAAACCAAAATCGAACTAAAACAGATACAAAAAAAGAAAAACAACAACCACAACACACACAACTATCGAGTGGCGTTGCACAAAATAATGAGCGGTTGGCCACGCGCGTGCAACATAAACGTACAAACTGCAAAAGAAAAAGAATAACAAAAACAATCACTAAGCTCAGTAGATATAAGCAAAAGGATACTCAGCTACAAAACGACTAAGCTGAATGAAAGCGAACTCGCAGTCAGACAATGCTCGGTGGACTCGCCTCTATAATTACAATTGAAATAAATTGATTTATTTGCTTTGCAAAACGATCTTGCAGAATTGTGCCAAAACGCATAAAACCATAAAGATAAAAAACATTTCTCTTCGAATCGACTCGGTGCGCTTTCGTACAAGTTGCAATTTGGTTTTGCGTTTTAATTGTTGCTATTGCTACGCCCGTGGGGTAGCTATCGATCTGCTGCACAGCACAAAGGTGCAACGCCAGATAAGGTCACGAGCAAGTGTCAATGTGCAGCATAAATAATCAGCGATGAAGCGCACTTTTTATATGTATGGTATAACCCGCACGCTGAAGATAATCTTTTAAATTTGTCATGAAGTTTGTAACAGAGTGAAGTAGTTATCGAACAACTCAATATATATACTCTCAATCAGCTCATCGAGACAGGTTGATGTATATGCTGCCAATTATCGCTGTATATTATATGAAACACGTCAGAAAAAGCGTTTATTTGCCGCTGCTGAGTGTAATTTTCAACCAATTTATTTGGTTTTTTTTTTATTTAGATAGTTAGGGTACAAAGTGGATAGACAAAAAAATGTTCGCTTCGAATGTAATTGATTTTGAACATTGTTTTTGTCAATTGTCGAAAAAAAAATATTTCGAGAATCATGCCAAGAAAATTTACTTTTATTGTACTATTCATTAATGCAAGGAGGCAAGCTGATGGCAGAGGAGAGAGTGCATTACAGTGCACACTCGATGCAGTATGTTTTAATTTTATTGTTGGAATAAATGCCTTTTCGCCTGGCGAGGTGGGCTGGGTTCAACTAGTTTTAATATAAATTGAAGTTCAATATAAAACCTTTTCTTCTTTGTTGACTTATTTCGACTTGCGCGAAAAATTTTAAATTCTTAATTTACTACTACATCCTATATAAGCCCATGGAACCAGCCTAAGTTCTTATTAACATATTCAGATAGGTTGAATAATTTCAATCGCGTAATTTTCAACACCCATAGATTAATACTTCCACAGACCTATATAAGGCCTTGTGTAAACTGAGTTATTTTCTTATTTTTAAGCGCTTTAATTTAACTCAGCCTGTTATCAAATTTTGTAATTGATTGTAATTGCCTACTGCTTGTCGGCTGTTTGATCTGAAATTTGGTACACAGCTTTGATTCTGATGACAATACAATAATTTGTCCATTTTGTCCTAATGACCTCATCAGTATCATCAGGATAAGGTAATGACAAAATTAGACTAGCGCCATCTAATTACTACCCTTAAAACATAAATAAATAAATACATTTTTTCCTGGCCATAGATATGCATGCAAATTTCAACAAATTACCATTACTGGCACAGTAATCCCATGTTTAATAATGCGTGGCGTTAAAATGTTAACACATATTATAACCCTGAATATTAAAGGCTTTAGAGTTTCAAGTTCGTATAGCCGTCATATAGCCCATAAGTCGTACCAAGTTCTTCTATGCTATGGTAAACTTAATTTGCTTTTATACATATGCATCTACATTTTCAAGAGGCTTTGTTCCAATCTCTAAGATAGTAAGAAGCGTATGACAATTTCGGCTCAATCGTAGTTAATGTTCTTCTTGAATATTTTTTGCAATTTCTGAAATTTTCTTAGTTGCAGCGCAGCAAATAGAGATGCTCGCATAAATTTTCGGTCGACAAAGCCTATAATTTACTGATGAATGGGCGGGGGTTTTTAATGGCATGAGGGAAAAATACACATGATACATTCTGATCTAGTTTGTTGCGGCATTTTAAAGAATACTTTACAAGAAAAAAAAGTATTTTTAGCGCCGAAGACATCATCTGTTTTTTTTTTTTTTTTTTGTGAAAGATACACTTGTCAACGCAACAATACTTAAAAAGCCTTTCATTTGCGTTTGGAACATGTATAACGAAACAAAAGACAAAAGCAGAAAAAATCGTTTCACATTTCAAAATAATTAAATATGCACAGCGAGTTTGTTAGATAAAAATCTTAAAAACCCTTCAAAAGAGCTTTAAGCGCCTAAAACACATACAGATGATACTCGGATACACGCAGATACACCTGAACACCTCAAATAAAAAATAGCACTTGATGGATAACTTGTTGATCATTCGTGCTGTTGATGGTGGCAGTGGTGGTTTGGTAAGAAGTCTATAAAATCGGCTAAAGCGATAGAGATAACATAACGTATGATTCGAAAACACTTTGGCGACAATCATGGGAAAGAGACTTTGGTAACCCAAAAAACTAAACTGCTAATAAAATCGAACGACGGTTTTATTTCCCCACTACATTTCAGTGCCTTTGAGTATCTATCTGATTTTGTTTTCTTACGCATTTTAAACGACGAGCGAAAGTTTCAATTTAGCCTTGGTCGGTCTAAACTCCCTACCGTTAAAAGACCCACTCAGTTAGTCGACTATGTAGCTTTCACGTGCAGCACATTTCAAATATTGGTTTTAATGACACAAAGATTATAGTTTAACATTGATAAGCTGTTAAGGAAGGCGTTATTGTCGTCCATAAAGACGAAACGAGTCGATATCATTACGGTCAAAACTAGCAGCTTGCGGAGTTTCAAGTGGTAACGGCGGCAAACGAAAGGCGAGACAAAAGGAGAAGCAAAGCTGAGCTGATGTGATGCTTAATTAAAAGGTCGCTTTATTGTAGTTAATTTGAAAATATTGTCGACATAGGCAGACAAACAGAGAGACAAAAAGATACAAAAGCGTTGTAAACTTTTATAAAAACAAGAAAGTATGTTAACTTTGTTTGAAACGAAGTTGTAATACTCTTCGCGCTTGAAAAGCTTCAAATGTAACTTGGAATTTGTATTGAATTTTTGCGTGGTGCAAAAGCAAATATAGAAAAAATTTATATAAGAACTAAAGGTGGATATGATATAAGTATATACGATGTGATAATTCTTAAAATCATATCATCTAATTTATCTTGGCTTTGTATGGTAGTTATATCCTGAAGCTGGGCATACACGACGAACATGTTCGTGATATTCACTTGAGCAAACCAACAAAATTTGAAATTTCACACGAACATCGGCACATCAACATACATGACGAACATGCCCTCAAACACGAGCGAATCACATGAGCATGTTCGGCATGTATGACCAGCTTTAGGTTAACTTTTCTGTGTTTATGATTCTTTATATTTTAGACCTGAACAAAACACAGAAAAAAATCCTATAAGAACCTTGGTTCATGATATTTTATGTATTCAATAATCCTGTATTCTTAAAAAGGTTATGTTACAAACTCTAGCCAAATTTCAATTCGATATGCCAAGAAAAGATCGTTCATCTAAAAACTTGACCTCGGCACATGGATTAATTAGGAGCATGCATCAATTCTGGTCAGTGACATCTTATGGTCAAAATTTGAAAAATCAGTGTAAATAGCCGTCAAACAGCTGTATAAATCACAACACTAAAATAGTAGCTTTTAATTTTGTTTTATTGAGCTGTATAATGTATATTGACGCTAATCATGGAACACACAAAATTGCATTTTTGACATTTATTACGGTTGTTGTTTAACTTGAAGAAATCTTCACATGCCTCTTTACAATAAAAAAAAGAAATGACCAGAATTCATGTTAGCACCTAATATGTATATGGGTGCTATACCATCATAAAGTTATTATCTTGGAATTTTGAAGTATAATTTGATCCAAGGATTTATATGTGGGTTATTACTCTTAGTAATCTGAAACGGACTGATCAGCTTATTTAAAAAAAAAAATGGCTTTGGACTCTATAGCTTTCAATCAGAGGCGAAAAGTGACATGATTTTGTCAACTTTTCTTGTCAAGCTGATCTCACCGTTGCTGATGTTACAAACTATATGCCAAAGCTATAGGATGAAGTGTATAAAAAAAACAACGATATGTCATAAAAAAGTTCGACTAATTTTTATGCTGGACAGTAAATGAGCTAACCGTCTGGGCGCTTCATTCAAGTGTTACTGTGCTAGGGTAATGCATTCTGAACGTTTTAATGATCCTGCTTTGGTCTATAAAATATAATAGTGTGTTAATGCTGCGTGACATTCATTCTACGAATGCTTCGCATTACTTGAAGATAAGTTTGTTGCTTGCGTCTTTAGTTTCTCTTAGGGTTCTTGTGTGTTTTTTTGATTAGAATAAAGAGCACGCTAATTAACCTGAAAAGCCGAGCGCCACAAAACGCTTCAAAACTAAGAAAGCCAACGTTAAAGATTACGCTTGCCAATCAATACAAATGAAACATTTAAATTGTATGGATTTTAAAGAATCAACTCCCTATATCATTTAATTCCGGCGTTGTTTTGCATACAAAATTATCTTGACGAAAAATTTTCACTTATTTCCACAATCAAAACCATAACACTCAAAGTGTTAAAAACAAGAAAAAAGCAATTATTTAAAAACAAAAAATAATAATAATAAACATAAAAAGCAACAAACAATGGCTGCGTGTTTTGGTTATTTTTATATAATTTTTTTATATTTTTTTTTTTTTAAATAATAAAAGGCTGCCAATGCGACGTTGCACATTCAAACACGCATAGATTTGATGGGCAACGTTTTCAACCTTCAATTGTAGAAGTACACACTTGTTCATGTCCATGGGTATACAGTTATGTATGTGTGTGTGTGTAATATATAGAGGGTGGGAGCAGTGCAGATACATTCACTATTGTTACTTTAACTTTGGTTGTTTTTGTTTTTGTTGTTAGTTTGCTGTCACGAAACGTTATTCGTGCAGCGGCCATGCGAGTTCATCGACTGACGCTTGTTGTAGGTTTCAACTACGAGTACATGGATCGTGTGGTAAGGCCCATTGTCAGCCATATTATTATTAAGTTATACACACAGCACGCATGAGAGTACAAAAAAAAAAAAAACACTACAACACCATACAACAGTACAGTTTGCACCTGTATGCCGGGCCGGCTCAATTGTTAAAGCCAAAAAAAAAATAATCAAAAAAAAAAAAGCAGATACAAGTAGAAAAGAAACGAATCATAAAAACAATAAAAGTGGCTAGAAACACATACAAACAAAAAGAAACGAAACGAAAAGAAATGTTTATTTCGGGCGTTTGAACGATTGTATGCATATTGCACGTGATTGAATGATAATCGCTTTGGTCAATTAGAAAATCTACTCACGATTCACACAAAACTACCGCGAGTAACGAGACATTTTGTATCTCAGCGCAATTGTTTGTATAGTGGGTGAACTGTTTTTCCAAAAAACAAAAAACAAAAAATTATAAAAAGAAATAAAAAAAATACATATTTTTCTACAATAAGCAAACTTCAGTTGTTCTTAATCTTTTCCGCAATTTTATTTTTTTGTAAACAAGAAATTCTAATAAAGTACACAATTCAGACAAAGGTTAATATACGCACATCAAACATTATAATGTCATGCTAATTACAAAGACACATTATTTGACCACTGTTCAGTGTAAATCGCGGAATTCAAAAAAGGTATAAGAAAAATATATCACTTTATAAAGACGGTTATATTGGGAAACATGCCTTAATTTATGAGAAATAAAACTGAGAAGAAGAATGAACTCATAAACTGACCAATGAAATTTCTGTAGTAAAAATAAATTCAAATTTGCCGAAAACCAAATGAACCAATTGGTCACGAATTCATGATATGGATAATCTATCATGCGAGCTTGACTCTCAATTACAGATATATAAGCGCATAATGTTACTGCTGTTGCAAAATTCTGGGAAACTCGGACGCGGTTTTGTTGAATACTAAAGTAACCAAACCAAATGACTAGAAGAAATTTTTAGTACTTAACAATGGCTTGTTTTTTATTTTACCATATAAGGTACTTTCATTATGTGTTCAGAAAAGATAAACTATGAATATTACTATCACCAAAAGCTGTAATCCATTTCATGAAAAGTAATAAAGCTTATCTGTCTTATGATCCAACAGAACACAAAGGAAATTTATTTTATTCTTCCTTCCTAACTTTTATGTTATAATACCTACGGAATTGTTGAGACTTTTTAAAGTAGTAAAGCCAACTTACTATATATGCGATTAACCATTTATAAATCGAACCACACACATATTTATATGTTTATTATTTCGGTTAGTTTATGATGCCTAATGAGAAAGTGTACGGAGAACGTTATACAGATAGGATATTGGTTAAGTTCTCTTTTTTAAGTGGTACCTCAATATGCACAATTGTTTCACTAATAAATACAATTTTCAGTAGTCTTAATCAAATAACAATAGCCCCGTTTTCTTTCCTCTATATTTAATACAATAATCAATTTAAAAAGAAGCTGCAAGCAAGTGTTTAATTGCCACAGAACATGCAAAAGTTAAATAAAGAAAACTGCATCTTGCAATTGTCTTCGCATTGAATGATGTGAAAAAAACGAGTTGTTGTTATTGTTCCTGTTGTCAGTGTTGTCATGCAATCAAAAAAATTTTTGCACCGTTCACTTCAAGCCATTACTTTTATTGTTATTACTGCGCACTCATAAATTCATTAGTCACATTTAATTGATGTATGAAACGAAAGGCAGCGAAAAAAAATTCGTTGCTTTAGAAATTTGTAGCCATATTCGTAGGCAAAACCATGCTGCAGTTACGCTATACGCATTCGATGCATTCTAAAATTTAACGATGTTGATAATGATAGCAGTGATTATGATCATGATTATAATGGTTAGCTAACCAACAAACCAATAATAAAAATGAAAACAGCAGACCTAATTTTATGGGCGCAATTTCGCTCCTGCGACCGATAAGTTTATATAGCCTATGAAAGTGGTTTTCAAACAAGACGTGACTACCTTCGGTTTGAAGTGTTAATTTGTCTTAACTAAAAATCTTATAAAATGTGATCTTTGAGAATAACTTTAGATCGCACATTAATGGTGCATATCAATTTCATGAGCTGCAGCACAGGAGCAAACCTTATCTGAACAACACGATCTCATTAATATTCATGACTTGACACTTGCTCAGGCTAAGTAAGCCTTTGGCTGACGGTTTTAATTTTTTTTTTTTCAAATATATATATTTTTCTTACTTGGCTTACTTTATGTTTTCGACTGTTGGTGACAATGTTAAGCAAAGGACTCAATAAAATTACGGAAGTAACATTTTTAAGGAATTCTAAGAATCTCAGTTCGGTTTCTGTTCCTGCAGAACTTTCTTTTACCCATGCTTAGCACGTAATTTTTGACTTCCTTTCTGTTGAAGATTTCAAATATCGAAAAACTATATTTTACGCTTATTTAACGCAATATAACATGCATAACTCGTATATGTGCCACACCACAAACCAGGCAAATTAACAAAGCAGCATACAAGCAGTCAAGCCCGCTCATTACCACATCTAAAACCAGTACCAAGCAACAGCAAAAATGATGATGTATGCCTACAGATTGAATAGCGTACATAGCTAAGTAATGACAGCAATTGTTGTCAATTTACTGCAAATTCAGACGAAAAAAAAAAAGGTAAACTGGCAGACATAGCAAGAAGAAAAAGCAGGACAGGCGCACAAAGTCACACCCACCGAAATCAGCATACCGCGACACAAGTCACAGAAATCGTTTAATTTGCATTGCATTGAAGCACTTAAGTAAAAAAAAGTGCATATAAAAAGCAGAAACAAAATCAAAAGTCGGTTATAAAAATAGAATATGTCCTAAAACACGCGTCAAGCTACAGCCTGAAGTTTGTGTCTTAAGTCTTTTGTTTTGCATAAAGACGATAATGAAAGTGGCAAAGTGAGGCAGCGTGTAAGAAAACGACTGCAAGAATAAATGAGTAAGCAATCAAATAGCAACAACAAGCAAAAGACAAACTCCAACTATTGTAGCATTCTTCATTCTGTTGCCATCTCCTTTAACTTTACTTGCGCACTCTTTTTTTAATGCGTGACTTTCGTTGCCGCTTTGTGACTTTTATGGTCTACGCATGCAAAATAACATTAAAAGGTATCTGCACATATAAAAAGCAATAACAACAACAGACAATATTTATGTACACAATTATTTTATTTATATTGCAACTGTTGCGTTGCTTGCTTGTTGTTGCTTTTGTTTAGTGTTGTCGCTGCCTGCAACGGTAGTACATCACTCACTTATAAACTGAGCTTAGCTCAGCTTACCACCGGCTTAACTTGGCTCCAAAACAAATTTGTAGTCAAAATATGTTTTCGTAAAAAGACAGCAAAACGTTTTTAATATGTTCAGAGCTACACTGTTGTTAGCTGCTGGTGTTGTGCGCTGTTCGCGCTCTGTAGGTGCGCTACTGTATCTGTTGCTGCGTGCGCAAATGTCCAAAAAAATCAAAAATAAAAAAAAAATTATTTAATTTAAAAAAAATATGACACAAAATTTAAATGGAGCCACAACGTCCAAAGTCATTTTAGGTTGCATAGAACAAGTAATACGCTACTTTATAGCCAAAGTAGCTGGTAACTTATTGCAGTTAAACTTTGCTATAGCGAATCCTCACAGGACCAAAACTTGACTTCGTTATTTGGGAAATTCGTTATACAGAAATGATGTGTAATTGAAATTATGTGTAGTAGAAAAATCTGTGTACTTGAATTCAATACGTAATAGGGAGAGCTTGTTCGTTATAGGAAGGTTCCACTGTATTACTCTAGATACCATGTTTTATCATAAACGGGTTATTTCGGTTATTAACTATCATCGACCAAGCAACTCAATCGTTGAGAATATAATTATATGTAGAAAGTATATGTAGAAAATCATGTATCGCATTGTTCGTAGATGCAGGGAAAACCTTTTAAAATCAAACTACAAGAAATCTCATCAGATTTCAGGAATTTTTGTACAGGAAAACACATTTTTTATGAGTAATAAATTTAAGGAAAGGAGGGAATAACTTGAAGACGACTCAGAGCCTACCAAAGTGATCGCTCTAGATATTATTCAAAAATTTAATATTGTAATATAGATTAATTAAACAAGAATTTTAACTATAATATCTGATTTTTAAAGTTATACAATGCCATTAGTTATCATCACCTTGGCATGACTACCATGTATTGAACTTAGGTTCATCATCATGAGTCTAAGCAAGACTCCATTCTGCGAAGAAGGAATTTAATGCTTAATGGTTAATACTCGACGTTAGTATTAACCAGAGCATACTTTTATATAAAAGTGATCATCGAAAAAAAAAAAATTACTTTAACAGAAAGTGGCATCCTTCAAAGCACCTTTTCTGAGGAGATGATATTTTTAATCATTCTGGATCTCACTTCGTATGACTATTATCTGTTACTAAAGCAGTTGGTGGCAAAAAGTTTCCTAACAATGAAGAAGTAAAAAACACAGTTCCGGCTTACTCTTCTTTACTTACTGCAGTTGACTATTGAAATAGAATCATAAATGTTTATACATCATTTCACACCTTCTTTCTCATTCCGCGAACTTAGCAATGTTTCCTCGTATAATCTATAAACTAATTAACACATACCCTAATTCATAGATAACCATGCTAATTAAAACTTTTGACTATAACTTTAGTCAAAGCGTCTACTAAGCAAAGTGACTACTGAGCAGCACAACAGATACGAATAACACATAAAAGATACAAAAGCCAAACTGTCTGCCGCATAAAACTACACCAGCGTCTTTGTTATCTTTCAAAGACAACGAATGAGTGGTCTCCATCATTGTCAACCACTTCATTACAATCGTCACCAAGCAACCACAAATAAGCACCAGCAGCAGCAGCAGAAGCACCAGCAGATATATTTTTGCTTCCAATAAATTTCAAATTCAAAACGCGATTTTTGCGGAGGTTAAACTATTTTATCATTGTCAACGGAATTTTTCACCATATAAACGCGTATCGCACTGAAGCACGCATGCGTTTATTTCGGACCGACCGACTGACTGACTGACTTGACAGACAGGCGTGCGAATGTATGCGAAAAAACTTATATATATATTTAGGGCGTTACTACCTTTATCACTATCTATCTATCTCACTCTAACGCTCGCTGTCATTTAACAATTGTTTGTCTTTTGAATGCATTTTTGAAGGCCAAATTGCATTGCAATTCGTGTCCTGTTTAAAGAACTCGCTAACCTTCCTATTCATGTTTTCTTTCTTTTCTCTTCATTTTATTTTCCAGTACCTTCAAGTCTACAAAAGGTTGTCAATCAAAGTTGTGCGCGAAACATTTTATCTTGGTTTTTAACATATCGATCATGAAGACAGTTCCCCAACACAAACACGCACACACACAGGCACACTATAGATCATATCTACGCAGCTGAGCTGAGCCCAAACCAAGCCAAGCCAAGCTTAGCGCTCATATAACATGGGGTTGACACTCTTGGGGATATTCACGCGCATCTTTGGCATGCTTAGATACATCATTTATGGATTAAATGTCTGACTAATGTATGAGCACAAAAGTAGCGACACAGAGGCTCAACGACAAAACCAAAAAAAAAAAGCAAAAAGTTTTTTAAATAAAAAAATTATAAAATGATAAAAAAAAGATACACTAACTGCGCATTTCCTATACAGATACATAGATACTCTACTCTATTCACACACTGTGTCGAATGCGTTACAATTCTTAAGATTGCCACATGTAATTTATGACAATTTATGCAGCGTTAATGTCGGCCCGTTGCTGATCGATTGTCGTTTGACGCAATTCTGAACTGTGCTGAGCAAAGTTACCGCCGGAGCTGAGCTACAATGGGCTGGACTAAGTTGAGTACATATATCGGACGAACACTCGTTTTGGTGCGCATGACATCGAATCAGATGGGAAGACTGCGTTGGTTGGTTAAATGGTTTGGCTGGCTTCGATTGATGTCTGTTGCATTTAAAGAAAATGTTAATGAGACTTTGGAGACAAAAATAAATAAAATATAAAAGTAACGCCCTTACTGAAACTCATTCTGATTCTGATTCTGATTCCGAGCTTATGTAAGCATTTTGTCTTTAAGGAACCTATGTTGTAAGTATGCATGCACAAGTATGACATGTATGTATAATATCGCCACCTACTTGGCAAAAGCGTTGCTTGCCCAATCGATTGATCGATCGGTTGTGATTTGATTAGCGTACTCGTTGTATTTTAATTGAAAGCAATCTCAATTGAAGTACACACTAATTTGCATGTCCGTTTTGTGTTAAAACAACAGTTCGAAAATATTTTATTTATGAGTTTTTAAACAGCGAAACACAAAGATACAAAAAATTTATAAAAAATAAAATTGTCACTACATATGACATGAGCTGCAAGACAACCCCCAAAAAGGAAGCTATTTCAAACCATATCGATACGATCTGATTTGATCTGATCAAATCAGTATGCAAACGTCGAGATAACGAGCTTATTAAAAAAAGCATTACCATAAAGCAGAGCCTTGAAGCACGGCAATCGTGATGTCAAACAAATTTCATTAATGTAAAACACAAAAGTACAAGTTTCGACTCAACGCCCTAAAATATAAAAAAAAAAATTTTTTTTTTTAAATATAAAAAAAGTATTAATAAAAAAAATCCCCGATCAAACAATGTCTAGAGACATCCTCAGTCGCTTGGAATTTTACCAAACCGATATTTGTTGCGACTCTGAATTGTGGTTGTGTGTGTTTCTGCTGCTGCCATAACCATTGCTCCATTCATAAAACTCAACACTGAAGCGTTTCATTGCATGATTTTGCATAATTTTATGCAAATTTTCGTATTTCAGTATACACGTGGAGCGAGAGGCAAGAGCAGAGTTAAAAAAATTTACTTTTTGTATCCGTAAATGCAAAAAAATTTAGTTGCACCAGCAAAGTCAAAGTCGCGTAAGTCACCATATATTTTGGCGGAATCACAGAACCGTGAAGTAAAGAAGCACTGCGATGACATACGAATGCGGCAAACAGTAGCAATTGCTTTGTATTGCAAAGGACACGATCGAGTGTTGTGCCGGTGAGCAAGCGAGTGAGCGTTGATCACGCCAACGCGGGTGTGGTGCTGATGGTGTTGCTGGCGTAAGGAATTTATGCAAAACACTTTTGAAGCAGCAACAGCAAAGCTTAGCTTATTTTTTTATTTTAATTTATTTTTTTGAGGGATGGGGTGGTGTTGGCGGATGCGTAGCACGCGAGACGCATGCGTGGCGTCAGTTGACTTGAAGTTACTTCCAATGTGTAGGCATAACTTATTATAGAAATTTTTACTCAAGGATATTTTTACATTTTTGATGAAGTATCTTATTGCACAGTGCAACAACACATCAAACTATGAGTATATATTTTTTTATTGGCTTTTTCTTTACACGTCAGTTCGTCTGTTACTTCTGTAGCCCTTGAGTGCAGTTGAACATCAAAATTGACAAGCAAACCCACCAGGCAGGATTCAAGAGAAATCAACGCAAACAAAAATCTACAAGAAACTACAGAAAACAGGGTACTGGGCAAGTTTAGCGTCGAAAGGCGAAAAAATATCTTTACTTGTGGCCTAATCAGATTCAGATGTCGAAAAATGCTCGACGAGAATTTTTTGTATCTTTTTTTTAAAATATTTTTTTTAAAATCTTTTTTTTGTCAGCAGGACTGTTTGTGCTACTGTTACTGATACGATTGTATAATGCGATTATACGTAGCATTATAAGATTTTTTTTTTTTAAATTTTTTCTTTGCAAGCGGAATCGAAGAGACAGTGAAACGGTTGTTCGCACAACAACAACAACCACAACAACAACATACGAGAGCATGTAGCGTAACACAGTAGTGGCAATGGATGTGACAATGGCAATGGTTGTGGCAAGCTGGTCAAAAGATACACATAGGAATGACGTAGTCATACTTTGCGATGCGTCAATTTAAGATTTAACAAAAATGATTGCAATGCACTGGAAGCTTGAGCTTCAGCTTCAGGTAGATAGATGGATGGATGGATGTATAGATGGTAGGTAGGCTAGCGAGTGAGTGAATGAGCAAAAAAGCACGAAAGAGACTCAGATACGAAACTGAAAAGCAGACTCCAACTCAGACTCAGCACGGCCATCAGTCTGTCATTCAGTGAATCAAGCAGCAACAGCGGAAGAGCGCACTTCTGATAGAGTGACGATGTGGTCTGTTGTTATTGTTGCTGTTATTATTGCTGCTGCTGTTGTTGTTGTTGTTGTTGTTGTTGTTGTTGTTGTTGTTGTTGTTGTTGACTGGCTTGAAAACTTGTGAAATGCCAATTTATTCGTTAGCAAATATTGCATCTGATAGAACAACAACAGCAGCAGCAAGCTTGGTAGCAACCAAACCAAGCCAAGCCAGTCAGTCAGACAGACAGAGGCAAAACCTTAGTCTCCAACCTAAATACGTTGGTGGTTCACTGGTTGCTGACTGACTGCGATTCTTTATTACCACAAACATATGCAGACATGACTGAGCGCGCAGACTGACGAGCAGACATGCAGACGAGCGTACAGACAAAGGGCAACAGGCATGCACCCAAACTAGTGTATCCGCTGACTGTGCGCGAATCATGTGTAAAAATCTTAAGTGCAAACAATTGTCTGTGCATATCGCAACTTTGACCAAGCGACCACCACCATTGAAGAAGTTGATGTCTCAGCAAAGGAAGTAAAAAAAAATGAAATAAATCGCAAAAGTATATATATAAAAATGGGGTAAAAAAGGATCTGTTGCCAGCGCTTGATAAGAAATCCTGCACTGTTAATTAAGATTTTTTTGTTGTTGTAATTTTTAACTACTTTTTTGCATTTGGCCTTGTGCCATTCTCGATCTACAGTTTTGAAGAATTGCTTTGTCTTTAATAAAATCATTTAAAAAAAAAAAATGCCGTGCCGAAAATCTTGGAAGCGTTGCCGCCTCAAGCATTGTAGCTGCGATAACATATCACGTACGCAACGCGCAGCTAAGAGAATCCATCAAATTAATCAAAAGTAATAAATCAAAGATACAAAATATAAAATCGATAACCCATAAAAGCCACAAAAAAATATAAGAGAAAATACTAATATCGATATATATATATATATATATATTGTTGTTGTTGTCTTCTTCTTTGTTTTTTCCAGAAATTGCCTCAAGTGTGACGCATTTTTGGCTGTCCAAAAACGATCAAAATTGCCTACTCCTCCTCCCTCAGCTAAGACTGCACTAAATTAGTTTCAAAGTTGTATAAAAAATGTTTAAGGGCGTCTACGTTGAATCGCACAGTTTTAATTTACGTAATTGCTGAAGATGCCGCTGTAGCAGAAGATGTAGTATTTAGGTCCGTTATTATAGCAGGCAGGCCAATAATTAAATAAAATCGAGAGTGAAATTCAAAAATTCTTCAACTTTCAAAAATCATATTTATTTTTTCGTTCATTTCTAACGCAACCACGATTTATTTTTGCTTCAAGCTTAACTATACACACGCTTCTCAATTCTAAGCTCCCTTCGTAAAATTTACCTTCCTTCGTTATATCACCAAAATGCGTGTTTGTCTCTCTTAAACTAATGAAGTTAATTTTCAACCTACCTACCTTTATCTGAAATACGTGAAATTTGTGGCTTCGAGATAGCACGCGACATTGATTGTTGCTTCTTAGCCTTCTTCAATTTCTACAACACCAATTCAAACTGTTTTAGCCAGGGGCTTACTGCCTTTTTTAGTCTGGTTTTGCCTGACTCCACACAGCCTTCTGCTGGTCACTTGATTACTAATCAATTTGAAGTGTAGGTTTTTTTTTTTTTTTGCGTGTCAATGGTTTTGTTGCGTGTCACGCGTCTTTTGTTCCTTCTCGGCTCGCAACAAGTTCATAATCGGTTTGCCTACTTCCACTTTTATTAGGTAATAATTGACTATTCGGTAGATATTTCTGGTTTTGCTTGGCTCAAATGTAATTTGCTATAATTTGATTGATTGCTTAACTAGATTTTGTAGGCACATTCCCCGATGCATTCTCTGCATTCCAATCTGATCTGATAATAAAGCACTTCAATATTCACAAAGAAACTTACGTCGACTCCCTGGACATGAGGATGACTTTTCAACATTTTCAATCCTCCGTTGTGAGTTAAAAATCTAGACGGATTCTTGAATAAAATGTAGTATTATAAAAAAATTAGAGTAGCCCACCAGACGTTGTTCTGCCCTTCCCGGTATTAGCAATAGGAATAAAAATTCAATCAAATTACAAAAACCAAGTATTTCAAATTTGCTTTATTGAAGCTATAAGAATGTGAACTTCGTCACCTTTGAAACATTGATCATCAGTTTTCTTATCACCAAACCCGTTCCGTTGCTTTGAAGAAAGAAATAAATAAAAACGTGTTTAATGAACGACGAATATTGCGCACTAAACTTTTAATTTGAGTTAAACTTTTTTTATCATTTTTCTTTTTTTTTCGTTTAAGAAATTGACATACTTTTCAAAGGCAAACTGACGAAGAAATGTTGTTTTCATACAAATATTTAAATTAATTTTTTTTCCGACTTTCGCGGTATACTAATGCACAAAACTTCACAGGATTACTCGACAGGCTATTCTGAAGTTTCTCTGAAAATTTCATTAAAATCGATCCAGCTGTTTCGGTATCTATAGCGGACATACATACATCCAATTTTATATATGTAGATAGATGTATACCAATAAAATTTTATAGGGGTTCTCAGTTGGAAAATCCCTATACGAAAGCATGAGTGAATTTCGAGAGATCAATAAGGAAAAGATCTTTGCGATCGAAGAAATTGTATGTAAGCAAGGAAGGTAAAGTGTACTAACCGTACTGATTTTGCCTAAGGGATTACGAAAACAATTTCCGTAGAATCTATATGAAGTGCGCTTACACTGAATCTGATGGGAAACGTAAGGGAGCCTGAAAAAACCGTTTCTGAATTACGTAAAAAACCCAGTAGACCAACCCCGAAAATAAGTATTCCCATAATGAGAGATAAATTCTTATATAAAGAAAATTACATCTAAAATCTACTACTAACTACTGCTACAAACCAAACTGCAATGGAAAATTTAAAGAATGAGCTCCTCTCGAATTACTCAAAGTGCAATAGAATATTGGTGTTTTTCCTCTTCTTTTTTAAAGAAACAATATACCAAGCCTAAAGAAAATATGGAGAAGGAAATTCTCGGACTACTTAAGATGTCCATTTTTTAATGAGAAAACCTAACGTAAAGGAAATTGGGAATAGGGATCATGGCCTACTTTAAATGCCTATGATGGGCTTGAACGTTTTGTCTAATAAGAAATAAAAGCTTGCAGAAGAAAAATTGCAAGCAGTATCTGCTCCAGAACCACGAAGTTATTGACTTTAAATTATTATTATTATTATTTTCATTTGTTCATTTTTATTAATTTTTTTTATTTTAATAGCAACGATTTTTCTCGGTTATTGTTCGTCAAGATTTATAAGCTTTTAGCGTGCTAATTCACCACTAAAACATGGCAGGCCACTTTTTTACACAAAGTATCGTTCCATTTTCACCCTCGAATCCGGCCATGCAGAAAGCAACACAGTGACAACTCAATTCTCGCAAAATACTGGCCGGGAACTGCCCAATGCCAAAGTGTACAACAAATAACGAAAACTGACAGAAAAACAAAATTTATTACGCGCTAACAAAGCAAACCGGAAGTTGCATAAAAAATGCTCCGTGTTGTCCGCGAGTCAGTGTGCCACGTGTGCTGAAGGATGTGCTTAAAAAATCACTTCCGCCGTAGTACTACACCCAAAGTCGCAACATCCATGAGTAGTACGCGTCTTTTTTTTTTCTTAGCATTAAATGAGCTAAACTTCCGTTGTTGCGCGTGGCTCTTTGGATTGGAGTGTCCTTCGGACAACTCTATTTGTAAGTAACCCATCGTTTATTACTACTTATAGCTTTGCCTCTCAAAAAAAAAAAAAAGAACACAAATTGACTCAATCAGCAAAACAAAATATTTGACTGCCCACCGCTCCAAGCCCACCCATCAAACTTGGCTGTCACGTTTAAGAATTCTAATCAATTTCAAAGCGTAAAATGGCAAAACTGCAGCGACGCCATTTTCAGTTCAGTTGTCCATGTTACTCGTATTATCACATCACACTTTTTTGCTGCGCTACTCGTAAATCGCCTCTAGAAGCTGTTACGCCGCCATTTTTTATGGCGAAAGTCGCGTCGATCATAGCCAAATTTGTAGCCAAGTAGCTCAACGTGAGTATCTCCCAACGTGATACATCCATCATCATGTGTCGCTTGTTTGTTAAAAGTCGATGTTGCTGTTGTTTGCTATAATTTACACCAACACGTAAATGGATTTCCATAAAGGCAACTTCTATGGCTAAGTCTATGGCAACGGCTGGCCGACCGACAAGTGATAAAGTTGTTGTTATGATCAGTATTTATTCAGTTTTGATCGATTACAAAAGCGCGTCTGATTCGGTTCGAGACAAGCTTTGATGTGGTGGTGCTATTTGTTGTCTACAAAAGCAGAATAAAACATGTGACTTCGCTTCAATGCATAACGAATGCCGACGGCTGAGTCTTAATCAATTTGGTTTTAGGCTGAGAAGCCGAAATTATCAAGTATTGTACTAAGATAGAGTTACCTCAGAGAGTGGCTCTATCGCCGCCCTTAGCAATAAGAATAAAAATAAAAAGGAGCAGAATAAGAATACTAGGCTTAAATGTATTGTAGTCACAAAACCTCTTAGTTATTGGGTGTTAAAACAGCAATTGGTCATTGCCGTCATCTGCCTTATTTAAAAAATTATTTATTAAAAATATGATGGCCTAGTTATAATGCCTAAAAGTCATCTCCTTACCTAGGCATCAGCCTAAACAAAACTTAGTACTACGTTATGATTTCGTACTTTCGTAGAACACCTACGTGGATTGAAGACAACCAGAAGTAACTTCTACCTAAGAACAACTACGCGATGGGATACGGCGATAAATAAGACAATATCTTCGTCGCTCTTGGACACTTCATCGTCAAACCCCAGTCTTTCGCTTTCAATCGATTTTCATCCCAAACCTTTAATTTGAATAGCATACCTTCACTACTTCACTGGCTTGAACCTCTCACTACTGACTTATGGTTGGGAAGCAACTTGTTCTAAAGACTCAATCAAGTCACGTAAAATATTCCTAGAATTACACTTGTATTCAAAAACCACCAAGCATCAGTAAATAAAGACATAACACGTACAACAAGCAATGCAAGCAATACAAGCCCTGCACCTATTCTTATACGGAAGTATCGATGCAGCGATTAAACGTAATAAAGATTTCATAGCCCTGAGAATACGAGATGTCAGTCAGCCAAGCAGACAGACACACAGGATAATAATAACGTTATAACTATGATAAACACCTGTACAAAAACAGTTCTTCACACCCAGACTGAATTCAGACTCAAATCTTTGGAATCTTCGAATCTTTCTAACGCTGATTTCTTAACAAGAATCGCAAAAGGACACGCCAGTGTGACGCCTCGTTCGCAGGAATTATGCTTGTTAAATGATAGACTGGGACTGCAACTGCAGGTACATAGTTATTTTGACTTCTGCCTGTCGCCACACGCGCGTCCTTCAAGGAATTCTATCAACCCTGTGTGTGTGTGTGTGTGTGTAGAGAGTGAAAGTGTTTTTGTGCCGAAGGTTTGACTTTAAGCATTCGTAGGGACTTTTATGCGCACAGGTGCTGACATCGCGGTCACCGTCGGCGCCTAACGGTGCATTATAGTTGACTTAACCCAAGTAAAATAATCGAGAAACCGTAATCAAATTGAAAATTGTCTCGAGAAAATGTCTTCAAATGCCAAACACGAAACACGAGTATAACAAATGTTGTTTGTTTGCATGATTAGAGAGACGCACAGAAAATACACAGTTACAAATAGACACAGTTACATGCATACACACACACACACAAACACACAAAAAGGCAACGCAATGCGTCGGCTTATTAAGCTTCATTATAAATGCCAAAAGAGTTCAGTCGATTTTTGCATATTCGAATTATCGTTGTCACAGCGGGGAGTGTTCCAACACGCCCAGACAATGGCAAATCTATAATGACTATAATTCAAATTATATAAAAACAGACACATTGACTTTGACCTTAACGAAACTTTTATACTCTATGCATTATCAAGGATTTCGAGCTGAACTAGTGAACATGCACAAGCTCAATTGATATTGTCCAGTTTGAAAAAAGGATCAAATTAACTCGGTTAATAAGTTTAATGACAGAACAGTTCCTTAGGTAGTATGAAGCAACGGTTGCAATAACATGTTAATACTGATTTATTTCAATTAAAGTTCTGAGGTAACTTCCTTGACATTATTTTCAAACATCTGTGAGCAGGATTTTAACAGAAATGTCAGTTCAATATCCGACTTACGTTATTTTGTAGCAACGGTTTTGGAGTCTATGGTATGCATAAGGATCAAGTTTAGTGTTCATTGTCGATCTTATAGCTAAAGCTTACTACTTTAGTCGGAGGTTTCTACAAAGAACAGGAAAATCTGTCTTAAATAGAATCTAGCCTATTATAATTTCCATTCAACCCATAACCTGAACCAGAAGAGTTTGTGGTTTGAAAACTAAAATTCCAGAAGAATAAGAAAACTCCAAAGAAAAACTAGCATTAAATTTAAGTTTTGTCTGCTGAATTTGATATTCTGTGGCACGAATTGCTCCATTCTATTTGCGAAGAACTTGATGTCTTTATCATGTCCAAAGAACCAATCGTTTAAATTTTCCAGTATGATGCACTCAATGGTTTGATTTTTGTCTACAGCTACCTTTTTTGGCTATAGGAAAAAATTAGCTATTTTACCCGGCGTTGCCCGGCTTAAATTTGTTTTCTCATAGTATAAATCATATATAAAAAGTAGAGAAAGCAGAGCGCAATACTCTTGTGCGTACTTAATATTAGAAGCACCAAAGTATAAACAACGACAAAAGAAACGCACGAAACTTGTTGTGCTTGGTCTTGCAGTGGTTTTGCAAAAACTTAAAAAATCAAAAAAAGTAAGCATGCCAGTCTGTTCTACAGCGCAAAAGTGTTGTTTAAAAAAAAAGTTATTAAAATCGGTTCAGTAAATTTTGCGCCAAAGCGTTACATACAACTTCTATATGATTAAATTTATATAATACTATAAATATAAATATGCTCTCTCTTAAGTTGCCGAGCTTTTTCGACAGCTGTATTTTTGCTCTCTAAGAAGAAGCAGATTTTGAGTCTGACTGCGAGACTTATGGAAAGAATGAGTGGTAGAAACAGAGATTGGACATTGACTGATAAGTTGAGGGGCGAGTGTGAGCGGAATATGTCAGTGGGATTGGATTGGGATTGCAGCCAAGCTTACAAAGGGTCAACATCAACACTCTTCAAGCCTAAAAAAAATTGGCCCAAGCAAAAAGTACATATATAAGCATAAATCTAGATGGTTTTTTTTTTCTTTAGTATACCATGTAGCTAGTTAGGTGTTAACTAAGAATTGTACTTCATATAATTCAAACACTACATTAAAATAGCTTTATTCTCTAAATATGATGACCGATCCCATTTTAGCTCTACTTTTCCTTTAAGTTGCGTGCCTTAGATGTATTGAAGTCTATCACAATACACATGGATGTCTATAAAATCATTTTTCTGTAGACTTATCGCTTTATCGCTGTCAAGAATCGTAACTATTATAGCAAAGCCGACGGTTGCAAATCGCCTTTTTTTTATTTTTATTGGTTTTGAATGCAAAGTTTTGTTATGGAAACCGTGAGACGCGAGACTTTCGAGTAAAAGTGGCCCCAACTATGAACTATTTTCATACACCCTGTAACTACACACATACAACAATAACAAGTACTATGTTACAGAAAAAGAAGAATGTCATAAAATTTTAAATTTTATGCGCACCTAAATACAAACAAAAACAAAAAATCGGGCTGTAAGAAAACGAAGCGGAAAAAGTCATGGAAAAAAATAAAATAAAAGAGACAAAAATCAAATCGCGATCGTCTGATCGTCTTTAAACAAACCATAACAACGGCAACACCAACAACAAAAACAACAAGGAGCAAGAACTAAGAACAACAAAAACAATAGCGACAAAAACAACAAATAAGAACAATAAATGGTCACATCGGAATTGCTAATTCGGTTTTAAGGTTTTCGAGTTGAGTTTTTGAGCTTTTGACGTTGTTCGTTCGCTTCACGTTGTCGTCCGGCAATTGTGCGGTCTGCCCGCACCGAACGTACGCCCCTTATGTTTTTATCCATCACTATGAGGGCTGTGCGACATTTTTGACATGCGGATGTCCCATGTACAAGACCCATCCATATATAATGCTTGAATTCTGTCGTATGTATCTAAGTACTCGTATATATATGAAATGTTGTAAATGAGATACTTTTTTTTAGATTGACGTTTGTACAATACAGCTGCGCCAAGTCGAAGACACTTTTGCATAAGACACTTAGATTGCACGCCGACATGTCAGCTGCGATAGAGAGACACATACAGAAGGCAGGAGCAGACAACAGGAGCAATGATAGTATTTTTCCTTTTTTTTTTTATTTCCTTTACATTTAATTTTTCTGTTATTTTTAGAACAACTACAATTAAACTGTATATACAAAAATTAACAAAACAACTTAAAATAGTAAGTGGATATAGTATAGTGTGGGTACAATAATATTAAAAGGATCTATTACGGAGGTCGACGGGTTGCGATCTTCTCAGCCGTCTCCCCACCCTAACTCCTCCCATTCTGCGTCGTTTTAGAAGGCGCCTTGCTAGATTATTTGGATGATGTTTTAACCTCTTCATAGATTTTTTGACCAATGGTAGCATTGGGTTACATTTCTTTCAAGATACTAAAACTAAGTTTTCTAATAAAGCCAACAAGTCGAGACAAATCCACTCCAGTCAAACATGCCGTTCGTTCAGAGAAGATACCCTTTCACGCAATACTTAAAAATACTTAAAAATATTAGTTTTTGCACCAGGCGCGGTAGAGCAATATATCGGGAAAACCAGACAAGGTAAGGTAAGATTGTATTAGGTTAGGTTCGAGTAATAGCACGCCGCTTGTATGCACTTAGTCACAGAGGCTACGACAAGGATTTACAAGGATTTTGGCTCTTACCAAAGTCAATATATGCACACAGTTTAACTACACTCAGACACGTCTTCTACAACTTGATATCTACTCGCACTAGAGAAGTCCCAGCACAACGTTTCTTTAATAAATTCAACAAGATTAATGAAAGGAATGAAAAAAAGTGTCCTTGGCAATCTTTAATGCCATAAATCCCATACTAAGGCTTACCTCAATGTAATTACCATTAATTACTTATTTATTTATTTATTTACTTTTTTTGAGGATGTGGCCTAGAATATGTAGAATATGATTTTAGTAGATTTTAGCAATTTATTGTTTTTTATTCACCTCTAGGATGATAGCCACAGCCTGTCATCCACTAAGCTACGAAAATCTGCAGAAAGCCATGATCTAGTCCACTGTCTCTTCAAACCTCAACAAATTGGAACATTTCCTTCTGAAAATTCGAAACAGATTTCCAATGAATAAATTTTAAGAAATGAAAAACTTTTATTGCAATAAATCCTTTTCATGACCAGCGAATTGAATTTGTGCTAGGCTGCGGTCAAGCGGTTGTCGCCTGCCCAGAAGGATTCCAAATTTATACGAGATTCACCAGCAAGCAACGGAATTTGGACCGAGTTGCCAACAGCCAACGAACACAGGCAGCAAAGCAAAGTATGCACGAAAACCGCACGAGAAATTCAGTTCGAATTTGCCATGCGGTGTGCCAAAGGCGGAAGGATTTTGCTAAAGGAAATCATTGGTACAACGTTAGCAGAAGTAAACGTTTGCATTTGTTACAAGGGGGTTAGCGGGTAGTGAGCAACGCCAAGTTGCAGGTCAAGCAGTGCGTTTGCATAATTGATGTAAATGTTTGCGGTGAATAACATTTCCGATTCAACTGTTCGGACGCACTTCGACTAAAACAAAAGCTCAGCGAGCTCAATTTGTTTTTGTAATTGAGTGGCTGACGAGAGCAGTGGAAACATCCTGAACGACAATTTGTATTTCATTTTGAGCCAAAAGCAGTCAGTGCTGCCACCACACCAATGCACATTCATTTTATTCCTTACTTGGATAAAAATAAAATAAAAATACAAAAACGCAAGCAAAAAAATACGAAGGAGCACCCGGAACCACAAGTTTTCAATTATTATTGATGCAGGAGCAGATTTCAAAAAAATACAACAATAATTCAGAATAAAGTAATAATACCCCAACCTTGAGCATTAGTGAACAATTGCGTATTTTAGCACTAAAAGGTGGAAATTTCCAAAGGGTAGCGAACATTATTTGAGGCACTAACCAAGCCTCCATGATTCCATATTTCTGTGAAAGTAATAACTGCTAGAAGTGTACGCAAACATAGGAGACTCCTATCTCGAGGATTCCGCACATGACATACTTTTGATTTATGTCTTTATCTGATAGGGTGTAATCCGTGTCTTTAATTTGATAGACTTTGCTTCTTCAAGTTATTCCTCGCTTTGCCAAAAAGTGCTTCGAAAGATTGGAAATATTCCCAAAATTTTTTCTATTTTCAATTTGTTCCTTTCTGGTTCAAAGTTATTCAAGCTCCAATTAATTTTATTATTCGAGTACAAGTATCAAGTATTTGTCTCTGTGCTCCTGTATAGTTTAGTGTGCATTTGTATAGCACCACTCCGTTGTCTAGATGTCTCAAGAAGTAACTGTGGCTTTTTGACGGCAGCAGGCATTATCCGGTGGACCACACTAGCCATGATGTCAATGATGACGATAGCATTTCTCATCAACTTTCTCTATTGAATTTAACTACAAAGCATTAAAATATAAAAAGAATTTTATGAGCAATTATTGGTCTCATTCTGTATATCAAATATAAAACATATCTTTGCAAAATTCTAACACACATTCAACTTCTTGTAAGAGTTTTACCCAGAAGTAGCCTAGTCTATGCTGGCGCCAGCTACCAGCTTCAGGGTCAAGCCATTAATCACGCCACTAAATGCTACAAATTTTCATTTTCACACTGGGTCAGATAAAAAATAAATCAATTAATCAAAATCTATTGCATTGATCAATCTTTCTCACTGTCTATCTCTTTCTCTCTCTCGCTCTCTGAAGAAGGTTAGTAAAGACTCACATAGATTGGGTTTTTTATGGCCTTGTTGATGTTCATGAGCACGGAGAATTTACAAAGAATTTCATGACCATCCGTTCGTACGAGCGTCTGATCTGGTCACCACACCTAAGTACACTGAAATTAATTGTTTGGTTTTGTTATTTGTACGTGCACGTTTGCCGTTATCATTATCCTTTTCTAGTGAAAGCAAACATGTTACGGAGGCATGTCCTTTTATCAGAGCAAGTGATCTGCGAACAATGGAAAGTGTCAAGGAAAATATTATTTTGCGATGGAAGATTGTGATAAAAAAAAACCAACTGGGCCCTTTTCGCTTAACAAAACTGTCTCTCAAGATGCACAAATTTGTACGCTCGATTTCTCGTTCACTTTCACTTCGAAATTGCCTACTTCACTAGACAAACCAACCCAACTTGAAAAACCGCTTGTGTGGCCGAGTGCCAAGCCGAGTGGACATCATTAACTTTTTCGTACGTAAACAAACCGATTGAGAATTCTAATGATAAACATCCTATTTTGAAATAAACCCGAACGCAGTGGACAAACAAATCAAACAAATAACAACGCAACAAATGTCAAACGTCATTCGACTTATTGACATTGCTCAATGTTCTGGCTACATTTTCCGATCTTTTGTTAAAGGCAAGAAAGGCGCTACGCTTAATCCACACGTGAGCGCTTGGCTTAACGAGAGACAAACTTTGAGACAGACAAAACGAACGAGAAACAAAAGATATTAGATTATCACGCCCATTCAATGCTGTGCGAGGGTTAAGAGGCACAAGTCCATAGGCCAAAAGAAACACGCCAAGTCATTCATTACTGCTGTAGTCAACAACAATGGCAAAGGGTAAAGGACGACGTGATGGAGTAAGTGTAAGAGAAATTGAAAATATTAGAATGATAATTGTACTTCGCTGTGTTGTTCCGGTGTGGAATGAGAAATGAGTATAGTTTAAAGAAATCTTGATTTCGAAATGTAAGGAAAAACAAAATCTTTTTTATTGGGCTTTAAATATAACAAATGTACCCTGAGTCCTCGCTTTCACGAGGGCTGAAATCAATAATTAACATATAGACAACAATTGACAATTAAGGTTATAAACTTAGTGGTACTACGACTCCAAACTTGGACCATGCTTTGGCACTTCACTTTCACTGGGGCTACTTTTGTTTCAATTTTATTTACGGTTCACTTGATATTTTTTATATTGACATATTACAGTTTTTTTTTTTTTTTTTTTTTTGTACACCGAGAAATTTCGTCAAGGTACAATAAACTAGAGTTTATATATTCCACTCCTCTAGGGAGCATATAGCCTCCACAAGTCGCTTCTATCATTACCATATTTTTATTCTCATTATTTCTGTTTAATATCCAACACTTGTGGTGGTTGCATAAATCGAATAGAGTAGAGTTGACTATTTCAAAATTCAATCTAAAAAATCTCAAAAACTATAAGAATTTCTTAAAAGTCCTCAAAATCAAAATCTAAGTTTCTTATTTTTTTTTTTCTTTCATAATTAAATTATAACATTTAACGCAGTAAACTGCATAACAAATTTGTCGGATTTAAGAAATAATGACGAGAAAAAAAATTTGGCTTATACTAAATTAAAAACGATGTAAATTGCGCCGAAAAGGCAATGATATAGAAGGCTGTATCCTTCTTAGGGGGAGATCATGCGGGTGTAGCCTCTTCAGTCTACGCCTTGTTGAGATACGGGGGAGGGAGGAAGCTAGCGGATTTGCGACAAAAGTCTGTAGTGATAGCGGCAGCTGTGAGAATTAATCACCTCCATAACAGTTGGCACGGCAATATCATGCAGCGTGGTGTTGCGGACGTACCAAGGGGCGCCCGTAAACCTTCTGAGAGCCTTGCTCTGACACGCCTGCACTCTTCTGATGTTGTAGGCAGCAGTAGTGCCCCAAATTTGTATGGCGTAGCGCCAAGCAGGTGCCACTACTTGCAGATAGACGAGCCTTTTATTAGTTAAAGATAACTTATTCGATGGGCGGAGGAGCCAGTCCAGTTTCCTGAGCTTTTGGTAGCAGCGCGCTGTAACTACCTTAATGTGTGCACGCCAGTTAAGACGCTTATCCAGGATCAAACCGAGAAACCGGATTTGCTCTAAGTTTCTTACTAAAATCCCATCACATAACCAAACCAGCGCAGTTGATTCGCAGCGACACCTAGCCACAGATATTAGTAATTTTCATCAAAGAAAACCACCTCGGCTAACGCTAGTTGGTGTAATCAAACTAGCAGAGGGCGCTGCTAGCATTAGGAAGACCGTTTCGTATTACTCACGTAGCAAAACGAAAGGAAAAAAAAAACAAATTCATATAATTTTAAGCATAATTCACCAAAATTATTTCATTTTAAAGTTTCTACTATAAGAAAACAGAACATTGTAGTTTGAAAAATCATTGTGAATACACCAAATTTGCGCACCATGGCGACGCTCGAAATGTCGTAGTTATTTATTTTGTTTATTGCTGCATAGCCCCACAAAAGTCGCTTTGAGAAATTAATCAACAAACGTAACAAAACAAAGCAAACTCATAGAGAAATATAGAACTATATTTTGTACGGAGAAGTTGCAACAAATGTTGCCTTAAACCCCAAGAAATTCTCACGTGTCGACTGCAAGTTTTCGTTAAAATAAGAAGCCAATTTTATTTTTTCAATCTCAAAACAAAATAAAAACGAAACGTACGGAGATAAAAAATCTCTGAAGGTTTGAGTGGTTATAACGACAGATAGCCATTTGAATATGCCAACCATATCGAAACGCAACTATCGCGCTACAGCGGGCAGCGCCGGCGTTAGCCGCGAAGCCCAAAAGAACATGGAATTTCTAAGTGCCGGTCTACAGCGTCCCGAAGTCGCCGAAATGGAGCTCAAATTTCAACCACACAAATGTCCAGCGCCGCCTTGTAAACAGGCCTTCTGGTGGGCCACACAACCGAAACCCATTAAAGTCAAGGGATGCAATGAGTGAGTAAAAACAATAAAACTCTTAGCGATACTTGGGGGTTTTGGGGGTTTGTGTGAGTACACGAATAAGTCAATGAACTGCTGGTTACAAGCTGCGTGATATATTCTCGACAGTGAGAGTAGTAGGAAAATGAAAGTAAACTAGTCGCAGGGTATAAATTGCGTAAAGTAATTACCGGTAGGGGTTGTGAGTTGGAGTGCAATTGCACGTGTAAATTTGCCATGTAGGCAATGCTAAGTCCCGCGGGTTATATTGGTGTAAAAATTTTCGTTAATAATAAATAAACTATTATACACATTATAGAAAATCGATGCTATAAAAATTAAATGCGTCAAACGTCAAAATTTTTTGAAAAGTTCCGCTTCCTGGTTAAATATAAATAAAATTCTTAAAATACCTTACGAGTCAGTTTCATATAAGAAATACAAATATTTAGCCAGTGCTATAACACTAAAAGTCTTATTTGGCAAAAAAAAAATAAAAAATACTAAATTGGTTTGGGCCTAGTAAACGTTCGATTACAAAACAGCTTGCTGACTAGGTTTCAAGTGCCCTTTCGAAACAATTCCAGTTTTACCTCATATCATCTATTGCATGGCTCCTGCATTGATTTAAACTGGCCATACACGGCGAACATATTCGTGTGATTCGCTCATGTTTGAGAGCATGTTCTTGTGTATGACGCTGTTGGCGAGCCGATCTTCGCGTAATATTTCAGATTTATGTTGATTTGCTTAAGTCAATCACACGAGCATGATCGTCGTGTATGACCAGCTTTATTGCATCAACAAACGCTTCAAACTAAATAGCGCAATCTTATGAAAACCATTGAAATTATTATTACAATTCTAAAATCCGTTAGTAGAATAAACTTTCTTCATTATGTTAAAATTATGGATGTCTTCCATTATCTAAACTTTATTTCTACGACTTTAATTGTCTCGTTACGCCTAATATTATTTCCCAAACTTTTGTAGTCTCCATCCTCTTCTGATATCTTATGCTTACTCTTTCCCACCTTGTAATCTCAAACGCCTCGAAGGCTTCTTCGGTCTCTATAGCTAGTCCGTGAAATGGCTACTCATTTCTAATAGACAAATCGGTAGGAACTAAATAAATAGAACCTTGAAACCCTTGAAATAATCGTTCCTATAAATCACAGATTTTAATCTCAAAGCTTTCACTACAATAGACTTTCGTCACCTCGAACTGTCAACGATGTAAACACCACCAATTTCTATATTATACTGTCTTGGGTTATTAGCGTCAGTTCCTTTTACTTCCTTAAGTAGCCTTTTACTTCACTTTGACCTTTGGCTTTGTCAACCATAGACAAGAAAAAACCTGACTACTAATGTTGTCGCTGACGCAGGGAGACAGGCAATACAACGGCTACACACCTTTTCAATGTCAGACTTAAGCTCTCCATGGCCCACAGGAAACGAGTACCATTATGTGCTGCAGTCACAGCGTATGTGGTCGATTTGAATAAGCTGCGTTGGAGTAGTTTGGAGTAGTTTTTAGCTATTGCGAAATTCAAGGACAAAATGACAATTAATCATAAGCATTAATCATAATACACGCATAAACGACATGACTTGCTAGAATAGTGAACAACAACGGATTTACATAAGGACGTAGTAGAATTTCTTGATAAACACATTACAAATTAATTGTAATTGAAAGAGAAGGACAATAACGTTGTCAACTGCTGGCCCAATTCGTCAACAACATGTCTCTTATATTGAGCACCGGCATTTTTACTTTGACCCACTCAACCTCTCCCCACGATTGACTCGCTGAACTAAAGGAAATCCAAACGAGGCGCAGGCGCAAAATGTGTCAATTTTCAATGTTGAATTCACGTATAAACCTGCAATATGTATAGAACATATAAAGCGCAGAGCTTCGTTTAGCTATGACTACGATTTCGGCCAATGGTCGGCAAATGTTTTGGTCAACAAATGGCTTTGTCATTTGTGAAGTAGTACTTGTACCGTGTGGACGCCAAGCGTTCGTCGATTGAACGTCGCAGCGACGAAAACGTCGCCGTCACCGGAAGAAGTAAAATATTTTAACGTGTCGCGTACCGAAAACCGAGAAAAAAACCGAAATATTGATTAACCGGACAAGGAAAGTTTTGAATTTTTGATTAACACGCGAAACACTTAAAGTCGTCGTGTATAAATTAAGTTGGAGAAATGCAAAGGAGAGCTGATTTAAGCAGGAGTATAGAAGCAAAGGGAAAATAATGCAAGACACAAATGCCGAAACAAGTCCAAAACTCTTCCCAGATAGCCTAAGCATAGTCACAACACACTCAATAGCAACCGAAGAAGCACAAACGGAAAAGGAGAAACAGCACCAAGATCAGCATATAGCACAAAAGATACAGGAACCACATTCAGAACCGGAATCTCCAAACAATAACCTCGAGCAATATACTAAGAACTATTCCTTTGCACCAGGGCATCGGACTAACTACGACGCCAAAAACAAGAACTTGCAAGTGCTGCCCTTTACCGAGTTCAAATTCCATCCGGCCTTTGCAACCGTCGCAAGAGTATCCTTCTCAGTGCTGCGACACGAGGAAGCCGACGAGGCAGAAGACTACCCCACGCCACTACCGTATTTCGGCGCTGCCGAAAAACCAAACGCCATAGTGCGACCCATCCTTCGTGCAGAGGGTCAACAGCCGTCAACAGCGGCTACGCAGTCCTCGCGTCTACTGAGTGTGCATAATGTTTCACAGGATACGATGTCGTCGGTGGATGGCCATAGTGTACCACCAGAGGGGAACAAGAACAATTTAACTGTAGCTAAAGCGCCACTGGCGCGGTCCTTCTTTTCACGCGGCGTTCACGAGGTGCGCACATTCGCTGAGGAGTTGAAGTACAAATTGCGTTTCCTACGGACCGAGGAGAAATTCCATAGTGGTCCAATTTCGTCTCGATCGAAAAATGTGCGAAACTACTTAAATTTAATTACCTTAGACCACCCCAACCCACATCAACTAAAAAGTTGGTATATTTTTATGATAACCAAATGGTCCGAAAAGGCTTTCCAGCGGAAGTTGATTTTCGCTATTAAAGAATTAAAATTCCTATAAACATATACCAACTATAGTTGTTGCCCACAGAACCTCACCCATCCTTCAAAAGACTCTTCTAGTAACTACTCCCTTTTACAGAATGACTCACAGGATTCACTCTATCAACGTCCTCGCTTTGTGACCACAGTGCCCACTGGCATATTCCTGCCTCCAGCAAAGGAATTAGAACATATGCCAGCATCAACGTGGCGTCGTCACATCTATGCCTTTTCGTCCTACCCCGTTGTAATGAATAACTACTACTATCCCAATATCTGCAACTACACCAACAACAAAAATAACCACAAGCGGCTCAAACGCCAAACGGCTATTCGTTCTGAAATCGAACCAGAGAAGTATTCTCCGGCCAAAAATTCCAAATCTATGGATACAGGGCTCCAGAAGGAATTCCAAACAAATAAATCTTCTCCGACTGGAATTCGTACAACGCTGCAACAACAACGCAAAACCTATAATACCAACAAAGATAAGACAAACAACAATAACAATATTTATGACAGTAACAACAAAAATAACAACAACAACGATAACATCAAAAACAACAATAACAAAAACACCAAAAACAATGAACCCAACAACAGCATTGGAGCCAACAACCACACAAACAACACTAACTCCAACAACAACATTAAAATCAACAATGACAATAACACCAATAACAACAATAAAACCAACAACAATGACAACACTAGAACCACCAAAAACAATAACAATAACACCAACAACAACACTAACATCAACAATGACAATAACACCAACAACATTAACACCAATAACCACAATAACACTAGCAGCAACAACAATAACAACACCAACAACGACACTAACAACAACAACAACAACAACAACACCATTGACAACACCAACAACATTAACAACAACAATAACACCATCAACAACATTAACACCGACAACACCAACAACAACATTAACAACAACAATAACACCATCAACAACATTAACACCGACAACAACAACACCAACAACAACATTAACAACAACAAAAATAACACCAACAACAACAATAACACCAACAATGAGATTAGCAATAATAACAACAATAACAATAGTTCTGCCAAAGCACTGGCCAAGGACAAGTCAAAACAGATCGACGACACACAAACACCCAACGGAACCCAGATTGATGACACTGATAAGGACATCAAAGTAAAAGCCACACGTATTAACGGCATGCGGCAAAATGCAGCACCAATGGTAGCGTCCAAGTCAACAACACCCCTAGCAAACCAAACACAATCATCGACTTCGACTACTTCATTATCGTCGGCAACATCCCAGTCGACGGTATTGGCCGGTGAGGTGCACATCACCAAAGAGCAATTCAAACAACAAATCCAACAACGTCGTGAACAAAGGTAATAAACCGGACCAAAAACGAACCAAACAAATGAAAAAAAAAAATTTGGGACGAAAAATGAACCGAAAACTACTAAAATAACACAAAAATTGAGCAACAACAATAACAATAATAACAAGAACGAAAACAATTGTCCGCGTGTCCGAAATGTCCTCGTCAAACCGTATATTACCATAAATTAAAATTAATGAGACAAAGGACGAAAGACCCTCACCTCACGTCACGTCTCGTCACGTCAGCTTATATCGCTTTAGTCACATGTGCTCGTTAGTTCGAGAGCTTTTATTCACTTTTTTGTTTCATTATTATTTAACTAACTCAATTTTTAAAGAGTTGGGTATCTATATAGACACCCCCGACAAGTATCACACGTTGGCCCACCACCCGTAAAATGATTTATTCGCATTTCTATTGATCTGCATTTTAAAATTTAATTGATTTTTTTTTTTCAATTTGTTTTCTGTATTTTTTCTACTGTGGCACCCGTAATTATTTTCTACTGAGAGTGAAGAGGCCATCATTTCGCACGACAACACCAAAAGCGGACATCGGCAATGAATAATTGAAGTCCACATTCAGCGTTCTAGAAAATTAGTAAATAAATTTAGTGCTTTCCCCCAAACCCTAATTTTATTGAAATAAGCGTAAAGAGGTTGGTCTATTTTCAAGCTAAACGTTGCGCGCTTTTCTATTCTGATTTGCTGTAGTTCAAAGCACTGTGCACTTCAGAAAGGGTTTCCGGTGAGAGCGTCGAAAATGGTGTGAAGGGAGGGAAAGCATGGAGCCTAGTTTAAATCTAGATTGCTTTGTACTTCGTCTAAGAATTTCGCAACTTCAATGTGACTTCCTGTTGTGGCGCCTATTCTCGGCGTATTTAACACGAAAAATTTGCATAGGTCACGAGTTCAGGTTCTTCTACGATGCCACACTACCATAAGCCGCAATTCGACCAACGAGTTGGTTTTACTTACATACAGTAGAAACTCTCTAGGGGCGGACAATAAGTAGTTGGCACTTGTTTGTGCCCTCAAGAAGAAGCTGATTGATTAAAGGGTCAATGATGAAATTAAAAATTTCTTATTAAAAATGGTCTCTAATCGTACTCCTTAGGGTGCAATAAATGCACCTAATTGAAATTTTCATAGGGAGACAACTGGAACGAATAAATATGATTTACTTTTTTTTTTCGAACCATGAAAATGAACTCTAACAATTAACGTATACAATTCGAATAATATTATTTTACTTCGCTTTTAGGTTTAGGGGTTTGGAAGATAAGATGTGTTGTTCCCAAAATACAAAGGTTGAACTTCTCACAAAATCGCCAAAAATTTTGTTTTAAAACAACTGGCTGTACGTTAGAAGAGCTTTCACTGTACCTTATTTCATTGTCTGCGTTGTGGTTACTATTGCCAAACAAAAATCTATTTGCATAATAATGTATATATGTGTATATACATGGCTGTGTTTAGGGGTGGGGCGCTGTGCATGGGGCGGTTTCAAGTGTCAGTAGCCGCGTTTGATTGTCCTAAATGACTTAAAGGTATTCTCGTTCACACGGCTGATGTAATTTAGCTGATTGTGATAAATCCATTGACCCAAAAGTTTAATGAACTTAACGGACACCCACAAAAATTTAAAGGGGCATAAAAGTAATGCAACAGATTTTTGGAGATTCACTCAATCAACTTGAATTTCTTGCTTTGGTTTATTTAGCTCATGTTCGATTAAGCTGCTTGGAGCACTTGGTATCTAACCTACCCATATCCTATATACCTATATTCTTAGATTAGACTGCATACTAAATTATTTTCTCTATCAATTATGCAGAAAGGTTATCCCGCCAGCGGAGCCCTACAAGAATGTAATGCACGAGAAGCGTGTTGTGAAGGGCAGCAATTTCGGCAATCAAGCGATGATTGTAAGTGTAAAATAACCATTAATCATAATACAAAGAGATAATTGTCTTTGTCTTTCTTACCTGCCCGGCAGGCCGATATAGATCCATTCGACAAAGCCGCGGAACTACGTCGTCGAAACATGTTGCGTAAGCGTTCAATGCAATGCCGCAATCAACGTAACGTGATCGGCACACCGCCACCGGTAAAGGGGCGCAAGCACGAAGATGTGCAAACTGATAAGTATCTGGAGAAATTGGTACAGCGACCACCCGAATTCAATGTAGAAACACAGACCGATCTCTTTCTCGAGAAGCCGCCCACGCCGCCTTATGTGCCCGCGAAGATCGGCGTCGATGCGGCAACGGAAATTGGTGAAGGTGAGCTATTCCATTTCGACGCAGAGGCACAGCCAATTATCGAAGTGCTTGTGGACTCTTGCATTGAGCAGAGCTTATTGGAAGTGGCACATGAAAATGAACTAGAAGCGCTGCGTAAAAAGCAAGAAGAGTAAGTAGAAGCAGTTGTGAAGAAGACTCTTTACCAATGTGTTAGCTACTTTCTTTTTCAGATTCCTTGCCCAACGCGAAGCCGAACTCGCCGAATTACGTCGCCTCGAGGCTGAAGAGATGCGTTTGCGTGCAGAGAAGGAACGTCGTTTGCGCCAAGACGAAATTGCCAAGGAGCTTGACGAGGAGATGCAGAAGAGTGTCACCGCAGCCAAATTGTTGCAAGGTCATATTGCCAGTCTAGTGCCCGAGGTGTTGGCGAACATTGAACCGGCTAGCGATGCAGTCAAGAAAGAGCAGCTCATTAAGACCATCTGCCCATGGCTCTCGGCACAAGTGGCCGAAGAAGTTGGTCATATTGTGGACTCGCGCGAGATTCTCACTGCGATCATCAAAGAGATCATTACTCAACGTGCTGAAATCTATGCAGGCTACGTGGAAGAAGCCACCCAACCAACAATTGTTGATATTTGCGAGGAGGAAGGCTGCGGTGCTGAACCGCAACGCGAATGCTGCGTCTGCGAGACAGAGACACAATACTCGGATTGTTCGCATGAATCAATAACGCCGTCTGATAGCGAAAAACCGAAAAGCAATTTACAAACGTGCTGAATTGAATTGAATTAATTTTTCTATTAGCAGTAATAATTGTAATTTAATTTTGATTTGGCTTTAGCATCTAAGCGCGTAGTTTTTATGTGCCGTAGACGCATTCCGGCTTCGGAACTCGTCTAATACGGCACACAAAAATTTCGTGTTCAAGTTGGAATTTACAAATACGTAGAAAAATAACAAAATCGAATTTGGAGTGCGCATTTATTTTGTTATTGGGTCTTTCATTAAACAAGAAAATAAAATAAAAACTGTGTTTTCGCTTTTACAAATGGAATTAAAACTTTAAAAAGTAACGCTTTTTTAATTAAAATTTTAAACACTATTGGAATAGTGTTGTTTAGTGTTGTGTCGTTTTATAAAAGAACAAGAACATAAAGCAAAAGAAGAAGAATCATAGTTCAATCAAGAGTTGTAACGCCAAAAAGAAGAAGGGTGAAAGCAAAATATTACGTTTTGAAAATAATTAAACATAGTTTATAATATGTCAAAAATATTTACACCAACAAACCAAATTCGGCTTACAAATGTTGCAATTGTGCGTCTTAAAAAAGGCGGTAAACGTTTTGAAATTGCATGCTATAAAAATAAGGTACTCTCATGGCGAAATAACAGGTAATGCAACCCAAAACGGAAACCATAAACACAAAACAACAAAAAAAGGTTTTTTCACACCCGAACAGCGAGAAAGATATCGATGAGGTTCTACAAACGCACACAGTCTTCACGAATGTCTCCAAAGGTCAGGCAGCCAAGAAGGATGAACTAATGAAAGCCTTTGGCAAAACAGATGAGACGGAGATCTGCAAAGAGATCCTTGGTAAAGGGGAGCTGCAGGTGTCGGAGAAAGAGCGTCAAAGTGTGCTTGATACACAACTGAATAGCATTGTGAATAGCGTTGCAGCACTTTGTGTGAATCCTGAAACACGGCGCCCATATCCGTCAACTATAATTGAGAAATCCCTCAAGGATGCGCATTTCTCCGTAAAGATGAATAAGAACACGAAGCAACAAACACTGGAGGCGATCAAATTATTGCGCGAACATTTGCCCATCGAACGTTCACGCATGAAGTTGCGTGTATCCTTTGCTGGCAAAGATGGTGGCGGTAAATTGAAAGAGTCAATTGTAAAATTGGCTAATCAAGTGGAGCACGAGGAATGGGATGAAGCTACACTGCATCTGACCCTGCTCATAGATCCAGGCAATTATCGAGCGATCGACGAGCTCGTCCGTAATGAAACAAAGGGGAAGGGGCTCCTCGAATTACTCGAACTGAAGGAAGTTGTGGAGAATGAAGAAGTCTTCTAGTTTTCTTTATTTATTTATGAAAATTTTTAGATATTTTGTTTTAAATTATAAGATGTGTTGAATATATGGGATGCTAACAATTCATAAACCGCCCTAGGGGGACTAACTACAAATTTAGCGTTAATACTCGTAATTCATTTACGTTTCTTCAGATTCTCAAACCGCTTCGAGAGTTCATCGAAATCAATCTCATCGTCATTGGAAGGCTTGACGTCATCTGAAGGCACATCCGGCAAATCACTGGGCACATTTGGCAGCTCCAATGTTGACGGTGCACTCGGTGGTTGCCATGGGCCTGCGGTAGGTAGTAGCTTAGCACGTGGCTGTGGCTTCGGCCTGTCTTCATGCTGTGAATGGGAAAAACAATTGCATTACACAAAACCAAAGAACCAAGTGCTTTATGGATCATGCTGGCATATTTGTTGTTTGTTAAGCTTGCTAGGCTACCTGAAAATTGACTGGATTAATTGAGGAGTACCGCGGCGGTGGATCATTGTATATTTTTGTTGGCTAAATTGGCAAAAACAAAAGAGGGCAAAAATAAATAAAAAGTGTAATAAAAAATAAACAAATAAGAAAAAAGAATCGCAGAAGATAACTAAGTGTCATTTGAGGACGCACTGCAATGAGTCACACTGAAGAAGATTACGGACTGATAAAGCACGACACAAAATAACCAAAAGAATATTGTTGTAAAAGCTAAGTGTAGCGGAGAAGATTAGTGTTACTAAACACATACACACACACACACAAAACAACGAAAACTAAACCTACCGAAGTATTCTCATCCGGGCTGCCTGTGTCCGGCGTTAAGTTGTTAGATTCATTCTATCAGATATAGCGGATATACATGTATATATTAAACATGCAGAAATCAAAGAGGACCCATTAGGGAAAGAATAACTTACATCAATAAACCTTGTATTCTCTTCATCTGCATTGCTATTTGAAAAAGGTGGTAAACTACCGGAAATCGTATTTGGCGGTATATTATAAGCGAAAGGTGCTGCACCACCACCGCCACCATGTGGTGGTGGATAATTGAATGGCTTATTTATCGGTGGTGCTGGCATATCCGGCAATCGTGGCACTGCTGGATAACCAATGAACCCTATATGCGGCGGTCCTTGTTCGCCGCTACCGCTGAGATTATTTCTGTCTGATAAATCGATTAAATGGTGTTCTGGATCTGTAAGCATTCAGAGTATGATTAATGGAACTATTTAAGTAAAAAACAATACACACCAGGTTTTTCTTCGGTCTGCATAACTTGTGGATCAGGCTCATATTCAATGTTATAGTTCTTCGCAATCGCAATTAAATAGTTCTCCACTAATAATTTTGGTGGCGCTTGTAATGTTAACTTATGCATGAGCTTCTCAGACACGTTGTGATCACCGGTTGCGGTTTTAGAGCATTCACCAAATTGAGGGCCGTATTTGTTGACGAATATGTCGGAAATAATTTTCAACTCGGTAATGTCACTTTGCAGACGCGGACACACCCAAACGAGACTGGAAACCGCTTCCGCAATACCAGCGTCGAGTTCCTTCATTTGTGTAACCAAACCAAAACGCGCAAGCAAAAGATCGCAGTACATTTCAACGATCTCCATAGCCTCCACTAGATAATCCTCACTGTTAGACAGAATTAGACAGAGAACAGAGTTAGAAATCGTTGGTATTGTAACGGTTTATGAAATTGTGCCAAAGGAATGTTATATAATTAGTGTTCCGTCGTGTGCACACGTAATGTGGCTGGCAATCCTTGACCAGAGATTAGTTCTCTGTGTTGATTCTATACCGTTGCATTTGGAATAGAGGCTTCGTTTAGACAACATGCGCACTAAACAATGCAATTAATGCTAACCGTATTATATGCTCTACTCGTATGCGCGCCCGCTCCACTTTTCCCGTGGCCAAATAATCTGCTATTTCCTTGCGTGATTTCTGTGCAAGTTCAGCCTTTTTCTTCTCTAGTAACTTGAGGCGATTTAAAGCGAGACGCAAATTCGTCTTAAGTTTGTTATAATTGGGACCACTTGAGAACATTTTTATGTTTGCTTTTTTTTATTAACGATGCGTCTATTTTCGAACAACCAAAAATCTTCAAATGATTCACTTTAATTAAAACAACAGTAAGATTCCTATGACGTCACATAAATTAGCGCAATGGCCAAGTATTCATTGTTGCATTGCACGCAATTCTCTTTTACTAACATTCTTTAAACAGCTGACAACACTGCTGCAGTGACACATCAACAACAACACTAACGATGACGGCGAATGAGCTTCACTCTCCAATTTGTGCTAATAATAATGGTTATAAAAAAGTTGTATAAAAGTTTTAAATTTGTCATACTAATATTAGTACAAAATGGCAAACATTACGATAAATACGCAAAGGATATCGATTTTCTTAAAGAACGACGAAATTAGAGTTTACAGCGTAGAAATAAGTGGTCCCACCAAACGCAGGAATCGTAATACATGCGATTTATTGGTACCACACAAAACGCGAAGAAAGCGTGGCGCGCAATGAATGTTTACACAAAACGGAACGCGGAGAAAAACAATAAATTAGTGTTTGAAAAAAAGTGTTGCAGTTAAGCAAAATAGCAACGCCAGTTGGCGCTGTGTGTGCTTCATACTGTCATTCTGTATTAGCGTCAAATTTGACTTTAGTATACAGAAGAATCAGATGAAATTTTGTCATACAACATACGACATATAACATTTTTAATAAATGTGCTTGTGAAAAAACAAGTGTGTGAATGATTTTTTTCCATAAGTTAAATGTGAAATAGCAGCAAAGTAAGTGTTTTTGTAGTTCAATATTTTTTGTCTGAGTTTCTTATTTCGTTCCCCCTAGACGTTAATTGTCTTCTTTACGCGTGCATGTTTTATGCAATGCAACTGGTAGCGAATAGCCGATCGATTTTGTTAACTCATAATTCAATTTAGAACGTAATTTATTATGGGAAAAATACATGCAACCAGCCCTACAACTGACATGCAACTTCCCCACACACCGTTACATCCCGTGAAACAGTGAGTACCATTCCCCGAAGTTGTACCAACCGTCGCAAGGTAAGTGGGCGCTATAAAATTAACATGTGTTGATGTGTGCTCTTCAAGCAGCAGCATCCCCTGAATTTGTTAATTTAACAATTAATTTAACAACTTTCGCAGTATTGCTTCAAAAGGTTTTGTGCTTTATTTGTAGTCCTTGTACAAGGCTACGCGCTGATAAACACACGAAAGTTTGAAGTATCTAAATTCAAGTTAAATTTGATTCACATGTATATGTGAAAATCAACTCATTTTACAGGACGGACATGCGTAGTTCAGTAGAGATGATTATTGTGTATATACCATATCTTGACGAACTCTACCGTCACGTCTTGTTTGCAGCTTGCGAAGCTGAATATTGTGTTGTGGGTTTTTCCAATGGTATTTTCCATTTGGAACCCTTTGTTAGACCCACTTTCATCTACAACAATTTTTTTTAACTTCGCCAGTTGGCCAATCATGTCAGTGCTTCCTGTTCTAAAAACAATAAACCCTACAATTAGAGAATATTCGATGAGTCCTTCAATGTTTTAAAACACACCTTTTTGATTATGTGCATTTGTTAAAAGCCTTTCAAATTAAGTACCGTACGATTATAACAAATTATTTTTTAATGTAACTACATTTTACTGTTTCCAGCTAAAATGGCGCAACAACAACAACAACAGCCAATCCAATTGCAATCTGAACAAATTCAACATCAAACGCCACATTTAGTGCAAACTCGTGTGTCACCGGAATCAGAACAACAACAGCAGCAGGAACAGCAGCAGTTGCAAACTCAACAGCAGCCACAACAGCAACAGTCTAATGTTAAATCCAAACATAAAAAGTCAGTTCAACAAAAGACGGCCAGTTCGTCAACGGGAACACATTCGCTCGTCACCGCCGCTACAGGCGAACAACAAGTGCTGCGCACTGCAGGCGTTAGCAGTGTACGCGGAAGAACAGCACATGGCCAAACGTCAAGCACAACCATTACAACAGGACTACCCACTTTGGCTGTGCGTCCGCTAATGAAGGCTGGTTCAATTGTACGTCCTCGTGGAGCATCTGGTAGTATACGTGGTCCACGGCCCACTGGTAATGAGGGTATTGTCCCAAGTGGGCCGCCACAAATGGTTTCGCAGGCTTCGAATACAAGTTCAGAAGGTCAGGCAGTGCAAATCGCATCCAGACCGCCAAATAGGTGCGTTTTCAACGGAAACACATTTTCCTCAAATTTATTTCTTTCTTTATTTTTTATTGTGCTCATAATATGCTTTTCAGTATAATCGGTGCTGGTGATCAACGTGTGGTGCGTACATCGAGGGGTCCGAGCCCGACATTGGCTGAGTTCAAGAAACGTAAAACACTCAGCGGTGGTTCGGCATCTCCCACAAATATGAGTACAACCGGAGGTGGTGGAGGTATGCGTCAAGTTGGCGTTAGGCGTGTTTGCAAAAAGTTACCTATGGCACCATTAAGCGGTGTAACATCCTCGCAAGGCGGTGGTGTGCCAGTGGCGCGTGTTTTGCCGCAACGTCAGAACGCGCCAACAACAACCCGTGCAGCTCCAGGATTGCCACAACGTCAACTAACTTCGTCTGTACAACAAACATCTCACAACAACTTCGAAATTCATTCGCAACACGTCCTCAACAACCGTGCGAGTCAGCAGGGAACTGTGCGCAATAGCTATAGTGCCAAAATGTTGGTCGTGCAGGCTTCGGGTGAACTGCGGGTCATTACATTCTCCTTGCCACGGGTATCGTGCAGTGTTCAAGATCTGCTCGAACAGGGCGGCGTGCGATTCAACAGTAGTACTACCATCATTCAATGCGTAGAGAAACGCCGCGGCATTATTGACTTTGCAGTCACAGTAGGTTTATCCCTCAATGAGTCTGCAAATGAGCTAATTACACTCGCTGAAGATAGTCTAGAACTTAATCCACATCTAGGGCAACGTATACCATTTGCTACAGGGGCAACCACGAACGCAAACAATGCCAACCACACTAATGAATCGAACGCTGCGTCGGCTACCGGAGAACTGCCAGCGGCGGCGGTTACTACATCTACGAGCTCCTCTGTTCGTCAACCGGCACAAGCGACGACAGCGCCAGCCTCATCTTCAACCTCAGCCCCCAGTGTTACTACCCGAGAATTGCCAACGACGGCGGTTACTACATCTACGAGCTCCTCTGTTCGTCAACCGGCACAAGTGACGACAGCGCCGGCCTCATCTTCAACCTCACCCCCTAGTGTTACTAACCGAGAACTGCCAACGGCGGCGGTTACTACATCTACGAGCTCCTCTGTTAGTCAACCAGCACAAGTGATGACAGCGCCGGCCTCATCTTCAACCCCACCCCCCAGTGTTACTACCCGAGAACTGCCAACGGCGGCGGTTACTACATCTACGAGCTCCTCTGTTCGTCAACCAGCACAAGTGACGACAGCGCCGGCCTCATCTTCAACCTCACCCCCCAGTGTTACTACCCGAGAACTGCCAACGGCGGCGGTTACTACATCTACGAGTTCCTCTGTTCGTCAACCGGCACAAGTGACGACAACGCCAGCGTCATCTTCAACCTCACCCCCCAGTGTTACTAATCGAGAACTGCCAACGGCGGCGGTTACTACATCTACGAGCTCCTCTGTTCGTCGACCGGCACAAGTGACGACAGCGCCTGCGTCATTTTCAATTTCACCTCGCAGTGCTACTACTTCTTCTGATGAACGTCTGCGTAAGTTCATCCCCGGTTTTTTGGCGGTTTGTAGTTTTTGTGGCTCCACAAGCATGGATCATGCTAAATGCGAAAAATGTAAACGCGTTTTTCACGAGACACCCAAACGTTTGCCATGCTCGAAAAATTTATCCACACGCAAACGCGCTGCCAGCTCTATGGGCTCAGGTACGCCAAGTGGTCTGCGGCTGTAGTCTGTCTTCGTGCTGTATTTGGGAAAAACACTTGCATTACACAAAACCAAAAAAAATAGCGCTTTATGGTTCATTTTATTATTAAGCTTGCTAGGCTACCTGAAAATTGACTAGGAATATATATATATATTTTTTTTTTTTTGGCTAAGTTTTCAAACAAAAGTGAAAGCACAGAGTGTAATATAAATAAACATATAATAATAATAATAATATAAAAAAATATATCCCAGAATATAACTATGTGTTATATAAGAACTAAAGGAATAACTTGCATCAATAAAACTTGTATTTAAGTCCTCTCCATCGGTGTTACTATTTGAAGAAGGTGGTGGGCCACCAAAAGGCGGATTTCATGGTATATTATAATCGAAAGGCGGCGCTGCACCACCAAATTTTTTTTTTTGCTTGCACAACTTGTTAATAGTCTCACATTCAACGTTATAGTTGTTGCTATTGCTACGACGAGCTGCGGCCAAATTGCAGGTGCCTGGCAAGTGGATTACATCTTGATGGAGACAGCCGATTGCGTGTGCACAGCGACGAGACTATCTAACTCGAACTATCCACTTACGATGTGTGAGTGGAGCAGAGCACACGGAATTTCTATTTTGTGGCACTGACCGCGGATGACCATTACGCAGCCGCCAAGCAGATAATCGAGAAGCACGAAATTTCGGCAAACGACAGCTGGCATATCACATTGCGGATGCTCGTACGTCACTTCGGTTCCACGGAGCTTTTGCAACTGCTTCAGGAGGAAGATGGCAGTGGAACTGCCAATGCTGCCAGCGTTGTTGAACTGGTCGTGCCGATTGCTTCGGCACTTACATCACTCATTCTCATTAGCTATTTTACGTATTATGGTGGAGTCTCGGCTGGAATGTACTACACGATCTCGTTAACATCGACAAGAAGCAGCTATTGGCCGAGCATATCTTTCAATAGCTAGTTTGCAGCCGCTGCTATTGTTTTTCTTCCTTTTTCTTGTATCATCTTCCGTTATCCAAGCACACTAGATTGGTAGATAAGCACGGCATACACACCCAAACGAGACTGGAAACCACTTCCGCAATACCAGCGTCGAGTTCTTTCATTTGTGTAACCAAACCAAAACGCGCAAGCAAAATATCGCAGTACATTTCAACGATCTCCATAGCCTCACTAGATAAAATTCACTGTTGAACAGAGAACAGGTTTAGAAGTCGTATTGCATTTAACGGTAACCGTATTAAATGTTCCTCTCGTATGCGCGCCCGCTCCACTTTTCCCGTGGCCAAATAATCTGCTATTTCCTTGCGTGATTTCTGTGCAAGCACAGATTTTCTCTTCTCCAGTAAATTGAGACGATTTATAACGAGACGCGAATTCCTCTTTAGTTTGTTATAATTACGACCACTTGAGAATATTTTTAATCTTTGTTCTTTTTTTTAAAATTATGTTGCATCTAATTCAAACAACCAAAAACCATTTAAATTAAAACAACAGTAAGATTCTTATGACGTCACATAAAGTAGCGCAATGGCCAAGTATTCATTGTTGCATTGCCCGCAATTCTCTTCTACTAAAATTCTTAAAACAGCTGACAACACTGCCACAGTACATATATACAACAACACCAAAGCAGACGACGATTGATATTCGCTTCTGTCACAAAAACTTCGCGGGACTTCAATCGTCGCGGAACTTCGCTCTCACACTTTGTGCAAATAATAATGAATAAAAATAAAAAAAATTTAAAAAAGTGTTGAATGTTTAATAAAAAAAATACAAAATGGAAAACAATACGAAAAACACGAAAAGGATACAAATTCACTTAAAGAACAATGATATTAGAGTTTATTATCACGTAGAAATAATTAGTGGTACCACGAATCGCAGGAATCGTAATACTTGCGATTTAGTGGTACCACACAAAGCGCGAAGAAAGCGAGACGCGCGATGAATGTTTACACAAAACAGACCGTGTAAAAAAACAATAAATTAGTGTTTGAAAAAGAAGTGTTGCAGTTAAGCAAAATAGTACCGCCAGATGGCGTTGTTAAGGAACAACCCAACACTGTAAATGTCGTGTTTGTTTATGTGTGTGTACTTCGTACCGCCACCCGCTGTATTAGTGTTTTCTCTGGGAACGCCATATTTGATTTTTGTGTAGAGAAAAGTTAAATGCAATTTCGTGAATACAACATATTATAATTTTAATAATTTTTGTTGGAAAATGTAAAGTGTGTGGATTTGTTAAATCATATTTTGCATAAATCAAATGCAATATATCAGCTAAGTAAGTGTTTTTGTAATTCAATATTTTTTGCTTGAGTTTCCTAATTCGTTCCCCCCAAGACCATAATTGTGTAATGTGCTCGTGTATGTTTTATGCGATGCTATGCTGCTTTGCGATTTTATGATTGGTAGCGAAGCAAAATGGTGCGATGCGTGTAGTCTTCCTAAAAGTGGGCTCTCCGATATGCGGTGTATGCTCGACATAGATGGCTGTGTGCAAGTGTGTACCTTTAAGCAGCGGCATTTGGCAAATTGTTAATTTTATCAAAATGTTACTCCAAAAGTGCTTGTATAGGGCTGCGCGAAAGTTTGAAGTATCTAAATTCAAGTTAAATTGATTCAGATGTATATGTGAAAATCAAATCATTTTAGAGGACTTGCGTAGTTCAGTAGATTTGATAATTGAATATATGAATAACTTGACGAAGCTGACCTACCTTTGTCAGTATTGTATCGAATATTGTGTTGATTTTTACACTTTTGATATTTGGAACGCTTTGGATAGTGAAAAATTCTCGATATGGTTTCAACCACTTTATCTACAACGATTTTATTTTAACTTCGCCTGTTGACCAACAGTGCTAGTGTATCCTATTGTAAAAACCATAATCCCTACAGCTTGAAAATAGTGGATAAGAGTCCTTCAGTGTTTTAAAACATTCCATTTTTTTTGATTTTGTGCAAGTGTTAAGCCTTTCAAATTAAGTACCGTACGATTATGGCGAATTCTTTAATGCATCTACATTTTACTGTTTCCAGCTAAAATGGCGCAACAGTACTTCGTACAATCACTGGATGAGATGAAGAACATGTATCCGGGTGTTCAAGTCGTACAACTGTCTGGCGATGACATTGGAGTCAGTAATCTAAGCAGACCACAGGTTTATTGATTTTTTTTATTCAAGACAAGCAAAAAACGGAACACGATGTGGACTGGTATTAAAGTATTAAAGTGACAGCAACAACTGATCCGACAAATTTAAATGAGTGATTGGATTTTGTGCCCTGAACCGATTCAGAGAAACTAGAAACCAAAAATTATTAGCTGGAACATTTCAAGCTATAAAAACAACAATAGCAGAAACTGGTCCGAGCAGTGCCCAAGTATGATTGGACGTCGTTGTTCGTTTTTATTTATGTGAAATGCTAAAAAAAATCATTGAAACTGCTGAAATAATGTTTCTTTACTTTTTACTCATCTTTTTGATTTTAATTTTTATTATTTTCTGTTAAATTCAGCATTTGGTGTTGCATGAAGATCAAATTGTGTTCAACGATGGCGATCAAGTTGTCTATCAAACGACAAATTCAACACAATATCAACAACAAGCATCGCAACACCAACAATCCCAACAGCAACCACAGCAGCAGCAGCAACAACAACAACAACCACAGGTGACAACTACACATTATATAATTAACGATGATTTGGCACAGCAACAAGTTCAACAACAGCAAACACAACAGCAGCAGCAAGTTGTTTACCAACAACCGACACAGCTCGAACACCAACGTCAACATCATCAACATCACTACCAGCAGCAGCAGCAACAACAACCACAACAACAACAGGATGCACAACAATATCAGCATGAAGCACAAACGCAAATACAACAAGCTCAACATCATCCGCAGCAGCAGCAGCAGCAGCAACAACAACAACAACAACAAACCCCGCAGATTTATTATACATCGGACCAAGTTTTACAACCGGGCACCATTGTACATCAAGCACAAATATCGGCAGCTCAACAGCAGCAACAGCATCCGAAGCAACAACAATATCAACAGCAGCCAGACTATCAACAAGCGCAAACACAAATTATGCATCAGCAACATGCGGTCTTGCAACAGAGTACGCCACAGCAACAACAACAGCCACAGCATCAACATCCAGCGCAACCGCAGCAACCAACAACGATACAATTGCAGGCAGCGCAACCACAACCACAGATCGTGTATCGTATGGCACCAACACAAGCCCAACAGCAGCAGGGTACGCAGATGAATGTAAGTTTGTGTGTGTGTACGTATTTTTTAAGTCATATAACTGGAAGAACTAATTTTGGCTGTTGTTCCTTAGGTCATGCCCAACACGCATGTGATTGTACAGCAACCAACAGGCCAACAAGTGCTCATACAATCGCCAGCACATCAAGAGATTATAATGCGCCAAGCATTGCCTCAACAACGCATCATCTATAACAATCGCGTGGTTTATGCAACACCAACAACGCAGCAACAGCATCCAACGTTAATACAACAACAGCAGCAACAACATGTTCAGCAGCAGCAGCAGCAGCAACAACAACAACAACAACAATCAATCCAATTGCAATCTGGCCAAATTCAACATCAAACACCACATTTAGTGCAAACTCGTGTGTCACCGGAATCACAACAACAACAACAACAACAACAACAGCAGCAGCAGCAGTTGCAAACACAACAGCAGCCACAACAGCCACAGTCAAATGTTGTATTCCAACATATACAACCAATTCAACAAAAGACGACCACTCTGTCACCGTCAACACATCAGCTCGTCACCGCCGTTACAGGCGGGCAACAAGTGGTGCGTACTGCAGGAGTTAGCAGTGTACGTGGACGAACAGCACATGGGCGAACACCAAGCACAACCATTATCACACGACCTCCCAGCTTGGCAGTACGGCAGCTTATGATGGCTGGCGGTTCAATTGTACGTCATGTACGTCCGCGTGGTGCATCTGTTATGCCCGGCGCTGTAACACGTGGTGGTGTGCGTGCCGGTGGTATGCGTGGTCCACGACCGATTGGTAATGCGGGACGCCCACAATTAGTTGCGCAGGCTTCGAATACAAGTTCAGAGAGTCAAACAGTGCAAATCGTGTCACATCCGCATACCACACAACATCATCAACAGCAACAACTCGTGACAAACAAACACTACACTATCAGTCAACATCAGACGGCTACGGGTAGCCCACAAATACGTTCGGTCTATCGAACGCAAGTTGTGGAGACAATTCCACATCAACAACAACAAACAGCAGTAGCTCAAACTCAACACGCCGTACAATCTCAACAACAGCATCAACAATCACAGCAACAACAACTTGTACGACAAACAGCACAGGGAGTGAAATATCGCACAGCTGTTGGCAACGTCGCCGTTGCTGCAACGAACACCACTACAACGGGTAACAACACCGACATGGACATTGAGGAGAGCATACAAGCGAGCATGGTGAAGAAAGATCATCAGAAGCCCGGTGTCAGTGCTCCGGCTGGACCTTTACAACTGGGCACGAACACAACACTCACCACATACTACAGCGCGCCTACAAGCCCACCAAATAAGTGCGTTGTCATCGGTTTGATTTAAGTTTGTATTTCTTACTTATGTCTATTATTATACTTTTCAGTGTAATCGATGATGATCAACGCGTGGTGCGTACACCGAGCGGTTCAAGCATGACATTGGCTGAGTTCAAGAAACGTAATTCACTCAGCGGTGGTTCGGCATCGCCCACAAATAGCCCGGGCGGGGGTGGTGGAGGTATGCGTCAAATCGGTGTTATGCGTGTTGGCAACAAGTTACCTATGGTACCATCAAGTGGTGTAACCTCCTCGCAAGGTGGTGCACAAGCCGGTGGTGTGCCCGTGGCGCGTGTTTTGCCGCAACGTCAGAACGCGCCAACAACAACCGGTGCAGCTCCAGGATTGCCACAACGTCAACTAACTTCGTCTGTACAACAAACATCACACAATAACTACGAAATTCATTCGCAACACGTCCTCAACAACCGTGCGAGTCAGCAGATAGCTGACCGCGATCGCAATAGTGCCAAAATGTTGGTCATTCTTGCTTCGGGTGAACAGCGGCTCATTACGTTTACATTGCCACGTGAATCGTGCACCGTGCAAGATCTGCTCGAACAAGTAGGCGTGCCATTCGACAATAGTACCACCATTCAATGCGTAGAGAATCGCGGCGCCAATGTTGATTTTGTCGTCACAGTAGGTTTCTCCGTCAATGAGTCTGCAAGTGAGCTAATTTCACGCGCTGAAGAGAGCCTACAACTCAGTCGACAACAGGAGCAAGCTGCAGCAACTGCTACAGGGGCAACTACCAACGCAAACATTGCCAACCAAACTAATGCATCGAACGCTGCGTCGGCTACCCGAGAACTGCCAACGGCGGCGGTTACTCCATCTACGAGCTCCGCTGTTCGTCAACCGGCACAAGTGACGACAGCGCCGGCGTCATCTTCAACCTCACCCCCCAATGTTACTACTTCTTCTGATGAACCTCCGCGTAAGTTTATCCCCGGCTTCTTGGCGGTTTGTAGTTTTTGTGGCTTCACTAGCATGGATCATGCTAAATGCGAAAGATGTAAACGCGTTTTTCACGAGACACCCAAACGCTTGCCATGTTCGAAAAATGTATCCACATCAACAGGTTCTTCTGATTCTTCGACAGCACCCACATTGCGGGTGCTCCATGCTGATGAGAAAAAAACCACGGTACGCAAAGGCGCTGCCAATTTTCTGGGCTCGGGTGCACCACGTGGTCGGGGCAGTTCGAGCGGAGCACATCGTGGCCGTACACGCAGCGCTAGACGCCAAGCAGAAGCTGAACCTGTCACTTTGACGCTTAGCAGCGATGAGGATGGTGATGATAACTCAAATATGGATGGAAATAATGTAAGTCACCCCAGATGTCGAAACTGGGTTATACTTTAAAAACAAAAATTAGTTATATTATTTTGACTTCTTCTTTTCGTTGTAGTGTTCTGCGCAGAATCCTGCCAATCCCACTGGCTTAAACACGGTTTATAAAGCTTTCTCCTTTGAGCCCATTCTACTCGATAAGGATGAGTCGTCAATTTATACCCGTAAGTAAAAGAGACATTTTTTTATCGATTTGAGAATTCATTTGATTTAAGCAATTAGAAACTCGTATTAGCTCTTAGCCCAACAAACCCCACATTGGGTGCTTAATGGAAACTCTTTTTGCAATGGCAAAAGAATTTTTCGCCGTTGTCCACCACACCTTGTACCTGTTTGACTCGTGTCCTCTCAAAACCACCTGTAGTCTTAGCATGGGGTGAGCCCAGCCTTGCGAGTTTGCTTCTTTATTTGTTTGCTCTTTGTTTCAGCCTCTCTTAACTCATAATTTGACTTTGAATAATCTTTTCTTTTCATCTGCCTCTCTTCATTCTGTCCTCTTTGCAATATTATGTCTTCATAGTCACTGCAACAACAACGATAATCTCACAATTTACCAAAAAAAAAAAAAAAAAAAAAAAAATTTTCCTTCGCAGTATTCATTATAACATTTCTCACGGCTCGATCCTCTACTCTTTAAAGTTTACATTTATTCCCTGATGTGCTTCAATTACATATTCGTTCCTTTACTCACTCTCCCTGTTCGTTCAGTGTTAAATTGTCAGTGTTCTGCAGTAAAACGTCTAGTCTCCGTCAGATGGCGTAATTTAGCTGCATTTGATTTTACAACACCACCGCGAACGAGCAGATAAAGCGCAATGCAAAAAGTTGCGTTTGTGTGTACATAATTTGCGTGGTTTCTGAGAGTTATATTTAAATAAAACGTGATATATTTTCGATACACTTTCTATAATTGTAATGCCCTCGTGAGAGTTGTGCGCTTATTACAATGGATGTTGAAGATGGTGTGTATTGGTGTTGCTTAATGAAATTTTCGCTGCGACTGTTCTTCGTCAAGGAAAAAATGTGCTTGTTGTGTGTCTGGCTTGTTGTTGTTGTAATTGTTTGTGTGTGCTGCGGCTATTCTTTTTTTTATTGCGCTTCGGTTTGAGAGGATTTCTTGTCCCTACAATGGAAGGATTATACATATATATCATTTATTTCACAGAATTCACACGCGATGACGTCACGGATATGTCAAATTCGTCGGATAAACTCTGTACAAAGTTACCAAGCATATGTCTACGAATAGGAGGTTTTCGTTTTGAGAGTCAGGAACCGGTAAGTCTATAGATGTACTGTCTATCATTTGCGTCATCTAATCCCAACATTTTTCTTTCTATCTACACCACATTCACTTCTTGTTGTCTTGTAACTTCATGTCTCGTTCATGTCTCATTTTTGAATTGTACGAACTCAACAGATTAATTTTACGTCACGAGGCGTACGCATTGTTGCCCCACTGTTCGGCAATGCGCAAGAATGGCGCACACTTGACATTCATAAGAGGGAAGTGGTTAAATTAATTGCACATTTCTCTACTAAACCGGGCCACAATTCAATGATATCATTGTATTTACTAAAAACATGCGGACAGTATATTAAAGAAACACTCCAAGTAGCGGAGGAGACCAATGGTCAGCAGGAAGGTAATACAAAAACAGCATTAGGCGATTTTTTATATTATTAATTTTTCTGTAATTATAGCTTTCTCCGCACAGAGTCAGTTCCAAATGCGTAAGATAATTATGGAATTTGATAGTGTGCCCGACCAATCGCGTAATGTCATTAAATCCATATGGAGTTTCTGCGATGAAATCTCTGCGAACGATGCAGAAGATCTCTTACAACGTGCTGCTGAAGCAGATCGTCAATTGGTGGATGTAAAGCCACGTGTACTAGAGCCAACCGAAAATGTGCTACTCTTGTTATATCCACCTGGTACTGGTGGCATTTCGATACGCACCGATGACTATCTATGCTTGGCAAAGGAACAATACCTAAATGATATAATTATTGATTTCTATTTGAAGTGGGTGCACAATAATGTGATACCAGCGGAGCAACGTGATAAGACATTCATCTTTAGTACGTTCTTCTACAAGCGATTAACAACATTGACGCGAAATGCGGACGCCAAACAAACGGCTGCCCAAAAGAGACACGCACGTGTGCAAAAGTGGACAAAGAATTTGAATCTATTCGATAAGGACTACATAATTATACCGATAAATGAACAATCGCATTGGTTCTTGGCAATTATTTGTTTCCCTTGGCTAAAAGGACCGGTGACATTCGATACGAATACGCCTGTAGAGCCACAATTGTTGAAGAGGCAACGTAAGTGAATCTGTGATCCCCTTTTTAATGAACTATCTTTGTATCTAATATAGGAAAATGTTTTTGTTTATTTTTCTTTAGGCGGCAAAAAGGTCTCACTACAAATTGGCAACACAACCATAACACCACTTTCGAGACGTGAGAATAACACTAACTTAATACCGGAAATTTGTCGTGTTCCGGACGATGATAGCGAACGTGATGAAGCCGAAGGTGATGACAGTGATTTAGCATCCGACACGAGTGATTGTTCCAATTCGGCTACTCCAACGTCAACGTCTACCACAACGGGTACTACCACGGTATTTGAATCACCTGTGCTGCAGGCCAGCAATAAGGATGCGGGATCATCTGGTGGTTCAGCGACATCAACTGGTGGGACAAATTGTGAATCAATTAAACAGCCTCTGATCTTGATCTTCGACTCGCTAGCAGGCGCCTCACGCAGTCGTGTTGTTGCAACGCTACGTGATTATCTCTCATGCGAGTACAGGGTTAAGAGACCCGATTCACCGGTGCATGTGTTCAACAAGGACAACATGCCCGGCCATTGTGTAAAAGTGCCGCAACAGAATAATTTCACCGATTGTGGTCTCTTCCTGCTACAGTATGTCGAACAGTTCTTTTTGGATCCCATACGCGATTATAGGCTGCCTATAAAACAATTGACCAATTGGTTTGATACCTTTACGGTTACGAAAAAGCGTGAGGATATCTCTGTGTTGTTGCAAAGTCTAATGGACGATAGCAATCCAACGGGTCGGAAATTTATACTGCCTACCATACCATTTCCAACGTTAAATGGGCAATTAGTTGAAGTCCCGGAAGATGGTGAATTTGAGGAGGAAGAATGCGAAGAGGAGAATGGGGATGAGGTAGGTCAACCACTGGAATCGCGATTATATTTTTTCTTGTTCTTTTATCTGTTTAATCTCTGAAATTTGTTTAGGATGAAAACACCACTGGCGAAATGGATGTTGATGTCGAACACAGTCCTGACGAGCACAATCGTTCATCTTCGTCCGCTACGATGGCTCCGAAAAACGTATCTCTCATTAACAATCCTCAGCCACCGAGTGCTATTGCTGCTGCGGGCACGATTGTAACTACAGGTCGCAAAATTGTACTCAAACGTCGTCTGCCCCTCAGCGCCGTTTTGAATACGTCCACTGGTAGCATCGGTGCCAATGGAAACAACACCATTGATGGCGGTGGTATTGAAGCGAGTACATCGTCTACGCCGACGACCGCTTCACTATCAGCGCTTCAGCCAGTCTCCACATTAAAGATACGAAAATTAGATCCGTAGCTGGCTCGATCGGGTTGCTCAACAACTGCACTGCATCTGCAACGACAAGTTTTTTATTATTCCATTTGGCGTAAAATTTAGTTAGTCTTAAGTGGAAGTGGGGACTTTTTAGCTCTGCAAGTTCAGAATTAAAGTCGTAGACTGTTTATTGTAGAAAAAGAGATCTTAAAAATAATTGTACGTAATAATTGAATAATAAAATTGTCAAAATTAAATACGCCAGTTTTTGTTTTTCATCAGGTTCCTTGCCGCGTCAGCCATATCCGTAGTCTTTCATACGTGAGCTGTCCTAAAATAAAACAAAATTTTCTTTCTGTAGGAAGAACGTGCGGGGTACGCTGCCAACCAAACCAGTTTTTTGTTGTCTTTACCGTTGCTGCCGCCGTTTATGATTCAATTCACCCCATAATAGCGTTCGCCTATCATGTATGTACTCTGGCTTCACCCACCCACCATTCGCTAACATACATGGAATGTCGGCAAGCATGTGTTTTTCCAAACCGATAGGCTCCATTTGTATCAAGGAACTTTTAAACCGACCATTTTAATGGAAATTCAGTATTAAAGTTAAGCAAAATTGATTTTAATGACGTAAACATATGTAAAAGAAACTTCAGAGGTGACTTCCGAAAACCGTTGCAACCAGCAACATACATGGTATTATACATGATAATTTACATGACAGAATTTGAGGTTAGGTGCGAAATGCTGTGGGACGTTTGCGTGTGTGTGTTTGTTTGCGTTTATCAACAGAAAACAAAACGAAGCAAATGAATTGCAAGTAGTATTGGAAAGTAGCGGACCCGATAACGAGAGGCGATGCAAAAGTTGTTTTATTTTGATTTGAAATACATTTAAGTACATATGCTCATGAGGTTAATGCTAGTTCGCTATTTATAATTATAAATCACTCTGTGATTTTGCATTACTGAAAATTTTCGGGTTTCGGGTTTATTAAGAAAGAAACAACATTAAAATTAATTTTATCAATAAATACTGTCAAACAGCTGAACAGAAAAAGTATTGGAAATTATACCAAAAAATATTTTTCGGTATGGAATAAACTTAAGTTTTTATATTTTTTTAATATACATAAAGTAAAGGATAATTTGTGTTCATCATGAAGGATTCAACATTAGAAATATGAATCAGCTGTTGGAAGAAGTGAAAGGAAAAGTGATAACAAACATAAGAGAAAAATATCTTAAATATTAAACGCTTTAAATTGCTTTATTATCATTGACGCCGATCAATGTAAGTGAATTAAAATCGAAGAAAGCGCAACTTCATTTATTAATTTTTTATCTATATCGCCTAAGAGCTTCGTAAAAAATGCGTCGCAAACTTTCGACACTCAGTAGTCGTAGCAGAGCAGCAATTAAGGCTAAGCGAAGGCGTGCAGCGGAATCGGAAGAACAACGCGCCGAGAGACTCGAAGGAAACCGTTTACGTGTCGCTCGACTGCGAGCAACAGAATCAGAAAGCAAACGTGCAGCGAGAATGGAAAGAGATCGCTTACGTTCCGCCCGATCGCGTGCAGCAGAATCAGAAAGCCAACGTGCAGCGAGAATCGAAAGAGAACGTTTAGGTGCCAACCCATCTCGACAGAAACTATATATTCAAATGGACGAAAAATATATACGGGCTACCACACCATTATCGACGATAAAGGAAGAAGTAATTGAAATCTCCGACTATGCATTTGTCGAACGAGAATACTATAAGGTGAAAGTAGAAGAGGTACGTCAACTACTATAAACGTGATATTTGATTTTCCCTTTTAGTTTCTCCAATTTTTTCAGGATGAACACACCACTGGCGCAAAGGAAATGATTATTCATGAATATAACGTTTAGTGAAAAGGAATCCATTGTTTTTGCATTGAATGCTTAATTTTGTGACTTAGGCGAAATATGCACCGTTGTTGCCATTTTGAAGGAAATTCCATTGTGCCTCTCTCGTAGTTGATTTTCACAAGGGTGAAACGAATTATCCCAAAGAAACATTAATCGCCATAGGCACGAACATATGGTAATGGCTTGGTGTCAGATCGGGACTATAACGAGCTCCGGGCAAGTCACAAATTCCTCTACTATTGGTCAAAACTGGTGTCCTCTGGTCGATTGCTTTCTTCAGACGGATCTATTGTTGACAGTACAGATGCGAATTAGGAGTTTGGCCGTGGGGCGGCACAGCTGATAGTAGGTGATTCCCTGCCAATCCCACCAAACACACAGCCAAAACTTCCTGACTGTCAATTCTAGCTTGGCCATCGTTTACACCGGCTCACCTCCAATCATCATCCTCTTCAGATATGGTTCGATTTGTGATTGTGATTGAGCTGCCATTGTAAATTTGGTCCATGTGGTCCTTTTGCGTTAACTCGTGCGACACCGAGCACTATTTTGTATATTTGTATTTCCTAGTCCTACAAAGTACTCTATTTCTCTAGTGTTGATCTAAAGTGATTGGTCTAGTGCACTGAATCACAGTTTGTACTTCATGCCTAGAGGAAGATGCTTTACCGCCCCAAAATAATGAATTTATTCCTACTGCCGTTTGTTTACAAATCTGAAAAAAAACGAAATGCAATTAGCTAAATTTTCTTTCATAAAATACCCTGCACAGTATACAAAGACAGTTTTTCTTGCCTTATATAGTCGCTGCCGGCGTTTGGAATTCAGTCCCCACCCAACAAACAGAGTGTTCAATCCTCATGTATGTACTCTGGTTTCACCCATCCCCCCCGTACGCTAACATACATGGAATGTCGGCAAGCATGCGTTTTAACAAAGAAAACTTGAAGCGATTTGTATCAAGGAAGTTTTGAACCAATCATTTGGATGCAATTTTATGTTTAAAATTGTGCAAAAGTTATTTTAATAACGTATACATGTGTAAACGAAATTTTAGCGTGGCACCCCTTCCTAAACGTGATGCACAAGCTACATACATGGTATTATACATGATAATTTACATGGTAGAATTTGAGGTTAGCCGGGAAATGCTGTGGGACGTTTGTTTGTGCGTATTGTTTGCGTTTATCAAAAGCAAATAATTGAAAGTAGTGTTGGAAAATAGAGGATCCGATAGCAAGAGGCGATGCAAAAGTTGTTTTGATTTGAAATATATGAAGTACATATGCTCCTGCGCGACTTTGGTTAGCGGCTAATGCTAAATCGTTATTTGTGTATTTTGCTTACTATTTATATTATTATTCTATGAACTATTTTTATTTTCACGTATATAAATGCAATTAATAATTAATAAAATTTCAACAAGTGTTTGTTGAGACCGAAAACATTAAAATTGATTTTGTCATTAAACACTGTCAAACAGCTGAACAGAAAAAGTATTGGAAATTATACCAAAAAATATTTTTCGGTATGGAATAAACTTAAGTTTTTATAGATTTCTAATATACATAAAGTAAGGGATAATTTGTGTTCATCATGAAAGATTGAACATTAGAAATATGAAGCAGCTGTTGGAAGAAGTGAAAGGAAAAGTATTAACAAACATAAGAGAAAAATATTTTAAATATTAAACGCTTTAAATTGCTTTATTATCATTGACGCCGATCAATGTAAGTGAATTAAAATCGAAGAAAGCTCTACTTTATTAATTTATTTATATATGTATATCTATATAGCTATTTCAAGCTTCGTCAAAAGTAGAAAAAAAATTATAAAATGCCTCGTAGACTTTCGAGACTCAGTATTCGTACCACAGTAGCAATTAAGGCTAAGCGAAGGCGTGCAGCAGAATCTGAAGAACAACGCGCCAAAAGACTCGAAAGAAACCGTTTACGTGCCGCCAGATTGCGAGCATCAGAATCAGAAAGCCAACATGCAGCTAGAATCGAAAGACAACGTTTACGTGCCGCTCGTTTGCGAGCTGCAGAATCAGGAAGCCAACATGCAGCGAGAATCGAAAAAGAACGTTTGCGTACCGCCCGATCGCGTGCAGCAGAATCAGAAAACCTACGTGCAGGAAGAATCGAAATAAAACCTTTAAGTGCCACCCCATATCGACCGAAAATAGAGAGTCAAATGGACGAAAAATATATACGGCCTACCACACCATTCCCCACGATAAAAGAAGAAGTAATTGAAATCTCCGACTATGAATTTGGTGTTGAAGAATACTGTGAGGTGATAGTAAGTAGGGTTCACGCAAATTACTATAAACGTGATACATATTTGGTTTTCACTTCCAATTTCCCCAACTTTTTCAGGATGAAAACACCACCAGCGAAAAGAAAAAATGATTGATTATTCATGAGTATAACTTTTAATGCGGAGTGCCCAGTCAAGTACACCAGTTCTGCTTGCCTTATATGGCCATTGTCGGTGTTTTGGGATTCAGTCTCACCCCACAAGAGCGTTCGCCCATCATGTATGTACTCTGGCTTCACCGACCCCTCATACGCTTACATACATGGAATGCCGGCAATCATGCGATTTATTAAAAAAAAAACTTGAAGCGATTTGTGCCAAGGAACTTTTGAACCAATCAATTTAATGCAATTTTAGATTTAAAATTGTGCAACGTATACGTATGTAAACGAAATTTTAGCGGTGTACCTCTTCCAAAACGTGATGCACGAGCTACATACATGGTATTATACATGATAATTTACATGGTAGAATTTGAGGTTAGGCGCGAAATGCTGTGGGACTTTTATGTGTGTGTGTGTTTGCATGCAGCAAAACAAAAACAATAGAAAGAAGCAGATGAAATGGAAGAGTGATGGATAACAGAGAGAACAATGACGAGAGGCGATTCAAAAGTTGTTTTGATATCAAATATATTTAAGTACATATGCGTTTTGCGACTTTGGGTAGAGATTATTTCTAGATCGCTATTTGTATATTGCATAATATTTTTATGCTATGATTTTGCATTATTAAAATTTTCTGGTTGTTTTAGAACTATTTTTACTCTCATGTATATAAATGCAATTATTTATATAAAAAAAAATCGACAAGTGTTTGTTGAGAAAGAAACAAAAACATTTCATTTTGTCTATATATACTGTCAAACAGCTGAATAGAAAAAGTATTGCAAAGTATACTAAAATAATTTTCACGGTATGGAATAAACTTAAGTTTTTATGGATTTCTAATATACATAACGTAAGAGAACATTTGTGTTCATCAGGAATGATGGAACATAAGAAATATGAATCAGCTGTTGGAAGAAGAAGAAGAGGAAAAGAATCTACAAACAGAACAGAAAAATAAATTTATACAATATTGAACGATTTAAAGTATTTTTTAATAACTAATTTTCGTTTTTTGAGAATCTTGAACCAAAATAATTGTGTATAATAATCTAGGAAAAAGTTGAAGCGTCGCCGTTATCATTTTGGTTTATTTACGAAGAGGTGTGTTCTGTCATAGCAAAAGATAAAGTAAACATACAACGTATGTCATATACAATTATGATTCACACGAACGATAAATGAAAACGATACGGAAAATGAACGACGAAGCCGCTGTTCGTCGCTGCTGTTAAGATTGAAACAGAACGGTGTACCTATGTCTGAGTCTGTGGCTGGTCACAAAATCAAATATGTACAGCTGTTTGCATGTGAACGTTTACGATGTGTAGCTGAGTCCTGTGTTCGTTTATTTGAACAAGTTCAATTTTGTGTCGTCCGTCTCGCTCTGTCTGTAGCTCAAATGACAAGCACAGCGGACTGCGATTCAAACGAAAATGGAAGGGAGCACACAAATGTTATTTAGCTAGTAAAAAAATGTGTAAGTGCGTTTAGCATTTACGAGCTTTCGATGTGAAGCATATTCCTCATAGTTTGAAGTTTGTAACACACAGCCATTCGAGAACCCATAAAGTATATTTATATTCTTGATCAGCTGGACAAGACGAGTTGATATAGCCATGTGTGCAAACTAGACTAGAGAATGGAGCCATAACAACGCGTGCCCTTCCTCTTGCTATTGTTGGCAATCAAACGATTGTGCTAAGTGTCAACGCATGCTTTCTTTGTTGTTTTTACAACAGCCGTCTACGTTTCAGTTTCTGTTTCGTCCAAACGACGGCGTACACATCTTCAGTATTTTGCTTGGTATCGGGAGAGTGTTGCATTAAAATAAGCAAGTGTGAGTGACACCAACACTGATTGAAGTAAATATCAAATTATTTTGATGTTTTGCGGTCACGCTGCTGACGCAACAGTTTCGGCTCGCCCACGAAGGCATACGACGTCGTATGGGTCGTATATTTCAATTTGCATTTGGCGTTTGTGCAAGGGCGTCCCATAGTTTAAAGAAGCACCTGAATATTTAATAGGAAATCGCTGCTTTCAAATATTTTCATTTTTCTACTTGCCGAACAGCGTCGACTTCGCGGTGAACGACAAATTCTTTGTTTTATTTTTTTTCTTTCGTTTCGGTAGAGTGGAATTTTACATGCGCGTCATCGCATTATCACGTCATCGCATCATCGGTTGTGTACGCCTTATTACTAATAGAGAGTCGTTTGTGCGAAGCCTAGAAACTGAAACAAAGACGGCTGTTGTAAAAACAACGAAGGCATGCGTTTTTAGTGCGAGCACATTCGTTTGATTGCCAACAATAGCAAGAGGAAGGGTGTGAGTTGTTATAATTGTTTTTTGTTTGTTTTATTGGAATAAACTTTTATTTATTATTGGAATAATCATATCAGTTATAACACTTGCACTTGATGCTGCTGATTGTTGGGTACAGTCTGATTTAGTATTCCTTGTACTTCGGGTGTACAAGGGATAAGTAGAGTGAGCCGCAAAACCGCAAAAAAAGATAAATTCGGTTATTGAAAAGTGAATTGTGCTAAATTTAATATTGGAAAATTCAGGTAAGCAGAAAGAAGTGCATAAGTGTTTAAATTTAATTAAACATTAAATTGATTTTTACATTTTTTTTGTTCATGAACAGAGAATTTCTCGAATACTTTGAAAAAACGAAGAGAGAGAATCAATGGATAAAATTAACATTTTTCCAATGACGAATCACCAAAAAGTTCAAAACGAACCGAAGCCCGAAACTCAGCAATTATCTACGTCGCTACCTGCAACCGAAGTAATCTCAAGTCAATCTCTCGAAAATATACTCCATAAAAGAGCTCGACTAGCGCGAAATGCCAGAATTTATCGATATCGCAAAAAAGCTAGGTCGAAAGCAGTTAATTCCTCGCAAACTTCAGAAAACCAAAGAGGGGGAATTGATGCAAATCTTGGATGCAATGAACAAATAATGGCAGACGTGGATAAAATTGAAAATTTTCAAATGACGCAGAGTCAATATGCAGTACAGTTCTCAACGAATCACCAAAATATGCAAATCGAACCGAAACACGAAACCCAGAAATTTTCTACGTCGCTAACTGCAACAGAAGTAATTTCAAGTCAATCTCTCGAAAAGATACTCCATAAAAGAGCTCGACTAGCGCGAAATGCCAGAATTTATCGATATCGCAAAAAAGCTAGGTCGAAAGCAGTTAATTCCTCGCAAACTTCAGAAAACCAAAGAGAGGGAATTGATGCAAATCTTGGATGCAATGAACAAATGATGGGAGACGCGGATAAAATTGACATTTTTCCAATGATACAGAGCCAAGATGCAGTACAGGTCTCTACGAATCACCAAAAGAAGCACGATACCAAAAAATTATCTACGTCGCAACCTGCAACAGAAGTAACAGGTCAATCTCTCGAAAAGATACTCCATAAAAGAGCTCGCCTAGCGCAAAATTCCAGGGTTTATCGACTTCGCAAAAAAGGTAGGTCGGAAGCAGTTAATTCCTTGCATACTTTAATGAACTGTTAGAGAATCGGAGAACTCTACAAGTGCCTCATGCAGCAGTTTAAAAAACACTTGAAATATTGAATTTGTTGAGCTGAGCGAGAGTGTGTGAAAAGCAGTACTTATTTGTTTGTTCGTATTTTATGCGCTGCCTACCATCCATCCCAGTGCCATAAGACTTTTTCACTTTAATGCTTTTAATAGGGCGTGTATTACAGACATAGTAGATGGATCGTGTATCCTACTGGAAATCCATTTTTCTACATTATTATCATTAATGCCTATCGCTGTAAGTGAATTAAAATCGAATTTTTATATTCTATTTTATATTTTTTTTTCAGTATTACAAAGTAAACTTGCAGAGAGAATCGAAATAGAACGTTTACTTTACGAATCCGAATCTGTAGGAAAATCAGATAGTCAAACGGACGAAAATAATATTCTACCTGCCATGCCACTCCCTATGATAAAGGAAGAAGTACTTGAAATCTGCGACTATGAATTTGGCCAAGAAGAATAGGCCAAATTCAAAGTAGAAAGGAGATGGGGTACGTCAACTACTATAAACGTGATATCTGGTATTCTATTTTAGTTTCTCCAAAATTTTCAGTATGAAAACACCACTGGCGAAAGGGAGCGTTTGTTAGGAACCGACAGGAGCGGTTAACAAGGAACTTTTGAAACAACCATTTTATTGCAAATTCAGATTTAAAATTAAGCAAAATTGGTTTTAACCCTAGCGCGTCATCCTTATATTTTGAACACTAACGTCATTTTGATTACGTCCTATTTAAAATCGCTATAAAAAATATCGTAAGTGAAAATAGTGACCATAATGGTTTTTATTTTTTTATTGATGTACTTTTTAATGTAAATTAAATGAAATTCAATTAATTTTCTTACTATATTAAACAGCTTTCTTCTTTCAATTTCAAAATATAACATTTTATAACTTAAAATTCTCTTAATGAAAGCCTTCTTTTTTCTTAAAATTAATACAATTAACTTAAAAAGGAACATAAGTTTAAATATTTTTCTTCTTATATTATGCAAGAGGCACAGACTTCAATTTTGTGCTCTCCACATAGGCTATTATGGCGCTCTGCGCATACAACCTTTGTCATTCTTCGTTTTGAAGGATAAACTGCGCAAATTTTCCTTTTTCCAAAAAAAAAAAGGTTTTTTATATAATTAACGCGACTTGGAGCCTTTTTCCCGTCTCGAAACATATTGTGTGAATGTGTCAATAAGATATGTACGAGTTTATTAGAGATGTTTAAAATTCCGAAAAATTGGCACAACGGCCACCTGTTCGTCTTTCTTGAGCAGTTCATCAGACTGCACATTTGATCGAAAGTATCAACTAGCATGATTTTGCATTACAAACATTTTCTGGTTGTTTTAAAACTTTCATGTATATAAATTAATTTGTATAAAAAAATCAACAAGTGTTTGTTGAGAAAGAAGCATTAAAATTCATTTTGTCAATAAATACTATTAAACAGCTGAACAGAAAAAGTGTTGGAAAGTATACCAGGATATATTCCTAGGTATGGAATAAACCTAAGTTCGTATGGATTTCTAATAAACTTAAAGTAAGATAAAATTTGTGCTCATCAGGAATGATGGAACATAAGAAATATTAATCAGCTGCTCAAAGAAGTGAGACGAAAAGATCGACAAACAGAACACAAGAATACATTTCTTTAATATTGAACGCTTTAAAGTATTTTATAATAACTAAATTCCGTTTTTTTTTAGAGAAGCAAAGCATAAATAGTACAGTAATTTAGAAGAAAGTTGAACCATCGTCACAATCATTATCGTTTTGGTTTATTTACGAAGAGGTGTGTGCTGACATAGCAAAAGATAAAGTAAACATACAACATATAGAATTATGATTCGCACGAACGATAAATGAACGACGAAATATAAATCAAAGAAACTACAAACGAACGTAGTCACTGTTCGTCGCTACTTTTAGGGCTGAAACAGAATGATGTAGCTGTGTCTGAGTCTGTTGTTGGTCACAGAATTAAATATGTACAGTTGTTTATATGTGAATGAACTAGTTCAACTTTGTGTCGGTTACAATTCGTCTGTCTCACTCTGTCTTTCTCTCAAATGACAAGAACAGCTGACTGCGATTCAATAGATGGATGACAATAATTTTAGTCCACTTAACAGATAAAGCCGCTGGCAGAAATATTGAACTTATTCAGCTGAGCTAGAGTGTGTGAAAAGCAGTACTTATTTGTTCGTATTTTATGCGCTGCCATACCGTTCATCCTAGTGCCATAAGACTTTTTCACTTTATTGCTTGCACTTGCGCGAATATTATAGATATAGTACATAGATCCTGTATGCTACTGCAAATCTATATGCTATATTATTATCATTAATGCCGATCACTGTAAGTGTATTAATACGGAGTTTGTTTTTATTTTCTTTTTATCATATCATGTTAACAGCTTCATTAAAAACTATGGCTCGCAAACGTTCATCGCTCAGTAGATTAACCAAATCAGCACGTACGAAAAAGCAAATTCGAAATTCTCAAACAGTCGAGGAACGACAATCAAGAAATGAAGCAGATCGCTTACGAATGATTTATCATCGTGCAACACAATCGGAAGAACAACGCGACAAGATACTCGAAAGAAACCGTAAACGTACCGCCCGAGCGCGAGCATCAGAATCAAAACGTAAACGTGAAGCGAGAATCGAAAGAGAACGTTTACGTTACATTTCCAAAACTCGAGGAAAAATAGACAGTCAAATGGACGAAAATAATATACTAGCTACTATGCCACTCCCTATGGTAAAGGAAGAAGTACTTGAAATCTGCGACTATGAATTTGGCAAAAAAGAATACTATGAAGAGAAAAGAGATGGGGTACGTCAACTGCTATAAACGTGATATCTGGTATTCTATTTTAGTTTCTCCAATTTTTTCAGGATAAAAACACACCTGGCGAACAAGAAATAATAACTGTTTCATAAATATAACATTTAGTAAAAAAAAATCCATCGTTTTTGCAGGAAATTGAATATTTTATTTGGTATAGTTTGAATAATTCGATTTAGATCAAGTATAGAGCGTCTTGCTCGATAACTTGTTGTCATTTTGAAGGTAATTCCATTGTGCCTTCCATGCAATGGCTTGGTGTCAAGTTTGGAACAGAGGCATAATGTATAAAAACCTCGCAACCAAGCTCGCGGGAGCTTCTGGCAAGCCATTATCGATGTGAGTGGCCTGGTTTTTGATTTGGAAATTTTTTATTAGGTTAAGCCTATTGATGCACACTAATTTAGAACAAATTGATGGAACACGAAGAATTGACGCGCGAAATATTTTAAATATGTTCGCTGAATTATGGAAGTACTCTATTTCTCTAGTAATGTTGGTTTAGAGTGGTTGGCCCAGTGTGGTTATTCCCCAGCTTGTATTTCACGCCTAGAGGGCGCTGCTATGCCGCCAAAAAACAATGATTTATTTTTGCTACACCTTCCATTTGCATATCTGAAAAAAGCAATTAAAATTTAATTTAAATAATGCAGAATATTATTTCATCACATTCGCTCCGCCTTAAGCACGCGGTTTGCCGTTCATACGTGAATGAATTATCACCGAATTTGTTCTAAGTGGATGGCCGTGCGGAGTGCATTATCAACAAAACCAGTTTTTCTTGCCTCATTACCATCGCTACCGGCATTTCGTTATTCAACCCCGCTACACAAGAGCGTTCGGTCCATCATGTATTTACGGTGGCGTCAGCCACCCCTCATGCATAAACATACATGGAATGTCGGCCAGCATGGGTTTAAGCAATGAAAAGTTGTGGCGATGGGCTCGATTAGTGCAATGTTAGATTAAAAGTTGTGCAGAATTTATTTTAATGACGTTTACATATGTAAAAGAAACTTCAGTGCCCTTCCAAAAACAGATGAAACAAGCTACATACATGGTATTATACATAATAATTTACATGACAGAATTTGAGGTTAGGCGCGAAATGCTGTGGGACGTTTATGCGTGTGTGTGTGCTTGCGCGTAGCAAAACAAAAACAATAGAAAGAAACACATAAAATGAAAGAGTAATGGATAATAGAGAAAACAATAACGAGAGGCGATGCAAAAGTTGTTTTGATATGATGTATATTTAAGTATATATGCTCTTACGCTATTTTGGGTAGAGGATTTTGCTAGATCGCTATTTGTGTATATTGCCTCTTCATTAAATTTCATTCTGGGATTGTGCATTAAAAGTATTTTCGGGTTTTATTACATATGTTTCTATGTTCTTTGAACAACAAGTGTTTGTGAAGAAAACTGCAACAACAACAATTGAAACAGGTGATTGTAGATGAACAGACAAAGTATTGAAAAATACTTAAAAAAATACTGGGCAATATAAACTTAATTGACATAAAGTAAGGAAAAATTTCTATTCATCATAAATGATAGAGGAACATAAGAAAAAGAATCAGTTATTGAAGGAAGTGAAAGGAAAATTGGCGACAAACAGAACAAAAGAATTGCTTCCATATTGAACACGGTAAAGTGTTTTATAATTACTAATCAATATAAGGCAAAAGTAGTTTATGGTTACAAAGAATTTTTTTCGTATGTGTTAACTATTTGCAGTCAATTGAAGCTGAGCGTGGCTTTAAAATTATGAGATGTCGAATTACAAATTGGCAATAACAGATACGAAATTATTTTTATTATTATAATTGTCATACAGTTATTAATATAATAAATTTAATATTTCAGATAGATGTAAAATATTCTGTTAAGAATGACAAATAAAAAAATACAATGCGCAATCAACTTGTGGATCTGTAGGACGAAGTATAAATACCATAAAATATCACAATAACCTATTAATGTTACATGCTACCATGTGAATATTCTTCCAGATGAATAAGCTCTTGTAATTATACTTTTAGAGTACACATAAAGCAAATTGCATTCACTTGTTCGAAAAAGACATTTTAATTTATGTTTAATTTTTCAAATTCTTATATATTTCCAATAGAATAAGATACGAGAGTTACGGGTGTTCTGGCTAGCACAGTGGGTAGTGTGCTATGTTAAACGTGCCAGGGGATGAGTTAGGTTTTCAGTCTAGATCCTCATAGTTGCTTCCGGTAGTTCCCTTCCAAAAAACTTTACTTAAGTTTGTATTCATATGTATTCCATAATTACAACAGTTAATTTATTTTCTAAAGCGTTGATTAAATCATCATTTGGATAGGGAAAGATTTGTCATGAATTACAATTGGCTTCAATTGCCTTCCAAATATTTGATTTCTTAATTTCTTAACCAATGTATGTCCTTAAGGGCTTCAAATATTCGATCAAATCGTTGTTGTTGTAATTTGATGCGTAGCCCACATACTGAACAAACTGCGTTTGTCAAATTTTAATTTTATTTATTTATTAATATTTTATTTATCTTATCGGCAGAAATATCCGCACACGTTCGTTCACAGCTTCAAATTTGACGAGAATGAGAAAAGGCGCAACAGACACTTCAAATGGTTTGACCATTTGACGAAATATTAAAAAATTATGATTTGTATCAAACATTTGATCGAATGCAAAAACAGCACCACAGACACGTAAAATTGCTTAAATTTCCCTTTTTTGGGGAACATTTGTTCAAATATTTGAAGCGCGGCTCTCTACTGTTTTTTCATAAGCCAATGGAAAGAAACCTTTAACAACACTGAGTCGCCTTTATAAAGCTTAGTTTACGTATTTATAAATTAATATACTTTTTTTATTTTAATGATTGTTTGTAAGCATTGGCGAACTAAAAAGAAATACACAAATATATTTTTTTTAATAATTCATAATCTTTCCTTCCTTCTAAAGGACTTTTGTCTGGTATTTTTTAGGTCTTTATTACTATCAACTTGAGTATATTCTTCTTACTACGCGTTGATTGCGTATCGGGTAGTTCGGTTCGCCGTTGTCTTCGTTCGGTCGTGGAAAAGTTCTTTGAGCGAGAGTTTGCCTCTGTGAAAATCACGAAGAAAAATAAATACTATACTAATTTAGAAAAAAATTGAGTCGTCACCATCATCATCATCGTGTGGTCGCTGTTATTGTTGTTTAGGTAAGAAGAGAGGTGCTAACATAGACAAAAAAATAAAATAAAATGGCAAGCGCGGTGCAACATACAGAAACAGTCACTCAAACACACATATGTGATTAAACGATTCGAACGAGCGATAAACGAAAACGACGAAGAAAATGAACGTCGAAGTAAAGTCAAACTAAAAGTACAAATAAACGTTGTCTTTCCTATTACGAAAAGTGGAAAAATAAAAAAAGTCAAAATAAATTTATCGAAATAACAACAAATAACGATAAATAAGAGTTAAACGATAACAGTGAAATTTTAATAATATTTTGCTAAGTGAAAGTCTGTGGGAACCGGAGGTTAGCAAGAATTTAATGTGCAGCTAACTTGGTTACAGCAAATTTCTGCCCCATTTGCACTAAATAAATTTGAGGCGAGTGAAAAAAAATATAAATAATAAGGAAAAACAGAAAAAATGAGTATAAGTAAATGGGCGTAAAAAACGTAGCTGCGCAAAGGAATAAGACGAGGAAAACAGAAGTTTTCCCAATTTGTATAATTTAAAATGCGCTAAAATGTATTGAGATATTTATTTTCCACTAATTGTGTAGAATAAAAAAAAATTTGCGAAAAAGTGAAAAAGAAAATGAAATGTGTTAAACAATTTCTTATTCTACCCTGCTGCATTGTTGTTGCTATTCGCTAGTGTTGCCACATTGCGTCGATTGCACAAATTTCGTTTTAGCATACAACGCAGTAAGCGAGAGTACTACATTTAAGAAATGCATAAATGTTTGAAAATATTGAAGCCGTATGGTAAAATCAGTCAATTCAAACTCGCATCAATTGGTCGTGTCCGCGCTCAGTTGCGAAGTTTGTTCGGTTTGTGTGTGTGTGTGTGTTTTTGGGGAGAGAGAAAGAGTTTCTTATAGCGAGAGCGCGCGCGTATATGTTTTTTTATACGTGCGTGTGTTTGTGTATAATGTTGTGGGCTGGAAAGTGTCTGTCCTTTGCGGCGTATACTTTGAATGAGTTTCCGCTACGCTCACTAAAGGGTTCTTTCTGTGTGTTTGTGATTATTCTGTCATTGTTTTCACAGTGCTTCCCGCGTGTTTGCATTTACTTTTTTATTTATTTTTTTTTTAAACTATTTTTCGTCTTTATTTCATTTATTTTTGTATTTTTCCTTTTTGAAGACGCTTTGGCATCGTTTCGTCTGCCGTTGGAAGGCGTTAACAAAAATGCCAATGTGTGCTTTTATGATTGTGGGTGGCGCTCCCTCCTAGGAATTTTGCCGAATGTCTGGATTTGCGCGCCCTTTTGCCACTCAATCTATCAACGACCAAACACTTGGGGGGCAATTTTGCAAAGCACTCAAGCGCTCCGGGTAGCGCTCCCTTGAATTTGCTGATTTTTCGATATTGGCGCATAGAATTTCGGGGGTTCCCAAATCCCAACTAAGCTTATGCCATTTTGATTTTCACGGTGTAGATGCCGTGGAATGGCGGGCAGTCTATAACCTCAGATAGCCTTCAGAAATTTGGCTAAAAATTTGTAAATTGCGCACTCAACAATTTGGTGGTCGCCATAAGTGGCTCTTCCCTCCCACAATTGCTGATTTTTTTCAATTTGTGTACACAAAATTTTACTGGCTCGCCAACTCCCATCGTTTTGTAAGCTTTTGGGTAATTTATATCCGCAGCTATACTTTGAGCCTAACAGATTCTTTGATTTGCTGGCCCCATAAGTTATGAGGCGGTTAACAACCCCCGCAACTACCATTGTCACTTAACCCTTTTCTGGTGCACGCATCTTTGACTTTTCATTATTTTTGTTTCTTTAAATTTCCTTTTCTTTGCTCTAATAAAGATTCATCGTGAAACCGGCTTTTTTCATTCGCTAGACGTGCTCCTGGCTCCTTGTGTAATTTGATGCTTATTAGTCTCGCCTGCATTTTTTACGCTGCCTTGAATCCACCTCTTCTTTCCGCATCATCTCACTGTTCAGTACCTGAATTTGTGGCTGCTTGCTTGTTAAACATTTTTTAGGCTCATTTTTTAACCAAATTCCCTTTTTTCTACCTTCTACAGTTAACAACAAGACAGGCACGCCATTGACAAGTCAATCCACAAGTTGCGCTACTTTGAACCAAAGACCCCAAGAACTGAAACGCATGTGGCACAGAAAGAAAAAACTCTCTTGGAATTTAGTAAAAAGACTTGTATCGGATCACTGAACCACTGAATCACATCGAAGTCAACGAATTAATAAGCTGAGCCTGTAATTCCAATCGAAAGTAAACATAAATGGTTTCTACTTTCATTGGCCTATTGGGTAGGCATTACAGTAGAAGGCGCTGAAATTGAGTGCTCATATATATAGTATTATATTCGCATTTTTCAGATATACAATCATGGTGGGAGATACCGTGCATATCACATTTTTGTTCATTGTTTAGTTCAGCGTTTGATTTACCCGATATTGACATTGAGGTGCGTACACAAATTATATATATTTATATTATGATATCTGCTAATTTCTCTTACCATTTTTTTCACTTACTTATCTCTATTTAGGATTTAGAATCGGCTCTGTTGTCCGATGGTACAAGCGAGGACGAAGCCGATCAGGTTGCCCTAGTGCCCGAATTAATAGTGCGCCTATTGAAGGGCTGCGATGCTCTGCGACGGGTAGCAAGCGAGATCACCCAGAGCAACTATCAAATGTTTTTAAGGCGTTTTCTACGCAAACAGTGTCGCATCTATCAAACTGAAAACCATTTTGATACCGATATTGATTTTCATTCGTTGCCAGTTCGTAAGCGCCTACAGATTCTACATGATCTCTGTCATTTTCGTTTGGATTCGGCTGATGTTCAAGTAATTCTTAGTAATTTAGAAGCGGATAGCTTACGTGTCGAACCACTCGGCTACGATTCAAAGAATTCAGGCTATTGGTATTTCTACGGTACGCGTTTATATCGTGAGGATAAACCGCCAGCAGGCAACAAGGCAACTGCAGGCACTGGCAGCAACGGTTTCGGACCAGGTCGACCTGGTGCCGTGTGGCAGGTAATCTGTTTTACTGAAGAGGATTGGCAAAATTTGGCGGGTAAATTCAAACGGTCGACAAACAACAAAGAACGTGAACTCTATCAAATACTTGATGAGAATTTTCTGCCTAAGCTGCCGCAATTGTTTCGTGAACGTGAACGTCTGAGGAGAAGAAAGTGGGTACCAAAAATTAAGTTTCTCTAAAGCATAATTAATTTGATTTTTTAATCTTTTTTTTTTTTACAGATTATTGCAGTTGCGCAATTCGAGTCGCATACGAAATATTGTTGAACTGAAGGCACGTCAGGAGAGCGAACGTCAGCAACGTGAGCGTGAACGTGAACGTGTAACACGTGAACGTAACACGTACAACTTCGAGCAGCCTGCAAAGCCACAGTGGGCAATAGCGCGTCAGCGCAGACGGTTAGCAGAAGCTGAATTATGTTAAAGAAAAAAATTAATAATTCTGCAAAGAAACAACAAACGACAGCAACAACAACAACAACAACCAAAATCACATTAAATTAAACAACCAACCAATTAAGAACCAAGCCAAGTCAAGCTCTGTAATAATACCTTACAAGCGCCACGTATCCTAGACATAAACACACAAAAACACATATCTAATACACACACCTAGCTACATTTATAAAATAAACTGGACCAAGAATAAGACAAAAAAAAAAATCACAAAACGCATCATCATCAAAAATTTAGAGCTTTGATTTGATTTTATTCTGATTTTATTTAATTTTTTTGGTTTTCCGATTTATTTGAAAATTTAATTTAATTAAGAAAAAAATTATATTTAAAAAAATTCCAAGTGAAAAAAACGTGTGTTGTTTTTGTGTGCTCGCTACAATAGTTAATCTAATCAGTCAAAGAAATATTTAAAAAAAAATTTAAAAAGAAAAAGCATAAAATATCAGACACTAAAAGCTTCATTAAAAACCATATTCCATCTAACATTGTACAAAACGAGAAATACTTGCGTAAAGCGCTTAAATCCAATCCAAACAAAACTGACCACCAAAACTCACACACGGCACAAAACGCAGAGCAACAAGTGGCAGCCAAGGCGATGTACTAAATCAAGGATCAAAGCAGCAAAGAAGCAAGCAAGGCGTGGCGTCATTGAATTGAATTTAATTTATTTTTGGAATTGGATACTTTGGTTAAAAATATAATATATATAGAAAAAATCAATTATGTAAGCATGCTTATTGTTAAAAATTTTATTATAATTTTTTATTTAATTTTTTAAATTCAATTTTTTTTGTTGCATATTTTATTTCACAAACCGCTAGGGATTTGACATCTTTTTTTAAAAATTATTATTTTTTCGCTTTATAGCACTTCAAACTCATCATATATGCATAATAATCAAGAGTATATCACTTTATTTTATTATACAAATTACAAAAATCATAAGCATACTAATCTATTCATTATAATTTTAGCTCACAATCGACATCAACGGCAAGTGGCATATCAACATATGCGAGTTCTTTGAGACGTACAACAACAACAAATTCAAGTGAATTCCTTTGTCATCGTGAACAATTTTGCTTGACACCGGAGGAAGACGAAGAAGACGAAGAAGAAGAAGAAGAAGAAGAAGAAGAAGACGACGAGCAGCGTGATATTAATAAAGACGAAGAGGAGGATAAACAAACGGTTGATACTTCAAGTTTATTAGTAGTCAAAGAGGAGCAAGCAGTTCAAGGTGGACTAGAACAACAAGAACAAATACAGCAGCAGCAGCAGCAACAACAAGAACAAATTGGCGATACACATTACATTGAAAATCTTGATTTATTACGTGGTCTTGAGCAATTGCAATTGGTCGAAACACAAAAGTCTCATTCAACCGATGCAACGCTGAAAGACAAAAGATCTCATCATAAAAAGAAGAAATCTGGTAAAAAACAAAAGAAGAAATCGCGTGAACATCATCATCATCATAGGCGGCGTCATAAGCATGCAAATAGCACTGGTGACGACGAGGCACAACAAATGAGTAGCAGCAGATCGAGTAGTCAACAGGAGCAGTTGTTGGAGTCAAGTGTAAATAACGTGCAATCCAGCGCACACACGACTACGACGACAGTAACAGCAACGGCAACGACAACGGCAACGGCAACGGCAACGGCAACGGCAACGAAGACTACATTCACTGCTGAAGATAAAGAGCATTTTTGTCGACAATTGCAACTGCTGGATGCGACATCAGCGGCGGCAGCAGTTGCGGCAAATCTAGTCGATTTGAATTTAACAACGGCGGGCAGTGACGACGAAATACATCAAGTTCTTGTAACGCAAGCGCGTAATAATAATAATAATAGTAATAACAAGAACAACACCAATAATAATAATAGTAATAAAAATAATAATAATAATAAGAAAACTAAAAACAACAACACTAAAAATAATAAGACAAGCAAAACCAATAACAACAAAACCAAAACCAAGCGCAAATCAACAGCGGCAAAAACAAAAACAACAACAACAACACGCCGTAAGGAGTGTAATAAGAACGACAACTTTAACGCAATGGCACCTGCTATCAAATTACCAGGACGTCAAACGAATAATTCATTGTCCTCATTGACGGGCAATATTTTTATATCAACAGCAGACTTCGGTAGTACACCAAACAATAATAGCCATAGTCGCAGCAGCAGCACTAGAAATAGTATTGAACGTAACGCCAAAACAGTTGGTGGCAAGGCTGGTGGTGCCTCAGTAGCAGCGCGCAAACATAAATCGAGCTGCTCAACCACATCGAGCTCAACGGAGAAGAGCAATAAGAAATTACTAGCCTCAATTGCGGCAGCAGCAACAACTTCAAAGGCTTCCACAGCAGCAATCGAATCATCGGAAGATAGTAGTGATGAAGAGGATGAGTAAGTTAAATTGTTACGATTTGACACTCAGAGTATGTTAGCTAAAAAAGCACGTTATGTTGTCATTAATACCATACATTGTAACTGTATTCTGTATTATATATGTAGCGTCGTGTCTTGGGTGAAATAATTTTCAATAATATTTTTATTTACTAATCTTGACTAATCCATTATTATTATTTGTTTGTTATATATGTATGCATGAAATTATGGCGAAAATTTGTGTAAAATAAAATTTGCATTTTGTGAATTTCAAAAAGAAGCAAAGCGAAAAAATTAACAAATTCATTTGTATATCGTAATTCCCTTTTATAAACAAACCAATCAACCAAACAACCAACCAACCAACAACCAACAACGTCATTATCATCGTACATTATAACGCCATAACCAAAATCATTTAAACACGTTTGATACGTGCAAAAGACATAGTAGTAGACATGTAAATAGTAGAACCAGCAAAAAAGCCAAAACCAATAGCAAAACCAATAGCAAAACTAATACCACCAACAATACCACAAACGGCAAGAGTAAACCCTCTAATAAGAAGCGAAATAATGGTGGTAGTCGTCAACAAAAACAACAACCGCAACAACAACAGCAAGCGACAACGAGATGCTCTCAACGTCGCCAAACAAGTGTGGACTATGCCGAGAAAAGCTCTTGTGAAACAAAGCGCAAAAACAACAACAACAACCACAATCAGACTAAAAATAATAACATTAACAATAACAATTATCACACTAATAATAAGCTTAGTAAAAACAATTCCACATTAATTCACACTAATTCTTATTACCACCACAATAATCACCACCAACATCATTCGCATCATTACCATCACAATCATAATCATAATCAATATACCACAAACACCAATCACTATACTACACCACCACTGTTACTAAACCACCACTATCGCTATCACCCACACCATCATCCACGTTCATTGTCATCGTCATCATCAACAACAACAACATTCCTTGGGTACAACTCGAATCATGCTGCGAATGTTCTTAGTTTCTCTGAGACGGAGGAGGTACTACAAATTGGCATGCACAAAGTGCTTGTCTATGTGAAGAATCATCGTGATGCTTGGCCATTTATGGATCCAGTTGAAGAAGATATTGCGCCGCGCTATTATCAAATAATTAGGCGGTGAGTAAGAAGTCTCTGAAATATATATATATATATATATATATATATATATATATCAATATATCAATACGAATGTATAATATATTTATTCAATTAATTTTCAGGCCTATGGATTTGCTTAAAATTGAGCATAAATTGGATAACGGTGATTATCAAAAGTTCTCCGAATTTCGTAATGATTTTCGTTTGATTGTCAATAATTGTCGGCTCTACAATGGTCATAACAATGGTGAGTTATATTAAATTACACTATAAAGCGTTGTATACACGAGAACATAAATCGCAATACAAGAGCGTAAAAAAACTAAATGAGTGCGAGACAATTTTGATAGAGAACCTCCCAGAGAACCATTTCAATTCTGCCATCGTTTAAAGTTTCTCATCCACGGTGAATATGTTGGTGTGATTCCGTCGAACACAAACCGCGAGCAAACTCCATAAACGGCAAGTATTCTTGTCAGCGAATCAACAAAATTTGGAATTTTTCACGAACAGATATTACCAACCTACCAATTCTTCTGGCACCTAAACGCTACTGCGGCTGCCAAAAACCTCGTCTAATACATAGAAAAATTCCCAGCTCGTTGAACCCTCACCCAATGTGTTGTTCCGCTTCTTGATCCTCTTATATGTGCTCACTATATTTATGAAACACCTAATCATTTCTTCTATTGAAAAGGGAAATGTGCTTTCAACCTCCTAATCTCCCGCATTATTTTTTCCGAAATTGTATTCCTTCTTTTTTTTTATTGGCGCTAAAAATTCTCTTCTACAAGAAGGCTCTTCCTTTCATGAGTCCACTTTTTCTCACTATTGCGATATTAAATTAAATTAATTAAATAAATTTAAATTATTAAATTTAAATATTAAAAACTTAAATATCCTACTTACGACATGTCCATTGTTTCACACGCCTAAAAATGCAATGCATCACAAATTTAAGAAATGTTGCGCATCCCAAGTATTGCCAGGCGTTAATGAACACTCGGCATTGCCTTATTTTTAGCAATGCCGTTTATGAACGGTGGGCATTGCAGTGTTGCGTTAATGAAGCCTATCTGAGAGTAATCAATCAAAGTAAAATTTGTATCATGTACAGGATGGTATCTGTAATCCTGTAATAATCTGTGTAGGAATAGTAGATTATTCTTATAATATAAAATTGACAATGTAGTTGTAACTGGCATCTGCCGCGTTTCTCCTTTTGTCTTCTCTTCTTTGGTGTAAGCCATCTTTTTTATTTTCTCTGATCCGGGTACGAGCGCGTCTCGTGCACCAGGATTCTTCGGCGTATTTCTTCGTCGATTACCTCTTTCTATCGCGTCCACAAGGCCAAGCGGCCTTGCCAGACGTAACCCCATGGCATTGTAAGTTATGTGGGAGCAGGTTAACCGTGTTGCCAGACTCAACGCCACATTTGTAATTTACTGTAATAATAATGTACTGCTAGTATTTTTCACACACGTGAAAATATATATATATATATATATATATATAATATTATATATATATAATATATATATATTATATATATGTATATGTATATATATGTATATGTATATGTATATATATATATATATATATATATATATATATATATTATATATATTATTATATATTATATATTTTCACGTGGTTTACAACGCTCTACAAACAATTAAAGTTTTTATATTAATTATTTACTCTTTTAACAGAGTACACTGAAATGGTTAACAATCTACAAGATGCCTTTGATCGAGCTATAAAAAAATATTTTGCTAATCTCTCCGATGATGACGATGATGATCCGAATCTTAGTTATCCGGCAACCGATTCAAAAATGAATGTATTTCGTGAGAAATATTTGAGTAAGAAAACAAAAGAATCGTCAGAGCAGCAACAAAAATCAACGAATTCTTCACACAAATCGTCGTCAACAGAGTCAGCGTCGAAGAAACGTGCAAAAAAGCATGGGGCCACCAGCATAACCAGTGCGGCGCAGAGCGACGAAGAAGCTCTAGCGGAGTGTATACAACGTGTTAATAAACGTAAACGTAAGGAGAAAGATAAACGTCGTAAGAAGAAGTCAAAGAGTAAAGCACGTTTGGACGACGAAAAACAGACAGATGAAGATGTTGATGAGGATGATGCTGACGTACGAGAAGATGTGGAAGAAGAACCCCCGCCGGCGTTGAAAGGTAGTAAAAAGGGCAGAGGCAAAACGTTAAAGGATACAAAAAAAAGTGCTGAAGCTAGCAACCGCAAAACTCGCTGTGATAAGACAACGAGTAAAGTTGCTAAAAATCAAAAGTCCAAAAAATCAAGTGGCAGAAAATCAAACAAAGCAGTCGCGTACGAGTCTGATGAGAGCGATGCTGGTAGTGAGCCAATGGATAAAACTGATTTTGAAAGCGATGTGGATGACGAGATGCTGGACAGAAATTTTGAAATTAAACCAAAACCCAAAAAGGTCAATGCTCGCACGATTGCAGCGCAGAAGAAGCGTGGTGTTGCGGTGGCCGAATCGCGCGTGAAGCAGCCAACACCAATCAAACAACGTACGAAGGGTAGAGCTAAATCGTCGCGTGGCAAAAAATCGAACGTCAACGACGACGAGGACGACGACAACGATGAAGACGATGATGTGAGCAGTGATGATGGTATTGCTAAAGCACAAAGAGATTTTCCACCAACTGCAGCCGCTGTGCTCGCTGCTTCGGCTGCGGAAATTGAAGAGGATGTTGAGGATGATGATTCGAGATCGCGTAGTATGTCGCCCTTTAAAGTTGATCTACACAAAAAGTATTCGAAAAGTGCACTTAACGATGATCTATCGGAGCTATTGACAACAGTGAAGAAGGTGCCTAGCGCATTGAATAGCAAGCTAAGGACGTGTCATAGGTCGAGCGATGATGATGAGTTGCAAATGCATAAAGAGGACGACTTTAAGTCGTTGTCAAGTCGTGCTTCGTCGGCATCGCGTAGATTAAGCATGGAACGTGTCGAAAAGTCGCCGCTGAAGCGTGGCAGAGCAATACAGAAATCGGAGGCTGTGGGTAAGAAAAAAGTAAGACAACAAACGAAGCAGACGAAAGAGAATAAGAGCAAGAAATCGAAAGCGGAATTGAAGGCAGTGCCAGGCACAGGCGAGTTTAAGAATTTGCTGCCATACATGGACAAATACGATGTAATCAAATATCGTCGTAGCCAGCAGGCGAATGCAAACGCCGCTTTGTTTGCAGCAGCTCTTGCTTCAAAGAGTACAAAGTCGAAATGGAAAGCAAAGGAGACACGTACAAAGAAGCGGGAGACGACTGCCAGAGGTGGTGGTTCAGCTAAAGTGGAAGCGAAAGAGTTGAAAGAGAAGCCAATCGAAGGTAAAAACCGTCGTGCGAGTAAAGAGTTAACGAAGCCAGCAAAGAAATCGTCGCTTGCAGTCGAAAAACAATTGCTTACGCCAACAAAAGTTGATGAAAAGCCACAAGCCGCGCCGAAGAAATCTATAACAAAATCGTTGGATTCAAGTTTTGAGCTGGAGACCAGCGACAACACAGCGGCAGAAAAAGAGAGCAAAGCTTGTACTACCGCTGTTGCTGGCATTGGTGGCAACAAAGCAAAAGAGAAGACAACCACTAAGAAACGCGTCGACAAGCAGATGCCGCCACCGGCCAAGCCACTGGATAAACCTGGCGAGAAATTGGGCAGTGCAGCCAGGAAAACAGCCACTAAGCGCGGTAGCGGTCCAAATAGATCGTCGGCAAAGGGTAATAGCAATGGTGGCGCTGCTTCATCATCCGGCACTAATCCAAATCTCGAAGCACTCGATGTTGAAACTGAGCAAACACTCAAGGATATCAACCGTTGGTTGGAACATACGCCACGCTTCTCCGAATTCAGTTCGGCCAGTAACTCACCATCGCGTTATAATCTGTTGGATGATTTCGATGCGGCGATCGCATCGAAATTGGATGGCGCCGATTTTCGGCGACCGGAAGCCATTGCAGCACCAAAAACTGAGTTGGTATCGACTAAGTTGACCGAAGCGCTAAATGATTTAGTAACCGAAGAACCAAAGAAGAACGAAGCCGGCGGCAGCAGCAGCAGCTTGCCCGAACTCTTGCCTGTAGGTGTGTCGGCGAGTAGCAGCAGCAATGTTGGTGGCAACGTTAGCAGTGTCAGTTCCAGTTGTGGTACGCCACCACATTCTATAGCATCGGGCAATTCATTTGGCAGCACATCGGCTACGGCGGCTTCTTCAAATAATTCAGCGGTTAGCGCTGCATCGATAACATCGCTAGCAACGCCGTTGAGTGAACCAGCGTTGCACACTCCGCCGCCAGCGTTAACAGCACCAACACCAACAGCACCGCCAATGGTTTTGGTAAAATCCAAGGAGCCCAGCACGACGCAATTGTTGCTGCATCCACCACCGCCACCGCATATTAAACAGCAAATGGCCAAGGAGGCGAAACGGAAGCTTATCAAAGAGAAGCAAGCCGCAGCGGCGGCAACAGCGCAACAGAAGAATAAGGCTAACGTCATGCGCACCATCGAACGTCTGCAGCCGGGTAAGGCCAAGGGAAATCTTATACAAAATGTCAATAAGCCGGACGAACTCTTTCCACTCGGTGCAGCGACTACAAGTCTATCAACGGTCGCTTCAAAGGCCAAGGAGCTGAAAAACGCGCTCATGAGCGAGGTGAGTGAGAACGCGCCCAAACTGAGTCTTGGAACGGTTATAAAAACGCAAGATTTCACATTGGGCAAGTCACTCGATGAGCTGGTGAATAAGAGGGATGAGAAGAAGTCGCCCATGGATGATAATCCGGATTTGGAATGCAAATCTGATGATGGCTTGAAAGGCGGTTCCCCGGCTGGCGACACTCTAGCAGGTAATGAGTCACCAAAGCTACCTTTTGGTGCGCTGCTTAAACTTGGTAAGCTCCTGGATAAGGGAAGCGAAACGCCAAAAGTGGAATCATCAAAGGAAAAACCGAATTTGAGTGCTTGGTTTAAAGCCTTCGGTGGGCCTAAAGTGGCTAAGAAAGCCGAGGAAGAAGAGAAGCAACAGGATGTACCAGAGACCTTTAGCAGCGCGTATTCGTCTAAATCGAATGAAGAAACCAGTTTAAACACTGTACCACCGCCGGAGCAATCGCCTTCCATTTTGCCGTCGACTGGTGAGAACTTCTCGTTGCCCACAGCACCGCGTCAACGCAAACCCAGCACTGGCAGCACTACATCGGAACGTTCCTCGTTCAGCCAAGATCCTGACTCTCCGCGCATTGCCATAGACGAACGCTATGGTTCCTATTCAGCCGGTGCGTACACTTCGCCAATTGGCGCCTCGCCGATTGGCGCCTCGCCAATTATGGTTTCACCTAAACCTAACGAAGATAACAACAAAGCACCCACATCGCCTTATCCACTGAATGGTGCCATTAAGGTCGGTTTCTATCAGGACACCACGACAAAGTCCAGTCCCGATAAGAGTTGCAGCCCGCGTGAGATAACCTCACCATATCCGCAATATTCGCAACACATTTACTCATCCGCCTCATCGCCTAATGTCTCGACACCGGAGTTGAGTGGTACCTCACCGTATGGTGGTGGTAACAGTTATAATCCCTCTGGTTCGGAGGCGTCAAAGACGCCCGCCTATTCATCCACATCGCCGTTGCCGTTGATGTACGATCAATACAAACAGCCACGCTCGCAGGAATCCGATTACAATTCGTCGATGAGTCCGAGCACACCGAACCCGCATTCACCCTATCAACAGCCACAGAGCTCGCCTTATACAACACCTCAGTCACACCAGTCACCATATCATGCGCAATCGCCCTATCATCAGCAACCGCACTCGCCTTATCATCAGCAGCAACAACAACCACAACAGCAGCAGCAGCAGCAGCAGCAAGCTACACAACCATCGCCACATCATCAGCAGCAGCAGCATCAATCTCAGCCCCAACAACAACAACAACAACAACAGCCATCACAAAGTCCAGCTGCTCATCAACAGGCCCACAGTCCCATGACAAGTGTCGATTCACCTGCCTCATCTGCTGCGACCCAACCTCCAACGCCGATTGCTCAATCGCCATCGGAACAACAACATTCACCATATCAGCAGCCAGTGTTGTCACCATATCAGCCACCAGCGTGTAATACTAATATACAATCACCCTATGCACAGAATGGCTCGGGGCAATTGCTGCCAACGTCAGTGAACAGTATTGACAACAACAATGCAACAATGGCTAGCAATAATGGTAAGCGTTGTCGGTTTTATTAGACAAAGAGATTTTCTAAAAGTTTTGTTCTTCTTATTTTTCAGGGTTGCCAACGAACGGTGGCAATGCTAATGATGTCTATGCTCCAACGGTAGCGCTAGAAAGCTACTCACATTCTCAGCAGCAACAGAAATTGCTGCAACCGGATAGTCTACATGCTTTGTATAATCCACCAACGCTGATTAATCCTGTCAACGCTGACTCCTCGAATAATAAAACAGGTGGTGATTGGAGTCTAAGCCAACTAATGCCTGTGCAGCAGCAACAACATCAGGCGCAGCAGCAGCAACAACAACAACAACAACAGCAGCAGCAGCAGCAACAACAACAACAACAACAACATCAACAACAACAACAGCAGCAGCAACAGCAGCAGCAGCAGCCACCGCATATCTCTTCGAATAGTCAGCAACAGCAACAACAACAACAGGCTCAAAAGCCAAAGTACCCAACTTATGCGCAGTACCAAACTTCAAGTGCTGCTGTCAGTGCTGCTGTTGCAACCAGCAATGACAACAACGAAGATCAACAGCAGCAAATTTCATCACCAAATTATACCAGCAGCGATGTAACCAACTACATGCAACAAATGCAACAACAGCAACACAAGACTAAAGCTGCAACCAATAATGTGGCCAATACATTGAAGCGATCAGGCGATGATCTATTGGGCATGGACTACAGTGGTGCCAATAAGCTACAGAAAATTGATGAGAATTTAGCGCAGCAACAGCAACAGCAGTCGCAACAACAACAACAACAACCAGTACAACCTCAGACATTTTTGAATAAGCAACAACAAATGTTTAATAGCTTTTTGGGTTCGATGGCATTTGGCAAACCTTTGGGCAACATTGCACCCGATAAAGCATTCGAGATGTATAATCGTGCGGCAGCAATGGGCTTTCCGAAAGATTTTGGCAAAGATAACACTTGTCAGTTGCAGCAACAAAATCAGGCGCAAAGCAAACAACAACAACAACAGCAGCAGCAGCAGCAACAACAATCCAGTCAGCAACATATGCAACAAGCGCAAGCACAACAACAACAACAACAACAACAACAACTACAACAACCAAATCAAAGCTATCAACAACAAAAAATGTCAACACAACAACAACAACAACAACAACAGCAACAACAGCAACAAACTGCGCAACCCACGAGCTTGCTTAGCAAGACCCTCATATACGGCAACAATTTGGCATCACAACAACAACAGCAGCAGCAGAATCATCATAATAGCTATGCCAGCAACACGAATCAGCAACAGCAAGCTCAAACGCAAGCAACACAACAGCTGAATCATAGCTATGAGGCACAGCAACAACAACAACAACAACAGCAACAACAACAGCAACAGCAACAACAGCAACAGCTACCACCACAGCAGCAACAGAGCGTCGAAAAAACGACACCAACCGTTGCAACAAACGCCGCCGATAGCAACACCAACAATATGTTGAACAACATGCCCAGTGCACAGCATCATCATCTAACACACAGCCATCATCTGTCGGCGTACAGCAAGCCAGCACCATCACCGCAGACATACAGCAATCCAGCTACATCGTTGATGCATACGTTGACCGAAAGCATGTTGGGCTTCCCATCGGCTGCGAATTACTACGATAAAAACATGCCACCTGCGGCGCATATGTACAGCGCACCACCAGGCGCATCTAGCTATGGCAATCCGATGCAACAGATGCCTGGGAATTATGTTCCCACATCGCTACCCGGTACGAATAATCTGAATGCAAGTAGTCATCAACAAACGCAACAGCAGCAGCCGCAACAACAACAACAACAACAACAACAACAACAACATCAAGCAGTGCCAACACAACAGCAACAGCAATCCTCAGCAGCAGTTGCAGTTCAACAACAACAGCAGCAACAACAACCGCCAGCTGCGCCGGAGCCCAAAGTGCCCGCCAAGCGTGGCAGAAAGAAGAAAGCGTCAACATTAGCCGCAGAAGCAGCAGCGGCGGCAGCAGCAGCAGCCAAACAGCAAGCAGCGCAACAAGCTACACAACAACAGCAAGCAACAACAACACAACAACAGCAACAACGTCAGCAGCAGCAGCAACAACATCAGCAGCAACAGCAACAACATCACCCACAGCAGTACATGTCTCAGATGCCGGGTCTACAACCAGCACATCAAAGCGCCGCACATCATCTGCAAGCGCATGCGCAGGCACTGCAACAAGGCTTCCAACTCTATGCTGGCCTTCGTTCGGGTGGTGTCTCATCGCCACTTACATCTAGTGCAGCACCAACAGTGGTGCCTGGTAGTGTTGTCACATCCGCCGCCGCAGCAGCAGCAGCAGCAGCTGCCGCCGCCTCCTCGACCGCGGCTGTTACTTCGGCTGGCAATCAGTCATCGTCTGCGTCGGACACGGCAGCGATATCACTGAAGACCTCCGCTGGCATGGTGCCCGGCAGTGCATTTAATTTCGCGCCCACACCAGGCACGCTCGGGTTGTACGGCGATCAAAGCGCAGCAACAAGTTACCTCGATCAATTCCGTGATGCTCCCAATCCGTACTACATGCCACCAGCCCCGGCGCACACTGGCTCCGCGGGTGTTAATGCTTCGGCGAATGCTGCGGATAAAACACAAGCTACTCTAAATCCCGCCGCCGCCGCTGCAGCCGCTTCTTACCCTTTCCTTGCGGCTGCGCACCCTTCAACACGTGGCACGCCGTATTCCTTTATGAATCCGGCCGCTGCCTCACAACTCGACGCGAACTCACAACTCTACCAGCAATATTTGCGACGCGATGACTTCCACACGCGTATGATCTTCAACCAAAGCCTGTTGGGCGGTCCAGCTGTGGCCGCAGCGGCTGCAGGCTACGGCCAACCACCGCCACCACCGTCAGCGTATCGAGCACCCACGCTGGGCATGCCGAAGCCCTATGACATCAATAGACAGGCATGGTTTTAGCAGTACGCCAGCGCCGCCAACGTTGACCTCCAGAGTGAGGAAATGAATACGGGGGTGGCGACAATGACAAAGCCAAATGTGACAAATGTAGCTGCAACAAATGTGGTCGATGTACAGCAACAGCAACAATCGCAACAGCAGCTGCAACAGCTGTAACAGTTAACATAAACACATTGATGAGCTTCGCTGTATTCGGTTTCAACGCGTTTCAGGGCGAATGACTTTGATTGTAAGCATAGTAGATGCCAAGATACAAGTTACATTTTGTTGTTAGTTTATTGCTCTCCACTCCCTTTCTCACTCACACGTGTTGAAGTTGTGATATATTTCTTGTTCCACTGTGACTGATTTCATTACTGATTTCTCATTTCACGCCCCGAAGTCATATTCTCGCTGTTAACGTATTTCATTCAAATTGACGTAGTTGTAATATCTTCTGAAATATGTTACCAAGGCGACAACTAATCATATATACGAGTATATTTGTTAATTTTATTTACCGTGCAATTACTATTTTAAATCCTAAATTAGAGCAACTTCAACCCTAAAGTATAGACGCGCGCTTTTTCATATATGAATAAAGCGTACACACTCACACTTACTACTAAATACTGAAAGTAAGAAATTAATTTTGAATATGGTAGATTTTCCAAGCATAGATTTGTATGTGTTACTGGATAAAATAATCAATTAACTGTATTCTACTAACTATAAGTTTTGTTACAATTATCGCTTTGAAACGGATTTGTAAATTTCTTTGATTAATTATTTAAGTGAGTTTCTAATTTATATTTAACGCTATTATATTATACGCCGCTGTATAGGAAAATCTGTTAAATTTATTTTAAACTATAATACAAAGAAGGAATATATATTTAAGCTAATTTGTACAAATAATAAAGCGTGTAATATACCCTCGAGGGCCAATTTATATTTAAATATTGAATTTGGAAAATATCAAATAAAATTTTTAATGGCGTCTGTTTGAAATACTCTGTACTATTTCGAGGCACTTTGGCGTTAAACAGTCCGCAAGCAGTTTGTGTGAGCGGCAGATATTTTTATTAAATTATTTTTTTAAATTTGGGTGTACCGAATATGTATCTAAATATTGTGCTTTGAACTTCAAAGTTAAGAAAAACAACAAAATTTATAGCATAGAAAAAACCAGAACCATTAAATAAAAAAGATGAAAAGTAAAATAAATAAATTAAATAATAAAACGGAATAAAAAATATAAAACAAGAAATGAAATAAAGCAAAAAAAATATAATAAATAAAATAAATATAAAAATAATATAAAACTAAAAGTAAAATTAAAAAATAATAAAAAATTAAATTAAAAAAAAAATTAGAAAATTAAATAAAATAAATAAAATGTAAAAATAACAATTGAATAAACAAATATTTAAAAATGAAAAATAAATTACAAGAATGAATGGAATAAGTAAAAATAAACAAAATAGTAATACAAAATAAAATAAAAGGATAAAAATTAAATGAAAATAAGAACAAATTAATAACAAAATTAAATATACAGAAAATAAAATAAATAATTAAGAAAAATTAAAATTAACCTGAATAATAAATTAAAATAAAAAGTGAAATAAAAATAAATTAAAAGAATGAATAAAATTAATAAAACTAATTTAAAATAATAATAAAAATAGAATAAAATAATGATGAAAAATAAAATAATAAAAAATTAAATAAAAAGCAAATAAATAAATATCAAGAATCAATTTAAAAATTAAAAAATAAATAAAATTGAGATAAATAATGAATTGAATAAAAAGTGAAATATAAAATAAAATGAAACAAATTAAAAGATTAAATGAAATTAATAAAAATAAAAAACCATAATGATAAAAAAATATAGTAAAAAATTAAATGAAAATAATAAATAAATTAAAAAAGATGTAAAAATTAAAATTGGATAAATGATAAATTAAACAAAAAGTGAAATATAAAATAACATGAAAAATAAATTAAAAGAATGAAGGAATGAAATAAACAATAATAAAATAATATATTAAATTACAAGTAAAATATAATATAAAATTAAAAATAAATTAAACGAATCGGCGCATTCAGCAGAAGCCATCACCCATCATTTTCTCTAATTTAATAATCGATAACTGGTTTGTCTCTGCTGAACGCAGTGATGCTAGATTTGTAAAATAACGGCGTTTAACTACTTCGCAAATAGCCTTTTTCATTGCTACGTTAAATAATTTGCCAATAATTAACGTATTCTCCATTCCACTCATATGTTAAATACATATTAAGAACATAAATACATATAAACAAAAATTAAATAAATAAATATCATTACATTTCACTTTCCAAGCAACTAATAACAGCACTCAAATTATTTTCGTTAAATTTGTATCTTTATTACTTTGTTTACAAACAAAAAACATCTGAATGAAATGTGATGCCTTGGTTTACAGAGTATTTTTGTAATGAATTTTTAGTCATTGCCATCACGAAATTTTTATCGAAATTTTGAATTAGGCAATCACAATGAGCGAAAAGCATCAAAAAAGGTCATCAAACACACCTGCTGAACGCGCCCAATGAATGAGAGAAATAAAAAAAATAATAATTACAAATTAGGTAATAAAAATAAAGTTAAGAAATTAAAAATTAAATAAAATCTTTAAAAATTAAAATTCGGTTAAACAATAAATTAAATAACAAATTAAATATATTATAATATAAAATAAAATAATTTATAAATAATTATAATGAAATAATAAACAAATAAATAAAAAGAACAAATGTAAAATAAAAAATTAAATTAAATTAGTAGCCATGGCTCTAGCATCCAGTGCTTCTCAGAATTATTTGTACAATATTATATTTTGTTGTGTAGTGTGAACTATCAAGAAATAATAAAAAAAATATAAAACAAAAAAAAAGGTTACATAATATTTAGGAAATGAAATACAAAGAAATAAAATATAAATAACAAAAACAAAATAAAAAATGAAAAATGAATAAAATAAATCAAAACAAAAATTGAAATTGAAAATAAAAATTAAAAACAAATTGAACCAAAATATATAAATTAATAATAAAATAAAAAAATGAAATATTAAAATATGTATAAAAAAAAAATACAAAAAATTCAACAAAGAGTTAAATAATAAGAAATTTTGATAAAAATAAAATAATAATATCTTAAATATATTTATAATTAAATCTTTTTGTGTGTGTTATTTATTTTCTATTGGCATTCGAAGATGGCAACCAAAAATAAAAGAAGCGAAGCTAAAGAGAAAAATAAAATAATAAGACAAAAACAAAAACAAACACAAAGTAAAATAAAATAATAACTAAAGCGAGCATATACAAAAAAGTGTCTTAGCCGTCGTTAAAAAATTATACCTAAACCCAAAAAAATAAATGCAAATAAATAAAACTCGAAACTCGAAAACTGAGTACTCATATAAGAAATAAGTGTACATTTTAATTTTGTATAATTTGTAAAAGAGATAAAAAATTTGAATATTTTTTATTTAGTTTTTAACCGTGTAAGGGCAAAGAGAACGACAAAGAAATTGTTTTATTTTTAATACTTTTAATAGATACATAAAATGCAAGTACCTAGTGTAAAAATAAGACGATGCAGAAGAAGCGTAACATTTTGCAAAGAATATATTATAAATAAAAATTCAAAAGCAGGAGTATATACATACATATACATATATAAAGATAAAGAGTATATGAAAGCAAGTATTTAATGCATGATTTTAAATACACGCATACTGATACAGAAAGAAAATAAAAATATGGCGATTTATGTTTGATGTATGTGTCGTGCTGCACAATAAATATTAGAGCAACACAAAGAAGAATTATTGCATAATAAAGAATATATTGATGAATATTGTACCAAAAGATACTTGTGTTTTAACAGCTCAACTCATTTCATACTGGATAGTAATCTAGAACTACATAGATACAGGATCAACATAGAGGAACAACAATAGTCGAAACAAAGTCAACGGCTTGCAGCAGATTCCGAATGCACAGATTTTCTAGGGTTTTAATCGGACCGGGGTAAGTTTATTTGTAACAAAAAAAGGTAGCTGCTTATATAAATATCAAGCCTAAAGTTTTATGACTGGTGTTTGGCTGAAAATAATAATTTTTGGTAATAACAGACATTTAAGAGTAGTGCACAGACAGATGCTAGTTTCTGTTGTTATTTAAAAGTTTTAGTAAGCCAAGAATCTTGAAAATTCCCAAGTTTGTTTTTATGGACTTCAAGTAAGATGTGCCTTAATTTCAGCAAAAATACAAAAACTAAAAATACATAATCTGATATAAGAACTTTAATTTGGTATGTTTAGGGGCTATAGGCTAATTTCTCCTTCGATACTTCAGATAAGAAAGTGAAGAAAGTTTTTCTCTCAAGAGCTCCAGTTTGGCGAAGGAGTTCGAATGGTTTTCAATATTACCCAAAACCAACAGCGGCACAATTTTTTTTTTAGGCTGTTACAGATGAAGTGCCGATCGACTATGGGGTAAGACGACTTACAAAAATCCTTATTAGCATTGGAATTACCAAAATTAGAACTCAGTATTTATTGCTTACTAACGTAGCGCGGCCTTTTCTGGTACGAAACTTTTTGTGCTTTGTCTTGCAGTGGTTTTGCAATAACTTAATCCTGAGATAAAACATATTTCCTTTTAAAAATCAAATACATATACAGCACATGACACGCAGTGACTACGTAGTATTTTACTGGTGAAAGAATTTTTAAAATTGTATAAGTACTTTCGAAGATTACCTCTAACATCCAAACAAACACTACATATTTATAGTATAATATTAGTATAGACAAAGTTCATGATGAGATTGGTTTGCTAATGGATTTCTGCATCATTATTACTAGTATCAACGGCACCACAAACGGCTCTGGCCTCTCCACCGCACAAATGGTACCAACAATTCTTTATATTATAAGACTTTTATCTGGTACTCATCTATGTATAAGTACTGGAATGGCTATAGCCTTGTATAACCAGTAGTTTATAGGCCATATTGGCACTTTTAGATGTACAGAAATATTTGTTTGTATCAGTTCCATCGCTAAGATGTGATTTGTTGCGAGAGCTAGTGATTGTGTTGTTGTTTTTAAAAATGATTAGAGGGACACATAACACATAACACATAAGAGTGTTGAGAATCATTGCTCATAAGAAATATAAGTAATATTGGTTTTCTTGAAGCGTTGCATGAATTCTTGTTGGCGTTGTTCAGAGATAATTTCTCTAATATGACATATAATATACTTGAGTTAGATGTGTTTTGTCAGAGATAATTTTCATTGGTTCCGGTACAAAAATCCAATTTGCCGTGAGAACTGGGATCATATTATTATTGACTTCAATACACTACGATACACATTGGTAAGCTTCAAAACTATTATACAATTTTTGTTGCAATTAAAACGCTTAAACAATTTTTTATTGAATTAATTGTAGATTCTCATACTGAGAGGTTATTATTTGCATACAAACAGTTCAAGGCGTCACTCCTCTAACGAACAGGCAACACTACTGTTGTAGAAAAAGCGCATTTCGTCTGGCATTGTTAGACAGTTGGTTATCAGAGGCCAGAAGCGCTTAATTTGAATAAGAAGTAGGAAAGAGGAAATCAGAACTGCCCACAGTCAACGTATAATAGTTGGTTTTAGAATAACACGATTTTTCAGTTAGTCGACAAAGCTTGATTAGTGTTTAATGCAATGCCTTAATAGATACATTTGCTTAGTTCCAGATGCATTACTTTCGCTTGATTTGCATTTCAGTATGTGGCAAACGAAAGACTTCAAACACGAACTTGCTGCGCGACCATGGGAGTTGCTTTATTCGATTTTATACGATTTTATTTTAATTTCTTATTTTATTTGATTTCCTTTTTATAATTCAATTTTTTCATAGATATCTTTGTACATGAATCAGCTAAAGAACGTGCGCGTCATTCTGTAAAATAGTCTGCGAGATATTGTATTATATAACTGACAAAATGATTAATCTAGATTTTTATCATCCGGTTTCTTCGATTGTCTTAAATCCGTCTTCTCCGAAACACACGAGTTAAATAAAGCTTGCTAATTGGTTTATTGAACCAAAAAAAAAAAAACAAAACCAAAAAAATATTGCAAACGAATGAACGAACTCATTCCAGCTTATTTTAAGAATGAACGCTCAGCTCATACTTGAATTATAACGGGCTTCAACTTACTTGGCTGCAAGTGTGGGCGCTCAGTATTAGCACATTTATCGTTTATTTACCAAATTTTTTTAAATATTTTCCAAATTCGTAATCCCGGTAGTTATGCAATAAATTCGCATATGCTTAATATCAATGCTAATGATACTCACGTACGAGTATACACAGAAACATAAAAACAATAATAATGTATCTCAGATGCAAATTAATTGCGACAAGTGTGAAATGCAATCTCAATACCACGCCTTTGGAAAGCATTCAATGCGTGATTTTAATTTTGCTCTTACCGAGGCCGACGCTTTTCATTAGGGTCGTCTGAGTTATATGCCTATATATTTTTTTTTATACTGATTTAAAATGTTAAGTTAAGATAAACTAGTGTCTTTTTATATACTTCAATATGCAGTGCATTGTTTCATAATTTTATCATGAAGTTACTTCGGGCCGCTGCTGCCAACAAATTGACCAAACTTATAAAATAAAATTTTATTCAAAAATTTCTCAAAAAACCGCGAATACTTTTTATAACAAACAATTTATATCCATACGGATTTCAGTGAATGCATTGATTTCAGTGAATTCGGTGATATCAGTGATTTCGGTGATTTCAGCAATTTCAGTGGTACAAATCACTGAAACCACGGATATTGAAAAATCGAATATCGCACACCTCTATTAAACATATACATTTCAAGATCTTGGAATTTCTAGGGCGTAAGCCATTAGGTCGCAAAGAGTCTACAAGGTGTTTCTCTTGATGCACAGAATATCTTAAGTCGTGTCGAGAAGTTTTTTTCCCGTATGTGTTTTATACTTAGAACGCCACTTATACATTGAATACATACATATACATCTTCTTTTAGTTACCAGTTGAGGATCAACGTTTAATTTTTCATTTTGTGGTTTTCAGCACTCTATGAAAGTTCAGCAAATGAACGTCCTTAAACTATTTTCATTGCCATTAACTGCTAATAAAAAAATAAAAAAAATACAAATAAATAAAAAAAATAATACAAAAATAAATTATTATTTTAATTCTTTTTTTACACTTTTTTAATTTTACAATTAATTAGCTTTAGAATAAAAGATGTCAAACATTTGCACACAAAGCGCGAGCTTTCAGTCTCAAGGCTAAAGCGTTTTATTGTCATTGCTTCGGGTGTTTCAAAGACACAACAAGAGCACAGAGTATTCAATCAAGTTGTTCAATTACTGGAATTACACATTAAGAAATTGTCAAACAATTTGTAATAAGCAACGCCTCTATGATACAAGAAAAAATTTAAAAATATAAAATAAATAAATAAAAATAAATAAATTAAATAAATAAATATTTATTTGTCTCAAGTCTAGAAATAGAAATAAATAAACAACATTAAATAAAAAAAAAGCCACTGTTACCCCTCAGCCATTAGCAGCAGTAACCTCTTTGCAGATACTTTCTGGCTTCTCATAGCTGGGTGTGCGTGCTATTGTCTTGCGGCTATAAGCAAAAGGCCGCACCGATTTATGGTCAAATAATGACAATGAAGTTCATTGAACATTGTCTAGCGGCAGGGAGGTAGATGTATCATGAATCAAGCGCAGCAAGTAACCAAGCCGGTGCGAATTTTATATTTAAACCAACAAAATGAACGGCGTACTTTATTTGATTTATTGACGTTGAAGTGCGTATATTTTTTAATTCAATCAAACTTGTTGCTGCACATTGTTTTGCCCCGCTTACAACACAAACAGCTGCCGACTGTCACGCGCAATTCAGCGTGCAAAAAGTCAAACGGAAGTTGTCGCTGGCAGCACAACTCAGCGCTCTGAGCATGCGGCACATATGAGGTTTTGTCAACTGACACTTGAACTTTTTTATGATCTTAAATATATTTTTTTTAGAAAGTAAAATTATTATTAATAATTTTTTTCTCAATAAAACAAATAACTCTTAAACAAAAGACTTAAGCAACGAACTATGACTAAGCAACGTTTCAACGCACATTTTCCTTGACTTATTTTTCCATTATTTGCGTTTTGTTCTAACATAATTAAAGGAAAATTGCATTACAACTTTGTAACTTTTATAATAGCATTACTTATAAATAATTCAATTAACAAGTGAATTACTCGTGCATTAGTGCCGAAGCTTGCGGTCAATTAAAATTAAAACAAGCAAACAAAAAAAAAGAAGGAAAAATTAAAAAATTCACAACTTTAACCTTAACATGAAACGCAATCATTTCTAATAATATCAAACTTTAAATGTTGTAAAAGTATATATTTTTTTAATTTGTATTGTTCATATTAATTTTCATATTACAACAGACAAGGTCTTTGTCTGCTCGTCCAATTGTAACGCTCAGCACGTGAATGCATTTATGCACTCCCACACTTCAAATTATGCAGCAGTTGAGTTGAAGTTCATAATATCAGGGCTGCAAAGCCTTATTGTAACAAAAAAAAAATTAAATAATTAAAAAAAAAAAAAACATTTAATGTTGTCTGAAAAAAATAAAAAATTAAATAAAATACAAATAGGGTAATGCTGATGTTTTGTGGTTAAGAGTATGAAACTGGCGATTTTTTATACAAATAATGGAATTTTTAAGTGGTCAAAGCCTACAAGTACAATAATAATCAGTACAAGCAAAAAAAAAAAAAAATAAAAAAAAAATAATAGTAATAATAATATAAAAATAAAATGTAAAAAAAATGAAAAATTCAAGTTACTTGACTAACTCATATTACTTGGAACTTTTCTTACGTTTCTAGTGCCACTGTTAGTTTAGCAGTTATGTGAGACTAGATCTCCAATATTGCTCTTACAACAGGATAGAGTTGAACTCACTCTCAATGCCATTTCTAAGGCTCTGGCTTTAAGCCCTTTAGCTTTTTACTTTTTCTTGTTGATAAATATGTTTTGGTACCTAGGCTGTTATGGTTATGTATTTCGCGAAAGGCAGCTCTTCTGTTCATATTTAAAAATGCATTTTTGTGTATACAAATAAATACGTCTCACTCACAAAAGTATGCAGAATATTTTATGTTAAACCAAATTTTCAGTCTGTGTCATAGTACTAAAAATGAATATGTTATTGTTGAACTGAAAAAGAACATGAGCACTGTGGAATATAACTTGCATCGGTTCTGAGAAAGCTGTTTGTATGCAATACATATAAAAATTGAAGGAATACTTTACCAGGAAAGGCGGCTAAAGTTGCAATTGAATTGCAGCAAAATTACAATATTCGCTAATCACAAGAACCATTTATAATTTCAAAGACGTAAGGTTTGTTGTTTTAATAATCATTAATTTCATTAATTTAAAAAAAACTAAACAAAGATACATTTCATTTATTGCATATAATATTAGTGCAACTGAAAAGTTGAAATATTTTGTATCAAATTGAGGAATGTCAGATAACCGCATCGCGTCGAATCATTGACTTATCAAGAGAATTAGGCGAGCAACCTGTTTATGTGAAGAATGTCAGTAAGATAAGCCAATCTAAATTGCTGCCATAACTGCTGCCAGCTAAATACGTTCATCGTTCCGCTTTAATTGACTTGACACACTCGTAATTTTGTCAACTAAATTGCTAACTGAGCATTAAATGTAAAATGCTTCCGGCACTGGGCAAACATAAAATCTACAAGAATCGACATTGATTAATCAAACGATCTAAGCCACGCACGCGTCTCGGCAACTTTGGTTTCCTGTAAAACCAGCAAGCATTGTCAGTCAATGTTTTAGCATATGTGTGTGTGTATGTGTGTGCTAAAAATAGACTTTAAAACATTCATAATAATAATCATAAACATTATCATAATCATCATAATCGTAATCGCACACACTTAGTTGACCTTGTTGTGATTGTAATGTGGCCAACTGCATGCATCCGTATCTAAATACTCTCTGTTACACTTCTAGGCTGTTTTCAAATTATTGTCGTTTCGATCGATCGATCGATCTAGCGTTCGACAGGTGTTGTTTGATTTCGGTAAACACACATAAATGTGTTACAGCCCGGTTTGGAGGGTAGTTATTCGTATCATAGTTCAACTGACAGCTGAACTGCGTTCGATTAGCATACGAATGTATTTAGTAGCGCCGCCGAGAGCTAATACGGTTCGCTGCTATTCGTTGCAGCTGTTTTCTCACCATCGTCAACAGTAGCCGACTTTTAATGACAGACATTAAAATTACATATACTCGTAAAATAAACAGTAGTAGTCGTAGCGTGTTCATTTTCCTCTTTTTTGTCATTCACTCACCTTTCTACTTGCTATGAGCAATCAACGAAATAACTGAGTTGCATGCCATTTTAGCTACACCGGCTTACGTGCTTACGTGATGAAATCTTGTGTTTCGAGTTAAGTCGAATAGTTAAGCACACTTCGCAGCGGCTAGAAAGTGTTTTTTCGACCTTCGATTTCTCAATGAATGAAATGAAAATGAGCCTCGCTTAATGCTGTAATTAGTCTGCTTAATCACTTTGATCGTTTGGTCACGCAAATTTTCGCGCTACAACTTTTTCGCAGTATGATTATTTTGTCTATTTATTATTTTCTATTCTATTCATTTTATTTTATTCTACTTTTTTTGATTATGCAAAAAATCAAAATTTCATTACTGCCTTAAACAATAATTATCATAGTTCTCTGCTCATCTGACTGTATCGATTGATTAGTCAGACAACTCAGCGCCTTAATTGCCTGGGGTCTGACTAAGTTTTCGATCTCTGAGTGTTTTCAAACTTTACGACAAAATTAATTAGTTTGAATTTTGTTATAAAAGTAGTTAGCTTAGGTTGTGTCAGATATATTGATATACTCAATAATTGATGAGCTTTCCTCCCTATCTATCGACTAAGTGGTATAAGCTACTAAAATCGGTAATGTCAGGTATCACAGGTATCAAGTATCACTTCTAATATCTGGCTGTGTAATTCGAGGTTTGTATCTACTACAACAGTCCAAAGCGCAAAAAGTTATCGGTTAACCCAGGATAGCCAATATTCATATCAGCAAGGTGTAGTGTATTACGAACTCTTAAAACTCAATGAAACTCTTACTGTCAGTTGAACCAATTAAATAACATATTGTTGCTAAAAAGTTCAGCGATAGCGAGCAACAGACGAGCAAGAATTGTAGAGTTTACAGTGTTGGAGCTCGAATGGTAAGTACTGCCGAACACAACGTACTCAGCACCTTCTGCTTACCACTTGTTTGGATCCGTGCAGCATGGCTTGGTTAATACACGGTGTTAAAATGCTGACGAAGTATGAAAGTGGTTCGATAATTGGATCGCTGTCAAACCAGCAGAGTACGTTCGACGCCTTATTGCCATGTAACCAAAAAGGTGGGATAAAGGTTGTAGAACATGCTGGAAAATACTTTGAATAATACATAGTGTACCAATTTTTCGCAATAAATGCCTTTTTACAGTGATAAAAAATAGATTCCGAGAATGATAAGTTTCCGAGAATCTACATTTCCAAAATTACTATCAGTTCACTTCACGGTAAACTAATTCGTTTCAGTTCATGCCCAGTTTTTTAGCTTATGGAGTTTAGTTTTTGGTATATCATTTTCTATTACCGCCTGTATGATTGACCACAGATTATTTGGTTTTTTCCAATGTCTGCTTAGCTCTTGATTCAGTTTCCAGTTCACACAAAAGGCAACTGATGACAGAAACTTACTCATTGATTTCACAAAAAAAAAAAAGTGGAAAAATCAACAAAAACAGCAGACGTCAATACTATATGTTAATTGTTTTATAGGAAATTTTTTCTCTTTCGAGACTACAAAAAAAAAAAAAGAAGAAAAAAGAAACCACAAAAATTATTTAATTGCATAATTAAGGAGAACAGAATTTTAATCAGAGCCATTAATCAGTTGATCAAATTTTAACAGACAAGCAAAATAAAATCACATTAAAATTTGTTTAGAACAAAAATTCCATTTGATTTGAGATCACTCCTGAAATTGTATACACAAAAAGTCTCGTAAAAAAGTCATTGGGAAAAATAATAAATAGTTTATGATAAACATCTGTCGCGCAGCAACGCCACAAAGTGCGTCAGAACCAGATCCGATTTCATGTTAAAACAAATCAATAACCAACTGAATGTTGAAGATTCTAAAGAAAATTAGTTGCAACGCATGTTGAATGAAAGCAAAAATTCCCCATATAAGTGGGGAATTCCGAGATCGCAGGTATCTGCTTCTTTGAAGCTGTGGCGAAGGCCTGACGCAGATTAGCCATGACTCAGTTTGAACCACAAACACTGCAGCAACCTACAGAGAGCAAGAGAAGCACAAGTGTGGCAAACATGTTGACGCACTTCGCTGCAGTCGGGGAACTCCATGATAACTTTTTTATTGGTTTCTTTCATAGTTTCTACACATAAAGCTGTAAAGAGTGACAAGAAGTGACAGCTGAACGATGTTCACACATACTTGACAAATTATCAATAGACATTCGATGCGTGTAGGCTTTTAAGTGTTTAATATAATCATAAAAGTACTGAACTTCTCCTACTGAGGGAAGAACAAATAAACAAACAAACGTAAAGATGGCCAGGGGCTCAAAAGTGAGAGGTTCTAAAAGAGCGCTATGACACCACATTTGTACATTTTATTGAAAATAATGTATGTTAGCGTATTTAGAGAGCATTTCAGCAGGAATAGTGAGCAGAAATGGTCTGTGTAGAGTCCATATAAATCAAAATAAACCATAATAGCTATGAACGAAAACTAAATCGGAGTAGTCTCATTTCGTAGCCTGACTGGCCAGGATTCTTTTCTGGTCTGAATCGTGCCAAGTAGTAAATAGTTTTTAGGAAGTGGTCTGATGCTTATTCAATGTCCAACTTTTTCTTTCGAAAAGGATCTGTTTTAGAATAAAAAAAATAAAAAAATTATATACAACAAAAACGTGTGCCGCTGTTTGAAAATGTGGTTTAAAATAGATTCTGCAGAGTAGCAAAGCCTAGAAAATTTTTATGGATGAACAAAATCAACATAATGAGCAATAATTTCAGCATTTTAGTTCAGAAAAAGTAGATCCCTTGAGAAAGCAGCTTACCAAGTTATTGCAAATTTATAATATAATTTTTCCCATTCTAAATTTCTTTTACTGATTGTTAAGAGATTAGGATGGCTAATTTAAAATCATTTCGAAATTAAACTAGACAACGTTCTATGTACTGAAACCATAACTTAGCGCTTGGTTCGAAAAAGAGAAGCATAGTAAGTGTTTGAGAGATTTCCAGGCATGCACCCAATATCTCTTCTATTCTACAATTGTTAACCTATGTCAACTAGTCATTTCTACTATTCTACTACACGCAACAGTTTATCGAAAATTTGTCTACCCTTTTTAATTAGTCAGATGAGGGTGTGATTTACATTATACAAGAACTGCCGCTTCCATTTTTGCTACCTTTATTGGAACTATGTATTTCAATGCAAATCCCGTTTTCTTTTTGAGCGATTTTCACCTGCCAACGACAGCCGGAACGCATCAAAATTTTGAAGCCCACTTCAAATCGCTTTTATTGGTTTGGCTTGGGCTCTGTGGTTTTTGTACCATGACGCATCATACTCGCAATGATAAAGTGGGTGTGTCGTACACACATACATGCATAACTTGAGTATTGATTTCGTTTGTATGCTAATCAGGCATGGGTGAAGTACAATGCGTGGGACACACACACACTCACACAGCCAACACAGACGGAACTCGTACACAGGCACTCGAACCAGTCAGAGTGGACGAAAACAAGCTGCCAAAGCGGCTGTCAGAACCATTAATATTTTGTTTGACCAACCAGCTCTGAAATCAGTTGGGGGCTACGCGTATTTAAATGCAAAAGTTTTCACGTGTCGAGGAAATGAATTTTTTTAAACAATTTTTTATGTACTCCTTTTTATTATTATATTTTTTTGTGCCTCAAAAAATGATCGCTTCGTTTATTTAACCTTTGTTTAAACAAAAAAAAAAAATTGTCAACACATTCGATTTAAACTTTCTTTGTTTGACAGAAGGCGATATCATTTTTTATAACTTACTATTTCTTTGTTTTAATTTCTTTTTTTAATTTTTAAACTCATTTTTTAATTTTATTTATTTTTTTGATTTTTTTAAATTTTCTTAAAACGATTATTGCACTTTACCACTGCCTGAGCTGGTCGTTTGGCGTTTACGGCCAAAAGGGTTCATTAAATTTTGGAGGCTCGTACATTTCTGTTTTTTGTGACTCTGTTTAAAGTCGTTTAAATTGTTACTAAATTTTTAAAAGCTCGAGCCCACCTCAGTTTCTTAGTCAGTTGTTGTTTGGTTTATTTTGGGGTTGAACACGCCTTAAATTTTTTGCTGCAGTTTTATATATTAAGTACCAGACGTTTGATAATCTTGTAGACCGCAGAATAAGTGCATGAATAAGACTGGAAACGTTGCCTTTCTTAATAATTTGATAGGTAATTTATAGCTTGTATAGTACGAGCTGTTTTTTTTAAATGGAAGGAAATTTACTTTATGCATTTTGGTATGAGATTTGCAATTAATGCCTTTAATTATGCTTTCTCCTGCTCTATTTATTACAATATAAAGGGAGTGTGTGAAGGAGAGGGATGTATTTTAATAAGACAAGAAACACTACCCGTTGAGACTAGAAACAATGACCTGACTACTGTGCTTCCATGGCCTCCTAAGGAAGCGTGATGGAGAGTATTTGTGCAAATCTAGTGAAAACTCTTCCAAGCGAATCCATCTCATAAGCGGAAACTGTTCTTAAGCGGAAACTCTGCTACTGAATTCAAAATTGTTTATCACTTTTTAAAATAAATTAGTATCCTCCTTCAACTCATACGTAAACATAGCTTTTCGTTAAATTATAAAAGAATAGCCTTCCTGGGCGCAAAGAAAGTCATAAAACATTCAATAAAATGTATGTCAACAATTAACTCAATTGTCATTGGGGACTCCCCGCATCAAATTTTCTTTTTATCTACATATATGATATATATATATTATACAGTATATGAGCTTTTATTTAATACTATTATACTAGTGGTCTCTATAGTCAGAGAAACATGGATTTTTCAGATTGAAATCATATATGGGCAATGTTTGGCTTAACCCTGAGCATTACAAAGGCCAAAGTAATAGGCAATAGGCAAATAGGTACTATTGGATCAGAACTTTTCAGATATGTATTCTTTTATTTGTCAGGCATATTAAAAGATAGGCATCTCAAAGCAGTAACAGTATTAGTAACACTTAGATGTCAAATACAATGCTATGATTCACATTTAAGCAGTTCAAAATAACAGGCCCACAACTACTAGAAAACCCCCGAAAATTGTCTTGTTTTGACAAACAGTCTAGACTGAGTTGTGAAAGTTGAATGGCAAATTTTAGTCGGAATTTTGCTTACGCTTTCTGAACGTGAGGCAAAACCCACAGATACATAATTAAAATGTATTAAAGCAAACAATCATTTTGCTGCATATATTAAAAGTTTATAAACATTGAAAAACTGTGCTAACATTTTTGTCGGTCTTGAATTAATTGTAGAGCAATACGTCACGTTTTGTGATTTTTTTCCTTAGTCAAGTTCATTCATTCTTATAATTTTCTTATTCAGCGCCAAAACAAGTTCTGTGACAATTTAGATACGCAACTAAATAAAAAATATTAAACAAAAAAATTAAAATAAATAAAAATGTGAAGATGATTTGCTACAAATGTTAACACGTGATGAGTTTGCTTCATAGGCTGTTCGTTGTACTCGACTGTATTTTTATGAAAAGGTCACGACCAAAGGTAAAATTTACATTGTGAAACATTCTTAAATGTTTAAGAAAAGTAACAAGATAAAACGTTAATGTTTGAAAATTATTGCAAATTATGGTCCCGATAATTTTACAACCGCGTGCTGCCTTGGGTGGGTCGTGTAATTAGCACTCATAATGATTGCAATGAGAACAGTTGGATTTTTTCCCAGTTTTAATGTTCCTTTTTGTTAAATTATTAGCAGCAATTATAGAAATTATCGTTAATGGAAATAATTCTAAATGGTTTTTCGAATATTTTGTTCGGCATCTTTTGAGTGAAATAATTAAAATTTTAATTGAATTATTTTGTAAATAATTTCTATTGTTGTTGGAATATACTCGTATTGAATCACCACTGGTGAAAGAACGTAATGTAAATCACACTTTAGCACAACTTATTCTATCGCTTTATTACCTCATAAATCTAGAAGAATCGTAAAGTTAATATATAATAAATTTACAAACAACAACAAATACAAAAAAAAAAACAAACGAAACAAATATATTTTCTAAGGTATATTTAAAGTAAGCCTCCTCAGACTCTGGAAGATACACAACAAAATATTTTTTCACGAATTAGACAATTGTTGAATAACTACTGGAGTGACTAGTTGAGCAACTATAGCCTAAGTAACAGATTATAGTACTATTTTAATGTATCCGAAAATGGCGCATGACCAAAAACCTGCCCCTTAGGAATTGTACGTGTGGCTTTTAGATCGATGGAAGAGCCTCTCTGCGACTATATAACGCAGTATATGCCGGAGGCAGAGAATTGATGATGATTTTTTCTCTTTTTATTGGAATATTTTATAATGTTTTTTTATAATTCAACAGAACGCAAACATTAGTAGAAATTGTACTACTTCATGATTGAGGGAAGCAATGCATATACGAACATGTTAATGTGATGGATTCATGGTCTATTGCAAAAAACACATAACCTGACCTGAGACTTGTAGAATATTATTAGGTGAACAAAGAAGTTTAGAGAGTTTTTTTCAGTGACTTTGAAGCTTTATTTCGAGAAATTGGTACAATGCTTTTTATTCATAATACTGTCCATCGTTAGCTACGACTTTTTCCCATCTTTCAGCTAGCATACGCATTCCGCGTTGGAAAAATGCCACATCTTTTGAAGCTATCCAAAACTCGACCCATTTTTTTGGTTTCTTCGAAAGAAGTGAAGTGCTGCTCGGCCAGGCCATTAGTCATCGACCGGAATTAAGTGTTAGTTGGAAGGAGCAATGTCTGGTGAATACGTTGGGTGGGGTAGGACATGTTCCTCAGTGATGGTTTCGTTAGGCTGGATCAGGTCATAGTAGACCACTCCGAGCTGTTCCCGCCAGATGCACTGCATTACCTTCTTGCCATGAATATTCGGTTTGGGCGCTGAAGTTGATGCATGACCGGGCTTACCCCATGGTTTTTTGCGCTTTGTGTTGCTCTAGTGGATCGACTTTTCGTGCTCCGTCACAATTCGATGCAAAAAATCCTTTTGATTATGCCTTTGAAGCAATTGTTTGCACGCGAAAAAACGACGTTCGACGTCTCTTGGTTTGAGTTCATACGGAACCCAATTGCCTAGCTTTTGCACTATTTTATTTATATCAATTTTTTTTTTTAAATTTTTAAAAAAATTTTTTAGAAAGCACAAATACTACAGCCTCTTCTCGAATGATTGAATTACAGTATTCGTTTCTAAGAAAACAAAAACTTTTTTTCCAAATTTTTTATTTATTCTTTTCATTTAAAAAATGGACTACGTGACTATTCGCCTCACACTTTTTATGTTAATTACGCAGTGAAGAAAAAAAAATTCTTTCATTTGTAAATTTAATTATAAAATGCTACTTTTAAATTGTGTTGAGCAGTTCAACCTGAGTGATGATTGATTATTACGCAATGAGCAAACACTAATTCCGTCTTATGTAATACAGAACACAAATTGCATGTTGTCCAATGACTAAACAAAAGTAACCTTCAAAAATTCGGCTAGTTATAAGCTAAGCCAAAGACATACAAACACACCGAAAAGCCAGAGGAGTAGCAGTGACAAAAGACATGATCAGATAACAGATACGACTGTGGAGATGCCGAACAAACAAGTTTGACCAAGTTCTAAGTCGTTGCTGTAATCTAGTGGTTCAGTTCGGCACGTAGATATTTGTCAGTTAATTTGGTTGTTGGTAATTCAACTCAGCTGTCAGTCAGCCAGTTAGACAGTGACTGCCGGTCATCAACGGTTCACGGCCAAGGACAAGGAAATCCCGGGCCTAGCACAGTGAACGTACTATCTATGAACTTGTAGTACGAAGTAGCAGTACTGAGGCGAGTTCGAGTTAGCGTTCGCTACAAGCATGAATCATGATTGGCTGGCCTTGACTGTTGTGTTTAATAACTTTAGAATAGTGCAATTAAATGTTAAAAAAAAAAAATAAATAAACATGGTTAATTATGCAGCTGACAAGCCGCAAAACAATTGCTCTATGTGTTCTAGGAAGAACTTTATTCGTTGTTGATCTAAAATATCAACGATATTTTTCTATCTTTGCATGTTGTAGCATATCTCTGCGGTTAGGTCGTGTTGATATTGACTGCACTGCACTGCAATGAAATTTATATTTTAAAACATTTGAACGAATAAAGAGAAACATTTTTAAAGTACGTTTAAAATGAATGCGTTTTTTAAATCAGCGCTTCCGGTTCTTAACCTTTTTCCAATGAAAAAAAAAAAATAAAAATTTAAAAAAAACATTCAAAAAATGAACGTCCAGCGAGAACTTTGTATCGGAAATAACTTGCAAAAGTGAAGGTTTGTTTAATTTGTTACAGATTACTGACTTTTTCATTGTCTTCTCGAATTTTATTGAATTTACTTTTAGGTTTATTTTAGCACGAATTTTTTTTAAATTTGGTGTTTGCTTTTATTGACTTGTGCCCACTTTGGCACATTGAAAAAGGTGTAATAAGGGATATCACAACCTTTAGAATAATAATGTTTCTGTCTAACTATTATCTATCAATTTATATGGGCAATTATCTACTTACACAGCTCGCAATATGTGCAGCTGCCTACCTATAGACGCATTTATATGTCCATATATCTGTCCTGTTCCTAAGTATTTATGAGTCTACTTATCTATGTATGTACCTACTAAAAGTATTCACATGCCTGGCATTTCTGATTGTAAGTCAGTAATCTTTAATACTTTTTTTTAAATTATTATTTTATATTATACACAATTATAATTAGGTTGAGTAAAAAGAAATCCATTATTTGTACCCTATTTTCAAAATTTATTTAATAAGGATCGCATTGTCCGATTTAGAAAAATCATGTCCTGTTTTGTTGCCATTCTTTACGAATTATAACATACTAAAAAAGACCAACTAAAAGATAATGGATTTCTCTTTACTCAACCAAATATTTCATCCTACATTGTGCTCTTTTCTGTTGTATCCTTCAGAATTTCTCGAAGGATCTTTTCGAATAAATTTTGGCTAATATTCTCATACTAAGGGGTAGAGGCCTCAACTACTATTTTTTACCAGACTATGTCTGATGCTTATCGGATGGCTCATTTTGTAATTCGATTTCCAACTCGTGAGGTGTATTTTGGATTTAGGACGTTTACCCTGGCGATTATCTATATATGAACTCTATGCTTATGAACTCCGACACCGTTTGACTGAGCACCATGAAAATTGGTACTCATATGGAAGATTGTTTGTATTTGAAGTTAGATACAATAGTCTACCGGGAAATTCTAACCAATTTTTTTGTATGAAATTCAATCGAAAGTGCGGTCAAAATCAAATCGATAAAATAAATTTAATGTGTTTCGAATAACGTACAGGGCCGGAGCCGTTAAAAGCACTATATATGTGCTGCTTATGATATTTCGTTGTTGAATCTTAAGGTTTGTTTTGTACAGTCACACTTCCTTCTTAATCGAAGTGATCTCTGCTGCGTACTTTATACAAGATCCGAGTTGCTTTTAGCATTATTTGTAATGGATCGAATCTTCTTTTCCATACTAGCTGTATGGAAAAGAAGCGCCATCCCAACTGCCCGTCTATATAATTTCGTAACTATATGCGCAAAAATAAATGGGGAAATCCGTACGTTTTATGTGTTGCACTCGGTTTCCTCGACATTTGTCTAACTCTACATATATTTATTTCGATTCTTGACATTCAGAGACCCCCCACAAATATAATGAGGACTTGTCAAAGCAAAACATTCCAACGTTTCGAATCATAATGTTTTATTGATCTGTTCGTTTGTTGCAAGGATAACGAGATTTTTCAAAGCGCAAAGCGCCGTTCATATTTATCTCGAACACAATTTTTATGTAGATCAATGGCGATGTACTTCATTTGGGCATTACACATTTTGCTGCATACTTTCAGTTCAGTTTTTCAGCTTCCACTCAACTGAAAACGCAATCGATGTAACGTTGAAATTAGATTCACAAACGAAGTTTGCCTCGTTGCAGAATCAGATAAAAAAAATGAGAATTAAATTTTTCAAAGTCGAAAAAATTCACTTGAGAAAATTCACTAAACTGAGAAATCCCCTGATTGTTTAAAGTAAATATATAAAATATATATATAAAAAATGTATAAATATATATATATATATATATATAAATATACATAAATAAAAAAAACACATTTTATATGCCAGATGTCGCTCTAATTTTGAGATATATTTGAGGTGACTAACTTAAGCCTCTCATTAATTAGCTTTTAGCAATTAGTATTCATAAATAGCTATAGTTTAAAGGCAATCGAATGTCATGATAATTCCCATCACCACAAAATGTGTTAAGTGGAAAATAATAAATGAGCGTCAATCTTGGCAACTTGGATTATGGGGTTGCTCATATTCATGGGTTAAGCGACACAATTTTAATTATTATAGGTAATTAACGTAACTTAATTAGTAACATTCTAAATTAGAAAGTCCGAACTCATTTATCTAAAGAACGCTTTACTTAGCTCTATGATGTGGGCAGCACTCAGGCCTACCTTGCTGAATAGGCTTCCTGAAATTCGATATTTCAAATATTTATGCAAAATTAAAGCATTTTAATTAGTAGATAGAACGACTTAATCAGTAGAGCGTTTTTTCAATTTAAATTCAATGACTCAATCGAGTTACTTTCACTAATATAATAATAATAATAATTAGTGCGTGTTCACTTAGTTCCCTAATAGACAACTTTATGTTGCTGGAAGTTGAGTATTGTATATCCGTCAATATATCCGCCTGAATAAGTCAATTTGAATTTAGCTCAAAGTCAAAAGTAAATGGTGTAAAAACAGGTCTAGAATTATTGAATAATTGCTAATAAGTTAAGCGGTCTTTAAGTTAAAAAATGGTGGAAAAAATACTACGAAAAAAATTTTAGAAAAAATAGTGGAAAAATAATAAAAAAATATAAAAAAAGTGGAAAAAAGTTATGAAAAAATTAAGTCACACAAATTTCACAGATTCGTAGCCTATTATCCACTTAAATCAGTTATATCTAGCTAATCTCATATCTTTAGAAAAATTCCAAGCCAACGAATTTCTCCTCAATAATTCTTTAATTTTGCAAATTTTACAATGACGCGCGCAGGCGCCCGCCCAGAATGAAACACTCAAAGCTAAGAAAAGCCCAAAAATAAACCAGAGAGTGTGACAAAAAAACCATCAACGATGCAATAAACAAAACAAACATTACAGAATGAGTTGAGCATAAAAATCCACAGATGTAAACGGAGAATCCACTCATGCCCCAAGCCCCGCACTGACACTTGCAAAACCGACACTCAGTGAGAGGAAACCCCGGTTAATTGCCAACGTTGTGGGTATTTGCGTTGCTTAGAGCGTGTGTGCGCGCGCGCTTGCGATTGACATCAAACGAAACGAGAGCGATATATCGATGCGATACTAAATGAGTTACATCGTCGAGCCCCACTTCACGCCACCGGACAATTGCTGAAGCACCTGTTCAGCTTGATTAGGGGGGTCTCCACGGCGTCTACGTCATAACGCAGTTTTGCATGTTCGTCATGCCAAAAAACCAGTTGCTGCCGTTGGCGTTCGACTCAACTCGAATCGTCACGGTTCGGTTTGATTCGGTTCGGCACGAACGCTTGTGTGCGATGCTCAGCATCGTTAAGAGTATTTAAGCGTGCGAAACTGGACATGAAGCATGCATTGATTCGCTATCATTCACCGTATAGACTTGCCTCTTGGGGATTCAAGTAGTTGCCGCTGTTCGTTGTAATTTTTAGCCGAGTTACAAAAATATTTGAGGATAAAACGTTCCAACTAAAATCGAAAAGTTTTTTGTTCAAATTTTGAGCACCAGAAAAGTGAAAGAGTTTCGAAAACAAAACAAAAAGGATCAAATAATTTTTGTCCTGTTGTTGTTGATCAAAAATAACGTGAAATTCTCAAGCTAAGCTAGACACGGGCAGTGTTCAACTTAACAAACAACGAGCGCAAGGATAAGCAAAATAAGCAGTGAAAGTGCATATTCGAGTGCTTATTTTGACAACGTTTAATACGCAAACCTAAAAACAAATTTTGAAAAGTATTAAGTGTTTTTTTCGTAACACTTCATAAATTTTTAAATTCATTTTAAAACTTCTATAAAGCAATAAATTTAAATTACAAAAATGATGGCTGTCGCTGCTGCACAAAAGAACCGCGAAATGTTCGCTATCAAGAAATCTTACAGTATTGAGGTGAGTTTTGAAAATTGAAAAAAAAATTAAGGTTCAAAAAATATTCAACCAATGATGGAGTATGCAAAAAATTCTTATAATTTTTGGACATTGAAAATTCTTAAGCAGAAAAATTTTCTAAAAAACAAAAAAAAAATTACAAAAACTTCACAAAATTTTGATTGGCAAACATTTTTGGGTTCATAAAATTGTAAAATTTTTAGTGGAAAAAATTTAAAAAAAAAAAGGAAAAATTGGCATTTGCATATACCACTATTGACCTATGTAAAGCTTTTACTTCTATGTTTTGGTCTACGTGACTCAAGTCTAAACCACATAAACATAATATTTTTCTTAATCAAATTAAAAAACCTGTAAAATTAATTATTAAAAAAATAAATAAATAAATCAAAATCATCATACAACAAAAATACAATTCTCAGAAGTAGCTTCAATACTTTTGACCTAAAAACTTCTGAAATTAAAATAAACACCACTCACAGTTATTAAAAAATTCACACCTTAGAACAAAAGTGGCAAAACTTCACGCATTGCAAAAGCAGCTTTGCCATAACAGAAGCCGCCGCAACAAAAAAAAATAAAAATAAAATAAAATATCATAACCAAGACGAGCACAGTTCAGCGCTAACATGATGTAGCATAAAAAAAAGAAATAAAATTATTATTTAACAAATAAATGCGAGTGAAAGCGTGTCCCAGCCTGCAAGTCAGCCTGTCAATCAGCTACTCTTCAGCTGCAGACAAGCGACAACAGACAACAGCTTCACTCATTGTTGACTCTACTCCGGTTGATTGGGTATCTTTTTCGAAACAAACATAGCATACGCTGCGCCCTTGCGTACGCTGATTTATGAAATTGTCATTAAAAAAATTAATGATTTAATAAACCGCACATCTTTCATCAGTCAATTCAGACAAAACTGCAAGAAATGAAACACATTTTTTTTTTCCAATTTCGTTCAAAAAATTTCTTGCAGTTAATAGTGCATTTCCAATAAGAAATTCTTTTTTTTCTCAGTGTTTCCAGCAACACAATTTTCTTGCCTTTTAATGTCATGCAAATTTCATAAATTTTATGCCTTTCTTCACACCTACGGTACATGCGTACGAGTATCTCGTAAACTTTTCCCCAGTTATTAAGTTATTTGTTTATGTTTATTAACAATTAACGATGTCACAAGTTGACATTTACGATGGCAATATGTCTTCATTGTTCGTTGCCGGCCTCGATTCACTGTTTCGAGTTTCGAATAAGTTTTGTTGTGAACCGGCAACAAGTTCAGCAGCTGAGTGCTTTCGCTTTATAGCGACACCCATTTTTTGTTTGTTTGTGTTCGATACAACCGGAGTGTGTCAGCATCAGTTACATCAGCATAAATTTTTATATAATAACATAAGTTTTGGCATTTGAAAAATTTCTACAATTTTTGGCTTTGGAACGACTAAAGCAGATCAAATACAAACAAAAGCGAAGGTGAAGGTCAAGTTGAGCTGCTTTCAAAAGAAGTCGTTCTGAGTTGAGAAAACTTTCGGACAGAGCAATTTCCGTAGCATATCCTGAGTATCATAAACAGACTTTTTACTCTTTTCCTCATACTGAAATTCTTGATTTCCCTTTTTTTTTTTGCTTTACAGAATGGTTACCCATCGCGTCGTCGCTCTTTGGTCGATGATGCACGCTTCGAGACTTTGGTGGTAAAGCAGACCAAACAAACGGTGTTGGAAGAGGCACGCAACAAGGCAAATGGTGAGTTGGGTGGGAAATTTTTAAAACACAAAAAATTTAGAAAAATATTAAAGGAATAAAAAGAAACATATTAAAAAAAAAAAATCAAAACAAATTAAATATAAAAAAAATTTAATAGAAAAGCAGATTGCGGAAAAATAAATATTTAGGAGTGTGTTATTTTTCAAGTTTCCTTAACTTTTTTTAATTTGTGTTAATTTTTTTTTTTTAAATATTTTTTAATTTTAATTTAAATTTAAATTTTTTAATTAAAGACTTTAGCTTTTAATTTATTTCTTCTTATTTTTTTAATTAAAATTTATTTTTAATTTGCCTACTCAAGATGACAGCTTGGAAGCATGCGTTCTGCAAGCTAAAGGCGAGCATATTCCCGCCGAACAACAAATTGAGCTGCAGAATGAGCAGCCTAACTTGGAAAACTTCGATATGAACAATGAGGAATACACTGAAGGTGCTTAGCTCAGTTTCGAATTCGATACATTTTTATTTTATATTTCTTTGTTTCTACTTGATTTATTATTTCTTTTGTTTTATTTTTGCTTATTATTTTAGTTGAAGAAGCTTATGTTGAACAAGAAGAGAGTCCAATTGAAGCAACTGAGCCAAGTGGCAACGATGAAAGCCCGAATAACGCAAATGGTAAGCAACTAACTCAAGTCAAGTGTATGAAGTCTATAATTCCGCGTGGGTGTTAAGTAGTGCTTAACTTTGAAGAGCTTTCAAAAGCGTGCGACATTGATTTAAGTGCTTAATATGATAAAGTGGCGCACTCAAATGTCAACGAAGCGGTGCAATGCGTTGGCCTTAAGGAAGAAAGCAAGGCAGCAAGCAGCCTTTTAGGCGCGCGCACACACACTTAGCTACCAAAGCTATAGAGTGAGCGCACACGTACGCAATAATCATGGAAAATGGCACATTTCCTTTTTGAGTAGTCTGTCATATTTTTCTGCCATTTGTGTGTAATAAGTAGAAGTTGTGGAAGGTAGAGTGGAAGCAGGGAAGAGGGAGAAATGAAAAGGCGAGAAGAAGGAAGCACCGTTTGAGGCAAGTCCAATTTATACGCTCGACTTGCGCGACACAATATAAAAAAATTCTAGCTAATGCGTTTGCATGGCAACACTGAAGCAATCACGATTTTGATATTACGACGCTGCAGCACTCTGAAAGCCGCTTAAACGTTTCATTGAATTATTTTGCGACTTTACGCACTTTCCTCACCACCACTTTCCTCTCTTCTCTTTACTTATCTGTACAGATGCCGGTTTGACTGAAGATGAGATTGTCTTGGCGAATGCTTCTTCCGAATCACCTGAAGCCGAGAACGCCATGCAAAGCGTTGCTTTGGTGGTGCGTCTCAAGGAGGGCATTACATCGCTCGGTCGCATACTTAAGGCCATCGAAACTTTCCATGGTGCCGTGCAACACGTTGAATCGCGTCACTCACGTCAACAGGGTATCGATCATGATGTGCTCATCAAGCTGGACATGACACGTGGCAATCTATTGCAACTCATACGCTCACTGCGTCAAACCGGTGCATTCGCTAGCATTAATCTGCTGGCCGAGAACAATATCAGCGTTAAGGCACCGTGGTTCCCGAAGCATGCCTCCGAATTGGATAACTGCAATCATCTGATGACTAAATACGAACCCGATTTGGATATGAATCATCCAGGCTTTGCCGATAAGGTTTACCGTGAGCGGCGTAAGGAAATCGCTGAGATCGCATTCGCTTACAAGTACGGCGATCCCATTCCACACATCAACTACACCGAAGTGGAGGTAAAGACCTGGCGTTCGGTCTTTCGCATGGTCTGTGACTTGGCGCCAAAGCATGCTTGCTCCGAGTATCGCGTCGCTTTCAAGAAATTGCAAGAGGAGAAGATCTTCGTTGAGGATCGCCTGCCACAGTTGCAGGAGATGTCCGATTTCTTGCGCAAGAATACTGGATTCACACTGCGCCCGGCTGCGGGTCTGCTAACCGCACGCGATTTTCTTGCCTCGTTGGCGTTCCGTATCTTCCAGAGCACACAGTACGTGCGTCACATCAACTCGCCGTATCATACACCCGAACCGTAAGTATAATTTTTATATTTTAAAAACGCTGCTCAGTCAATGAGTCAGTCCACTGGAGAGTGAGTCAATCAGTTGGAGTTTGAAGTATGAAAAGCTTTTACCACGACGTAATTTCATTTCGCTTCGCTGCTCATTTTCCGCACTTTTCCGTCGGTGTGCCTTTGTGCCTCAAACTTTGCATGCGGAAACACGTAATTGCCAGGCAGTACGAGTATGGCTGCATGCCGCAAAGTTACAACCCTCTGCTCGGTGTAACTTTTTATTCTTGCTTCATTCTTGTTTCATAAAGTGCCGACAATGCCCGTAATACTGGCAACTAATTAGTTTAGCTTTTTCACTCGCTCTTTAACAATGCTAACGGGCTGCCAGTTTCCGGCTCTTTCACTTGATGACTGCGTCCAGCTACTATTAGAGCATAATTAAATTTTTCCTAACAATTTCCCTTTTTTTTTGTTTTGCTCTGCTATTTTCAGTGACTGCATTCATGAGCTGCTCGGACACATGCCACTCCTGGCCGACCCAAGCTTTGCTCAGTTCTCACAGGAGATTGGTCTCGCCTCGTTGGGTGCCTCCGATGAAGAAATCGAAAAACTTTCAACTGTAAGTATCTCAATGTAACGAACTACGTATACACACGTACATACATTGGCCTCGTCCGAAGCCTTTGCCTTTGTTGACCTTGTACAGCTGCCAATATTGTGCGCGAAATTCAATTAGGCACTAATTGTCAAAGCATTCTCAATTGGCCATTAAAGCGATCGCACCAATGCCAGCTTCCGTTGCTCGGCCAAAGTCAGTTTTGGCGGCTCGAATTAATTTTTGGCGCGCTTTGATGGTACTTGATTCTAAGCCAAGTCAAATCGAGTGAAGCCAAGCCAAGGCAAGGTTGTAACGAAATAAGACAAGACAAGCCAAACCAACCAAACAACCAACTAACCAACCGAGTATATCTGAGCAAGTGGCTCAAGTCTCAGTCTGTTTGTACTAAGTCAAGTTCGTGCATTCGTTGCTTTGCTTTGCTCTGCTTTGCTTTGGCTTGCATGCTTAGCTGCAATAAGTTGCAGTGCGCATTCGAAACACCCGACACGACACCACCCGTCAACAAAACAAACTTGACTCAAATGTGCAGTGAATTGTCGCTTTTTCAGGGCCAAGTCGCACCAATGCAACGTTTGGCATTTGACTTGGATCACTTCGCACTGCACTCCGTTGGCAAATGTCAAAGTCATGTGTGTGGCGTATCGCATTAATGTATCTCATTACTAATACAGCGTTGTCATTTTTTCTTCACTATTCTTGTTGCTGCTTAGGTTTACTGGTTCACCGTTGAGTTTGGTCTCTGCAAGGAGCACGGTCAGATCAAGGCATACGGTGCTGGTCTGCTGTCCGCTTATGGTGAGCTACTTCATGCCATAAGCGACAAATGTGAGCATCGTGCTTTTGAGCCCGCTAGCACGGCTGTCCAACCATACCAGGATCAGGAGTACCAGCCCATCTACTATGTTGCCGAGAGTTTCGAGGATGCCAAAGACAAGTTCCGTCGCTGGGTGTCGACCATGTCGCGTCCATTCGAGGTGCGCTTCAATCCGCACACTGAACGCGTTGAGATACTCGACTCTGTGGATAAACTTGAGACACTCGTACAGCAAATGAATACGGAGATCTTACATTTGACAAACGCCATTTCTAAGTTGAAGCACCCATTCTAAGTGAAGTGAACGAGCGAGGGCAGGTGCAACGGTCTCATTTAATTAATTTTGCGCTTTATCCTTTACACATTAAATTGACATACCACACACACACCCACACCCACGCACATTTGAAAGTATCTGCGAATTCGTTCTTCACAAATTTTTTGACACATTATTTTTTTCATTTAACTTTGTATTTATTTTCGTTCGTCTGCACATAAAAAAGCACATCTATGCATTTGTTAATTAACACGTATTTGGACCAAAAATCTTCTAGACTTGTAAGTCACAAACTCACAGACACACGCTCCCACACTACCATTTGTAACCACATTATGCCTCGTGCATTATAAATTTCTATGATTTTTATTCTGTATTAATTAGTATCTTTTTTTGTATATGCGATATTTTGTATCTTATACATTTTACTATTCCATTTTGTATTTCTTTAATTTAAAACGCAAAGAAAACCTAATGCAATGAAGAGAGAATTTCGATAGATTTTTAAATGTAACTATTACTATTATTAATGATTATTTGACTAAGATTATAACTTAGTTGGTATGTAGAATTTAATTTCTTATTATTTCTTATGTAAGTTTGTGTATAAAAACGTGTATATCTTTATTTAAATGCAATTAAACAAAAATTAAAAAAAACAAATTATTTTTTATTTTTCTTAAATTATTTCATTTTGAAAAAAGTGGACCAAATAATAATAATAATAAAAATAATAATAATAATAATAATAATAATAATAATAATAATAATAATAATAATAATAATAAAAAACAAATAATAATAAAAAAGAAAGAAAAAAAATCATTAGCGAATTATTGGAAAATTTGGCAAAGTCTGATTGTTTAGGGAATTTTTAAATGAATGAAACATTAACGAATATATATAGCAAAGGAAGAAATATTATGTATTTAAAAAAATGATATATAAAAACAAATAAATAAAATACTATAAAAAATTAAAATGAAAGACAAATTATTATTGAAATCTTGTGTTTTATTCATGAAATAATTACCATATTAAAAATAATTATAACCAAAAAAGAGAACCAAAAAATATCTATTACCAAATAATAAAAACTAAAATAAAATACGAACAAACAAATAAATATTGATATAAATAAATAAAAAAAAAATTTTATTATAAAAAAAATAAAAAGCGGGGACCGAAAGTGACAGTTATGGGACCGATTTTTAACTAAAAGAATTATATTTTAATATTAATTTTTAATTTGTAATTTTATAATCAAGAATAATTATTATTTTTCATTTTTATTTTTACTAATTAGAAATAATAATAATTTTTGGTTTTCCTATTAAGTAATAATAATTATTATTTTGGATTTTGATTTTTGTTTTTATTAATCAAGAATAATAATAACTTTTGATTATAAAATTACAAATTTTAAAATTTCAAATATAAGAGTGAAGGTCCCTGCTAAAAAGAAATTATAACAATAACAAAACAATAACAATAACAATAACAAAAAAAAAAAAAACAATATATATATATAAATAAATAAATAATAATTAGAAAAGTAACAAAAATTAAAGAAAAAAATGCTATTAAACAAACATTACTCTTGTTCTTGTTCGAAAATTATTAAACAAATAAAAAACTAATAATTGTTGGAACAGAGGAAAAAATTAAAAAAAATAGTTTCTGAAAAAAAATAGAAAACTTATTTAATATCATCAAATATTAACACCAAAAATATGAAATTTAAAAATGAAATAAAACTCTTTTAAAAACCACAAAATATATAAACCCTAATATGGTTATATTGTAGACGAAGTTTAGCCAATAGAGATTTTCGTGTTAATAATAAATAAAATATTGAGGGTGTTTAATACTAAAATAAAACATAATTAAAAGTTAAAAAATATATATAGAACAATATTTAAAAATATATACATAAATATAAACTAAGTAACAATTAAAGTAAAGCGAATTTCAGTGTTGTTAATGTTCAATTGTTGTTCATCCCCTACTATATTCTTGAGCCACCGGAGCACAGCAAAACAGCTAAAATTAATACAAATAAAATAATAGAATTATTACTAATTAAAAAGTAGATGTCTATAAAAAACTTGAGTTAAAAAGAGAAGGGCTATAAAAACCAGTTATTTCTATAGATGCGATTCAACGACATTTGTAAAATAATGTTTGTTGTCATGTCGTTTAAAGTATGTTTAACCAACTGTTCAAGAATATTTATGTGCAAAATATATAATAACAAAAGAAAAATAAAGTAAATAAAAGAAAATAATAATAAAAAAATGCTTATAAATATATATCTACACATGCAAAAATATATGTAATTTATTTGTGTTTAAGTACAACAACAAAAAAAAGTGTTTTACTTCATTGATTTCAGCTTTATACACACTATTGTGGTAAACTTGTGAATCTCTGTAAATAACTATTGTTCAGCCAGAAAGTCATTACCCCCTAAATAAAGATGACATATACAATTTTGGCACTTAATTGCACTGAGCATCATGAACAAAATCGAGGGGCAGTATAAATTTTAGCTGCGCAGTGTAAGTAAGTAAGACTATAAGTGTTGATGATGATTAGAGTAACAAGAATGTGCTGCGCAGTGTAAGTAAGTAAGACTATAAGTGTTGATGATGATTAGAGTAACAAGAATGCGCTGAACAGAAGTTAGGTTCCACTACAACGCCTACCTTTGAACAATTTAATCCAACTTCTTCTCTGTAAACTAAGCGCATGGTTATTGTCACTATTCGCAATTGCCACTGTTAAAAATCGATTTCATTTGATTGGTTTTAGTGTTTTCATAACTACCTCAATTTACACTAAACCGAATCGAGATGATTTGTGAGTGTGCTAATTCAAAGAAAGTAAGAAATTTCAACAAAAGCCGCTTTACGCCACCAAAGTATTATACTTAGTATAGAGCAGCACACAAAGTTAGACCTTTTATTCGATTTGGGCTTGGCCAGAGTGACTACTTTCGAATAATTAGACATATTATATTTGGCTGTGTAGTAAGCCCATGATTATTCATACGTTTTGCCACTATTCGTAGCTGAGACCATAAAAACCGTATTTCAGCTCTTTAATAACTTGGCCAACTCACATTGAGCTGAATTGAACTCGCATACTGTATGAGTACAAAGTGTTAACATTAGCACTGGGTTCCTTCACAAGGGGCAGCCCGTAGACTTAATAAGTTAGTTCTACCGGTTATACTAAGTGCTTCGCTTAAGTGAGTCTATTTCTTAGAATAGACTCATTGTAAAATCTGCTAAAACTAATTTGTTCATGATTTTTTTAAAAATTCTTTTCTTTGTTTTTTGTTTTGTTTTATTTTATTTTTATATTAATTTTGTGCTAATTGCTGTTCAAATTGTGCAAACAGTTTGTCGCGTAGTAGTTTCAATTTGGCTGTGTTAGATTTACAAGCGCACGCTATAGAAGTATCGTTCTATCTGTCTGCCTGCCGTAAGCGCTTCTTTTCGTTGACCTTGATAATCGAACTGCTCAAGCATTTTTACGTCCTACCTTTGAAGCGAATACATTTTCCCACCTGGTTAAGAACAGAACAGTAAACAAAAAAAAAAAAAAATCAGCAATTAAAATTATCGTATACACCTGTGTGCCGATCTGAAACCCATGCGGGGTGTAATTAGATAGTATGCGATGTGTGAGCGTAATTCGCAACCGTTAATTAAAATCGAGCTAGGTGAGTGATATAATAAGTCAGCGTTAACTACTCGTATTACAAATACTATAAACAAATGTGATAATCGCACGATTTGAGACAAGCTACGATTGTCAGCTCGATTTAATTACGCTCGAGCACAGCTGATCGCATGTGATTAAGGCAGCCGGCAGATGGGAAACAACATCGTCTTGGGGCGGCGGCTTATTTGAATAAAATAATTTATTTGAAAAATTTGAAATATTTATCAAAATGCTTTATTGGGAGATACGCTAGTTGTTTGTCGTCGACGAAATGAAATCTACTTTGCGAAATCAATCGTAATTCGAGCCTTTGCATGACACTTGTTATTTTTATTATTTTCTTTGGTTTAGATATATTTTATTTTTTATGGATTTGAATTACATTTTCTTGGTTTGGTAGAAGGCGTTGAAGTGCTCGCATTTGGGTCAGGTTTAAAATGTTGAATGGTCTCAGCTTTTAATTGCTTTGAATTACTTTGCTTGCATTTATTTTATTTTATTTCATTTATATTTATATTTAATTCTTTTTTCTGCTCGTACTTCATATATGCACTTGATTTAGTTATGAACTCAAGCGTAGTGCCGCATTAGCATTCAAATGTATTTGGTATGGACTACGTGTCTTGAGGCAAATGTGACCAAATAGCAGAAGCCTTGGACAACAAACCAATCAAACAAGAATTTGGCTTAGTTTGATTACCGTTTAGTCAAAGCTACTTTTATTTTTTTATTTTATTTTATCTTTTTTAGTTGTAAACGCATATCAAGGTTCGTTTTGGGTCCAAAGCGAGTTTTCTTCAGTTAATTCTTAGATATTCTCTACTCTTTGCAAACGGAAGTTAAAGCAATAAAGATTTGTGAGCGGAACTGATGATCGAAAGTTTGTTTAATTGCTTGTAATGGTGTAATAATTACTTGTTTTAGTATAAGCACTTTATCTATCTTGTATCTGATTAATTATCTATTGTATCCATTTTTCTATATATGCAGTGTCGATTAGTAAGTCCAAAGTACAAGTAGAAGTCTTAGAAGATACATAGAAATAAGTAAAAGTTTTAGCATAAATGCTATTATTATTCCTGTACTTTCGAATAGCACCCACATAAAGCAGTAGGCCAAATTAATTTTTTTATATAAAAAATTTGTTTACAAATTGTGGGCACAATAAGATTCCGGCGTTTCTAATAAAAAAGAATGTGAGAGAATGTTACATTATATACATGTAAAAATAATATTTTTTGAATATTCCTTCAATAATGATTCCTATTTCTCGTCCTCATACACTTTACGCCTCCACTACGTTGTCTTCAATGTTAACCTTTGAGACCATTCAAGACTGCTCTCAGCCTTACCATATTATTCTACAAGCCTTCGATGTGTCTCAACTGCAGTTTTTTTCAAAGGAAGAAATATAAAGGAACAAATATAAAGATCTCCCAAAGACGCTTATTCGGGTCAAAACTTGAAATTTTCGCACGTTAAAAATCATGTAATGCCGATACAAAACGCTAATAATTTAAGCTTATGGTGGCGTCAGTAGTCCAATCTTACAACTTACTGTTGGGATTTTTTTGTTAAAAGTATCCAACTATCTATGTTTATATCAGTCTATCTATCTAACAATCTAACAATCTAGCAATCTATCTATCATTCTATGAATCTATCTATCAATCTATTTATCTATCAATGTATCTATCAATGTATACTATACTATACTATACGCTAGTATCAATAATCAACTATGTGAAAGCGTATCTATCAAGGCTAATTATAACGTTTTTATTTCGAAGTTTGTTGTTGTTTTGAATGTATTTTAGCTTCGCCTAAGGCAAAAGGTTAATTAAGCTGTTAGCTTTAGTCATCGATATCGCGATTATTGAAATCAAGTTTATTGAACTCTTGTTTAAATTGGTATGCTTTGCATACACACAAGCACAATAATAATTAGGACAATAGTTATATGCTCGTAAGAAAAGATTGTAACAATTGCCGGAAGTATCTATAAACTGTATAAAATGTTTGAAATGATTTGACTTGACTGCCTGAACAAAAGCCAAACCATTTTTTCGCATTTAATTGTTTAAGGCGCAGTTTGTTTGAGTAGAATTGATATCCAAACAAATTCTAGTTATTTAAATGTTTTTTTTTTTATTTACTTCATTTTATTTCATTATTATTTTTGTTGTTGTTGGAATTTTTACTTGTATTCTTTTTGGCTAATTAAAATCGAAAAATTACTCAAGGTTTGCAACATTGGCCGTCGTCGTTCGTATTTGACCAAAATTCGTATGGCTTAAAAAAAGAACTAGAATTTTTTTAATTGCACTCGTTAAATGTCTACTACACTGCTTACGTCGCTACTGCATATATCAAGGTCAATGACTTACGACAGGTTCTCGTTATCCATTTGGCTGGCTTGAATTTTTTTATAAAAATTTTTTTATTTTCAAAAATTTTGTTTCGATTTTATTGAAATTTTTGGCTATTTGAGTTCATGAAGTTTTAGATATTATCAAATTATTGTAGTTATCGAGAAATACGCCCAATTTAACCGGATTCGGTTTACTTGATTTTTCGTGTGAACAATTCCGTTCCACTTTTACATTTTCTTAATGTTGCAGCAAATGACGAACCGGCGGTGAGTTGATTGTGTTGATGAAAGGTGCGCGCACCTGTCGAGCGTCTAATTTAAATACACGTACGTAAATGCTCCATTTTCAACAGTAGAATGGTGTTCTTTGTGAGACGCCATAATTGGACAATAATACCTGCAAACTGGTTACTCCACGTGGATGAAATAATCGTCTGATTGATTAATTCATTAAAATCAAGAACGGTTCATATACTCGTATTGTAGCTGGTAATGGGTGGCTGTGTGTTTGAGCGCACAGATGTCTACTTGTAATCAACTGCAAGTATGGTAAAATATTGGCATGTGGCGGAAAAATTGCAATTTTGCATTTACATCAATTGATAAAATAAGAAAAGAACTTGAAAGTGGTCGTACAGAATAACAAATGACCTGTAATATATAGGGCAGCTAGTGGACTTGAATAAACCTATAAAATCTGTCTGAAAAGAGACGCAAATTTGCTCTAAGTTGAACTGGAGTATATAGTCCTATAATAATAATTTGGCTTATTGATGTCAAACATCTTTGGATTGAGTAGGGTAAAATTTTGCATAGCGTAACGCTCCCATACAATCAAACATCATTCTCGGCTCGCGCACGAAGCATACGAATTGGTTTGGGTCGCTGCCCACATACAGTTAAATCATTTGCTTGGCTAAATCGGTATCGTCTTTATTTGCTACTATCGTCAGACGATATCCAGCGGGTTTTATGATGTTTAAGAATCAAATGTACTTTAACATATTTGATCACTCATCCGTGATGCGTAATGCTTGATCTAGGGGGTGTCTATTGTTGTGCTTGACTATTTCTTCTGTGATTGTTGGCATCTTCAAGTCACGATGGATAAGAGGCTTGTTTTGAGTTTCACACATACCACTGTTCACCTCCGCTTGTCTAAATGTCTGAATGTATCAACCAACCAACCAATTGCCAGATGAGCTTTGAAGTTAGAAGAATTAGCACAGCGTTTGGGGTCTATGCCATCGCAGATCTACAAATTGATATGTCGTCGTTTGTGTTCCTTTACATGCCACAGGAAATCTTTTCGAGTGTCATATGTGATAATTATTTTTAATTAACGATATGCTTGGAAACCGCTTAGGATAAAGGAGACACCACTTAGCATGTCTAATCGTCTATCATATGAGTAATTAGAACATCATTAATGAAGTATCTCTCTATAGTTTAGAATGAGGCATATTTTCAATAGCAAGTGATATTATATGTCAAATGGACTTGGACTTTCGGTATGTGCATATATTAACCACTGTGCCCAAATAGGTCACAATTAGTCACTACATTGTATGTGCCATTACAGAATACGGATATATTTAGCTATAGCTCATACTATTTGCCATCTGTTGGTTTGTAGGGCACTTGACGATATTCTATGACTATTACTAGATGTGTAACAACCATTAATTGCTTATCTAATTATTAAATGCGCCAATTACAGCAAAACCCCGTGGCCAGCTACAGTACACTTGGCCCAAATGCAGCTGAGGCAGCTTAGAAACTTGTAACCACACCTGTTCACATGAGGTTTAAGGGAACATTACGGCTTTTCGCTAATACTGGGTAGAATGGCATACCTGGCTATTTATCATGATGTATGATGCACCATTAGCATTTCAAATTAATTAAACTAATATTTGAATCAAACTACTTCGAATGAAGCTGTCTGTTTTAGATGACTGAGTGCTAGTGTGCAAGCAGGAGCCGGTTTGAAAATGTTTGCTTGCCCAGCAAAACAATTATTAAAAAATAAAATAAATAAAAATAAATAAAAAAGTAAACTAGACTTAGAAAAAATTCTAATTTTTGTTCTTAGTCGAGTAGCACTGTTGTATATTATATTTAATGCATGAAACTGGCTTATGAGTAAACGGATAATCACTACCGCTGGGAGATGAAAGCACGCGTCTAGGGCAATTGCGCAATCTATTCTAATTGATGTTAGAGTTGCTTTATTAAAACTAATTAAAATTAATAAAATAATTTTATTTATTATAATTAAATAAATAAAAACTTAAAATAAAATAAAAGTTCATAAAAAGCTACATGGCTTTGCTCACTCTTTGTATGACTTAGAAATTTATCTTCTACAAAAGTTGTAAAGAAAATAAGTGAAAGAAAATAAAATAATAAAAAGTAACCCATTCAAAATGCTACTCTTTAGTGCTTTAACAATTGGTCAATATTACCATTTTAGTTGAACAAATACAAACACATTAAAAAGTAAAAAAGGAGCCTAACAAGTGAATTTGAAAGCTGAAATTGTTGATGCAATGAACTTTTTTGCACGCGCTGTGACAGTTCCAGATGCGAGTGAATATTTGGTTAAAGATCGCCACCAATATTGACAAATCTTACGTCTAATGTGGAGCGTCATAGATGTAGTGAAGTGCTAATGAGTCGCGGGGCATTCATTAATACAGCGAACTATAGCTCATTCCGAAACCACTGCGTTTTTGAAAGTGTTGCCAGCTGTCGTTGGTGCTTTAACAGAAGCTTTCAAGCTCTTTGCACGCAAGTTGTTTGTACAAGAACCATTTGTGCAAAAGCTAAATTAAAGTTTCAATATTTTATTTTTAATTTAAACCTAAATGCATAATAAAAAAACAACTTCAACTTTACACAAGAATTGTATCTTTTAATTTGTTTATTCGATTGCCTCTATTCGTGTCAGTCTTTGGGCAAATTACTATCGCTCTTCCCTCGGCTATAGGGTCTTGCACCGCCTAGCATACGTTCCAGCAAACTTTGCTTCGATTTACGCTTTGAGGCCAGCACTTCTTTGCATAGATCATTGAATGCATCCGCCACCTGATCGACGTGATCCGCTGCAGAGACTTCACTGAATTTGCACTCAAAGTCTTTGGCTAGTATCTCACCCTCGTCACGACTCACTTGACGCAAGTGCACCATGTCCACTTTATTGGCAACAAGCTGAAGTGGTGTATCCGTTTGCAGATCCGATTTGGCACGGCGTATGTAATTAAAGGATGTACGATCTGTTATCGAGTAGACTAAGAGTAGGCCATCAGCCCATTGTACAAGATCAGCGGCATTGGGAAAGTCATCATCAGCCTGGTAAAGTGTGTTAGATTAGATTTATTAATTAAGGTGTGTACAAATGGGCAGAGTTGAAACAGTTGACAGTGACTTAATGGAAATGAATATTGCGTGTTGACACAATTCTGCTACCTTACCTACCTTAGGGCATGTATCGAGTATCTCAAAAAGCACCGGTTCACCATCAACCATTGCCTCATGTTTATAACGATTTTCTGTGTGTGAGTGAGTGTTTGAATTAATTAATAAATTCAGGAAAAGGGGGAAAAATACATATATAAAATAAAAAAAGTTATGTCACTTTTGATTTTTATACGCACCTGTCTGATGATCATATTCCCCGATGTAGCGTTTTGTCAGAAAGCGTACAATTAAAGCTGCAAGTGAAAATTGCTGGTATACATGAGTTAACCTATACAACAGAGTTAATTAAAAAGCACATAAAATGTTGCTAAAATCTACACGCACACCCATGGAAATATAAGTGCTGCACCGTGCGCCCACAAATTCGGGTCAAGCGAGCATGAAAATGGTTGAAAATCGTGCTATTTTACTTATACAAACACAAACAAAAAAATTGTGGACAAAGGTTGAAATAACAAATAAAAAAAAAAAACAAAAACAAACAAACAATTCTAACGTAGCGCAGCAAAGCCGGGGCCTACCACGGCAGGTGGTTCAGGTTATAAAACTCGCCAGGACAAAACTGCACCCTCAAGTTGCGTGACGAGCGCAAACAACATGGAAATGTAAACGGAAAAGGCTTACAAAGACTTCGTCACGCAGTATGTGTTAGTATGTGTTAGTGTTGTATGCCTAGAGTTGGTCGTTGATAGTGTGTGTGCTGCATACACTATGGTATATGGGTTAATAATGCCGGTAGTTGGTCATAAATCGTGAGTGCGCTGAACTCTGCAAATCAGAGATTTGCGGCGTCTAAGTTAGACAGAATTTGAAAAAAAAAGAAATAATATGAAAAAATTTTAAAAAATGTTTTCTTCATTTTTGTAAATGCTTTTTGTGCATTTCAAAAGAAAAAAAAAAATGTTTTAAAGTAAATTTTAGACTTTTTAAATTCATGGCGCCGGTTTTTGAGGTCGCGCGTGGTTGCCTTAATTATTTTCTTCGCTTTTGGCTTTCGCAATACGCTCTCACACGTCTGCTGTTGAGCAAAAAAACGCATTCCGTCATCCACAGACGTACGAATAGCAACCTCAGTATTCAGAATTTGTTCTGTGGGCGGTTTAATTGCCTTTACATCAAACTGGTGGCAGCCGAATTGAATTCGTTGGCGCATTAGTTTAGATGCCATTAAATCGCCACAAACTCTGTGTGTGTGTGGCGAAGACAGGCCTGTTTTAATGCATGCCTGTGGTTGGTTTTGCTTGTTGGGATCTTCTTGTTTTTGCTCTTGTTATTATTATTATTGTTATTATTATTATTTTTTTTTGCCTCACATTTTGCGTTTTTGTTTGTGCGTCGCATGTTTCCCCTCACTGCTTGTGACTTATTTGACGACGTATGATGTGGAAAAACACATGTGGCGGACATTTATCGCGCAGGTGATGCTTATGACGGTGTCGTCAATGCACTTCATATATATTTTCTCATAAATCGTGTTTTCAGTATTTATTATTATTTCCTTTCATTTATTGCTCTGGGAAACTTTTCTTTATGACTTTTATAAATGACAAAATGTCAGTGGTGCTTTGTCAAATGTGTTGCATGCAAGAAACAAATTAATGCGCAACTGAGGCATACGATTTGAGGCGACAAGTTGGGGAATATATCGTTATTGGGCCAGTTAGACCAGTTTAAGATTATTATTGAATGAGTAATTAGTAGAATAATACTAAAATAAAATAACAGCTATCTATTTTTAAAAATTGTACCGTTTCAAGCTAGCTATTGCCGACACCGACACGATGACGAGCCGTGTTGCCAGGACCTGGGACAGGAAACTATAGAAGACGCACGACATATTTTATTTGATTGTCCGAGTTTCACACTAAAGCGATGGGTGCTAAGCGAAAGGCTGGGCGAGAGTCTGAACGCATACAACACAGTGGAGAACATGATAGAATGCCCTGATAAGTGGGAGGCTGTCAGCTTATTTCCAAAGACAGTATTGATCACTCTACTTCAATTGGAAAGGGCTCGTAGGTCTGTGTCCCTTCATAGTATAGGCCACTAAGGTAACACTCTACTCCTATGAAGTAATGCTTAGCGGTAGTTCCATGGGGGTGCATTCCAGCTACAATGGAATGTAAGAATCGCACACTTCTGCAGGGTCTTATGTAAGCTTCCCCCTTGATCACAAAAAAAAAAAACAAAAAAATATTCATCCAACGTCTATATCTGACACCAAATGCCTATCATCTTTTTTTGGCATTACAAAATTTTCTGGGTGAAAAAAAAGGCATTCAGTGGAGCACGGCAAAAATCGACATTTTTAGCAGCAAGGACCAGAGCTTTTTCGAGAGGGGAATTTTAAAGCTATTTGGGAATAGAATGGCAACAAGTCGTTGAAAAACATATTGGCTCTAAATTGGACTACGCAATCGTTATTTATAATAATTTATAATTTATAATAAAATTTGAAAATAGGGTAAAATAATATATATATTTTTAATCAATATCTAAGGGAATGAAATTAAGATGGACTACATTAGTACATTAAAAAAAGCCTCTGAATATGCCTCTGAATAAAATTGTGCTGTTCGGTGGGGTCTGTCTTACACTCTTTATAAATACCTGTACTTGTCATGTACACATTGTTAAAAGGTTGAAGGGTAATTCGTATAATTTGAGAATTGGATTATGATAACCATGTCTTTCTTAGAAATCATAGGTCAATTTACTGTTAAGTCTTATAGAGTGGTCAACAATGGTCGTCTGTAAGATAAGTGGTCATAGGAGGACTCTTATGCGGGTATTGCAACATCTCGTATTATAGGTTAGATTTCAGCTTTAAATCTTCAAATTTGTTTAAAAAGAGACAAACCGAATTAAAATATTCAACATGAACGTGAAATCTGATTTATATGTTCTATAGCTGTAAACTCGCTCGCAGAGATTAATAAATTAATTGGACTCAGATTGAAAAATAATCCCCACGCCATATATCGTCATCGTAACAGAGATGATAAAGCGCAGTATATGATAATGGATTAAAAATGGATACTTAAAAAATTAAAATAAAAAAACAAAATTAAAAATAAAAACTCCCCAAACTGCCTACGTTGCTTACAGCTGGAGTAGAAATATCAATCAGGGGTCCTAGAAACCAAATTTAATCGATTTCGTTATAGGTCAGTATAGAGGTCATGATCTCCACGATAAGCACATATATACAATACAGTATTGAAATATCGTAGAAATACGGCATGTGATGCTTTTTTAATGCAAGCTAATTTTTATTCAAAAAAGTTCTTTATACTAGCATACATTTTAGCAACCCATGAGATCCTTACGCTAACAATTTTTTCAGATAATTATTTCAAAGTTTTTGCTTTTTCTGGGTTTATAAAAAGGGGCGTTTTGCCGCGCTATAACATACACTGTGAAGGGTCTTAATTACAACTACGAAAAAGTCGTAATTTCCATGAATTCAGGGGCCTTGTGTTATAATATTTGGCGTATTTTTGTAAGACTTATGTAATGAATTTACGAGTGCTTTGAGATTCTTTAAGACTATCTAGATATTTAAAAATCGTTCCCTCAAATGTTTGAAGCCGCATGACGTGAGTACGGCTCAAATTATTTGGCTAATTCAAATAATTTAAATTAATTAATTAGTTGATAAATTAATTAATTTGATCATTTAAAATTAATTACAAATTGGCTAGCTCTAATAAAAATGATTGTTGAAAACTAGCTATTGCAAAGTATCCTAAAACTTGTTGTAATTCTTCTGAATCAAAAACATTACGAAGCTATCGCTGCTTCAATCGTGTATAATAAATCTGCATTCTCTAATTGCCATAATTCTACATCAACTAAAATTTGGCTCATAAATATTACAATAAAACAGTTTATTAATGACCCAAGATTAGGTTGCCACATTTACACATCTTCATCTACACAGTGAAGTGGTGCACCACAATTTGTGTTGTCAAAGTGGCGCATGGAGTTCACTGGAATAGACACGAATGCCAATAAATTAATGAAGCGTTGATCTGGGCATACGTAATGATGTTGTTCCCATTTCAACGAATGATTGCGCTTGCCAGACTCATCAAAATGGCGAGTCAGCATTTGAGGCATGTAAGCCACATAAAAACACACATTGCCGTATGCTCGTGAGTTTGGGATAAAGAAATGCGATAAAGACACAGAGATATCGAGTGGGAAAGAGAGTTGCCGATTTTATAGACCACTTTGTAAACAAAACAAACACACACTAATTTTAGAACAGCGAAAATCCCACTCTGCCACACTTGGGGCTTGCACAATGCTCTACCAAAAATACGACCGACCGATCAACAGACCGACCGATCGATTGATTCCTACCGCTTTTGCCGACACTGCGACGTCCGACAACTGCGATCTTCAGCTCGGTCAACGTTGACTTCTTACGTCGAATGCCGCGCGTTGTCATTACCGTGACTTTTGCACTGAATTCGCTTTGGGCGAGTTTAATTAAATAATTTAATAAATTCAGTTAAAAATGTGACGCAGCTGCTTCTTTATCAGTTCTAATTTCTGCACAAAAAAAAAAACACACTTTTGGATTACTTAAAACACTTTTTGTCTGCTCTTTGTCGTTTGTATCTTTGTATCTGCAGCGAGTTATTCTTTTATCTACGGCGCTTTTTTGCTCGATTATTTACTGTCAAATTTTTTTTTTATATTCTTCGAATTAGTTGGCATACTTCAATTTTCAATGTCACAACAAGTGCAAGAATGCGTTTAAAATTACAAATACATTTTGATATTTTGTCTTTCACTTGTGGTGCAAGAGGCTATGCCAAAACATATTAAATAATAAAAACAATTTTGTTTTAATATGAAATGAATTAATTTTTTGTTTTATTAACTAATTAAATATTCATATAATGTTGCTACAGAATCGTTTTGTTATAATTAAAAGCTGTCAGATATAATTAATTCTACTGGTCACTTCGTCTGCTGATTTTCACTTTTTCGTTATCTTTTGATTTTGTTTTTTTATTTGGATTTTTTTTTTATAAAATATTTTGTTCTTTTTCTTTTTCGCTATTTATGTATAGTAAGTATTTGGCTAACAAAATTATTTTGTGCACTTTGCGCGTTCACCAACCCATTCGACTTCGAAGGCGCACCGTTTTAAACTAAAGAATTTTTGCTCGATCGGGGAATGCTCGGAAAATGCTTTTCTTTCGCCCAACTTTTGTAGTTGCTCAATGAACACATATGCAGAAAGCGTTTCTTTTTAAAAATAGATAATTTTTTTATTTTATTTTTATTTTTAGTTTTTGAGTCGAGTGAAAATTTATTGTGAACATCAAGGAATGAGAAGAATGCTGCTATAAATGATTGCTGGATCGTTGTACGATTTTTTTTCGGCCCATTTAATTTGGTTTAGGGTTTAATTTGACTAAGTGTTTGGAACATTTCCTTATGAGCCGTCAATATTTCTAATTCCTTTTATTGAATTTATTTATGCCTAGTTCGATTGCTGTTCCACAGTGGGTTTATATATTCGAAAATTCACTCGTTTTCGCTCAAGCATTTGAGTGTATTCGATTTGTTGCTTGTTTATTTTACTTGAGGAAAACATAAATTGGACAGACTTTAGAACATGTGCGGCGCGTGTGATTTTTGTCTACAAATATATCTAAAGAAAAAAAAAAGGATCTCTAAGATGTTGCAAGCTGCCAGCGAGTGGTAACAACAAATAACAAAATTAGCGCTTGAAAAGGTGCCGAGTATATATGGGCGACGAACAAGTGTCAGTGAGATACACATTGTGGGCGATTAAAATAGAAAGTCGTTTAAGGGGCTCTTCTAATTAAATATAAATTATTGTATATATTAAATATAAAGTATTTATTTATTATATATATAATTATTTAGGCAAAATTAGGTATAATAATAAAGAGTTAATAGGAGGAAACACTACTGAGACTACGGTTCTCTAAGAATAATATTTGTCAAATGAAATTTTGGTGATAAAATAAACTGCAGAAAGTAAGGCATAATTAATAGAAGGTGGATATAGAGAGGTAAAAAGTGCTTTTCTTAAAACTGTTGGGTGTCAAATCATGACAACAAAAGTGGGAGGATAGGTGATGATCTGGATTATGTAGACGATGCATGCAAAAAGAGACACTTGACCGGTTTCAGAGGATTTTGTAAGTGGGGTCAAAACTTTTGACACGTATGCTTTAAAGGAAGCAAGCAGTGTAAAACGGATTCAAGTGTTTGAAGTAGACTGCAGTGTTGCTTTTTTGGATTGTTTTCTCACATGTTTTTATGTCCTTCAACTATAAATCAGTCTTTAGTTATTGGTCGGTGTGGCTAGTTTGAACTTTTATACGACTTCCATATGACCTCTTTGATAAACTGCACAGCTACTTACGAATTCCCGGCCTCTTCTAGTTAGTTGTAAATATCGAAAATATTGGTCCTTCAAATCTCATCTTTCCACTTTCCAAGAAGCCTTAGAGAACTATAAAAGATTTATTACCTGGGCTAGAGCGATTCAAGGAGTGAGTGACTTCTAGAAGTTAAGCAAACTTTTCTGAAAAAGAAGGAGAAATTTACTTTATAATATACTTTTCAATAAACAGTCGAACTTCCCTATAACGAACTTCCGCGCAATGAAGCCCTCCCTATTACGAATTGATTTCAAGTACACATCATTTCTGAATAACGAGTTTTTTATATAACGAAGTGAATTTCTTATCTCATGACTAATCGCTATAGGGAAGTTTGACCGTAGAAATATTCTCTTTTTTCCATATATCTCGCATTTCTCGATGACCACAATATTGGAATTTTCTCTGCAATGACTTAAACGTTGGTGCTTAATTACTTTATTTTTGACGTGCCATTTTTTAGGTTAAGCAATAGGAAATAGACGAAAAGTCCTAAATCTAAAGAATATGCTTGTTGTGAATGCTGTTGTAGTAAAATTGGTAATGGGTGCGTATTTTTTCGCTCGTTATCACTGGTCGAGCAACAAGTTTAAAAATAAATTATGGTGAACTTTAAAAATTCACTGATTTATTGATCCACATTAATAATAAACGTGACCGAAACCAATGCAACATAAAGTTTATTTATAAACAATTCTGATGACGGCAGTCGATAAACTTGAGTTGCAAGTAAAGTCGATCGTATGAATCGGTTACCAATTAATTACAGTATATTTTTTTCTTTTTTATTATTCAAACAATTATTTTTGAGCAACAAAACAAAGAGAAATATTGAAAAATATCGTTTCTTGAACTCGACCAGTCAGTTGTTTAAAAAATATCTTGCAGCTGGCGGCTGTGGCATTAACAAATATTTGTTTAAATTGAGTCAACAAACGCAGTCGCATGCATGCACTTCCGGTTAATAGCTTCATTAGCACCCTGTTGGCCACGCAGACAGAGAGCAATAGGGGTGCACAATGAGCAAGCGAGTTCTTATCCCTTATGACATTACATTTCTGTGAATTAATGAATATCTGAATAGCTGAATTAATCATAGAAGAAACAACATTTAATGCATGTGACACTTTATAGATTTCAAAGGACTACCAAGGCAATGTTTTGCGGCTTGTATTTATTGTTTATGCGGGGATGTGCATTAAATTTTATGGGGTTGAAAACTTTAATTATTAGTAAAGTTTTTAGAGATGTTTTGTGTTTTTTGAGATTTAAAAATTTGAATTTTATAAAGATAAAGCAGCCTTTTAGGGCTGAGCTTTAAAAGACTTTTGTGCTTAAAGCGTTAAGGTTAATTGCGGTATTTTTGCATACTATCAGGAGGAACTTTTAGAATTTAGTTTCGAGAGTTTTTCAAGAAAATGGAAAAACCAAACTCAGAATGGTTAGCAATTTTGAGATCTTCAGGAAATTCCCTTAGGTCGAAATCTGTGAGATTGCTTTATTTTTGTCACTTTTCAAACTGGCATATTTTTTTTTGCACCCAAGTGATGCAAACTTCAAGATTTAGTTTGGTTTGAAGAAGTTTTAAAGGAGTCACAAAATATTTTGGGCATTTAAGCAACATGAATTCTGTTTTTCAAATTCAAATGTGGACTTTAATAAACAGAAATGTGACACCTAATGCAACAGTAGTGAAGAAATATTATAAGTGTTGTTGCATGTAATTATACTAATGTCTGGAGACATGCTTTTCATTGAATTAATAAAAATAATTTTGTTTTTTGTAAAGAAATAATGTTAACTTAGTCTGGAGCTGAGTCGAAATTGTTTTAGAACTTTTTATGCTAGACGGACTCTAATGTCTACATTTTTCACTATGACTATTACGGTGGTTCTCTAATAAGTTCTAATTAAATTTAAGCTCTATAACTCTATAAATCGAATATTTTTAGCATCCTTAAATTCTGACTGTGTATAGATATATAGATATGGGCCTGTTAGAAGTTATGTTCAAATATGGTTTTACTAGACTCTATATATGAAAGATATAAAAAAGCCACAAGATTCAGAAAACTTAGTAATCCAGCAACTTTGTAAGTATTTATTTTTATATTTATATGGACCCACTTTTATTCATGGCAAATAGTAGCTATGCGACTCCGTAGTCCTAGCATATTCAATCTTTCACAGTTTTTGTGAAGACACCTGATATAAAGTGTGCCCCAATTTCAATTCGCTGCCTCAATGGAAAAAAAGTTGTTCCATATAACAGCTTTAATGGGAGATATATTCGAAATTTTCAAGTTTCGTGACTATGTATCGAAGATAAGATATACCCAATTAAAAACTTACTATGGTTCCGAGTGATGTACGTCGTATAGTAAGAAAAGTAAGTAAGAAATTTGAAACATTTCAGCTCTGTAACGCGCATTATTCACATTCACATTCCTAAAATTACATTGAAATCGTTTTGGTGGTTTCGTAGATTAGCTCGGTCCAACATCGTGACACGTGATTTCTGTATATATATTAGATATACTCCCCAAATTGCGAGAAGCCTATGAAAAACTTATTTAGTTGGCTGTAGTTCTATATGGCTCATGTACTTTTGAAAAACATGCGTACATAAATCATTTTAAAATTTTTGTTCTCATCAACTACTTCACTTCAATATTGTTTACACTTAAGCTAAAAGCGTTTTACGCTCAACATAAGTCAATCACTTGAGCACAACATTAGGGTAACCATTTGCCGTTAATGCGTGCGCTGTTCAAATTTAGTTTATTTTCGAATTTGAATTGGAATTTTCGGTTATATTCCACCGGGTGGTTGTTCGTCAGCTTTGTATTGTTTTGATCTTTCTGGCGTGCGGTTGAAATTGAATCGTCTGCGAAGCATTTCGCGCGCGTATAACTCGAGGAAATAAAATCGCGAGTGTAAGTGTGTGTGTGTATCTTTATTTCTCTCGACTGGCTAAAATAAGTTTAGTTTCTGCAGAGGAAGCCAAGAAAGATACTCGTTTGCAAGCAGTAAGGAGACAGCAGCTGCGTATGTGATTTACTGCTGCTGCGGTTGTGATCGTGAAGAGGAAGACAGAGAGTGACAGAATATAAGCAAGCGCAAGAATAAAAAGTAGCTGAAACGAAGGCGCGCTTTTTCTTTCGGTGTGTGTGTGTGTATATTTTTGAAAACTATTTTTGTATCGAAAAAATAAAAATTCTTTAAGTTAATTTTCGATTTGGTTTGATTTTACAGAAAAAATAAATAGATTAATTAAAAAAAATAAAATAAAATAAAAATTAAAATTAACAAAAAACTGTTTGTTTATGCAGCGTGCTCAAAGTGTTGATTTTAAAATATTTTCATAGTTTTTCAAAATTAAGTTGTCTTTCATCGTGGCGCTGTGTGTGCGTCAACTAATCCAAAGAAGCTATGCTAAAACAAATGCTTCAAAAATTGCGTAAAAAAAAGTGTGTGGCTTACAACTGAACCAACAATAAAAAATATATATATAAAAAAAAAATTAATAGCTACAACAGCAGAATCTGTGATGTCACTTTTTATTGGTTTGTAGCATTGTCACTATAAACTGCGCGAGGAAGACTAAAAACAAAAATAAAAAAAAACCTATTTAAAAAATACAATTGGAACCAAACGCTGTGGTGTCTTTTTCAAAAGCGTGCCGCTCTTTTTGGTTTTGTTAGGTACACAGCTTATAATATTTTGTAATCAGATACTTTTTATGGGTTGCATTCGTACATGTTGCATGCGAAGTTGGCAATGCAAGGGCAATGTAAGAAAAAGGATGTGGTTACGCTGCATTGAACAAATGATCAAAGAAGCAGAAGTTTGATTAAAGGAAAAGTAAAAAAAAAAAATATATATATATATAAGACGCTAACCTCCAACTATGAGAAGACACTAACTTCATAGTGCTTACAACAAATGTAGCGCGTTTCTTTTTTTTGAGCATTTGCATCTAATTGAAAAAAAAAAAATTAAAAAAAAAAATTAAAATTGAAAAACTTTGTCGCCAATCTCTATGTCGACGCCATTGAAGTTGTGCGCTTTTTGTTGTCTGAATGAGACTGCGTGTCGTCGAAGGACATTTTGCGTAGCACTTTATGTAGCTACTTGTATGTGTGGCACTACACGAGTGTGCGTCAGCATGAAGTCACTTCATTTAATTGTTATGCACTGTAGGAAATTTGGCCTTTTTTAAATTGCTAAAGCACAAAATCAGCTGCACATAAAATGCAGAATTTATTAGTCGCTAATTCATGCCACTTTGATAGATAGAAAAACTCTTATAAAGAGATTTCTCTTAGTAGTTACTTTAGTTCTTTTGCTCTAGTGAAAATGGTAAGTTCTATATGGAATTCGCTGATTGGTATAAAGCTGCAAATTTCTTTCTAGACTTCTGTACTTTTCCTAATACTAAGTTATACGCTTATTGCTGCGCAACAAAAAAACACGAATGGTTTGTGGTCTAATACAGAAGCGTCTATATCAAAAAGATTGCAACTCCTCCAATGGTCAAATCGTAAGTTCGTGACAAACCACATATCTCACTGACAGACACGAGAAAGACAGTTGCAAAAATCGATGTAATGGATGAAACTAAGGCAACCACTAAAACCACTGTCTTTATTGGTGACACCTCGAAGGTTACCAGTAAAATGCCGAACACTAAAAAGACGCGTAGAAAAAAAAGTACAACGACAGCGCTTACCGTAGAACCGAAACCAAGTGTATTTAAACAGATCTTCCACAAAATATTTGGGCGTAAGAATGTGCTTAGTTTTAACCTGTTAGTGCTACCGAAGCCTGGTTGGTAGAATAAAAATCTGAATTTTTGCTCAGTGTACTTTGCGTGCATGAATACACTGACGCCTTTTATCAAGAATTTCAGACTGCTTTGTACATTATTTATGACAACACTTTTCCATATACATAATACAATGTTGAATGGAAAAACTCGCTGTGTTTTAAATGGCTTTCCGTGGTAGAGTGTGTGAAAAAGTAGTGAAAAACGTTATTCGTTAACGCATTAAAATTATGCGCTGTGCATGTTGCATGTATGCAATGCAATGCTTGTACGATAAATGGGAGCACGCGAAGTTATCCTTGCTCTCATTGTACGTTGTTGCTCTGGACGCAGTGGGATTTCGGTATGGTTGGGTACCAACGGTTGTCGTCAATACTGAATCCTTGACAACGTGTGTAAACAAACACACAGACACAAACACAAAGGCAAATACACAAACACTCTGCAACAACGCTTATGCTATGCCATTAGGTCATGCGTGCGTGTGCTGCAGACGTACTTTTTTTCTTTAATTTATTTTTATTTTAATTTATTGACACTTTATTTTTGTGCGCGAATGTCGTTGACATCATTTGCACGTTTTTAGCTGTCACTTAGGCACAGACTTTTTGCGCACACTGTTGCGACGTGTTGCATCTGCCTTTATGCGTTGAGATTTGCTTAAATTTTATTTTTATGTTGGCATTTTTAGTGAGCAAGCTGCAGCCGGCTACAATTATTGTTGGTAATTTGATCAGCAGTTTCGGCTAACCTTTCAACCCTTCTCCGCTGTCAGGCTCATATTACATATACATATACAACTGAGCATAATATTCATACAAATTGAGCCAATTAGCTATTGAGCAGGGACCCTAAAATTGTAGGCAAGAAAAAAAAAAATAATTAAATCAAAATTACTTTTCTACTTCACGCACAAGGAAAAATAATTCACCGCAATACGCACAATACGAATATGATACTATATACATTACCTTAACTTGCTTAATTCAGGGGTGGAAATATACAGTTGCTAAAGAAAACTCAGCGGAAAACTTTCTTTCTACGAACAGACAACTTACGCCTGTGGCGGTGAGCCAAAGTAAGGAAATAATAAATACTTTATACATTGTATTCATAAAGGAAGCTATGTGTAGCAATTGCATTAGTCTACTAGGAAAAGAAAATCAACAACAACAAAAAAAGTAGTAGTAACAACCCCATAGGATTTTCCACGCAAAACAACCCTCTAGCATTGCAAGCGGTCACCGGCAGGAAGCGCTAAAATTCCAACAGTGAAGAGGCGTGCTTTGAAACCACCCCCGCAACGTGTACCCAAACATCATCAAACTCTTACATGACTTCAAATAAAAATATATATATTTTTTTTATTTTCGCTGCCGGTTGATCTGCAACTGTTTGACAGACGCCAGAGCTCATTTGTTGCCAGTTAAACTGAACTTGAAATAAGCGCACAGAAACTCGTATTCGAATAATAATAATGAAGACAAAGAAGAAGAAGAAGCTCTGCGAAACTTGAAAAACAACTTCGAAATAAATAAAATGAAAAAAATAGCGACGTTCTAATCGTGAACAATGTAGATACAGATACATAGCCGCATATATACAAAAGGAGCCAGGTTGTATTCCCGAGCGTAGCAAATCGATTTTGTCTTTTTGGCGTATTCGAAAAATATATGTAAAGCTCTTATTAAAACAGTCGAAAATATAATTTCTGAAATGTCTAAATATGCCAATGTGCGTGTGTGTCTGTAGCTGTGTGCGTGCACATTTAATGGTGCGACACATGGTTGGCAGCTACTGTCAGTAGACATGAGATACATTGGCGCTCACCAAGCTCACATGCAAACTTTCGAAAGCGTTGGTGTATAGCTGTAGCAATGTGTATGACATCATCTTCAACAGCAACATTAGCATCATCATTTAACAATAAGACTGACAACAATAACAATAAAAAAAGCAATGACAAAAACAATGAAAGGTGCAGCCAATTATGAGTCTATATTAAAATGGGAACTATTTGTAAGCTCTCTGAGACAGCTGAAGTTATATACCTGCTTGCAAGGATTTACTTGTTTAATTGGCTTATTTAAAAGTGCGTCAAAAACTCTTCCTCTTATTCTTTTTGTGCTACTTTTTGAGATATTTTTGTCTGTCTATTAAAATGAGAAATTCCAATGAGTCATTCAATTGCGACAGGCAGCTACAGATGTGCCCTCGATAGTTTCAGTGTAATTTTTGAGTTTTATTGTACAACGTAAAAAATATAACGGAATTTGGATTATAACACAACATATAAGAAAATTTAATCTATGTGTTTGCAAAAAAGCCTTCTACCAGTCTTCATAGCCGTGGATTATGATTCCAACTCAAAGTGGTTTATGCACTGCGCATTTAAGGGAGGCAACTTTAATCTATCCAAATCAAGTTAAATCTAACTTAAACTAAACTACATTCCCTTATAGCGCTAAGAGCGAAGTTCATAGAAATATTCTTAACTGAATCAAAATCACCAAACTATACTGGCTATATACTGTGTACACCCAAATCATTGCCCCCGTATGGAGGTACTGTAAACCGATATGACGAATAGCTGCCAAGTCTCAACGCAAGCCGCTGAAAATCATGCAAAATAAAGCATTATGCTTAATAAAGGATTGTCCTCGGTTTGTCAGGAACTCAACTCTGCATAGAAACCTAAAGCTGGCGGTCGTCAAGGATCAGATCGGCTTTCACTCTAGCCGATACAACAATTAATTGTTGGTGCACGGAAATCGCCAGACTTTTGGCTACAGCTACAGTTTACCCGCGGCTCAAGAGACTTCACTTCAGACCGTAGTCCACCACTGACACCACCTATAACTATTATAACTATTATTTTTAAACTGTATAAATTTGGCAATTATTAGACATAGATACATATAATAATAATATATGTAATATATGTATAATAATAATGACAAAAAAAGAGATATAAACACTATCTATGTTAATTTTCTCTGGTAGTATAAAGGGTGTATGTTGTAAAACGGAATATAAGACCACTGGACTTTTTTCACTGTTAATGGTTTCAATATGGTTTCATATGGTTTTAATGAAAATCGTCAAAATTTTTCGCAATTTATATTCTCGTATTTATTGATTGGGTGTCTTGATTCAGGTTATAATAATTATAGACAAGGAATAGGACATTTGCGAACGATTTGTATTATCGAAGTTTTTAGTTTTCGGCCATTACCTGCTACTTTACTCTATAATGTTAAACCTCCTACTGATTTCTCACATCTTGCTCACAATACCGAATGTATGTTTAGCAGGGAATCAGGTGATCGATAGATGTGTTACAACTTGGGAATTGGGAAAACTTTTCTTGTTATAACAATTTGAGCATTGCTATACAAGCTTTTTAACAGATGGTCTCCACTCACAACAATGTGTGTAATAGTTTGTAATAAAATCAGTATTTGAATATAGCATTAGTCTTAGAAGACTAGAAGATTTCACGTTATAGACTTAAAAAAATAAATAAACAAAAAAGTTGTTATCTACTTTTACTGAGTAACATATAGTACATACTATTGAATAATAACTAGTCGCACTGGTGCTTAACTGTTGCTTAACTGTTACTTACTGTTACTTAATAAGGCTTAAAAGATTTGTTTACAGACTAAATGTAGTCTGATTGCAAATTAAAATTAAAATTAAAAAAAATAGAAAAGAATCTAACATTTGGCTTTAACATGCTACACTTCACTTGCTACAGTTTGCTGTGAACTCTGTTAAAAATACCAAATATATCCAAAACATTTTTTCAGTGTATTTTTATTTTATTTTATTTTTTCTGTTGAATTGTCGTAGTCTTCATGTGGGCTGGGTAGTTTTCATTTTTGCCGATTACGCGCTCAGCTTTTATTCCTTTTTATAGTTTATTTTTCCTCATGCTAAAGAGAACTGTAGAAAGGGAAAGCAAAATTAGGACAAACTTTTCTGTGTCATGTCTTGCTTATATTTTCTTGGCTTGTTTTTCTAAGTATCTGCGAGGATAATGAATCATCAAATGCTTATATATGCTTGCATATCTTGTATGTATATAAAATATAGAATAAAATGAAGAAAAAAAATGTTTAGAAATGCCTGTTTGTGCGGCAGGCATTGACACAGTTACTTAGATACAGTAGCTTGCAATAGCTACAATCGTTTAGGCGTATGAGTTGCACAACTTGTTTCCAAGTAAATTGAATTAGTATGCAAATTAAATATATAAAAAAAATAATAATAATAAAAATAAAAATAAAAAAATGGTCGCACAAATTTGGTGTCACGCGCTTGTAAATAATTTATTTCTTTTTGTATCACTTACCTTAATTGCATCTTTCTAGTCGTAGGTGTGTACACGCGCGCGTTTTTAATGCGTTTTCCCATTACTTTTTTCTATTGCACGGTTTTCTTAGCACCAAATTTGGTGCATCGCTTTCGAAAGCCACACAACCGAATGCAACGCGCCATGCCAAGTCGTAGATGCCGCAAACTTGTTGCGCTTATTTGGAGTCGTGTGCTGCCACTATGCACGGCTTGATTAACAATTGAATGTTAATTGAACTTTAATTGAGCAATTGACGGCATTAATTATGCTTTTTGTTAATTGCTATAACTGTGTGTGTGTGGCTGTGTGGCAATCAAATGTGTGGCGTGAAAAAGTGAAATTTCGGCTTAAAGTTAGAGCTTAGGAAGCAGTAAATGTATCTATACTTAATACAATGTCAACTTAATCGTTGGTTAAAGTGCTTGTTAAAATGATTGCCAAACGAATTGCAATCTGTCTGTTGTCACTAGCGGCGCAGCAGACACAAATTGCATGCATTTCCTGAAATTGTTTTTCAACAAAAACCTGATTCTTGAAACTATACAAAGTTGTTTTTATTGTTGAGTGCTTTTTTTTTATTTTTATTTTATTTTTTATCTTTACTCTCCTTAAGTTGCGCAGTCTTCAACTTCAACTTGAAATGACAGCATTGTAGACGAACACGACTTCAACGAGTCTCCAACTGCGACGACGACTTTAAGCTCTTTGAAAATGGCAATCTGCAACAATAAATGCAACAAAACGTACTGAAATAAATGAACGTGAAACGTGTTGCGATTTCAGTGTGCAATGCACATTTAATGCTGGTTTGTTGTGCTGCTGCAGCTACAAAGCTACAGATACAAGACAATTTTGTATTTTTTTTTTGAAATTTTTTTTTGAGTCGTTCCTCATTGCTTAGCTGGCTGCCTGTCTGACTGACTTTGGCTTTGTTTCGCAGAAAATTTGCTGACTGACAAGTAAAGTCGTGTATAAAGACATTAGCCCAAGCATACTTTGCCAATAGATACTCGTACTTTGTATCTTTCATTTTAACACTGACGCCACCTTCGACTATGTTGAGTACGTTAAGCAAGATGTTTGTCTACTTTATTTGTAGACAACAAACGTGCGCAGATTTACTTGAAATGCCAAATCAGTGGGTGGTTGGAAATTGTCAATGTATCTATGTATCGCAAATGGCTTTAAGCGCAAATCTTTTGTATGTTGAGTCTGACGTTCATGTCATGTTGAATTAGATTTTATATTTGTTGGTTAATTGAATTAAAAAATACCACTGAATAAAAAAAAAGACAAACCTAGAGCGTTGTGAAAGTTGTAGCTTTGGCAAAAAATAATAATAATAATGTTGTATCTTTTAGATACAACGTAAGCTTCTACTTTTTAATGTGTGATGATATCAACGTTGAAATTTTTAAATTAAATAAAGAAACCAGTTCAGTGTAGCGCCATTCTATAGATGACATCATCTCGAGTGTATAACGCAGTTTAAATTTAAGTTCAGCCAAAAAGTCAATGAAAAAATAGACTAAATTCTTTTATTTTATTAAAATATTTTTTTGGGATTTTTTTAAAAAATTTTTTTTGTTTGCTTTTTTTGACAGTTTAATGTTATTCCGTGAAAGCAGCGCACATTGCGCGTAAAATTCTCTGTCCAAAAGATACGAAAAAATTTTATTATAAATAAACAAGTAAACAAACCCAAATGCAACGACAACAAACCAGCTGCCAACAGCCAGTTCTCTGTGCAACAAGTTGCAAGCTGCCAGCAGCTGCCTATTGAAAGCGTTAAAAGCAGCGCTGCACGAGTATTGCAGCCAAATGCTCTTTCTACTTCCCGTTAAGCAGCATAGCTTTAAAGCTATTTGATGCGAAACATTCTTTCCCCTCATGTTTGAACTTACTACACTATAACGTGGGGTGGCCAAAAATAGACCCCCTCGTTTACAACATGTGTGCAGACAGCAACGGCAAACACGCGTATTGACAGTGCACATTGCATAAGATACCAATTTTGTCGAAATTTAAAATAATTTTAAAGCCAACTGAAATTAGAGACGCCGGAAAAACTTTTCAGAAAAATCTACAAAAAAAAAATAAGATAAAGAAAATATTTTTATTTTTTGATTTATGCGTTGCTGAAAGGTAGAATTATCAATGCTTCAAATATTTTTTTAAAAAATATTTTATTGATTTCCATACGATTTTCAGCAAAAACAAAAAATTTAAAATTTATTAGCAAACATTTCAATATTCTCTTTAAATAATCTGCAGCTCCTTTTGCGTGTGTGTTCTGTATATGCGTGTTTTGCTGTTATAAATTTCTCAATCAACGCATTCCTTTTGCTGTATATACATACTCGTACACATAAATTATCTCGTGAAATTCGTGCTTTTCACGTAGCCGTAGTCGTTGCGCTGTTTCCGTTTCATTATAGCATCGATAGCCGGTATGCATGCACTTGTACCTCCAACCACCCGTCGACCAACGCAGCACAACACACTTCGTTTGACCTCATTTTTGTGTTAATTAATTAAGCGTAGTGCTGCGTAGCCACCCCAATGCTTATGTGCTACCACCCGTGAGATTTTGACAAACAATTCTGTTGACTGGTGACATTTCACGGCGTAAACGTGAGTCGCCAAGTGCACCCATAATGACGACACAGGGCTTGGCAGCAGCCGCAGCGTCGTCAAGCGAAAACATTGTAAAATTTAGTGCACCCAGGAGTTTTAAGTGCTGCCACTGCTGCTTTGTAAGTTTGTTTATCTCTTTTTTTTTTGTGTATGCAAAAGTATCTTTTTATATTTTCGTCGTTGTTGTCATCGTGCTCAAATCTGCATTCCAGACAAGTTGTCATTGCATGTTTTGCAACGAATTGAGTCATCAACAAGTTTTATGCATTTTAACTATAAATTTATGGAAATACAGTGAACATTTTATTAACGGAGACTTTTATTAGTTGGAAGGAAAGTTTTTCAAAACCAAATTTTTCATAGGTTTTCAGTATATTTTTATTTCTCATATGAGTACATCTCTCAAACCCGTGCATCCAAATAGTCTTAAGATTATACAAAAATACCACTCTTTGGTGTACAAGACATTGACATCATCGGATAAAATACTTAGTAGCAGGAAGACCAAAAACGTTGAGAGAGATGCCCTTTAGCAATTCTTTTTCAACGATGCATTCGAACCTTTATCCATTAGCAATAAAGTCAAACAAAGTTTGGTACTCAGTGAATGAAATGTAAATAAATTTATTTGTGGTACACATTGAAAATAAGGTGAGGCCCAATTACCCTGTAAAACCCTATAAAATATTATATTTCATTAAAGTCTCCAAGTAGTCTAAGATAATGCGAAAGATCATAGGTATACAAAGGTATGTCCGGAACACTGTTATCCATCGAGACGTGAAGATTTCAACAATCATAGGAGAGCTCGTTAAGCACAGCAACCGACACCTTATTGGGTTGGTTCAAGCACCTAGAAATCAACCTGCTGAACAACAGCAGATAAACACGTCGACTGAAATGGCTACACTCCTAGATCACGCATTCCGCATCACGGACGAGTGATCAGTCACACTAACTTTTTATTGAACATGTGTTTCTTAAGCTGATGAAAGTAGCAAATAACAACAATAGACAATAGATCCAGCGGATCAACCAATTTTTAAGATAATTTGTACAAAGCTTTAATGTTTTTTTCGGAGTTGGGTAGATCAGATCGATGGGATCGGTAAAAAAAAATAAAAAAAAAAAAAATAAAAAAATAAAGAAGGCGTGCCGAGGATCACGCGACGACTGGCTTAGGCCTGTTATAGATTGTAGGTTCTTGGGATCCGCAACTAGTTGAGGAAAATATTTTCTACCTTATACTCTAATTAAGACAACACTTACTTTTTTAATAAAGGCTGGGAGGTTCTTTGTCGACGAGTTCCTGATCAGAACAGGTGACACAGAGTTCTGTTTCAAGAAGTTCAGACGAAGTCTGGCCACCGTCGGACACTCGCACAGCAGGTAAAGTCTTGTTTCTACGTCTTTTAGCAGAGCCTACACTATGGGGAGTTTGAGAAACCTAGTTTGTGCAGATAGTATGGGATCAGTAAGTCGCCTCCACATTTAATCTTCAGGTACTTACTATGGCTTGCGCAAGCTATCATTTGTTCTCATATTGAAGGTTAATTTTTATTGTTGTTATGAAGCTGGATCTGCATCCGTTTTTTTATTGTAGTTTTATTACCTTCTTCAGATTACATGACAACATTAATAGTGGATTTGATGACAACTACATAGACTTTAAATGATGTTATGCTCAAAATTGAAATCATGTTCGTATTTACACATCTACAATACCTTGCAGTTATATTAGCTTTCAATATGTAATGAAAAGTATATTAACGGCAAATGTAGCTTAAAGGCTTGAGTAGTGTTCTGGCCTAGATTAGCTAGATAGAGCGGAGAGCCTCTCTCACCTGACTTCTTCCGTTTCTTGCTTTAATTTATAAATAAGACCATCCAACCAATATTCATAAAATGATTGGGCTATATCTACCGTACTACCGATGATCAAAGTTTTCTTCTGTTACCAAGCATCTTCGATGTGGTAAAGAATTTTTATTATTTTCAACTATGTCAAAAAGTATAATTTAAGTATAATATGATTTAATATTGACCATCTGATCTAATGTATATGCATATTGATTCGTTAGTTCGTTGTTGTCAGTGGGCGGAGTCGGTCGACTTTGGTGGTTAGGCTTTGTGCTAAACAATCGTCGTTGTTCTTGTCGTCATTGTGAGCAACAACTCATTGTCATTGTGTTTAGGTTTCTGTAAAAAAAAAAATTTCAAACTCAATTCATCTCATATTGAGTAGTAGTTTCTTTGTAACAACATTCCTAATTTGTATGCTGCATAGCCACAGTTGCTAGGATACCACTCTTATGAGGTTTAAAATTGGCTGAGTGTCATTATATTTAATAATTTGCATTGCAATTTTTTTACTTATTTTTTTTTTTACTTTTATTGACTCCCATAGAAAATTGAAAATTGTCTGCGGAAATAGGAAATTGCGCAACGTTTAAGCACAGATTTAGACGAACCATGGCAGCACACTTTGATTGCACACTCTAGTAGTGAGAATAGCAATTATTCATATTATTGCAGAACATGTGCCGCCATAACAAGTGGGAAGTGTCGTTCAAACGCAGATCCATATGAAAAGCGTTTTCAATGTGAATGTAATAAAAATATTATAGAAAAAAAAAACTATCTAATACCAAAAACGTGCACACAAAGCGAATACCGCAGACGCTTACTCGATTTCCAATGTACTTGAATGGATTGCACAGGTTTTATTTGCTTGATTTGATAGTTTTCATATGCAAAGCAATGCGAAACGGTTTTGTGGTTTTTTGTTTTTGTTTTTGATTTTATTTTATTTTTTCGATTATTTGTTTTTTTGTAATTTTTGTATGTATTTATTTTCGTCAACGCTCAACATAAAAAATGACATCATGCGTAAAATTCTTTGTCATCGTCGGCTCATTGCGTTGCTCAAATTTTTTTTGTTTTTTAATTTTAGCCGACGATTTCCGATTTCCAATTGAAATGTCAAAAGTTCAACAAAATGAATAAACTAATTTTTGTACTTTTGTACTTTTTTTGCATTTTTTCAAAGTTGTTTTGTTTTTCTTTCATTGATTTGCCGCAATTGAAGCTACCAAGCAATTCGCATAGAGCAGTCGTTTGTTTGCGCGCAATTCGTGCGCTTCAAAAATTTTAAATTAGAATCGCATTTTCGCTTCGAAATGTTGCTTAAGTTGGAATTTAATGAAATCAATTTAATTTGGATTTTTTTAATTTTATTTTATTTTTTGCACATCTAGCGCCAAACCCAGTTCGGTGACCGCTTTCAAAGAGTTGTAGCTACTTTTCATTATTGCACATTTGCGTACTCATAAACCCCAAGTAGGCTTAACGAATGCACAAAACGCATTTTCGCTTTTTATAGTGTGCCACACTATGTTGTAGGGTATTTAACATGCAAATATGTCATACGCAAACATGCAGTCACACTTACGCGTACATTGATGTTATCATTGCCACCGTTGTTGTTGTTGTTGTTGCTGTCGTTTGTCATTTGAATTGTTAATTAATGAAGAACACTTTTTTTGGGTTACGTTCATTGATAAATTAAAAAAGAAAAATATTTTTTATTCTACTTAGAAAGTTGGCGTCTCCAAAAGCTGCGGATAAACGCAACCCAGCACCCGAAAAAGGGTTACTAATTGAGATTCATTTTGTTAATTCGATTCAATTCAATTTGTTCAATTTATGTTTGCCTACAAATTTACTCAATGATTGTATTTTATTCATTATAAGGCCACACCATTCATAAATAAAATTTCATTCTTCATTGTCGTATACAAAATGCTGTCTCAGTTGTGAGTCAGCTTATTCGATTTGAGCCTGAGTGCCGTGTTGAAGTGCAGCAGCAACTGTGAGCGAGAAGAAGAGTGTGTAAGATGGAGTGCGCTGCAATGAAAGTGCAACCAAGTCACGTATTTGATTTATGCAAAATAAGCTTGTAAATTTTGTGCAAAAATAGTAGTACAAAAGAAAAATAAACAAAACAAAAAAAAAAGAAAAAAAGGAAGATACAAAATGCGAGGCTTTGTTCGAATGTTTGCTGTAGTGGAACTTTTTTTTGAGTCGCTCACTAAACCACTTTTAATAATAAGAATTAAATTAATTAATCTTTAAACTAAGTAAGGTCTATTAGTTTCTAGGCGCGTACCGTCTGCTGTAGATTAATAACAAGCACGTATATTATATATATTATCTTTCGCGACACTTTACGCCTAAGCTATATAATCCATTTTGACTCAAAATATACCCTTCAACAGGTTTTCATTTGTAGATTTTCACCATATACTTTGTAATATAATTGGTTAAATATTGTGGCTGTAAAAATAGTTTAAAGTTGTCACACAAACAAGTGCAATAAAATCTTACATTTTTGTTACTTAGTGTAGAATGATATACAACAATTCAATATTATTACAGTTGTGGTTGAATTTCAATCGCTGGGCGTTCTAGTGTTCTAGTACTAGATAGATAAGATAGATGGATATCTATCTAGATAGACTTTAACTAGATCATATAGATTTTTTTGAATGACAGTTTCAGCGACAGTTTTGCTTCCAACACAAAAACACCATTAGTTAGTTTTTGGAAAAGCAGAACATTTCAATATTTTCAGCTAGCAGCGGACATAACATTCAATATTCCTGGAGTTCGAGCTCTTACCCATAACATAACAAGGAATGAAGACTGAGAAGAAGATGATAACGCTTGTATTAAAGTAAATTTTATCATGGTATCTCGAAATTAATGCACCACTTGGATGATGGTTGTACAGTCTGTATCAAATTGTATGATTATAAGATTAATGACGTGTATATAGTACTAGATAGTTACTTCCTTCTTAGGTGGATATCGTACGGCTGTAGCCTTTGCAGTCAACGAGCCAGAAGCTTTGCTCTGTAGCGATTGCTGTATGAGTAGATTATCTCTATTATCTCGACATCATGAGATCTCTGTGCAGCGTGGAGTTTCAGACAAACCAAGGGGCATTCGTCAACCTTCAGATTGTCTTGTTAGGTCTTAGTTCGCAGATTTGGGAGTAAAGTTCATAGAACGACTTGGTATTCGAAATGAGTGCAAATTGCATTACGATGATAAGGCAATTGGCAGAACCTTTCTATTTTTCGGAATGGAATGGAAATCGGCATCTCAAGTTCTACTTCAAGCATTTTAATGGAACACTCGCTAGTTTGTTGATTGAACAAATAATGAGCAAGTAAGAAATTGTGAGACCAGCTTATGTATACATAGACAGTCCGCTTGATTGACTCATTTCGTTGTAAGTTATTGTTGTGGTTATCGCTTTGACAGTGAGTGTGTTGCAAACCTGTTAACACATTTATTGTGTCCTATTATGACGCAATGGTTGATGTGTTAAACTAGGTGCACATAATCCAAGCTTTAACAGTTGTCAACAGAATTAGGCACTATGTGTAACTAGGCAGTAAATGTCGACTAAAGACTTCATATACATGACTAGTTAAAGAGTGAGTCTTAACCAATTAAGAATTAAAGCAATCAATATATAACATTTACTAGTGAAGCGAGCTTAGTATGTTTTAAAAAATGACTGCAAAGGCGATGCCAATTTTGAAACTAACGACTGGTGACGACTTGAATGTGGCAGACAGACTCCGAAACACTGATTAAATATTAGTTACTAAAGTTGAGTACCTTGAAATTAACTGCATATCTGCTTTGTTTAATGTTAAATTTTGTATATCTATCCCTCTTTGTCCCTCTCTCTTTTAACCGCTTGTGTCTCGTTGAACTTTTTCATTATTGCCTTGGCTTGTATAAGCTCGGCTGGGCAGCCAAAAATTTTATGAAGTCATAACATGAGATTTTGCTACTTTGGCACAGAAGCAAACACTAAAAAGTTTGTAGTGATTAGTCAAATAGAAATTTCGTGTACAAAAACTTCGGTAATCAAAAAATTTCTATTTTCGGTGCTTTTAATTACGTTTGCGTGCGCTTGGATTGTTTCAGGTCGCGCGCTGGCACAAAAGCCAAGAGCCACAAAAACCAAAAAAAAAAGAAGAGTTACCCGTCACTACTACTGTGAGTAGAGCGACAAAGCGCCTACACCAAAATAATAATAATAATATAAAAAAAAAAACAATAATAACAAAAACAAATGAAAGCAACAACAACCATAAATAAGGTCGAAAAAAGCGGCCAGAAACAGCAGCGAAGCGGAAAACTTGCAACAAACGAGGCGCGGCAAACGCGACGCAGCGCTAAGTGGCAAGCGACAGCAGCAAGCGACTGCCATAAGTCAAAGCGTGCGCTTGTAAGAGGAGCAGAGGATGTGGTGGCATACAATTACAACTACTAGAGTGAAGTTACGCATGCCACATAAAAAAAATGAAAAAAAAAAAAAATAAGAAAGACGCCAAATTTACTGGTTGGATGCGGGTGTCAGTTGCAGCGGTCTCTACCTTTTTTTCTGCATTTTTTATTTTTCATTTTGACTGGGCTTGGGTGTGCAACACGCCATTGGGGCTGACATTTTTTTTTAGCTGGGACCCAGCTGTGGCTTCTGCTCTGCTACGCAATGCGCGTGTGTGAATATGCGTAAAGCGTGGTTTTCAGCCTACTCCTTAAACAAATTTGTATCCACAGCGGCACTACCTCATACGCGTTTTCATACACGTTTTATAGCTGCGGCTACTACTTTTGTTGTTACTGTTATTGTTAATGTTATTTATGAGCTGCCATTATTGTTGTTGTTGTTTGTTTTTTGCCGACGCATTACGTCATGTTTTGTTAGCAGTCGATTTAGCACTGCTAATAAGCTTGCCCACTGCTGCTGTACTCTTTTGCTTTTGAACTTTCAACGGCGCAGATTTGTAGCTACAATATTTTAAAGATACTTTTTTATTTTATTTTTATAAGCCGTTAGCGATGACGCGTTTCAGCTAAAATGGTAGATTATTTCAATTTCTGCTTATCAGTGCGCTAAGCTGTCAGACACTTAAGCTGATGATTAATCTGTCGCTGCATTTGACACAATTAGATTATAAACAAATTATTCACTTCAAGGTCAAACACTCACACTCATACTGATACGTGCTTAGGCCGTAATTTGTTTATTATTAATAATTTAAATAAAGCTACACGCTGACCTTGTAATGTAAACACACTCAACTGAATTTTGAGTTCAGGTTGCGCCTTATTGATTTTCTATTAATTAAAACGTGTCGTTATTAATACCAGTCCACCACCACCACCCACAAAAGTATCTATAATTAAATAACACAACGTGCACGCAGCTACGCTGCTTTCTTGTTTGTGCGTTGTTTAATATTCAATTGCCCTTGACTTTAACAAGCAACAAGGGTGCACCAATTTGTATCTGTGCTTTTTCGGTTTTTTTTTTCTCCTTTTTTGCTTATTTTTGTTGTAGCCATCTTCATTCGCAACTGCTGTTGTGGTAATCAATTATTCAATAATACATAATTCAATTTTGTATTCTACTACATGTGGTAAAAATATAGCAGACTCCACTGCTAACCGGCTCAATTGTTATTTGCGTTGGCCTTTTTTTTTGTTGTTTTTTTTGTACATAAAAGATACATTCACATACGCTTACAGCATGAGCAAGCACATTAATCGTATGCTTCGTGTAGCTTTAATATTTTTTTGGGGGCGTTGCACTCTATTCTCGCTGCGTAGCTATGACTGTGATTGAGCATCTGAGCGAGAATTTGAGTTGAGCGGCTAAGTCTAAGTCCAAGTCTAATGCTGTTGTAATGCAACTACAGCACTCAATCACAACCGGTTCAGTGTTGTCCTTAAAAGTTTTATTTTATACTTGTGCACTTCACGACTTTGTCAGCCATCAATGCCACAAACAACAAACTCGATTTACTTTAGCCTCTGGTTTATTGGTCTCAATTGCTGTTAAACGGTTCTCAAAAGACTCGCAAGTTAATTCGCAAGCATTTATGCTCGTGCATCCAATTAGAACAACAATTGTCGCCTGTCTTGTGCGCATTCTGCAATGATGACATTATCAACTCCCACTACTTAGAGTTGAGTTGTTGCTGTGAGTTAAGCAGCCTGCAAGACATTTAAATCACGAGCGCAAACAGAGAATTGAAGCTTTCACTTTGATTGGGCTGACTTGACTGACTTCAGGGCGCATTGTATCTTTGTATCTGCTATTTGCACTGCATGGGTGTTATGGTACTATTACATATAACATTAATCACAGTTACATATTGTTGCTGCTGTAACTATGATATTCAATATTATGAAATAATTGTGCGGCAAATTATACTACACGGAAAACACTAGAATCGGCCCAAGAGCACCGAATTGCATATTGCAAAGGATTGGTACTTGATGCGTTGAATCGAAGCTTTTACAGAAGTCTGTATAACTTACGATAGTTCAAACCTAAGATATGCAAAAGTAGACAAAAGTATATAACTCATAACTTCCAGATATATAAAATTCTGCTGTGCGTGTGTTGAAATTTTTTTTTTGTACTTTTGGGGTAACTTCTAAGGTTTTTAGCTACAGTTGAATCCGGTGGGTTGTCGAAATTCAGACTTTTCATTTAGCGCAAAATATATTGAAACGGTTTTTTAAACAATATTTTTTAAACAATATTTGCCTAACTTCACTAACCTCTTAAAATCATTATACTATTTGGACTATAAAAACAAAAAATTTAAGCTCAAGAGCTTCTGATGTGAAATTTTGTGTATTTTTTTTTCGAACACCGTGCGGATTGAACCTCGAACTATGGATTGGTAGTCGTATTACACTTTCAATAGGCTACCAAAATGGCAAAATCAGGCAGGCAAATGAGTTACGAACGACTTCGTATGCCTTCGTACGTGAGCTGATGCTGACGTTTGATTGTATGCGAGCGTTACGCTATACAAAATCTTACCCTATAATGCAAGGCATGTTTATTGTTATGGTTTCCGTTTTAAAAATACTTATTAAGGTTTAAGTTTATCTTTCTAATTTTTAAAGTGAAAGTATCTATGTATCTACAAATGATAGATCTGTTGGCTCTCTTATGAAACTATAAAAGTATTTCATATTGTTACCAAATTTAGAAAAAAACATACTGGGAGGTACCAAATGGCTAATAAAATAAAACGTAATAAAGTACTTCATTTCGTTTTGCCTTTGCTTTATTCAACAATTGTTGGAATTCAATATGTGTACAATGCTGCTATGTAAATACATGCGTGTGTCGTAATTTAATTGACACTGACACGCATTCAATGCAAATAGATACATACTTCAATTGAACTACAAAATCAGATACGCCCAAGTAAAGATACATGCACACTACGCATGCATTGTGCGTCTTCATGGTGGTCGTCTTAATGTTTAGACTGTGTATACTTCTTGACAATTCTGCTGTTGTTGTTGTTGTTGCAGTAATTTGTACCTTTTTGTATTGTATCTGTAAATGTGTAAATTTACAGTGTTCTCATGCACTCACTCACTCACTCAATTAGTGTGTGGTTGCCTGCAAGCATTCATTGATTGTTCTCATTGTTAATGCTAATTTGGTTATTTGTTAATTTTTGACACTCAGCTTCATAGAGCTGTAGATACTTTCGTTATTTGCTTGGGATTAAGTCGACTATGCTAATATTGTTGAACTATGCTTAAATAAGATTTTGTTGCTTCGTAAAGTAGCAGTTTGTGGTAAAAGCCAAAGGCAGTCACTTTAATGCAAAGATATTTTCTTGTAGGCAAAGGAAGTTGCGACAATTTCCTTTATTATCTACGCAACTTAGTCGAATGGGAAATGTGTTAGTAACAATAAATCGATCGAGCACGCTGCATATCAAATGCGAAAAGAACAAGTCAAGCTTTTAATATTTTTATGCTGATTTTTTTTAGTTAAAAAGACTAATTCATTCTCTTTACTCATTGCAGCCGCTACTAACGAACGAAACACGTGCAATGCCCATGTGAGTTACGTTTTTAATTAAGCTAAACTATCACCAAATCCCCGCTGCTAGTTTAAGCACAAAACAAATTTGAAGTGTACCCCCCTCCAAAAAAAAAAAATAATTAAATAAAAATGGGCTTCACACGTAATAAGCCACGCATCAATAAGACGCTCATCTCACTCAAAGTGGTTGTGTTCTTCGTCATCAGCGGTGAGTAGTTGTTTATGGAGCGCTATGTAATCCTAGTTTTCGCTGCTTGACAACACTTTATTTTCACAGGCATAACGGCTTTGCATGTCTTGCATGCCACCAAACCGTTACTACTCGGCTTGAACTTCAGCGAGTATCGCAACATTAGCATTATTGCGCCCTTTGTCTCGATCATTGGGCCGCTCATAGCTGGACCACTTGCCGATCGTTTGGCCGCCAAGAATGCGAATACTTTCGGACGTTCGCTACGTTTCTTGACGGCACTCTTCCTCTTGGTCGCTGCGCTCATCTTTGCCTGCCTCTTCGCTATACCCGAGGTGCATCGTGAGGAGGCGCGTCGCCCGTTGGTCAGCTTTGGCTGCGATGCGGATGGCGCTGTCATCTTTCAGGAACGCTGCTCCGAGGATGCCACTTGTCATCACTGGAAGGAGAAGGTTGGCTCCGTGAATCTGACACGTTGTACGTACAGCTGTCAGGATCCAACGCAGTATGAGAATATGTATACACCTTGGTTGGAGAATCTGCCAACGCCAGCGCCTTCAACGGAGCACAGCTCGGAGTTCGATTATGAGGATGAGTCCACAGCGGCGGTGACGGAAAGTTTACGCGCAAGGCGTTCCACGGCGAAGCAAGTGGAATTGTCCGCTGAGAATGCAGGCGTTGAATTGCTCAGTGCTGAGGTGCAGCAGCAACAGCGGCGTGCAACGCGTGCCACCAAGTCGGCGCCACAGAAGGTGTACGTTGAACCGCCGCACTTATGCATCACAGAGCGCAATGCACAGGGTGAGCAGGTGATCAAGAACTGCCACGTTTACACCGACGATACGCCGAATATTGTGGTGCATTCCGTGCTACGCGCTGCTACCAATATTGAGAACGACACACACAACGCCGAGTGGTGCCATTATCCCTTGGGTGAGCCTTCTATGTGGTTGGCTGTGTAATCTATATGCTTTACATATTATGACCTTTCAGATGGCTTCCAGTGTCACATACCGTCACAGCAAGTGAATTACATGATTGCGCTCAAGAATGGCAGCGACTGCAAACCGATGATTGAGTGCCAAGTGATTAGTCCCTACGACAGCAAGGGCAGCGTGCTCGCCGACAGCGAGTGCATTAAGGTAGTCAGCCGACTTTTATAATTGTCATTCATTACATGCATTTGTCATCGCACACAGACCACCGGCGACTTGGATGCCACACTGTGTGGCTACACAGTTATTCGTCTACTGGGTGACATCTTCCCGATGGCTGCACTGACGCTGCTCAACACCGCCATTGTGATTGCGGTGCGCGAAACCTCCGAGGGACGCGGCGAGGTGTGCCGCCAGTACGTTTGGGGTGCCATTGGTTATGTGCTGCTCTTCTCGCCACTCGATCTGTTCTTCTTCCAGAACGAGCCGAATCATGATGCGGCTTTGGTTGCACTCATTTTGGTTATCGTTTGCTTCGTTGCTGGCGCCATTGTCTTGCTCTGTGCCACACAGATGCCGCTCAGTCCACCCGAATGGTGGTGGCATACAAAGACCGGCGTGACCGTCTACCCAATGTCGGCTATTAGGCGCTACAGTCCAGAAATCATTCTACTCGCTCTGGTCTCCATACTCTTTGGCACGTTCTGGAGCAGCATACATAGCTTCCTGCGTTGGACCTTTACCGACACCTATGCCGTCACCTACGCCGGACTCATACTCATGCTCGTGCTATTCTTCAATGTCGACAAATTCATTGAGTACTGCGGCCACTCGAACATCTTCATAGCCGGCTTCGCGTTGTTCATTATACGCTTCACCGCACTTAGCGGCGAGGAAACGCAGTGGCTCACCGTGGTGATGGAGACAATTGAGCCGATCATAATTGGCATTGTTTGGATAACGATTATAATCTATTTGCGTCACACTGTGCCACGCAAATTGACCGCCACCGGTCAGGCCATCGGCGTGCTCGGCTTCTTTGGTTTGGGTGCGTATTTGTGGTCGCCGCTCGGCAGCTTGTGCAGTCATCATCACTCACAGCCAATTTGTTGTTGTTGTTGCTTTCTCTATCGTTTGCAGGCAAAGGCTTTGGCGCACTCATTGGGCTCGCACGCGACGACAAACAACCGCAGCTCGGTAGCCAAGAAATCCATCAGTGGTTGGCCATTGTCGCCTGCCTGATTGCACTCATTTATTTCGTTATATACAATCTGATTTTGGCGCCACGCTGTGCCGCTAAACCACAGCATCTTGAGGAACTTATCTCTGGCTCGGCTTCGCAAAACTTCAGCAATGCCGGTGGCACTGGCCCTACTGCCAGTGGCACTGGCGGCTCGACTACTGCCGGCAATGGCGCTGGCGCCGGCGCCTCACTCAATGGCAATGGTAATTATTCACCGCTGCGTGTGTACCATAATGAGAGGGGGAAGAAGGGACAGTTTAGATATTAATCAGTTCTAATTAGATGAGAACGAGCAAAAAAAATGTTGCATGATTCTTGATGTGCTTCAGTTTTGGTTTTCAAATTTTAAATAAAAAATAAAAATTATAATAAATAGAAAAACATAATAAATAAAAAAATATATTAAATTAAAAAAATTAAAAAATAAATAAAAATACAAGCAAGGAAAAAATTACAAACCACCTAAAAACGAAAACCAAACCGCGAATTGCAAAATTTTGAACAAGAACAAAAGAACAACAACAATGCTGCTACTAATTTTAATCAAATATATTAATAAGATATTTTTGCTAAGTATATACACTCATAAAAAATGTAATAGATTTTTGTTATTTAATTCAGTTTAAGCTGAAATGTGTTTAAAAATATTTTTAAGTGCACAAAAACACTGGCAACGCTAAAGTTTAAGTGAGCGAATTATAGATTTGATAGTGTCACCTCAATTAGGGCCCATTTTTCAAAGCGCTCATATTGATTAAGAACTCCCTAATAATACAGTCCGTTGATGCTTTTCGCGCGCAATGATATTATTTCAATTGCCCCATTTGAGACTTCCTTTCGAATTTAGTTGTAAAAAATAAACTATTTATGTATATTCAATAAATGCTGAGCTATTTGAATAAACTACTTCTAAAAAAAACACAGCACAACACTATAAATAAATTAATAAATAAATCACGTCATATTATTCAAAAATCTAAAACGCTTCGAGTGTTGCAGTTAATTGCAAGCGCAAATTTTACTAACAAAAAGGGTCTCCTCTTCTCTGTGTGTAGAAAAAGTGCTTAAATAATGTTCAAATGCAAATTATGAATAAAAATAAAACGCACAATAAATTTTAATAAAATTAAGCGACTTTGAAAACATGTTTCTGTTAAATAAAATATTTCGTAACGCCTATAAGCGCCATCTGCTGTTAACAACAAATAACAGAGTTTCAAGAAAGCTTTCGCATGACATAGAATCACAGATAGGAGTTTTATGTTAAAAGCGGAAGTAGTTGTGTGTAAATTTGGTCATGAGCAGTAAAAACAGTCATCACTTTGGCGTATGAATATGATGTTGCATGATGTTACAACAAATATTATGGTCTATGAGGCTAAACAATACAATCTTTTTAAATACCCAATAAACAGTCGATGCTGTGTAAATCTGTTGAACAAGCTTAAGTTGGTTTTCACGGCACAAGAATATTCGTCAACATTCATTTTAGGTGACTGTCAAGTTACAAGGTATTGTAACTAGGAAATATTAATTCTTTGGTAAGTATGTATGTGGTTAAAAAGGCATATGTAACATGCATTCTGAATGCATGTTTTGCTGTTCTCCGTGCTGCTCGTTATTTGGAATGCACTAAATTGAATGTATCGTTTAATTTAATTTTAATCAAAATAATTTTCTTTGTCAAACTGACAAAGCAATATTGATTTCATAAAGAACAAATTCACTGAAAATTCTCGGTGCCCTAACGCACTAAAGTTAGCCACAAACATTCTCCATGATGACATCCATATATGTATGTATGTACCAATTTTCATGCTGTTTGGTCAAACGGTGTCGGAGTCCATAGACTTCAGACAAACATAAATTTATTAGAGTTTTTTAATTTAAACAATATTAAACATTAGAGTTCCTATTCATGTTCCTATGCACACGTATAGGAATAGGTTGTGTGCTGAATAGGGTGCAATGTACTTACTGTACAGTGAATGAAAACGTTGGGCAGTTTTTTTTAAATTTTTAAAATTTTCTTTTTAAATATATTTTCACCAAGCAAGAAGAAAGAAGGATTTCAAAATACCGAAAATTGGCGATGTGATTAATCGTCAGGCCCAAAAATATATGGGGAGGTTGAAAAATCATCCAAATAAACTAGCAAGACGCCTTCTAAAACGACGCAGAATGGGCGGAGTTAGGGCGGCGGGACGGCTGAGAAGATCGCACCCTGTCGACCACCGTAATAGATCCTTTTAATATTATTATTAAATCATATCCACTTTTAGTAATTTAAGTTGTTTTGTTCATTTCTGTATATACAGTTTAATTGAAGTTGTTCTAATAATAACAGAAAAATTAAATATTGAGGAAAAAAACAAATACGAAGCACAAATATTTTTAGTACTAAATCAAGACAGTTTTATATTAATTTAATAATTCAGTAGAACAATAATACTTTTTCAATATAATTATTTAACACATTCGCACACTTCAAATGTTGTACACAAGTCAACTCATTTCCAATTAAATTTCATAATGTCTAACTTTTCATTTCATATGAATCCTTGTAAAGAAAAAGAACGTATAATATTCATTTAGCTGTGTATACAATATAGTATTGTTCATACTGAAGTGGAACATATGAACGTATTCATGCCGACCTCTGGTTTATACAAGAACATTGCATTTATTTCTAATAATATGTAAATCGAATGTTTTTTTATTTTATTTTATTTTTATAATTTTTTAGTTTAGTAATTTTATTAATTCCAATCAAACATTAAAAGAATGCTTACTAGGTATAGGTTGGATAACAGTGACAGTGAGAACTTAAGTTTTAAAAATACAAAAAAGATTAATTAACAAAATAACAAATAGCTTTAAAATATGATCACATGGAAATATTAGTATATTAGTCTATGTAGTAGATCCGAAGGGCGGAGCCTTTACAGCCTTCTCTGGCAGTAGTTTGTTGTAAGGGCAATAGCAAGAGGATTTATATGAAAATTAAGTGCGTCATTATAACGACTGGTATAGTGATTAATTTGCTCATTAACTGTAACTGTAAGGATGTCAAGGTCATGGCATATTAAAGCCCGCTTGACGTACCAAGGAGCACCCGTGATGTACAGTAGAGCTTTATTCTGCATAACCTGAACGCGATTTATCGTACTCTTTGCAGCTAGTTCCCAAAGCGTAACGCTATAGCTATAGGATAGTGTAGCGATGGCCTTATATAGCGTACTCTTGGCAGCCAGGTTGAGAGAGTTACTAGCTTGAATGAGCCATCGAAGTTTTTGCAGCATACTTTTGCTTGTAGTCGTAACAGCATTGATGTGCTTAGACCATGTCAATCGGCGATCCAAAACCATGCCCAAGTATTTGACAGAATCGATCGAACATAATTTGGGTAAACCTGAACCTCTTTTATGTTCAGGCGTGGCTTATATATTTTAGTGATATTATTAATAGCATTAGCATTACTATTTCTGAGGTAGGTCTTCTATCTGATAATGCACCCCTAAGAGTTACCACACTTCGAAAAAAATAAATCAGCACAATGAGTGCGGCGTGTTATGGCAGATTTATGAAATTGTACCTGCTTCCATCTAACAAACCAAGCTTAAACTACAGTCAAACTTCACTATAGCCAATGCTCACGGAACCAAACAATCATTTGGTTATATGGAACATTTTTTATACAAAAATGATGTGTACTGGAAATGATTTATACTCGAAAAAGCTGTGTTATTAATAGGGTGAGCTTTGTTGCACTTAAGTTCGTTATAGCTAAGTTTGACTGTACAAGCTGTTGTGGGTATACGTACATATGTGCTGCATAACTGGTCTTATGGCTGGTACATGGCTCTGGAGTACTAAATATGCGCTCAAGTCACGTAAAGTACCAGTGTTGCAAATGAAGGTGCTTCTTTCTATTACTGGGGCCGCTTGGTATATACTAATGATGACACTGATGAATGAAATCAAGCGACACAACAGCTGGCTCCATTATACGCAATCGGCAGATGTTCGTACTTGACAGACTCTAGTTCCTAAGTTGATAAGAGTAAACCCAAACGTTGAACGATCTGCTATCTAACTAAAACGGTGCAGCTGGGTCTAGTAAATGGGAGAGTTGACAAAGGACTTCTAACTATGGCAATGCACTTACAGATATATATGTATATATAATGTTAGTTTTAATTCGGTTTATATAAGCATATGTCTAGGCAGACAGCAAGGAGCTGTGCCAATTAACTAATGTTCTTTAAATTACCTTAAAAACATTAAATTAATTGTTAGCTAATAAGATGATTGTATATTGGGTTGGACTCACTGGAGCACAATCAGTTCTACTACGTAATGTATATATACCACAGTGTTAAAATAAAGAACCACTGCTACTACTACTACTACTACTAGCAATTGAAAGCCATCAGATTTAGGAAAGAAATTGTAGCAGTAACAATTTTGTTAGGACGATAAATCTCTTGGGCTAGAGAAAATTTCACTTATCTTCAAAAGCTGCAACACAACTCTTTTGCATATTAACACTTTTTAATCAGAGAGTTTATGAGAAAAGGATAGTCCGGCTCGTTCAGGTTGTAGTGCTCAGAAGACTGAGTGTGATGGCTGTAGCCTTTTATATGAGCACATTTATATATAAATTTTTTCATATAGCAGCACAGCACACAAAAATTCAAATATTAAATTTACGAATAAAATCGCAAAGTAGTTAAGCGATCGATCGCTTGAACTCAAATACGTGTTTATACAAGTGCAGTTACATATTTGCTTTTTATGATGCTACGTCAATAGAATGCAATTTTTACTACTTGCGCCACGAACAATGATCCGGAAGCATTGCGAAGGCACTTGCAAACATAATTTTCCACTTTATTTTCATGAACGTGCCGAACTCAACGCGGCACAAATCAAAGCAAAGAAACTCGAGTTTGGCAACGTACGAGTGAGTATCTCACTCATATACGAAGCGATGTTAGAGATTGAGCCACTTGACACATAGTTTTCGACAATAGAAAAGGGCAAATATATACACACACACACACACATAGCCATAGACACACACACAGCCAGTATAGCATCGCAGTTAAACTCATAGTAAATTGTATCTGAGCTAAAGCTTGTATTGTATTTACTTTCACATATATTTAGCTGCATATAAAAGAGTAATAAGCGCTGATTTCATGACACTACAAAAGTGGCCAACACAAGGACAATGACAACGGCGAGAACAACGCCAACAATAACACTCGGCACTAAGCTACTTAAGGCTATGGACGCACTTCATTAGTTTCGTTCACAGTTGACGCGGCCAACAACGACAATGCCCTGCCCGCCTTCGATGAGCAACGCTCGCATTTATGACGCATAGAGGCGTCCGTCGCTCAACGTGTTGGTGGGGTGACCCATTAAAAGCGAAGCGCTAGCGCCAAAGTGTTTGCGTTTGTCTTCAATGTTTTCATAAAAACGATACTTGATTTTTATGCGTGCCCTCGCGCCCTCCATAAACACTGCTCGATTAATAGTTGATAATGTGCTCGTACGTAGTTCACAGCAGATATTTCTTGTCAAGAGCTCATAAAACTTTCACCAAATGAGTTGGCATTTTGGTTGTGGTGCTCGTAGTTGTATGTTTCACATGCTTGGTGGTATGCATGTGATGTTTTTTATGTGCATTATAGCCAACCCTGGCAGCACCTCGTACTACAATCATTCTTCCTATTGAACTTTCATACGTAGTCGCGTGCATATTGGTGTAATGCTTGGCACCACCCAGCGCTGCATTTTCAGTCGTTGTGAGACTTCCTTCTGACCACTTAGTGATGATTGTCGTACAGCAATTACATTGTTTCGGTGTTTGAATATCAACTGATTCGCACAGCTCAGATAATTTATGGATGCAGTACGCATTCATATTAACAAGGCTGGAATTGTCGGCTGCTCTCATTGGAGTTGGAATAGTTGTTTTCCTCTCTGCTGGTTGTCTAGCCAGTACGCCCGGTAAGAGGACTAGATTGACAACAAGCAGGAATTCAACAAGGCGTGTGAAGTTCTAAGAGCTAAGAATTTTTAGTAACTTTTTACTCCACGAGACAACTTGCCTTCACTTACCATTGTCGTATGTCAGTCAAATTGAAACTGGTATGGTGCTTGCTCGGTGGCAGCCTATTTATATGGTTAGGTGCTACCAAGCACAAACAATTTTCTTACTCAAAACATTTGCTCGTTTTCGTATATAAAAAGTATGGAATAAATTAATAATAATTCAATAAATATGTCTTTAGTTCTTGCAAAGCTGTTTATTTGTGAATTATTATTGCACTGCGAATGAAAATTCTGCGTACCGACGATGATGCCGATAACATCCTATTAGGTTTGAGGTGTGAGTGGTGTCATCGCTGCCATTCCGCAAGTACTGAAGTTCTTTAAAAATCATGCGTTTTTGTCGGACATTAGACGATATAATCCATAGATTTCGCTTCGTTACTGCAGTATCTGTTTTAGTCTGCTCCGAACAGTTCCATATTGGAAAATATGCGGCTCATATCTGGTTAGCCGTACCTCTCTTATTTGTGCCCAAGTCCAGAGTTTAAGATCTTAGAGGTTTTAATAAAGCTATAGCTCAGGCATGACTACCAACTAGAAAATTGCTTGCCAGAACAACTGCCAACTTTGAAACAGTAAAAACTTCCGGATCTTCGCATTGGGCGCTGAGATAGGCACATGACTAGTGCGTTCTCTGCTTTGGAAACTCTAATGCCATTTAGTTTGTTCGAATAGCTCGGTGACCTGACTTCGAAATCAGTTTGAAGAAGCACCTCGCACAGCCTGTTGTGGATACTCAGTTGTTTCTAAATGGTATGCAGTTTTTATCTTAAAACGAGCTTCCAGAAAAGTCAGGCTAAATGTCCATAGCAGAATATAGTGTAGATAGTATGAAAATGTTGACAAGTTCTAATGTAGGCGGTGGGTTGTATACGACGCTTGATTTCAAGGCTCACGCTACTCTGAAGCCATTTGTGAATTCTAATATTGCAATTGGCTCTTTCATCTATTCGATTGCCGAGGGAATCGGGCAGAAATTAAAAAAGGCGTTGAGCTGCTCAGAGAGGCTGGAACAAGAACAAGAACAAGAATGCTGATGCGAGCATTAGTCACAATTTTCTCATATTTTATTGCTGTCTTAGTATCAGTAACTCGAGTTAGGTTATCCAATCGGATTTTCATTCAAGTTATGATGTAAGTCAACTCAACCGCTCCTCGGGCGCAATCAAAGGTACCTGGAGCCGCTGTTCCGCAACATTATGACATCCGCTAAGACAGTCGGCCTTATAGTCAACGGCCATAAGACTAAGTATATGATTCTCTCTAGAAGTTCAGGATGAAGAGCACGCCCACCAAGAATAGGACAGTATGCTTTGTGCGCGTAGAAAAGTTTACATATCTGGGGGTGCTTATGAAGAACGACAACAGCAGCAGGGAATATATATAAGATCGCCTTCTAGCTCTAAAATAGGGACCCTGACGAGTGCTGAGGAAGAGTCACTACGGTGGAAGCTCTTGTAAACAATATTTGGACCAAGACTTACAACAGAAGGAGAATATGCGATTAGAAATAAAGTGAACTACTACAGCTTATGCAAGTCGAAGACATAGTCAAATACGTAAATCACAGCGCCTCAAATGGATTGGGCATGTCTTCAGAATGAACAACACGATTATGCAATTATGCAATATAAGCCGATGGCCGTCCGAAGCAGGGCATAAAAAAGCATGCAATAACTATTAATGCAAGGAACTGGAGAACCCTGGCAAAGAACAAGGAGGACTGGAGAACCATTGCAGAGGAATGGGGGTTGTAGAGCTGACTGATGATGATGATGAAATCAATTCGGTGACTTAGCCTGCCGTCCCAGAGGTCGTGGCCTCATAAAACTTTTCCGGCATGGCAAAAAAGAAGAAAAAAATATCAATCCATCAAACTTTTGGGTAGAAGCTGACCCTTAACGGCGTCAGTTAGTACTTCCATACCCAAGGACTGGTAGCGGCAGGCTAATCATCCAACCGCTCAAACAAATCATTCGATTAATGAAATCAACTCAGATGGCAGAGTTTTGCAGAGATCGCTCCTAAGAGTAGTGAACAAGGAATACAAAAAAAAAAAGTAATGGTCGTTAGAACCTGAAATCGAATCGACTTCAGTCAGGCACTGCTGGGCTCTAAAGTAGTGTGCGTCTAGAGGGCCATTCTAAGCGGACTTATTTTTGAATGCGAGGTATACGTATAGAGAATTCTGAGGGGTAATGCTAACACTTCGATTGCCTGTGATGCATCTCTATACTAGACTTTGTTAGCTAATACGGGTCAGAAATATAATTCACATAGTAGTGTATGATGAGAATGCCAAAAAAGGCATTTATAATGCGCCCAATTGGAGAAAGACAACGTGGCAAGATGGATAGACTACGTCGAAGCAGACCTTAACAAGCTGAGTGTTGGCAACTCGAGTGTTCTGACTAGAGATAGAGCAGAATGGAGGAAATGCGTTGATGATGCATATGGTTTACAACGGACTGTGATAGCTAAAATAGAGAGAGAGAGAGAGAGAGAGAGTAGTGTATGATAGTCTCGTATTGAATTTGTTTAGATGTATTAGATTGAACTGACTTTGCTGGCATAGCAAATGATTACCCTACAGCGGGTAGCCAATGCATAACTACGCCTACGTATGATGTCTTCATTTGTGTCTTTTGCGGTAACAATGCCAACTCCAACGCCATCGTTATCATCATCATGATCATTGCTGTCTTATGCCATTTATGTTTTTAATACGCGAGCAGCCACACACGCAATTAAGTTGAATCATCCAACATTTATGCACTTCACACGGCTGCTCAAGCCCCGCGACTGCAACGACGACTGCGACTACGATTATTTGCTGCTTTTGTTTTTGCTGCAATGTTGTTGCACATGCACAACGGTAGTTGTGGCGCTTCAGTGCACATGTGAACTTGTAGGAAGAGTGTATATAAAAGGCGTACTTGCGAAAAAGGGGAAGTTGGTCGCAACGGCAACCGCCGAACATTACTGCCAGCACCAATGTCTGTGATAAGTTATGCATGAATTTAAGCAGCATTGAGTGAGCGAGTGAGCAACGTGTTTGTGCGAATTTGCGTGTGTGTGTGTGAATGTTGAACGGCGTTATGCCCTACCACATGCAGCAGGCGTGTTGCAAAACAAGCAAGTTGCAAGCGAAATTGTCACTTGGCTGTGCAAAGCCAGTGTCACATGATTGTCGTCGCGGCGGCGTTTGTGCCCAGCCCATTGCCATTGCGACTGCTGTGACTGCTGCTGCTGTTGTTATTGGTGGTGATGTTGGTGTTGCCGCTGGTAGCGTTTCAAGCGTTTTCCATATGAAAAATTGCTGTCATTTGCACAGCATAAAAATAGGAAGGCACACACACAAACACACACACACACACAAACACACAGCCTTTTACAAAAGTGCCAAGGCAGTCTGCTAACCATAAAGTTAACGGAAATCCACAACCACATTGCCACATGCAACGAGCAGTAAGCAACCATTGGACTCGCGCAATGGCATTGGTTGTGTTGTTGCTGCTATTGCAGTTGAAGATGCTGCAAAGCACTTTTGAAAAATAACTTTGCACATCGTTGGATTTTGTGCAATTTTTCTCACATTTCGTTTTTGTCTACTTGGCGCTGCTTTTTTCGCACTTTTTTTGCGTCTTTTGTTTTTCGATGTTTTCGTTTTCGTTTTCTTCTTTTTTCTTGTCTTTCCGTTCGTTTAATTTTGTTTGTAAAGAAAACTCATTTTCATCAGTTTGAAGTTTTGTTGAGCAGACAGTTCACAACCAACGCAACACCATATCTATCTATATATAATACTAACTGCTATTTGGCTGTAGCACGAGTACGCCAGTCTGTCACATTGTCTGCGTCGCTGACTGACTGCGTTTGTCTTTTGTGCGCTCCATTTTCTTGCCGAGTCTTTTTTCACTACGCTTCAATGTTGTGTGGCAAAAGTTGCTTCATGTAATTATTTTGATCATTTGCATAGGAAATATGTCTCTGGCTGTCTTTTTATGCATTTCCGTCGTCAACGTTGTCTGTCTGTTAAAAAACACCAAAGCCAAACCAAACCAAACCGAACCTCATTTTGCAGCAATGGTAACTTTGTGTGCTGCTGCTGCTGCTGGCTGTTGTTGTTGCTGCTGCCGCTGCTGGTCGCAATGCATAACTAACTTTGCCAATGTATTTGTCGACATCATTATCAGCATATGCATAAAAACGTCATTATCAGCACAATCATCATCCATTACCACCGTCAACGTTCAAATGATTTTTGTTTCATTTTTTGTTTGAATTTTGTTGCAACACTCATACGCCGCTTGCGCCGCTCGCTTAAGTTGCACAGCATAAAATTCCCACACCCCCAGCACATTTGATAAATACTTTAAAATTTTTGCTGCATATAACGCATACTCACATCTCATCCTCCATCATTATCATCGTCATATTCAGCGTCATCGTCAACATCAACATCAACATCAACATCCACGTCAACGTCTTCATCTGTTTGATGCGCCGCTCAAACCCCACCCCTCACAACCCAAAACAAAGGCTTTGAACTTAGTTATTCATGATGCTTTTGTCTGCACCTTTTCATGCGCAATATATCTCATTCGCAGCCGTCTTCATCTGTGTGTGTGTGCGTGTGTGTGTGAGAAAATTGTTTACTCGTATTCGCTTCAACTTTACTCAACACATTTATTACTGTCACAATTGTCATAATTTTTGCGTGTGGCTGACTTTTGCATGCATGAATTCAACATGTTCTTCCAGCTTCAGCTTTATTGCACTTGAGCTGCTTTTTCTTGACTTGCGTTGGCTTGGCTTGGTTTGACTTGGAGTGGTTATGAGTTTGTTTTTCTCTTTGTCGACTTAATGAGTGAAATCATCAATTTAATATGACTTCTGGCATTATTGCAACGCACACATTTTCGGTGTGTCTTATGTGGAATCAACGTTTTAATTAAGTTTATCATGGTCTGCATTCGTTTTGAATATAACTTGACATAAATAGATTGATAGATCTTAGCGTGATCCTTAAAATAGGAATTTTTATCGGATGAACTCATCAATGGAATTAAAATGCTGCAGCATTTCTTCAGACTTGGACATAGAAAATTCAGAAATTTGTGGTGTTATTCATGGCATGGCAGTTACACACCTGTAGCTGTTTATGGTCAAACTTTTTTCTAATACAAAAGACCATATTTTACTTTAAATTCAACCCTTAATCATTCAAATAAGTCGATAATATTGGACATTTTTCTTGCCAACTCAGTCGATATACCTTGAGCTTGTTTGCCAATAGGCTAAACTTCGCCTCCTTCAGCCTGCTTCGAAAAAAACCCATTGTGTTGATTGCTACATGGTTTCTGGTATATAGCTGGTTTCTTCCAAGTATCGTATTGCGTCTAAAAAAAAAACAAATATTGTAAAACCTACAGCATCTTTCTAGCTTACGCACTCTTAATAATCGATTTCTTCAGGTATTCAGCTCGAACTAATAATAGTTTATCAATTTGCAATTACTTGAAGAGTAATTTTTAGTAATCTTTGTTAATTTCCTATGCTTGAGTATCACACTTGACTGAGTTAACCGAACGTTATGCAATTTAGAATTTATATTCTTACAACACTAACGAAGTTTTGTGTGTTAGTTTCATTGAAATCCGTTAACTAGAAGTCGGGAAATTCCATGCAATTTTTTCGTATGAAATCAATATTGTTTCATCAGTTTGCCGTTGAAAAGTATGTCAGATTCGAAATCGAAATTCTGTCAAAGAAAAAATAATAAAAAAAAGTTTAACTCAAAGAGTGAAGAAAGGGCAGACGGTGCCAAATAAAAACACGCGGCGCCGAGTTACAACACATTACTCGGAGAGCATGACAAGGAGCAGCAACGCGCTGGGTACGCTCTACTTAGTATGAGCTACGAGTGTTCAAAAAATAAGGTGACTTTTAATTTTTCTCGTGCTGCGTCTAATCGATTTTCGATTTAGTTATGTTGATACCCTTGAGGGGAGAGACGTTTGCAGAATTGATGAAATAAAGACCGCATTCTTAAAAGACCTGAAAGTCATACCAAGAAGCGCTTATCAGAAGTGCTTCATTATGTTATTTTTTTTTCTCCTTAATATTATTATAAGAACAACTTAAATTAAACTGTATATACATAAATTAACAAAACAACTTAAATAAGTAAGTGGAGATATGATTTACTAATAATATTAAAAGGATCTATTACGGCGGTCGACAGGGTGCGATCTTCTCAGTCGTCTCGCCGCCTTAAGTGCTCGGATTCGGCGTCGTTTTAGAAGGCGCCTTGCTAGTTTATTTGGATGACTTTCAACCTCTTCATATAGTTTTTGGCCTGACGATTTATCATATCGTCAATTTTTGGTATTTTTAAGTCGTTCTCAAGGTCTAAGCATACGCAATGTCTTAGACTGCAGTACTCTCACCTTCGTGATGTTTGACCGCGCGGCTATGCCAGGTGAGGGGGTATATTTTGTAGGGAACAAAATAGACATTGAATAAATGTTTGTCGAGAAAAATAAAAAGTCACCTTATTCTTTTTAACACACCACGTACGTCAGGTCTCAGATCTCTTACGTAGTGTGTATGTAATCACATTCATCATTATGTGAATTATGCACATATTGGATTAAATATGTGTAGCCTGTCGGGAAGAGCTAACTAGCTCTTCCTTAAGTACTCCTTTTCCTCTCGAACGAGCTAGCAGAACGTGTTATGTAGCGCTGTGAAATCTCTCACCAAAATTAGAGCACTTCTTAATGTAAAGATCACAACAGTGGCTGTCATTGACATGATCCATAAGGCGGCTACAAAAAGTTTAAGTTTCCCAGAAAATCTGCCAATGCCTGCCTTCCTCACGAGTCACCAGAACTGCGATTTTTGTGTGATTCCCCTTATTGAGAATGTGAGAAATGCCTCACCTCTCCGCAACAGTACGTATCGCTATATATTTTAGCAAAGTGTGAAGTTAGATTATAGTTCGTACGCCTTTGGCGAATACTTTGCACTCGCATATATAAACAAAAAATCTATTTAAGTTTGAAAAAATCGACCCTTTGCAATTGAAGTTTTTTCCACTTTTTTTTGCAGTTGTTTTTGTCCGTTTTTAATAGAATTTGCTTTGCACTTGGCAACTTTTCGTTGGGAGAGCGGTCGCCGCTCGCTGCTATTACCTCACAACGGTGTCTTCAGTGCGAACGGCTCGGATTTATTTGTCGGCGCTTGGCGTGCTCGTAACGCGTTCATATTAAAACGGAAGTCTTTTGTTTTTAGGCGTAAAACTTTGCTAATTACTGTGAAAATTTGAGCGCAACGTGGAAACCTTGTTTCACCTTTTTTATTTGTATTTTTTTTTGCTTGCGCACTCGCTATTGAAAAAGTAGCTTTCGGATAATGAAGCACAAAAAAGGTGTTCATAGTGTGGATGTAGTTGGGAATTCGCTTTGGGCGCTTCCATCTACAACGTAATTGAATAAAGCAGCTTTTTTGCTCGGCTGTCGCTTTGCCATAAATGAGTGCGCGGTTTTTTTTTTTTGGGTTAAATTTTTTGGCTGATTTAAAGGTGTTAAATATTTAATTAAATGAGGTTTCACTAGCAATATTAAGTTGTACAAGAGCTGCTCATTTAATGAGATCTTTAATGACTTTGTGGTTTTTAATATTTGTTTGAGCTCAAAAGATTTCGAAGCTCGTAGAAATTGCACATGCTGTGGCTTGCAAACAAAATATATATATATATATATATATATAAAATATAAATATAAATATATATATATTATTTTTATTTAAATTAAACATTAAACTTTCATGCCACGTAGATTGCACAACACATATGGAAGCGCTTATAATAACAATTTATAAATTGCATTTTACATTTTATGTTCGCAATTAGCCATGAATGCGGTTGGCTTACTTCCGTTCAGACCTTTCAACCTTCTGTCCATCCCTTGTATGTGAATGCCTCGTCCGTTATGCATTGTTGCTGCTATCGATGGTTTTAATGTTGTTGATCATAATGATGATGATGATGTCCACTTATTACATCACAAAATGCCACACTCCAAAATCATTTCAAGCGTTCATTGGCCTTTTTCAATGCACTTTATTATACACTTCACATAGAGTATAGTATTTAAATTTTGCCATGAAGCTTGTAACACTGTGAACTCGTAGAGTACCAACATGCTCAACTTTTTGGTACACATTTTTCGTTACTGGTCGGATCTCTTTACTAAATGTACCATAAGCACAAAACCCTGCACTTTTTAAGGTCGCTTATAAATATTTAGATCAACTTTCAGTTTTCCTTAGAAAACTTTTATTTATTTGTTTTGGAGATATATAGCTTTAAGAGTAGACCATAATAATATTTTATTATATACAATCCTTGGTTGTGGTAGGTTGTGAAGCAGCGGTTGACATTTGTCTGTACACTGAGGAACAGACACTTGGTCTGGTCTCGTAAATCCACTTGAGGGCAGTGGTCGATCTCAACGACTTAGTGAAATAGTACTTTCTTACTTGACTTCTTTTTAATGGAAATGAACTCTTATTTAATTGTTAACTGTAAATTTTGCATGCTTAATTGTAAACGGCTGATTATGTTTGTAGCCATGTATAAAGTAGACCTTAGCTTTAGTGTGGCAGCTGACCAGAGTAACTAGTAATAAGATCAGCTGAGCCCAGTCTACTATGTTACTGGGTGCATTTTGATACCACTTGGCCCCGTTAATTAATTGTGAGATCAGTGTGGGGTCACTTCGGACCTGCTAAGTCTGTGGTAAAGAACGTTTTTAATTTTAAGATTATGTGATTATATGGGGCTTATGAATGCCATGAGTAAAACTCAAGAGTTGATATGTAAATAGTTGTGGACATTTGTGGTAAGGAGCAAAAATTTAATAGAACTTCTTATAGAACCATAGTTTATACTACTCTGTTAATTTTAAAAAGTCCTATTAGTACTAAACGTTTAACTTCCATAGAGCGTGTAGTGTATTATAATTCCGAAATATGTGAATATAATATTATTTCTTACTATTTTTTATTCTTCTTCTTTATTTTATACTTTATCGTTTTGAATGAAACAAAATATAACTATCACTTTGAATTAAATTAATTTTATTCATTTTATTTATCATTTATATTAAAATTTTATTTAATTATTTATCATTTATATTAAAATTTTGATCTAATTCTCTATATATCATTGGTGCGTGTGTTAGACATGCGTGTTCTCCGGATCTATTAGTTATAACGTGCTCATATTTTTACCTTGGTTCGGTTCGATTTTTTTTTTTGGACCGGTTAGATGGTCTTGTGGTGGGGATATTTCAATTATTCAAACTCGTGTATATTTATAAAGTTCCTTAATTCATTTTTATATAATCGAATTCTTTCAAATTGCTGTCAGTCTGTTATATTTGGTAATCCAAGTTTTAAGTAACGTACGTTCCTTTTAATAATCATCGGTAATAACCCAATACCACACTTAGTAATTAATACAGACAACAGACGTCAAAACAACGTTTGCGGGTAAAGCTCTAACTATTATTAATAAATTTTTTACAAAAAAATTTCTCAACTTTCCTGGTAGACTTTCGCAACAAGTTTCAGTCGAATAAAGAAGAAGGAGTTTTGATTTCCAAATACGGGTCAACAATGGGATTGTGTAAAGTTTTTTATATTAAATTGATTTTACACTTTATACACTGGAGCATTGGAGTACCCTTCTAGGGTAGATTTCAACAATTTTTTCATTTAGTTTATGCTGCTTGGAGATACGGAATCCAAATTTTGGATGCTGCCTTCAGGACTCAGATTAAAAGCGATGATGCCAACCCAGCAAAATAAAACCTTACGTATCATCACTGGGTGCCTCGGGTACTTGAAGAATTCCACATTGCACAAGGACCTAGAAGTGGAATACGTCAAGGACGTCATCGCCTCTTTTATATGCAGGTACAATGATCGGCTGCGGACACATAGATACCGTCTCGCCCGAGAGCTGCCCACTACAAGATACGTTACACGGCTTAAGAGAAAGGACTACGAAAGACTCCACCACTGGAGCAGGCGGCGCCTAAACCGTAGACTAACCAGCAGTGACCGCACTCCACGGGCCACATAACTACGTATTGTCTCAAATTCTTTTATTTTTTCAGGCTTTTATATGTTGAAAAATTATGTTTGTAAAAGTTTGCAAAAAAAGAAAATTATTCTGAGCGCACTTTGGATTTTATTATGGTGACTGGCTGCAAAATTCTTTCAGACTGGCAAGTCGGTGAACAAATCGAGCCTTAAAAGTTGTTATTTTTATTGACTTTTGCAACTTCCTATTACAAAAGGGATATAGTAATTCTTTTCTTTTTATTATTATTTTGTTTAATTTTTTTGTTTGCAATTTTTAATGCAGCGTATTTACTGTTATTTGCTGTGATCTTTGCGCAACAATCAACCACATTGACAACCAGCTTGCTGTGATTCTGTCTGTGCTGCTGCTGCATTGTTTCGCTTAGTTCTTCGGTTTATGAATTGAGGTTCATTTCATGTGGCAAACATGTTTTATTGCAGTTTGTGGAATAGTTGAATATGGCAAGAATTGCATGCTGCTATCTCCCCTTTCTTTTTTTTTATATTTATTTTGTGGTCAAACTTCAGCAATCAGGTTTTTTTGTTTTCGTTTTCGAACTGCTGCATTTCCTTATCCATCATGCTTGCTGCTTGTTATTGTTGTAATTTGATTTGCTTTGTGGCGCAGTCAGCACTTTTTATTATTCCTTGCCATACATTTATTAGCAGTGATTCAGCTATGTGCACGGCAGCTCAGCACATAGTTCGCCTTTATCTCACTCTATTCTTTTCACATATAACTACCGCACTCTCAAAGGATTTCACTTTTCGCTGGCAACTGCAATTTTCTTGCTCGAGCGAGATCAGCGTCTGCGGCAAGCTTCGTTATAGTGTTGTGTAGACGATGGCTTCTTACGCTGCTACTCTTATTTCCTTTCAATGTGAGAATATCGCACACAAATCGCATTTTGTCGAAGCAAAAGTGGTGAAAATTAAAAAAAAAAACAAGGTAAAAGCTATAAAAAAGATACAAAAAAATCATTTTATTTGTGAGTTTGTTTGCTTGCCTTGCCCAGCTCTTGTCTTCGCACGGCGTAAAGATGTCTGTCTTTGCAAAGGATTTCCACTGCTGAACGCACGTCGAAGCGTTGAAGTGCAACCGAGTCGAGGTTGAGTTTGTGTTGAAAAAAATTTAAGTTGCAACCATAAATGCAATTATCTTTCTTATCTGTGGAATGTTCGTGGCGTAGAATAAAACTGCTAAATTGATTTTCCGCCTGTCCGAACGACGTATTTATTAGTTTCAATTGGATTTCAATTGTACGCAATCAACATTTACTCATTAGTTAGCATTAATGCAAGTCGTTTTTCTACTTGCTCAACGCCAATGCAACGACACCACTCATAATAAAAGCCACACACCTAATGCGTTGTTGATGATACAAAACTTCGAAAGCACATCATCAGTCATTTCTATTTGGGAGACTTATAACGGATTCTATTTATTTAAAGAATCAATTTGTTGCCGTAGTTTATTTGCTTGTACAACTTATACTATACCAACGCCGCTACTCACAACATTTGAAAGGCAACGTTGCATGAACGTAGGTGTAGCCATGTTGCGAAGAGTGGGAGCTGCAACAATGCGAGAAGTTGTAGGTTTTCTCTATGCCAATAAGCTGCTTACCGGAAGCTGTAATGCTGTAAATTTAGATTTCCTGCCGCAACTCAACACAGGACGGCGGGATTTCATGGCTTTATGGTTGGCAACATTTGCCACAACAGCAACGAAGAAAGTTTTATTTTCTCTCGTTTTTTATCTTTTTGGTTTCCTGGCTACGCCTTCGATGCGCCAAAATTTTGGATTGGTTTTATAGAATAACAACTAAGGCTGCAAAACGATACGACGGCGAATCGTACAGGAGTTAAAGTCTATGAATCTGTTCCAGAAACGATTCAAACCGGAATATGAAAAAATTATATATTTCTCATGTTTGTTCTGATTATTCCAGTGGTTTGGATTATCAGCTGCTGTTGTTATAGAAAGTAATCAAAATGTGATCCAAGTGATCCAAGGCAACGAAGTACTCGTATGCTGTAACAACATCTTGGAATAAGTTCTAAGAGGCAATAGTCAAGCAAAGTAGTGGCTGTTAACATCCTTGAATTTCACATCACATAGCTAAGGAGTGAAGCACACAGACAGCTTCCATTCTAGAAAATCAACTCCGAAGGCAGAAATATGAGCATTCAAGTTCTTGAAATGTTCATCCAAGTGCTGAGAGATGATACTCAGTAATATGGGCACTCATATCCTAGATATTATCAGCTAAAAGCGCAGAGTTGACCGTGGTGGAGTGAAGCTTTAATCCAGTAAAGAAAAATAGTGTTTTGATATCTGTGCATATAACAACGTCGTAATGAGTTTGCAGCTGGACTGGTGAGTGTAAGCTATTCCTAATTTTAAAGGCAAAGACCACGTGTTGGCATGGCAACATCAAAGTCAATCGTCGTAGAAGGTTTCAGAAAGATTGTCTTTGTCTCTGGTCATGTAACAGTGAATTTCATCAAGCAAAATTATTTGTTTACTTCAAATAGTCGTGTATCGGAACGGATGAGATATAGCAATTTCAAGAGAGAGAGCTATCAGCTTTCTCAAAGAGCAGACTCTGCGAAGAAGATGAGTCTAGTCTCGTCAGCTATGGCCAGATTCGTTTTAAATATCCAAAATCAGGCCTTCGAGTTGTCTGCTTTAATAAAAACTCCTTCAACAAAGAACCACCACTCTGTTACCAAGATGCTTGGTCGATTATCAGTGTTAGAGTATAGGATACAAAAAGTTACAATATAGAGCTCTTCTGTTAGCTTTCCTGCCTGTGAGCGTAGCTAATTTATTCATCCAGTATCTCTTCAGCTTCTTGTAACAATTAAGAACTTGTCGTAATATTATTAAATGCACTGGGTTCAAATCTAAATCTTCCTTGAAGAACACCACGAAGCGCTACGCAAATCGAATACAGTTTGTCTGTCTAGCCGCATAGTAAAGTTTTTTTCAAAAATTTGCTATGCTTGCAGCCCTATTATCTACACATATTCATAGCCAAACTATCAACTTTTCTCTACAATTTTCTACACAGGTAAACCTTTAGCAAGCGAGTGGCAAGGATCACAATTCAAATGAAAACCTGTGGCGAAAAAGAGTTTTTTCTGTGTAAATGTGTGAGCGTGTGTTACCGCAAGTGGATTGAAAAATGTTTTCAAAATAATACAAAATAAAGTTGAGCAAGCTGCAAGTTACGGTTGTCGCTGTGGCTGCAACACAAAAGTCTTGTAATTGGCTTGATTGCGTATGCTTTTTTGGCTTGGCATTCAAGGCATTTTTTTTTTTGCTTGGTCTAGCAACGAATTATGACTGCGACATGTGTGACAAACAAACAAACAAAAAAAAAAAAAAAAATCGCCACACACATTCACACTGAGCGAAATAGTGTTGCAAGGTGCATAATAGAATATTTGTAGCTCATAATTCTTTGCTGTCTTTTGGGGAATTTGTACGCTTTCAACGCTGTGCACCAATTCACAATCAACTAAATCCTCAGTCTCAGCTGCCGCTCTAATGACCTTTGCTCTTACACATGTAGCACCATTTGGTCAACAACGGCATGGGGTATGTATGCGCGGCATGTGCTTGTTGGTCAACTGTTTGCCAATGTGGCAAGCAAGCATGCCACATCATCTATGTATGGAATTACTATTTCTACTACTATTTTCTAGCTTCTTCTTTTTGTTTTCTCTACCTTTTTCTTGCCAACGCTACGTCGTCGATTTTGTGTCAGTGCATTTTTTATCGATAAACTGCAATCAATTTTTACAAATGGGATTATTTTTTCTTACAACGAAGTGTAATTTGTTGTGCAGGCATTTGTTATTGTAGCCATGTACGAAGTGGGCACATTCTTGTTGCGGTCGAGCTGTCTTAGTTGGAGGCGAGTCGTTGGTTGCCAAAGCAAATGGGCGTCGTCGTCGATACGAACGCACAGAGTTACACAGATACTTAGATAACCAAGTATATAAATACAGGTAAAATTGTAGTAATGTACCCGTTTGGCTGCTATATCCCTCGATTGTATTAGTGTATGTGTGTGTGTGTGTGTGTGTGTGTTTGTGTATAATGCAAAGCAGCTTTCGATAAAGATTTATGTTTGTTGCTAGTTCTGCTCATAAAAATGCACTTTTATTGCTTTTCGGTGGCTCCTCTTTTTTGTAATTGTTGTTCTTGTTGTTGTCCTTGTTGTTGTTGTATGAATATTGAGTTAGTTACGTAAGCGTAGATCCTCGTTGAGTGCGACGCTAAGGTAGCACAGACGTAAAAACTGTGTAGCAGCTAAAAGTATGCAAACGTTTCTTTGGTTATTTGTTTATGGCTTTGATTTAGTTTGGCTCGACTTGGCTTGGCTTGGTTTAGTTTGGCTTGCTTTGCTTTATTTTGCTCTGCTACGCTTGGTAGCCGCTCGTAAAAATTGTAATCAGCAAAATAAATAGCGCCATAAAATAACTTTTTATCTTTTATTACAAACGAAAAAGCGCAAAATCCAAGGTTTTAAATTTCTTATTTTTTTATATTTTATTTTATTTTTACGAATTCACTAAAATCGCGCAAAAGGATTTACACAACTCTCAACTTCGTGCTTGGCGCAAAAGTAGTTTTATATTCGAGTACAAAATTAAATGCGCGTTTAATTGCTTTTTAATTATTTTACCAAAAGCTAAATTTTTATGTTTTTTTCGTGGCAAACAATTCGAAAGGATTTAAAGTCATTGTTTTTTGTCAAATATTTAGCAAATTGTAGTTACCAAAAATTTCAAGTTTTGTTGCTACTCAAAATTACAAAAGTTTTTTGTTCCTCATTTTCAGCAGAATTCCATTTTGATTATTTTGCGCATTTGGTTTTCGTATTTCTTTTGTGCGCCAGTGCGCAGCGCTTTGAATTTTAATATCATTATCAATTTGCCACACATTGTGCGTGCTAGAGTGCAACCTGATTGCGTCGAGCAAAAGTTTACTTGCACCTTTGTGCGCGAACGAGCCAGACGCGCGAGTTCTGGCAAAAGCTGTGCGAAGCTGAACACAGCTGAGCTTGACTTGGCTTGTTTCAAACAATTCTATTTGAAAGTTTTCGCTTGATTTTATTTGCCTGTTGTTTAAACGTGTGTGTGTGTGTGTGTGTGTGTGCGAGAGCATGTGACATGTGAAATTGTTAGTGTTGTTGCAGCTAAACAGCTTGGCAGGCAAAGAGCTCTAAGTATTTGACACCACGATAAGCAAACTGTAAAAAGTTCTTTGTCGTTTGCAGTATGCAGCCGATGAATTTTTGTTACATTTACAAAGCGCTCAATGTTCTATAGAATTGTTGTAATAAAACGGTAGCAACAAAAAAAAATAAATAAAATAATAAGAATAACAACGAAAACTACGAGTGTGTTTTGAAGGGTTTTGGCAAGTAATAAGGTTAGTTTTATTAGGTTGGCTTATGTTTTGAGGCATGCGTGTTTCGAACTATCTTGATGACTCAATGAAGCTCATGTTGCTGTCTAGAGAAGTCAGTTCCACAAAGTTGTACATGCGAGTAGTATAATTCTAGTCTTTTGAGGAGCCAATCAGTCACATAATAAATGCTGATCGATTCCTTTTTTACTTCTTCTCCGCACTACACATAACTCTCGAGATATGAGCATAAATATTTTATTTACTTTATATTTAAAGGACTTATCATTACCTCTGCAATATCAGTACCTTGTTTGGAGCTACCATTTATTTATACTCAACTTTTTGAGTTAAGTTAATCATAGGTCAAGCGAATATTTGATGTACGCAGAATAGAGCATATAATAGCAACTAAGAACAGACACAATCAGCAGTAAAACAAAGTAAAACAAGTAAAACAAGAAAATTATTCGACATTTTTTTATGAACACGTAAGGATAAACGAGATATGAGAGATTATAACATTGGTTGTAGCGTAAAAGGCTCATTACTGATCTAATATTTTTTTCATATCTATAGAACTATATAATCGACATTATTGTATACTAGCATAGCAAAGAAAATAAAAATTTAATTAAAGTACAAAAATCAAGTATTTCAGTGGCGTATCAGCAAGAAATTTGCTTTATTGAAGCTATGTATTTTGCTGCATTTGTAGAATCTCTGCAGTGATATCACCTTGTGATATACAAAATTTTTCGTTTCCTTATCAGACGCAAGAACAAATAAAGCGCTTTGTGAGTTAAACTTTTTTTTTATTATTTTTCTTTGACAGACTTTCAACAATAGCAATCTTATGAAGCAATATTGATTTCATACAAATAAATTGGATGGAATTTCTCAGCTTTCGCGGTATAATAACGCACCAAACTTCACACGATTACTTGCCAGGCTATGCTAGAGTTTTCCTAAAAATTTCTTCAAAATCGGGCCAGTGGTTTTGGCGTTTATAACGGTCACAAATACATATGGGCAGACAGGAATACTTCCAATTTCATATATATAGATAATTTTAATCCAGCTACTTCATTAGTCAGATTGGAAAGTAATGTAATTGTTGTAGAAAATGTCAGTGATGATATTTAAATAAATATAATGGGGAACGACAAATTTGAAGAAGATTAGTGTACAATTTGCCAATTATTTATTTCCTCGTAATATTGAAATTTTATAATTTACGATATTTTTAGAAAAATATAATCTTAATAAAAATGGTTTAAAAATTGCAAATTATGGCAACTTATTGAAAAATAACAGATAATTTAAAAAAAGGACGTGAATAAATTTAAGGAACATTATTATTTTGGGCGCCAACTTAACATTGATTTGACTATAAGAACATTTTTTTTTTCACAAAGACAAATGATTTTTAGTCCATCCCGAAAACGGAAAATCTGACAATTTTTAGCGTGATGGGTTTTGTGAGGCGACTTCCCATGGCACAACGTGCAGTTAGGTGCTCATCACTTTCGCTTCTACTCATATAATCAACTGTCAGCACAGCCGAAAGCCAATTGGTATTTCGGACAAAACTTCATCGTCCCCTGGTCATAAATCAATATAAATGAGAAATATTTCTGAGGAAATATTTCGGAAATATAAAAAGTATTCGCGGTTTTTAAAACTAGCTGGTGTTTGATACCAATATATTGTGTGCAACACTATTCCGATTGTATCAAATGAACACGAGTTGGAAAGGTGAAATTTCAGGCTACATTTTTTGTGTAGATAGTTCTGTAATTCGATGCTAGTGTAAAAAGTTGTATTGATTTTAAAATGGATGAAATATCTGAAAAATACTCTATGTGATGCTTACAGGTAAAACCGATGCAGAAAGATGCCGCGGAAACTGCGATGTCAGAGATGCACCTCGGTTAGTCATTGAAAAAGTTGGTAAAATAGTTGACAACTCAGCCGCTTAAAACGAAGTAATCAAGGAAAAGCGACTAGAATTGGAAAATAAAATATATATATACTTTTTATACAAAAATTAGTTTAACCTAGAGTTTATATAGTCTTCTATAATCATATAAAGATGAGTTACATTGCGAACACTACGATATGCCCTCGCTAGCATTGGATTTAAATCGCATTCAATGCTTCCTATTCCTTTTTTGTTTGCTGCTAACTTAACCAAACTTGAGTTGCCTCAAATTGTTACTGGTACTTGGTTGGTGAATAACGGTAACTACGAATATGCAACACGAATATGCGCACGCATTAATGCATGTACTTACATGCGCTGTAATGCGCTGTTTGTGTGTGTGTGTGTGAGTGCATGTGTGTGGAAAATGTGCGGCTTGCATTGCGCCTTGTTAAGCTTAATTAGAAATTCATATGAAAATGCGTAAGTTATGTTGTCGAGAGTAATTAATGTGTAGAACCAAAATATACGCGCACACACAGATACACAAATAAATATTTAGATATGGCTTTATCAACTGCATTACGTGTACCATTTACGGATGTATCTATCTATGTATGATATGACCGACCGTATTGCAAAGATCTTAGAAGTCGGCATAAATTGCTGCCAAACGTGTACGTCTGCGTTTGTAATGAACTGCAAAAAGTAATTTACAAAATACATTTCATAAACAATTTCAACAATAGAAAAGCAATAATACAATAAAACACACTAAATTCTCCGAGTGTCAAACTAATGGCCTAAGAAATAGTTTATAGCAAAGCAGTAACGAAATATGGCGAAAGAAGTGAGCGCAACTGCAGCTGCAAACAATGCGAGCGCAGACAGATAGACAGATGCAACTGCAGACATGGCCAAAAATAAAGAGCCATTGTTGTGTCCATTGCGATATCGAACAGACATCCGGCGGCCATTGGGCCAACATATCCGGCGACAGGATGGCACACAAGACAAGTAATCGCACACAATGGCAACATGACTCACTTCCATATGAGGCGTTCCAATGCGATGCAATGCGATTCGATTCGATTCGATTCAAGTCGATTCCGTTCGACTGTGTTCGATACAGAAGTGCGTCTCCGGGCACATAATGATGATGATTATGATTAAGAGGATGATAATGAAGTAGTTGTTACAGCGACAGTAACAGCAGCAGCAGAGCATCAGTTCGAAGCTGGCTTGTTTTATGCCAGAGGCTATGTTTAATTACACACAAAAGGACATCACATAACAGGCGACTACAACAGCAGAGCAACAGCAGCAGCAGCAGGCGGAGTAAGCTAGAGAAGCACAAGAATTGTGTGGTGTGTGTGTGTGTTGTGAGCGTAACAAGCCAGGCGCGGCTGAAGCATACTTTTGGCTATAAAAGCAAAACAAGAAAAAAGTCTTAAGTCTATGCTGAATCTATGCATTTGTGACAATGCATAGACCTTAAATATGATCAAAAAGTACTTAAAAATGTAATAAGCGCCATAGAATTAAGGTTTTTAATAATAAAGGTGGATCGATTTAAAAAATGTATTACCTTTTCCGCATTATTGAATTTAATAAAAAATAATTTTTCTCTCATTTGTTCCAGCTATTTATTTCGTTCTATAAACAGAAGCTGTAGGCTTTTTTTAGACATAGCGATAAGGACTAACGGCGGTGTTGTTGAAGAAAAGTAATGCTAAAGTAGTAGAACATAGTTGCCAAGGGAACTTACTACAGAACTCTACGATAGGAATAAATTCTTAGAACTCTCATTAGAAACAGCTAAGCTGCTGTGTTCGAGCCGCCACTAATTTAGATGAGTTTTCCTTGAAAAAGACCAGGGCGCCTAAATTGGATAGTGCCTTCTTTCCAGATATGTTATAGCCTTCATAATCAACATCATTTATATTACCTTTCACGATTCCCGAATTAAAAGCCCCAAGAGTAGCAATTAATTGTAATGCACTAAACCGCTCCTGAGCTTAAGAGCTTAATGCAGCACACACGACATATAGATCGAATGCAGTACAGAGCATAGAGCACAAAGAGCAGAGTTGAGCAGGGGTGAAGTGGAGTGCAGCATAACCACAGCTGAGATACAACAAGGCGCATGAATTGTCCTTGTAATTTATTTGTTTCGTTACTATTCTTTGCCAAGCTTCGTTGTACTGTTGGTCTGTTATCTTGAGCGCTTGCTTCACCCTCCCTCTGCACGTTTTTGTTGACAGCGACCAAAGCGCGTTGCAATTAAGTTTGCAATGCAACAAAGAACAGAAAAGCTTTTCAAAGATAAGAAAAATTTTTAATGAGAAATAAAATTACAGATTGCGATTAAAACAATAACGAAATTCGTTGTTGACACACGTCATCATCATCGTCATAATCATCGTCATCCATTTCATAAGCTTGAAATATTTCATTAGTGCGATCGTTTAGTTTGTTTATTTATCTCAATTGCTGGCATTTAGTTCTTTTTCTCGTTCTCGCTTCTCGCTTCTCGCTTCTCTGTGTGCTACATAACATTTGACATTTGGCGAGTGCAGTAAATAAAATTCCAGCAGCTGTCAGCTTTATGACGCGTAACTTTAACAACTTCGCGACAACAATTGTGAACCAATTTTTTTTTTTGCAAGTATTTATTTAATTTTATATGAGTGCATGCGGCAAAATATTATGATGTTTGTTGCAAAGTTTGTATTATATTATATAAATGAGACATTGCAGAAGCCTAAGGAGTGTATATTCATGACGAGACAGTTAAATTAAGTCAAGGGCTGTAATTGTAGTGCTATATCTCTATTAGCCGTCAATATCATTCCTGCGCATATAATGATATTTATACCGGAACAAAAGCTTGGTTGGAAAGTTTTGATTCACCCACAATAAAGCTCGGACCCTGCACCCTCTGACTACCCGGAAAATGGCAATACTTGATTGAAATTGATTTTGAATAAAGAAAATTTTTGTACTAAAACAAAAAAAAAAATTCAATGAACACTGGAACACAAGAATATTTTATTGCTGTTCTTAATGAAGTAACCTCTATCCTAAATTTTCACTGATTATTTTTGATGAAAAAAAAAAACAAAAACTAAAATTAACGATTCATTTAAATTTTTTTGTATATTACCTATTACGGTTACGGTCCCCGATTTTCAGATATTACTTCTTGGGAAGAGAATTTCCTAGAAATTGTTGGAGCAGAGATCGAGCGAGTTTGCAGAGTATTTTCGTGCATATTACAGAAAAAGCTTTTGATCAACTTCTCTAGGCTCTCTGTGTTCATAAAAGCCATTATCGAATGCACTTCCAGTCTCTCTCTACATTTGTCCACTATTCGCTACACTCTTCTTCTATCTTTTGCATGATAACTTAAGTTCTAAACTTTGTAATAATTTTTTTTTTTTTTACGGCAAGAAAATGCTCTTGTCGCATCACGACTATTCAGAACTGGAGAGATAAACAGTGGCTAAGCATGTAACTTGGTCAAACTGGTATTCGAACCTTGCTGCTTATTGGCGAATCTAAAACCCTTAAAATAGTCCAAGATTGACATGTGAACGTAATTTTTATGCAAGAGTTGGAGGTCCTGTCCTGTACAAGGCTTTAATAATATTGACTGTTGATTAAACCTAATGCATTTTTAGTGCTTTGAGATTATCTTTGAACTATTACTGTTTTCTCTCTGTGCTTTGTATTTTGTTTTGGGCATAATAAATTTACTATTCGACTAAGCAACCAGACAAGTCATTCGTGTCTTCCTTTTTGTATTGTTCGCGCATTTCCACTAAATTTTACACCGCCCACTGTTTGAGGTTTCATGTGGTTAAGAAAACTCTTTTTAAACCCACAGTGCCTAAGCATAGGATATGAAAAAGAAGTCTCTTGAATCTGTTCGACCAATCGAACCCTATACCTGTAGGCATAACCGACCTACGCTGACAATATTTATTGTCATCCGGCTCATATCATACTTCCAAGTCATGCTTATTCGACGGAACAACGTGTTTGAAGCGGCGTTTCCACAAACTAAAGCAACTCTGGCAATACTCAAAACACAAGTTTTCTGAGTTCCAGCATCAAACAACCACCTTCTTCAATTCCACCCGCTCCATATTTTCGAATGTTATTGTGCACGAAGTTTGATCAGAATGTGAATCACTCTCAACAGACAGGCATGCATGAAATCATAAATCACTAGTAACACACTTCTATCTGTGTTTTGCACATACATTTATGCCCATAGGCCTTCTACATAATTTCAATAGTTTATTTTTAAGTTGAATGCAAACTTTTATAGAAATTCGTCTCTAGATTTTCTTTAGCAAAACTAACATTAATTAGCCATAAGAGCACACAACACCGAAATGTTGTAATCTTCGGAGAAAGCATCCAAGACCCACGCATAACAAGCTATCAGTCGCTATTACTTCACCTACGACGAAAGTTCTTCCATAGCTTTCGTTTTACGCACTTGATTGGCTACAAGTTTGCTCACGATAAGGTCGGGTGGCAGCCGATCAGTCGCGATTGAGAACATCAAGCAATTGGTTCGGCACACGTTTGGTGTGAAACAAGAAAGCCATGCTTCGCATGCACATTGTAAGCTTATTTGTAAGCTTATTTTGTGCTAAATACAGGGTGTTATATTATTTTCCTTTTCCTGCTTGTTTTATTCTCCGACGCTTCGAGTTGTGTGTGTGTGTGCTTATTCCTTCTTTTTTGCCTTTTTTTTTTAAAAAGAGTGACGCAAGAAGTCAATTGTACAACTGCTTACGCCAGCACTGTATTCATCGGTCAAGGTAAGTAAGCAAATTTATAAAAATGCAGTCCGTATAAATTAAAAGAATGTTCTTTGTTCTAAAATAAAAACAATATACACAGGTAATATAAATTTAAATCTCTTTAATAACAAACTTAAGCAGATGTAAATATCTGCTTATCAGTAATTACTGTTATCGCATTAAACGTGTAAACATATATATGTATATAATATGTATGTACACCCACTTACATGTGCATGATAAGCTTAAGGCTTTCGCTGCTACGGCTTCCAAAATATTTAGGTTTAGTTTAATTTGTTGTTGCGTGGTTACTGCGCCAATAATAATAATAATAATAATTTTCAAGTAGCCAGGTGGCTAAAATTCAGTATACATAGATGAGCACATGTACTGCAAATATTAAATGCAGGCTGCTCAGTCGTTTATATATGTAAAAGAGTATTTGTTTAATTTTGAAGATTTGCAGACTTAAAGAACTGGAAGCAGCGCATCACAGCGGAAAATTGTGCTTTTTTCTGCTTTTGTTGAAAGCTTTCATCACGCATATTTTAATTGTCAACAAGTATTTGGCAAAAGTGCCAATGCAATAATTGGCATTCGAAGTGATTTCAATTCGTATTTAAAGGCAGTTCTAGGCGTGCGATCAGCTTGGACTTCCGCTGTCGTTTGACTTCGTTGGCACTGAAGTTGATTGATTATTATTTGCTTTGCCATTGTATTATGCCAGCTGCTGCTGTGCAATAATAAACGGCACATTTTGAAAATAAATTATTTTAAAAGCACAAATAATTAAATTTCACTCGCCGCGCATTCAATATTTGTCGCCATTAATAGCCGTAGGCGATTTAAAAGCGCGCATACAACGTATTAAAAATGCATTTTTTAATTAAATTTATAAATCATAACCATTACAATTGTTTTAAATTTCATTTCTATTGAATTGGCTCTACAAATGCAAATGAAAAAAAAAAAGGAAATCGCGATCGAATAATTGTTGTCTGGACAATCCCCAGCGCCATGGAATAATGATAATAAATTTCATTAAATCCAACAAAAATATTTAATTAACAAGTTTTGTGTCTCAAAATATTTAAAAAAATATATTTGAAATTGTGTAAAAGATATAAACTTTAATATTCGCAAAGCCAAATCATTTTTCAAAAATATTCAACGCGATTTTGTCGCTTTTTCTGGCTGGCATCGTTTGCAGTTTATTCTTACAATTTGATTTTTGTTGCTATTCTTGTTGTTGTTGTTGTTATTATTACCCTTTGTCTATTGAAAGTCTTTTTTACCGTTTCAACAAAACTTTTTGATTAATTATTACAACGATTCATAGTCCTTTTATTTCAGCAATTTCGGCTTAACAGCAAAAAGTTGTATATGCATAAATTACAAGCCGCGACAAGATTTATTATAGCGAAATGCTTTAATTGTGAATGTCCGGAAAAAATAGTAAAATGAATGAATTAACAACATTTAATCTCCTGTCTCGACGACCAGTTCGTGTTTAACTTAATTTCCATTTCCCGGGTGAGCACGAATAAGGAATAAGAATATATTGAACACATTAACTTCAGTCATTACGTAGAGCAACTTTCGGTCGATTATTATGATTGCAAAAAATAAATAAATAAATGAATTAAGAAAAAAAACATAAATAACTAAAAAATCTATAATTAAGCGGCAAACCCAAATTTCGTAACAAATTTCCTGCTTAAACCACTGCACGAAGTTCGATAAAAAAATGTGCAAAATTTTATGAAAATCGGGCCAGTGGTTTGGTTTAGAAAATATATATAAAGATAACCGCGTTAGAGCAACATTAACAACATAAAGTCCTTGATATGGGAGAATAGAGAGGTGTGTGTGCCTCTCTCTTCTATCTGTTCTATCGGTTTTGTGAAGCCGTATTATTGTTTTTGTTCCATTTTCGTTTCATACACAACGTGGGAGACATCAATTTCGTATGTTTGTGCTCTCTTTGCTCTCATTAATATATTAGTGGCTCGTGAGTGAATGAACAAAAACAAATGTTTCATTAGAAAGCGGTCGATTGTGTCAGCCGTAGGTTCTCCTCATTATAACAAAAAAAAAAAAATAAATAAATAAAAAGACACCAAGGGCGCATGTCTCTTTTAACTCCTACGTTTTTATGAAGATCCCCTCCTTTATTTGTGGTTTATAGTGTCGTAGTGGTTAGCGTAAAGTCGAAGTTCCGAGTACCAAGCCCAGTCACGCTCACTTCATACATTGTCAATGTGTGCGAAAATCGGTGTAATTAGTAACACTACTACTCAACTACTACTCTCTAATCAATACTACTTTTAGTATAATAAAACTACTTCCCACAACACCCAGTTAGTTGGAAATTCGCCATTTGCGGTGTGTTTTATTTAATCCCACTTTTGGCATAATTTAATCCCCTTAACATCGGATTGACACGATCGCCTTAGATATACATATATGTACTGAATTTTTGGACTACTCGAATAAATTGTTTTTGCGGTATCTGTTGCTGTGCCTGACGATTTCTGCTTTGATTATTTGGACGTCAAGTCTATATAGATAACACTGTGCACCTACAGCCTCTGAGTTGCTTGGACTGAAGCCTCTGATAAATTTCCAGTTTTGAGTTTGGATGAACTATTCACTGTTGAGTAACTGCAAAGATTTTGGTGTTAGAGGAGGCCAATGTCAAGAGAAGTGCCTCTGCTGAAATGAACAATCTGAATGTATTGGAATAGACATATATCACTGATTGCATTCTCATATCGCAAAATAGCTGAAGAATCTATGTACTTAATCTATCTATCTATATTTATAAAATTCGATGTATGTATGTCTGTCTGTGTGTCCGCTACAGACGCCGAAGCTGCTGGACCGATAATAGTATAAACCGAAAGTCGGGGAAACAAATTTAATATATAAATTGGAGTATTTGTATGAAATCAATATTGCTGATGAGCCTTTGAAAAATGCGTCAAATTTGAAAATCGAAAGTCTATGAAAGAACAATACTGAAAAGAGTACTGGTACCAGTAGTAGTAGGTGATGCTAGTTTATCCACTGCCCCCTTGGGATGAAAGTACTCTCAAAATGTGCTAACAGTTTTACAGGCTTAAAGTTTATGAGCGTATTAAAAGTGTAGGAAATTGCACATTTTCCTTTAGTTTAGTGCGCAAAGAAAATAGTTTGGATTTTAGTATTTAATTTAAAGTGCACTCTTCAACTGCAGTGAACCGAAGTTACCTACTACCTGTCAAACTGCCTGTGCTTTTCTAACTAGTTCCAAGTCCTTAGCAGAAAGTATCTCTTATGAATTTTCAGTTAAGTTGACTGCTCCACCATAAACTCATAAAAATTTCACGCTTTGTTTGAAGTGTTTGTTCTATGGAGTTTATCAAGTGTGTTGTCATTGTCTTTCATCGAGGGCAACACAATTTCCCGCTGCACTTTGCACTCTGCGTTGTAGTATGTTTAGTGCCTTCAGCTATTTGGAAAGTCGTAAAACTTGCAACTCGATGTAGAGTCTGTGTCTGTGTCTGAGTTCTGATGGTTTTTCGATTGAATTGCAACACTTTAGTGTTTAGTTTAGCTGAGTTTTAGCTTCAATCACTACTATTTGATGCTGCTTTGTTTTACGCTGCTACGTTCCGTTGAGCTGTGTCGGTTTAAAGCTGTCGAGTTTAAGCTACGGTTTATGCATTTATGGCAGAGTTGTTAAAATGAACGTACGCATAAACTTGTATCTAATGGAAGGCGCTTACTTATGCTGCTCTGCTTGTTAGCTTTGCACTTTGACAAGTTTGTGTTGCTGCAAAGTGTCTATCGAGAGTTTAAAGTGGTTTTTATTAAAACTTTCAATCAGCTCTTGGCGCATCACTACAAGTAAAACGATTTAATATTTTATTTTTATTTTTAATTTTTTTTAAAAACCTTCAAGAAAGCAGTCGCATAAGTCACATAAATGATCTTCAATAAAAAATACACAAAAGACGCTGTGACATTCGTTCAACCACATTGCCAGGTTTCAGCGTCTTTTGCTTCCGGTTTGTAGTCGTACAACCATAATTTGTACTATGACACGTGTTCAACGCAATATGAAAGTTGGCGCAATTTATCATTATTAATGTTGTGCAATTATTAAATGCGTGAGGCAAATAAAAACGAAAACATCGATGACAACAACGACAACGACGCCGTCGCGCAAATCATCGCACACTAACAAATTGTATTTGCGCTGCACGTTCTCGGTCAACAAATCACAGGCAATTATAGAAATACAACGGCGCCCGTTAAACATCTGCAGCTGACACAAAACGTCCAAGTGTCAACAGCAGACATCAGCGAAGTTACGCTGGCCCCAAGGTAGTGCGAATCCAAATCCAAAGCGAAAACCAGCAAAGAATGCCTAAACCGAAATCGTTGCGTCTAAATCGAAAATACTTAGGGACCAACATTTAATATAACGTGACAACTAAATTACTCGCACTAACTTGGCGTCTGACGGTGACGTGAACTTTGACATGTTTTTCTTTTTCCTTATTCTTTGCCTTCCATTTGTTTTTGAGCTGAGATCGAAATGTTTACTTTGAGTCGTGCGTTGATGGCCTAAATGCAGTGTGTGTCACAGCTTAGTTGCTTGACGGACGCGCTTGTAATCACTATATTATTATTTTCAGTGTACATGAGTGATTATAGCTTGTTCGACACATTTGTGTTCATTACATGAGATTAGCGCTGAAATCATTTTGTAATCCGTTGAACGTTGCACTTCGCTGAATATAATAAACTATGTACATCAATTTGCATAATTGCACTCAAGCATGTTTAATTTGTATTTATTACGTTGCTACTATGCCACATGCCCCAGCCACAAGCCGCATGCCGCCTGCGGCATGCCACACCCAGAACATTGGTAAACACAGGCATTCAATAACGAATATCTGCTTACTTGTGGGTTAGCAGATTTGAATTGTTCCTCGTTTATTGGCGGTTTTGTATCGTTTTTGTGTGATTTATGACAAAACGTAGCTACTTACAGCCAGCGGGTGGTGCAACAAAAAATATGGCGCTACAATATAAAATCAAAAGCAAATTTTTTTTCTTGATAACGAATGAATGTCACATAAAAACTGCAGAACTCCTTAAGTATGCCTGGAAAAAAATTGTTTTGTTGTTAATTTTCGTGAACGTTAGCGGTAAGCTAATTACCGACAATATCAAACAACACTAGTCGCTTTGTGCAATCACCACAAGTATTGGTTATTCAAAAAAAAATAAAAATAAATAAATAAATAAAAATGAAGAGACTTGTGGAAGCGCTATGTTCCCTAGAGCAGCGGTCGCCAAACTTTTTGACAGCACGGATCAATTATATGTCATCTAAGAACACTTAAAATGTATCTAGTTTATTAACTATTTAAATTAAAGTATTAATTCTAACCAAATTGTGCACGCTTTATTAATAAACTGTAATAAAATAAACAAAATAAACAAAAACTGTGAAAAACAACAATTAAAAAGTGGTTTCCTAGTGTGCTGTATATCCCTGTTTACTTGAAATAAGATTATAGATATTTGGATCCACTGTTGTTACTGCAAGACGGACAACTGCATGTATTTTAAACTGAGATCGATACCGTGTTTTGATGGCTGTGACAGATAAAAAGGACTTTTCACACAAATTAGTTGTGAAGAATTGAATTAGAATTTTCATCGCCTGTTCACTAAGAAAATCTTGTTATGAATTGAATTATATTTCAATGCATCTTAAAACATAAATTAAAGTGATGAGTAAATATATTCCACATTTTTCTGGGGACCAACGAAATTTTCTCGTAGACCTTTAGTGGTGCACGGACCACCACTTTGGCGACCAAGAAAATCTATCAAGATTTCATATGACTTTCGAAGCTAAAATGCAACGGATAAACATTTTTAAAGTTTAAATTTAAAATTTTGGAATTTCGTTGCGTTAAAGGTTCGGTTGGTTTTCTTAACATTGTTCACCACAGACATATAGCGCAACCAACTTTGTTCTTTTAAGCAACTACATTAACGACACAACGGTCTTCTGTCAGGCTGCCTGACACCTATTTGGGCTTTGATTAATCAGATACTGTTAAAAAAATCGTCAAAAGAAATTGCTTGAAAATTTTTAATACATCTTAACGAACATATAGTACAACAGTCTTTATAATGATGGAGTTTAAACTCACAGAAATCCAAAAGGCAACGGTTTTACTGAAGAAGAGAAAAGTGAGGCCATACAGCAGTAAGCCATTTACTTTAAATGTGACGCATCATTGGTTTCAGTAGGAGAAAAGTGTAACGCTCGCATACAATTAAATATTATGATGCTCGCACGCAATCAGACATCGCTAGCCGCTTATGTACGAAGGCATACGAAGTCGTTTGGGTTGCTTCCCACATACAGTTAAACCATTTGCCTGCTTGAAAATGTGCGTCAGTTTCGGTAGTTTCGGTCAAATAAACAAAAACAAAACAGTACAAGTTATATACACTACTAAGACTAGATTCACACCAATCCATATAAATATTGACGGAGACGACGTAACTATTCAAAAAGAAGCCAAGTACTTAAGATTATATATTGACAGTAAACTAAACTGGAAACACCATATACAAAAAAAGCGTGACCAGATCAAAATTAAAGTAAGACAACTGCACTGGTGGCTCAAACCAAATAAAAAAATTTCACTTGAAATCAAGCTCCTAATCTATAAGACAATTATTAAACCAATTTGGACATATGGAGCCGAAATATGGGGAGTTGCCAAAAAATCAAATATAAAGTTAATCCAGAGGCAACAATCAAAAATTATTCGCACCATCACAAAAGCCCAGTGGTATATCACCAACATGGACCTTCATCGAAACCTAAGAATTGCGACAGTAGATGAGGAAATAATCAATTTAAGCAGAAAATACCAAACCAAACTTTCCCAGCATTTGAACGATGGTATGAATACATTACCATTAGATGAACTAACTCGGCAACGTAGGCTAAAAAGGGTGAGACCAGTGGACCTCACATAACACATTACTTCATTACATTACTTACTCATTGTTAATTGGTGTTATCTTTAATTGTTTATTTATTGTTAAAATACATGTATTGTTAAATTCCAGTCACAACACGACTTTACAAACTGATTGTAAAATTGAAATTCACCCACTTGTCCTAAATATTAATCTGTACAATAGTCGATTTATTTTTCTATAATAGACAATGTACTCTTTTGGGAAAATAAATTAAAAAAAAAAGTTTCTGTAGCCACGCCGTGCGGAAACAAATTTTTTATATCAATTTTTCTATTTACCTGAGTGGCAAAATAAGATGCGCATTTCACATTAGAAGATCGTAAGTGCTGAGCATACTCACATAGTGGAATCCCCTATTTTAGTTTACCTTACCTTTTGAAACTATTGTTAGTCACAGAAAAGGGAATATTATTTTAAAAAAATCCTTCAGGTTCAATTGGTAGTCTTCTTCAAGGAACCGCACTTCGACCCATTCGAATACCACTAATATCAACTTTTCTGATACGTTTCTCTTACAGACCCTTATAGTATGCAGACTAAAGTCAACTTGTGTAAAGAGTTACACTAAGCCTCGGCTTTCTATCGTCATAAGCCCCACAATGAAATAGCGCATGAACTGAGATTTCTTAAAATTACTACAAAAATTTTCTGCTGTCAGTATCCATCCTCAATGCCGTCTTAATATTAGACAATCGTTTGTTATGTCCTCTGTCCTCTACAGTGTGACAAAGCACCTCTGTACGCCACCTAATGTTTGCTTGTTGTTCAAATATTTCTATGATTTGCTGCTTGTTGTGGCGTCAATTACGAAATCCGTGCTCTTCTAAGCATGTTTAACTTTTAGTTTTCTGCAATATTGTAGTGAGTTGGTACCCCAATTAAATGGGGCTGTGGCTTCAACACGCACTGATTGCCTGTAAAGATGAAAGTGTCCCTGCGGCATAATTATTTGCATCCAAGGCTGATTTTGTAGAAGTGGTTAATATGATCTTATTCACGCTTCAGTAGTTCCGCTTAGAAAAAATAAATAAGAAGAAATTATTTTGTTCTTCGACCTAATATATCTTTAACGCACCTCGCAACTGTATGAGAAATATTACCAGGTTCATATTGGACCTTATTGCTGGGTGTATTAATGATGATTGAGACATCGCTAAACTGCCAAAATAATACAAAATAATTTAAAAAAAAAAAACAATATTGCTAGTCTTGGACATTGGAAAGAGTTTCTGCTTCATAATTGTTAAAGCTTAAAGTTTATATTTGACGAAATATTATTCTTTTTGTTTTTTGAACATTTCCTTTCTGAGCATAGGGCATCTTCCTAGACTCTTCCATGTTTTGTTTATTTGAGATTTGTGTTGGTTATGTTAATCGAGTAATTAGCTTGCCGCTAGCAGTTCTTGGAGATGGGAGTGCCAACCGATACCGCCAAGGAGTGGAAATGTGGTGTTAGGGTTAGGGTTGATTTTATTATTTTTTTGGAGAGCGAGGAAACAAGGAAATATAATTAGAAATTCTGGAAAATTGGAATTATATGAACCATGCCTCAATTGGTATACGAAACCAAGCGTTCTAGGGCGTCAGATTTAGTACATTACACTAATTTGAGGAGGCACTCGAGTAGCTATTATGCACGCAGATTATGTGAAACAAATAAGATAAGAATTTTTCATTTCTATGGCCTAGTATTTCTTAAGCACAACTCTCAACTGTTGTACTAAGACAAATACGCGTATCAGCATGTCCAGCGCTAACGCTTCGGTAGCAATAAAACTTTCGTTAATTATTTAATTTAAAAGTTGTCTGTTTACTTTTTACATAACTACTAAAGGAATACAGTATTCTACGCTGTTATGAATGAGAGGGTGCAAGAGAATAAAGATATAGTTTTCTTAACTTTCTATGCAAATACTTTTTGTGCAAAAGTTTTATACTCAGAGATAAACTTGTCAGTTTTAACAACTTGTGTGCACAGAAAATGGAGTACTCCCTCACAGTTTGCTGCCAATGATAAGCAAAGAAGGAAAACGGTGTAATAAATTCAAATGATACTATTCGAAGCGACAGTTGGCGGAGCGGTTAATACGAATTGAAAAGTGTACGATTATGAAATATTTGCGCAAATGCAAAAGAAAGAAAAAATAATAATAATATACATTTTTTCATGGCACACACACTTCGTGATTAATTCATTTATCATGATGCAGCGTTAATTTGTTTTAATTTATTAACAACTTCATTAAAAATCAATTGGCAACAAAGTTAATTAACGCAATTGCCACTTGGTTATGCCAAATTATGTGTAGCTGTATCTACGCTAGAAACTGCCTTTGAAGATAAGCAATGACAATGATTTATTGCAGGCATTGTGGCAATGTTTTTAAAGTGCTGAAAGGCTTCATTAATTTTCAGTGAAAGAAGCACACACATACGAGTATACGCAAGTAATGATATAAGAGGACTTTTTTGTAATATAATATTGTACTTAAACAAATACACACACACACACACATACATACACATACACACAGGCTAAAGACAAAATCACTTAGTGTATAGAGTGTGTCAGCTATTACGCACACGCACCGCAAAACCATTTAAAGAGACTCGTCGTGCATCTGAGCGCAGCAAAATGGCATTGCGGAGACACTTAAACAAAGCACCGCAGCGCTGAGCCAAGAAATGAATAAACATAAGTGAGCAATTAAAAGCTCATTAGCATTTAAAATTTATCACGAATTATTTAAAGCTTTATACGCACACAGTTACATTTGAAGGCGTTTATTAATTAAAGCGCCCCTCACTGCTTAGGCTAAATGTCATTCGCAATGTGCTTGTGGTCTTGTGTAGAATACGCAAACGATTTATATATAAATTTTTTTTCTTCTTCTTATTTTTTTTGTTATAATTTTTTTCTTTTCACGGATAAACATTAACGTGGCCGCAAACGTTTTTCGTTCGGCCGTTTTTCGCTGCTTGACAAAATTTATGTGCAAAACTCACCGTTCAACATTAACAAAATAAATTTGCTACGCCGCGTGTAACATTTTTAGTGACTTTTTTGGAAACTTTATTTTTTAATATATATACATATATATATATATTTTTTTTTTTATTAAATTTCCAAAGCACACGCAGCAAGTGGCAACAAGCAATGCTGGACGACACTTTGCCGCTGGCTGTGATGAAAGCTTTGGTGAGTGTTGTGCTCGTTTGGTCATAGGGCTGGCCATACCACGTACTTTGGCACACAATCAATTACAACGAATTTTTCGCCGACGTTTATGGTTATTGCAGTGTTGGAAAATTAAAAAAAAAAAGAAAAACTGGTGCGAAAAGAAAATAGAAAAGTGCAAGAAAAGAAATGTAAAAAGTTATTTTATTATTTGCTATCCAAACTGCACAATTTGTGTGTGCTTTTTTGTTTGACTGGCTCGGTGTGTGTGTGTGTGCCAAGGTAAAAGAAATCAACGTAGACCCTGAGGTAGCATGGGTGGTGTTGGTTCTTTTCTTACCAAGAAAAATGCCTAAAAAGTAAGCGGCAAAACTTGCAAGCTGAGAATTTTAAAGGTGTGGAAGCAATGAACAATTGCGTCTGCACGAGTGGGCAACGCATTGTGTGCTACTTTTAGGCGCTGGCAAGCAATAACGCCAACAAGCAAACTGTAGCATGCATTAAGTGAATGCATAGGTAGTGGCACGATGTGGGTTTGGATGTTGTTGGTTTGGTGCTCAGGTAGAAAAATTCTAACGGCACAATTGCAAAAAGAGTTAAAATTAAAAGCAAACGCAAAATCATATTTCATTGGGTAAACTTTTGTTGTTGCTTTGGTTGTTGTTATTATTGTTATTGTTGATGCTGTATGCAAAACGCACAAAAGTTTTTTAATAACCATTTTGCCGTTCTCACAAACATAAAACTTTGTTGCATTTGTGCAGTCAACTTTCTTTGTGTTGTTATTGTTGTTCAAATATGCCCACCATTGTAATAAACTAAAAATAAAAAAATATTTAAAACAAAAAATAATAATAGAAAAAACAAAACAAAAAAAACAAGAAAGAATGTTAAATTGAGCTACATTGAAGTTGTTATACTCTTCAAGCTAGTAGCACTTTAAGGTTTATTCAACATCTGAAAAAAAACCAGTTACATAGAAATCATGGACCGTGAGGGACCGATTAGTCAAATCGCACTAAATTCGCCTTTGTGTGTCACTGAAAAAATTTGGAATGGAATCTCAATTAATTTAAAGCCAACCAAAAAGTTGTTCGAATATTTTCTTTTCCTTTAAATTTAATTGAAGTTGTTCTACAATAATAGTAAAATTAAAAGATAAGGTTTTTTTTTTTTTTTTTATAATTAAATCTAAGAAGGATACAGCCTTCTATAATTAATTAATTTAGTATTAGTCTAATTAATTTTTTTTTTGTCACGTCTTTATTCTTTAAATCCGACAAATGTGTTATGCAGTTTACTGCGTTAAAAAGATAAGGTACATTAAATAAAAAAAATAAAAATATATATATATAATATATATATATATATAATATATATATAAAAAATATATATATGAAAAAATCCAACGTCTTTTGTGGAAAGTAAAGGAATCAGTAGTTCTATAATAATAAAAGCAAAAAAAGAAAAGGGGAGAAAGATTTGGATTTATGCCACTATTAAAAAGAAATTTCTAATAATTGTATGTTGATAAAATTGTTATTATTTTTTTCAGATTCCTACACACAAAAAAAAAAAAAATTAAGAATTTGACATTAAATAGACAATATTCAATACAGTTACATCTATCTTAGTATTTTAAATAAACTTCTGATGAGTCTTTTCTGTCGTCTACAAATGAAGTATACCCGCATTTTAGTTCGATCCCAAAAAAAGGCAATTCGGCTCTCGACTTATTTGTGGCCTACTGTATGCCTTTTTAACTGATATACGATTTATCCAAAGGTCAGTTGAACACATACAAAAATATGTATTTAAAAAAATATATTTAAACGTGTTTAGCTTTCACAAGCTTCTGATGTAAAACGCACGCCTCTTTTCTTTCCCCACGCCCACCGTCGGAATTGAACCACGCACTCTGGTATGGCAACCGTAGGCTAGGAGTCGTCGCATACATTCGGGACAGACAAATTACTTAATTATACGTTGGAAGTGGCCACTAGGTCTTCGTATGCCTTCGTGCGCCAGCCGATGATGATATTTGATTGTATGCGAGCGTTACGCTATGCAAAACGCATATGGATCATTTTGTACAAACTATAGGATCAATTAATTCTAGGATTTTGCAGTTTCCATTGTTTCTGTCTATGGACTTAAGGTAATGCCGGTCCAAATCCTATCATTACTTCAGAAAATCATATAATTACTTAAAGAGAACAATGAAGAAGAAATACTGCCATATAAATAAATAAATATGATGTACATATGTATGAGATAATGCATCTTATGATATACTCATTTATAGTTTATTTTAAATACAAAACTTTCTACAATATCTTCTCTCTAACTCTAATACTAGTTGTGATAGTTACAGCTAACTATTCTAGCTAGATTCGCCTGGTAGACCTGCTCAAAGTCTCTACGGGTTTTCTTTACTCTCCATCATTGTGTTACAAACTTCATTACATCCTTATAATAATATTCTTTTTGTGTAGGGTATTAAAAAACTTTCTGAAGTAAGAAAATCAAAAGGGCTGAGCAGTTTAATCGAGTATGAAAATTGAAATCGAAACTATGCAAACTGAAATCCAACACAAGCCGCGGTAAACACACACACTCATTCTCTCACACACGCACAATATGAGCGCGCATCGATGCATGATGGTTCGTGTATAAACGTTGTGCACTTCTTTGCTCAAATTTTTAAATGCCTACCTGTCTTCGTTGCCACTTGGCTGGCGGCTAAATTAAAATGAACTTAGAATTGTATTTCACACGATGTAGTTCGCCAAGTTTATTTATAGATAATTTTTTTCGCGCCGCAGGATAGAAAGTATCCATGATGCTCTCAGCGATCGACAGAAAACTCGACATCGCTCGCTAAACGATTTTACTAAATTTGATAAATTTCTCTACCCTCCGGCAAAGATTGCTTTCGCGATTGAAATTGTTTTCGTTGTTGTTTTTGTTCTTGTTCGAATTACTGCTGCGTCCAGCTTCCGGCGTCTTTGTGCGCCGGGAAAGTGTGAAACTTCTTTACCTTATACATGTGCTTGTGCAAGTGTGTGTGTGTGTGTGTGTGTGTGTGTACCCCTTGCAGCCGCATTTTCACGTTGCCGTAAAAACCTGAAGGTGTGCCTAAGTATCTACAATGCCTCTTTTGGGCAGATTGAAATTTATTATGTTTTTATTGCTTTAATGTACCGATAATCGAAAGTTTATTTAAATGCTTTGGACTTGGTCGGTTTAGTTTAGCTACATTGAGATGCGCTTACACATTATTACGGCCACATCTGGAAGTTAGGTTTAATAGCTCTGCCATTAAGACAACTTCGTTATCAAATCTGTTACTTGTGGTTTTATTTGTTTAAGTCATTGTTTGAGCATCACATGAAAAAAAAAAATTATAATAATAGTTACTATAATTAGGAGGTTAAGTAATAGAAGTACATCGTTTGTCTGTATTATGAGCTATGATGAACTATTCAAGTCATCTAGGAAACTATGTTTAAAAATATAGAACTGTTATCTTATCTTATATCTCTTCTATAGCAGAGGGCAGGTCCGATAACCATTATCATCTTCTCAAGAGTATCACTAATCGTTATATGTGATACCTTTGCTAATTACAAAAAGCTATGCGATACAGTGAGCTCCCAAGTTTGCTACTGGAAAAGAAAAAGAGGCTTTAGCAAAATTAAGATTTCAATAGTCACAACAGTAGAGTCGCTTGTGAACGAATTACGGAGCATATGTAGGTTGACATTCATTTGGAAGCTCAGAAATATGAAATGCCATGCAACTAGAAATTTCCCAACGGCTATGTAAAGATAAGAAACTCTTATATGTATATCACTAGTGAATTGTTGTTGACTATACCAAAGAGAAAGGTATAGAATAATACTGTACTGAATGTTATTACTGAATTACTGAAATTCGAAAAATAACCAATAATGAGAAAGGGGAATATTCGCATTAAGAAACACATGTTGTGCATCTGTTTGGACCAAAGCGGTAAAAAATTCAATGGTATAAATTGGAAGAGAGGTTGTAGCGGTTTCGCTGATGAAGTGTTATTCACCTACTACTACTACTGCTGTTAATACTGTAAATACTACTACTGCAACGACGACTACTACTACTACTACTACAACTACTACTACTATTACTACTACTATTCTCACTATTACTACTACTACTCTTACTAATACTACTCTTAGTACTAAATCTACTTCTACTACTACTACTACGACTACTACTAAAACGCCTAAGTGGGCTGGATACTATCCTTAGCCGTCGCAACCGTACCTAAACTAAGTACTTATGACTACTAGTTGCTCCGGGCAATTCTTACAAGGGATTCGTTCGTCTGATTGTTGATTAAACGATCATTGTATTTCGGGAATTTTATTCATAAAATAAGCTTATAATTTGGAAAATATATATAGTGGTTTGGATTGTCCAAAGCTCGATGATAGCATTTCCTATAGCATTAAGTGCTTTATATGATTTATTTATTTATTTATTTTTTTAATTTCAAAAGTATAATTTATGTTAAAATGGCTTAAGTCGAAATGCAAAGTATGGCATCCCATAGTTGTACAATATTTAAAACAATTCAAACAACGATTTGGCAGGAACTAACAAAGGTAGCAAATAAGTTGCAAAACTATACGGTTTAACAATACGTAAGCCGCTTATGGACGTCACTGCGTAAATGAGAAAATGTTTGCGTTTGGAATTTTTAAGCCACAAAAAAGCGCATGTGTGGCGGAAAACACACATACACATATATATTATAGAAATATTAAAATAAAAATAGTAAAGTGGAAATAATATAAAATATAACAATAAACGAAGCATTCATTCACACAAAGCGTCGTCAGTTAAGTATTTGGCATTAAATTATTGTATATGCAATTATTTAAAGTAAGAGTAACAATAATAATAAAAAAAATATTTAAACATTTATATTATAAATATAATAACAAAAAATACAAATATTACAAAAAATGTATGAATAATAATTTCAACGGTTAAGTGACGCATCATTTGCAGTATTTCATACAGTTTCATATTTCAATATTATTAGCATTGTGAATGTTGCACGAACTTTGAATAATATATAACTCATCCAAAAAATTTGTAATGCCACCGGTTTAGTCTAGTCGAAAATAGATCTTTATTGCGTGATAATAGTTAGGAACAGCGCAACGTTATGTGACTTATAGTAGTATATAGCATAGTCCATAGTGACCCTCACTTTCACACCAAAGGTGCATATTTATGTAATTCACTGTGTTCTTAGAAGATCAGCTTCAGGGGATAAAGAATTTTCAGCATGTAATATAATTTTTGTGAAGAAAAGATTGTTATATTCGTACTTTCTTACTTTTAAATTTGGTATAGACTAGTTGTTTGGGCCATTCTTGGTATGATTAATTAATTTACAATATATGATAAACAACTCCACTTTGAGATAAACACTAGTCAACCCCTTATATTAAGAGGATTTGTCTACGTAAGAGTAATTCGTAGAAAAAGCAGAGTTTTATTCTTGATGCAGTAATCCATTAGGTAATCCCTTGTTTGAGATTCGTTTATGACCTCTACCTGCTTCATTAACTTTGTAATTAGTTTTATCTGTAATCATTTCACGAGCTTCCTTTTGCTCTTTAGTTTCTATTGTACTCATGGCTCTTATATGGTTGCTTGTTCGTTTTATTAGTTTCAGAGAGGAATACAAAGGTATTTTGATATTCACATTACGTCTGTTTTGGTGTAAATTGCAGACCAGAGCCTATCAGCATGCACATGGAAACGATCTGCCTAACGTTTTTACATATTGAGCAACGTCTGAATTAGGGTCTCACACTTAAATTCCGGTAATGGCTCAAATTAAGCATATTTTAATTTGAATACATATTATATTTTCGTTTGAATTATTATGAGCGGCCTCAATTCGTATGTCTTTATGATATGTCAATTAAATTTTTTTGTTTTGTTTTTGGTATTAACAAACCAAAAAGCCAAATGAAAACATCGAGAAATATTAAAAAATAAATTAAATAAAAGAACTCTGAAATTGACACATTAAAATTGTTATTTGTTCGCTGGCAGCTGGATGATAGAAAATTATAATTTTCGCTTGTCATGAATTAATAAAGAAAATTTCGAGTTGAAGTGCAACATCGGTTCAAATTCCGACTTGGTGGAGTGTGTCAGTACGGGCGTTCATTTGAGTTGAGTTGTCCTTAGGGCAGTCCGATATTATCTGCTGTCATCATACTTTGTTGCACTTGGCTTTTGACTTTATTATTAAATTTTTTTTGTTGCTTTTTTTTGTTTGCTTTGCCTTGCTTGACTCTTAGCTCGGTTGCAGAGTTAAACTTCTTCAATTTAACTTTTCGATGCAATGCAATCAGCGTTAAGCATGTCTCGCTCTGGTCTATGATGGTATGCGTAGTGCTGGGAAGGAACGGTGGCAAGACACTATAACGACTTTACATGAACTGTCATCAGATACGAGTATTACTCGTACTTTGTGTCCGGCGACGCAAAAGCAATTTTTGTTCAAAAATCTTACTCAATTTTTCTTGTTTCTTGTTACTTGGTTCTTGTTTCTTTCTTGCATAGCGTTGTGTAATGACATCCGCTTCCGTTTTGCATATTTACTTTGCTTCCTTTTTGCGAGTTTCCAGATTTGCGTTTGCATTAAACTGACTTCATTTTTATGCATTTGGCCTTTGCGCATCAAATATTAATTAAGTGTCCCGGCATTTTATTTTCTTTAATTTTTTGATTCATCTAGTCGAGTGAGGCCTGCCAGCGGCAAATCTTGTCAGCACAGTTCTATCTGGATGGCTTATTAAACGCCACGGGAAAAGTTCATTTCTATGGCATATTTTATTTGGCGTCCTACATTTTGTTCATTATTATTGGCTCCCTTTATAAATAATGTAAATTTGTAACCCTCACTTTCGTGCTTACCATGATATTGATGACTTACTTAATTTTTCTTAGTTTCTTTACTCTACTCTGTGGCATCACTTTAGGCTGTGCGTTCTATAACTGTTATTCTTCCTCTCCCAGAATTAAGAGAAGGCTCATGCTATTTGGTGCCATTCTATTTTGTTTAGTCAACCAGTTAGGCAGACGCTGCTCTGTCACAGAAAGTAAAATAATTCAAACTGGTTCAATATGGAAAATCTTTATCTGAATTTCGATAACAGCGTTATCTGCCTGGTCCAAAGCTATCCTATCTTTCATGCTGAAACAAATCTTACACAGCCCCGAAAATTCATTGAAATCGGTTGAGTAGCTTCGGAGATTATCGAGAACAAAGGTAATGACAGATTATATATTATATGTGTGTCGTTCTAATAATCATTAAAGATGATCTAAAATCTACTATAATATTTCAACAAAGCTCTATATATAAGCTGGTATAATTGTAATTAAATAATGAAATAAATAAACGTACCATGCTCTCGCTCATGATTTCTCAGAATTTCGTATTGTGCCAAGTCATAAAACGTAGTCATAAAGATTAGCCTTTTACACTGCCTTTCGCTCTGTCCTTCTCATGCGCTCTCTCTCACTCTCTCTTGCTTTCAAACGCGCTCATTCTCTCTCTCTCTCTCTCTATCTCTCTCTCTCATATAATTAGTATCAAGGTTCACGCATATTCGCATTATGCAAACCATAATTTGCTGGCTGCATTTTCCCTATAAATTGTGACATATGCTCAGCGAGCAGATCAGAAGAGAAAAATCTGTGCTACACGCAAGACGTCAACGGACTGAAGCATACCTAAAAAAGAAAATAAGTAATTTTTGAAATATAAATAAAATTCACGTCAACGAACTGAAGCATACCTTAAAAAGAAAATAAATAAATTTTAAAATATAAATAAAATTCAACATCAACACAAAATGGATCGTACTTTCAATGTTAACAAAAGCATCAACGACGACTACGACTACAACAACGGTGAAAACACCTTAGAGCACAGCAAGTCAGTCGACTATCCAGCCGTTCCGGTGTTTCGTCAGAACTGTTTCCTGGTCAATGCCGGAAACACCATACAGCGTACGGAGTCCGTCAATTCCAAAACAATGCCGCCGCATCCACAGAACTGTATTCCGGCAAATGGCGAAAACACCCTGCAGCAACAACAGTCCATCGATTACGAAGCCGTGCCGGTGCATCGTCAAAACTGTTTCTTGAGCACAACGTCGGCGAACGAGTACGCGGTTGTCATAAATGCTGTCGAAAATCTTCAACTGTGTCGCTGAAAGGTGTCAGTAGAGGCTTCCTTTCTGGCATTCCACAACGGGAAGACAAACGTCATGGATGAACTGTACCTAAGACAGACAGCATATTCAAGTTGAATGTAGATATTATTAAATATAGGAATTTGTACAAATTATAATATAATAATAATTATAAGACAATAAAAAAAATGTTAAAAAAAAATTTTAAAAAAAATTTTGTTGGCCTCCTTTCTATGTTTGAGAATTATGAATTGCATTATGTTCAAGTAATGATCAATTTACATACGGCAACACAACACTGAGCTTCATTCCTTAATATGCGGGCTATACGATTTCGTAGTTCTAGGGTCTTAACATGTGCGAAACAATTTGCCGTGAATGTTCTACTCTATCACGCACACATGAGCACTCATTAACGGCTTTCAAAATTCGCACGTGGCAGGAAGCCAAGCTAATTGAGTCAGTTGAATTTCGTGTTGAACTTTGTGAAGCAGAAATAGGGGACCACTCAAATTATATATTTTTTTTATCTTAGAATCAATTCAATGAGAGGAGTCGATTTAGGTATGACTATATGTATACTCAGTTTCTAAGATAGATAACCGACACGTTATAACAAGTGCTGCATATTTCTTGTAAGTACTAGGGAGAGCTATCTCCCATACAAACTACAAGACTACAAGAGCAAATTCGTCACCTATGCAGCTGAAATTTGAACTGAATTTTTTTAAGTGATCTTCATTCCCTACGTACTGCAACTTCACTGGATTGAGGTGTGTTGGTGGGGTGCTGTGTCTCTATAGAATGCTGCTGGGGATAATTAATCTTGGCATCGGTATACCAAGAGTCCTGTCACGGTCGCCAAAATATTGAGTGCTTAATTGAATAAGCTAATGAAACAATCGTTGCCGTGAGAGTTAAACTTGATTAAGAATTAAATGTTTTTTGGGTTCAAAACAACTTCATCTATTCAGCAATAAATTCAAGAACTAATGTAGTTTGTTTCGTTCCACGAGCAAAAAGCTTTGGCTTCATTTGATGATTGAAGTAATTCGATGTCTCTCTAAATGAATGGTTCGAACAATTATGATTTTTGTGTTCGATTCATATAAGTCTTGAAAATTTCAATATCCTGAGTTTACTGGATCGAATTAGGCCCATACAAGAAATGAGTACTCCCAATTAAGGCGATGTGCTTTTCTTTCTTGTTTTTCATTTATTATCGGACTTGTCAATTGCCATATGTGCCACATTCAATACAATTTGCTAATTTATTTGCCACATGTTTTGGAAAATCTACAAAAAAAAGAAGGTGTTAGTTTTTCACTAGCAATTGGCAGCTGTGGCGCTCTGCAATTCAATTCAATTCAAACGGTGTAAAATAGCGCAGCGCGCACAGAATTTTCATTTATTTCATTGGCACGCAGAATGTTGAGTTGAGCTGTTCGGAGTTGTATTGCTGCCCCCACGATTTTGTTGTTTGAAGTATATTTTTTTATTTTTTTTACTTTGCTTAATCGAAGTTGCTGCGTTATTTATTCGCGTTTGTTTCGTTGGAAAAGGCAGACAGAATAAATACCAACACATTCAACAATAAATTTTAAATCTAATTACGCGCACCATTTAATACAGAAAGAACGCGCAAAGAAAAAAAAAAAAACAACAACAACAACAACAACAACATGAACAATAACAAAATAATGAAAGAACAATAAGAATCAAGTGGAAAAATCGGACGTGCGCAATTCCTCGAAAACAGGAAGCTGGCAAATAAAACAGAGCAACAACGCCCGCCCAAAGGCAAAAAAAGAAAACAAAAAAAAAACACAAGAATAACAAAAACAACAAAATAAAAACAAATTCAAAAACAACAAAGTAAGCTCGGAAAAAAAGCTGGAAAAGTTTAAACAGTTTCGCGTTGCACTTGGAATAAATTTGGCGTATTCTGACGTAAAGTCTTCTAAAATTACGCCGTGTTTTGAAAATAGATGCTTTTTTTACTTTGTTTTTTTCTTAGTTGAAGCCACAACAAACCGCAACTCATTTAAAGTTGGTGACCTAGCAGAGTGTAGCGTGAGTAATGTCGGTAGCCACTTGGTATCACTTTGTACGGCCTGCTATTGCTCAAACCATAAAATGCCGTTCAAAATGTATTTGTTGGTATGCCCGGACAGTGTTTGTTACTTGTAAAATATTTGTGAGAAATTTAATAAAATGGTTTGCGGTTAAACTTTTGACTTTTGTAACTGCCACAACGACATAACCCGTAACGCCGCTACGCTGCTCATCATGCAACGCATCGAGCTACTCGTCGTTTGATACTGCCGTGACTGTCGAATATAAATGAGGATTTCTTGTTTTTTTTTTCTTGTTTTTTTTCCCCCCCTCTCACTACTTTTTTGCAGTAATTTACGCTTCTGAGCTGTAGCTGTATCTCCATACCGAACGTACGCCCCGTGCAAGCGTTGAAGCATTACTGCGGGGCGTATCATCGACCACATCCGCAGTCGAATGGTCAACATTGCTCAACTCGACTGAGGTCGTTGTTGAAGCTTTTACGAGTACAATGCTTGTTGGGTTGGGTTTGGATTTGGTTTGGTTTAAGTTGGCATGATCTGTGGCAAAGGCCACAGCATCGTTGTTGCTACTCACATCAACACAGGTCATTTGTGTGTGTTGGTTGGTTGGCTGACTGTTGGATATGGGTGCTGGTCAAAAATACATTATAGTTAAAAGTATTTAATTGCGCACATTTCGGGGTTATTTTTCAACAAAGCAACCGAAGCGAATCAAGTTTCAAAAAATGAAACATTTCGTTGTGCGGCTTTTGTGGCGTTCCGCAATTTTCGGTTTTGCTTTTAAGTGCTGCTGATTTTTATGTTTTATATTATTGTTTTATTGTTTGCAAAGTATCTTTACCCAAATATTTATTAGGCAAACAGCTTGAAATCGATTTTTATAAGTGCTGAAAATATTATTATATTACTTTTATTTATTTTTGGCTCTTCTGTAGTTAAGTCAAGCTATGCATTTTTTTTTATTAGCGAATTCATATTAAACAAATAATTAGGATCAATCAAGCATATGCCTCGGCGCTCTTGTCATTAATCGCCGTTATACCAGCGCCGCTATAAACAGCAACCCTTAATGTAGCGCCCTCGTTTGTCGTTGGCGGCTGTGTTCGTTTCTATTAAAATTATGCTTAATTTATATGCAGGCTGCGTCATTTGACTGATGCCTACTAATGACTTCCTAACAATTTTTAATATCTATGCAAATGAACATAAATTGTCGCTGAGCATTCTCAGCTATTGCCGCTATATTTGTGTGTATGTATTATATTTCGCTATGTTTGGTTTGCATCAACTTCAGTTCTAACACCAAGTCAACACAACTCAACTCAACTTAAGTCAAGCCGAGCCAGTTCAGTGTTTCAAACGCCGCTTACAATGTTTCATTCAATCGCATTGTCCCATCGGCGCTTTCACTTTCGCTGGTTAAACCACAATGACCGCCTTACCACTAGCAGCAGCGGCGTCGGTGCTACCTCAAGGCATCTCAGCATCAATATCAGCATCACTACCAAGTGTTGGCAACAATGGCAACTGCTCTCTGGCGTTTAATTAAATGACATTATGGTCTTTTGGCCGAGTTAAGTAGCATGCGGCTACGACTGAAAACGCTTTGGGGAGTTTGGGTCGCGTTTTGTTTTGACCTTTTTCCTTCGTTGCTTTGTCGAACTTAGGCATGCGGAAAGTGTAAAAAATTGTTAGCTATGATGGGGCTGATTATTTAACGTAATACAAATTGTTATAAATTTTTGTAATATTTTGGTCAATTTTAGTTGGTTAAATAGCAAATATTTTCTGGAAACTTTTTTTTTATTTCAATTTATCCAAAAATTGAAATAATGGATTAATTTCGTTGTTATCTTGAGCGCCGTTTTGAGTTTAATCTAAACCATAAAAGTAACATAAAATTCCAAGAAGTGATAGAAAATGTGAACCGACATCATATTACAGATAAAAATATTTTAAAATCCTGAGTTTAGTTATCTTGATTTTTTCATATTGTGACGTCAACTGACGTCCACTTTTCCGGTTCAATGCCGACCAGATCGAGGAGCGTCTTTGACAACGAAATTTCTGGAACGAAATCGTGGAAACCATGTTCCAAGTGATCATTGTGATAATGCATCTTCTTCATGATGTGCGTTCGGGTGGAGTAGCCTTTTTGTTATTACCAGTTTTTCATTGCTGTATGGCAAGTCCCAGATCGGCTTAATACTAGATATCGTTTTCTAAATCTTACGAGTATAAAAAATCACTCGTCACGATGTTGAAATGAGCTAATATCCGAAAGTAACCAACCGATTTCAATGAAATTCTAGATTGGGTCCAGAAACCACAATTTTAAGAATGTAGCATTCAAAGAATGCCAATGCCATTTTAGCCAATTTGATAATTTATTTTGTTTACTGTCTATCGTTTTTCTATTTATTTAATTTTAATTTTGTTGGGTAAATTTTTGAATAAAATGCCGCCAAGAAGAAGAATCTCACATGGACAACTTTACTTACTGCGGCAGAAGAATGTTTGCTCCCGATTAATTAGTCTACTAATACAAATTTTTAAAGTTAATTGTCCGCCAAATTATTAATTGTGAATCATTTTTTTTTTGACATTGGGTCCCAGAATAATGGAACGAAATAATGCTGTGATTGCGAGGAGTTGAATTCTGATCCCTTTTACCAGTTGGTTTTTGTGTCGGGTACTTCTATTCAATTAGACTAAGAAGAAGAAACAAAAAATGATGGAAAGTAGCAAAAGCGTTGTTTTTTTGCTTTTCAGTCTTAATTTCAATTAGAATTGCACTGAAAGTTACAAGCGCATCAACAAATTGCATAACTAATGACTTAATGCTGCAACAGCAGAAGGAGCAGCACAATTTTTTTTGCCGTAATGCTTTGGCCAAGGCAAATTTAACTTAGCTCCGTTGAGCTGTGTAGAGGGGCTGGGCATACGAATCAAGTTCTCCTAGTCATTAGCAACTTAAAATAATGATTATTTGCATTGCAAATCCAACGGCAGCCGGAAGGATACACGAATTTGAAATGAGTTAGAGAATCTGCATGAGAAATATTGCAATTACAACTGAGCTTAACGCGAACAGTAAAAATGTATTCTCATTCCGACTACTTTTGGTTCACGATCACTCAGGCGTAATTTTTATGATTTTCCGCAATTCCAGCAGAGACTAAATTTTCTTTGGTGTTCCTTTTTTGTTTGATAATCCCCAAAATGTAAATGTAAATGTTCGAAAACTACAGCCGCTATGCTATTCGTATTTGCGATATGTATCTTATTACAACGAAATTAGCATGCCTGCAACTCGAATGCAAACAGATAAACGCCAGAAAAATTACAAATTTGAGCGCAACAACCGCAAATTTTCCGCCTGTAAAAATAAACTGCTGCCATTGCCGTTGCCGTTGCCGTTGTCGTTGCCATAGCGCTGGCATCAAAGGCGGAAGGATGCAGCATGCCAATGGTTGCTAGCTGCTGTGACTGGATATCACAAGCAATAACAACAACAAAAACAATAACAACAACAACAAATATAACATCAACATAGCCAACCAGCAACATCGTCTACATCATTGCCAGTACAGCTATCGTCAGCAGCCACTGACATTTACACGTGCACCGACAAAGTAGGTGTAATATGACTTTGAGCGGGTGTGTGTAGAGGCTTAGAAATACCGGTATTGGGGGAATTGTGTTATTCAGCCAGCACTAAACACAATGCAAATGTATGCATATTGGTAACGTTTATGCATCACTTCTTTGCAGCAGACATTTTCTGATAGTTCTGCCAGTCGTCTGAGTTTGTCAGCACGACGACCGACAGGTGGCAGCACATTAAGCAGTGAGTTTCCGGTTTTGCATCGCACACACGAACAAACACAAATATACAGGAACACAGCAGAACCGTAAAATCTATGAACAAGAATAAAATGAAACGAACAAACGAACGAACGAGCAGTATTAAGGTTCAACTTACTGCTTATGGATATAAGTTGTACTACATACACGATACACGAGTACTGCACATGCTTGTACACACAGTTCCGTCCAAAATAATAGGACCACAAAGTTTGATTGGATTAATAGAATTCATATTGGTTTGATATGGAGTCATGCCTTACTAGACTTCCAAGATAATACATGATTAACAATAAAGTTTCGAACCAACAGCATATGGAGACGAAGCATGATTATTCGTTTTAGTTAAGAAAGTACAGCGATTGCCTAGAATCAGTTCTTTGTACGGCGCAATTTATATTGGCATCCCAACATCCATCTGCCATCCTATCAAATCTCTGAATGAAGCACTGCGCATACCGGTCTTACTTGTAGGCATTCTTCCCTTGTATTGAATCACTTTATTGGTGAACTCCTTCTCCATGGGATTAAGAAATGAAGATTCACCAATGCTGTCACGTGGAGCCAAAGCTTTGGACTTTAAGAGCTCTAAGCTCATTATGCGTGCCTTTTCTTTATCTGTGAAATTCAAGATAGATTCAACCTGTGTCATCACTAACATTCTTCTTTGCGTCATTGATTGCAGCTTCTACGATCTTGACTCTAACCGCCTGAGGCCAGATTACCATTTGCCCGAAAGCTTATCTAAATCTACGCCAAAGGAATTTGATAAGTCGTCTCCGTGGACGCTGGTTCACGAAATGTATGAATTAATTTTTATTGCTAAAATCGACATCATTCTGTCTTTAGAAATGCATCCAAACTATTCATTTAAGTGAGACACTACAGGGGCTTGATGTTGGCACGTATGGAAACTTTGCTCTCTGATACGTTAAAACAGCGCAGAACACTCTGCCCATTTTAGTCAAAGAATATTGCATAATTCTTCTCATACTAAGAACTAAGGCTCTTTGACTATTAAATCACTGTTTAAAAGTTGTATCTTACGCTGCGCTTGAGTAGGCTCAATTTCCAAGTTCAGGGATGGATATCGAAGAACGTTGACGTTTACAAGAAGAATGAAGATAATTGGAAGAATCACACGGTTTAGGCAATCAAATACGAATAAAATAGTCTAAAATAACTGACAACTTCGGTAATGTCCTTGTTTGAATGATGAACAGTGATTCGAAATGAATCATGAAATGATTCGATTCATCTCATTTATTCTGCCAAAACGTAGGTGGTATGGGCGTAAGAAACCCATTAATTTAATTAATTTAATAATTTAACTAGAATAGAGCAATAGAAAATAGAAGAGTGAACACATGAAAACCGATCTAATTCATTAAGATTTCGATCTGAATAAGGCGCCTGTTGGTGTCGCTGGGCAGACGATAAGGCACTGAGGCGACCATATTGGTGAGCGCGTTGGCCTTCTGGCGCAGCATTCTAAGTTCCATATCTTTGCATGGTGAGTCTTTGGCTATCAACTCTTTATATTCTGTGTAGATAATGTCCATGGCGGCCATCATTACATCGGGAAACACTTTGGTCACTTCAGTGCTCAAATACTTGAAGTGGATCAAGCATTCTATCACTTCGTCCGCATTGATAGGCGCCAGTTTTGTGTGTGTCAATACTTCCTGCGCCAGGCGGTGCTTGCCCTGGTAATAGTAGTTAAAAAAGTTCATCAGCTTGTGTAGCAGACGAAACGTGTTTGCAATTTGTTTATCGACTACGATTTGGTGCGCTGCAAATAGAGATCGAATAAAGCAGTTTCCTTTAAGGCATATGAGTACCTACCATCCAAACGTTCAAGGAATGATGCAGCTTTAATGCTTAAACGCTCACGCATCGGTTGTTGACTTGATGTCTGATGGACGACTTGAGAAATGAGTGCGGACAAATGGTTGAGCGCTTTGTTGGGGAACTGAAAATTGATAAAATTCTTTTGATATGTCTTAATTATACTACTTTGGGAATACATACGCCAGCAATGTCGTAAAGATGTACGGCATGCTCAAGCATACCGCGTCGCACAAGCTCATCGCCGATCATATAAGCCAAATCCTTTGTTTCAAAGTTTGCACAATTGAATTGCTCGAAAAGACCGCTGCGAACCAAAATAAACGATTCTCGTTAAAAATTTATATACGCTTATGTCTAGAAAAACTTGACTAACCCGATTGTGCAATTGGCCGAAGTATCCAATTTGCCCAATATTAAATCGTAGTCGCACGTCTCAATTGCCAAACCACAAACGCAAGACATGAAGAGATTACGACCTTCGGAATCTTTGTACGAGCGCAAGAAGAAGTAATAGTTAAGCGCCTCGGGGATATTTATGCTCTCGAAGCACTTCACGTACAGCATGAGAAGACGCGGCAAATTCAAACGACACAATGGTTTCGGATCTTCGATATCAGTGGACACTATAAGCGATAATAAAGTTATGTGTAAATTATTATGATGTTGCAGGTACAAAAGCTCGCATTAATTGACGCACGCAGTGGCTGTTGTATATCACGCGGTCCGCCCAATATGCCTAGATCGTTCAACGCCAGTGCCATATGGACGGCATGTGGTCGATTGGCTTCGCTGCGTGACAGAAACTCAATGGCTGCCTCGAATTGGCCCGTAAGCGCAAGAACCTGAAAGTAGACGTGCGCCTCGGTGAAATAGTTCTCGCCATATCTCTCCAGTATCAGTGACTGTAGCTTGGCGTAGGTGTGTTGCTCACAGTTGTGTTCGCCTTCCCCATGATCACGCAACACCGACAATTGTAACCAAATGAAGTCATCGCTTGTTTTGGCCACTTTGTGGTGCAAGTCTTCTGCGTCACAGCCAAGTACAATACAGTAGCATGCCTTCTTAAAGGGATCCGTTGAGTTTTTGATGTTATTCGTATACTGTAACTTCAGATCTCCCTCTAATTTTGAATTCATTTTCTGATTTGGATGATGTACAAGGTCGTGTAGCACCTGGGCGAATGAATAATGTTGTTGACCGGCTTCCTTAACAAACTTTAAAGCTGTCGCCATGTCCCCGCAACGTGAAGAATAATAGACAAGCGGCCACAGCGGTATTTTGCCAATGCAATCGACCAATCCGATGCTGTTGTTCTCATTGAAACAGACATTCACAAACGAGGTAACCAGAATGTGAAAGCTAGGTGCACCGCTACGCCCGGCTGAAGATACATTAGCATTATAGTTCACTATGCTGGTCATGTACGTCTTATAACGGCTCTCGAGGTATTTCTTAGCTTGCGCTATGAATTGTGGAGTTTTCTGCCGAATTTCGATGGGATCCATGTTCTGTGAATTCGGCACAACTTCGACCATATACTCAAGTATTGACCACATGTCTTTGACTTCTTCTTCGCAAAATTTGTCAACGGTTGCTGCAAACAGTTCCACAAGATTCAGTCGAAAGCCGCCCCGGAAGATAGATTCATTATATTGACACACTGCTTGCGCGAAGTGTATCTCCAGACGATTGAGTCTCGAAGGTTTCGGAGTCTCATTAAGTACAGTCACTACCGGTAAACTTTGTACCTTCAGGAATTCCTGCGATGGCCCTACCATAGAACTCAACAGGCGTTCTTTCTCCTGATTCCACTCCGATCGGACAGTGCTCCACTTTTGCTTTCTCGTAGTTTCGAATATCTGTGTAATTCATGACAAGACACACTAACTCAAAGAATTCCGAGATAATTGAACTACGGCTCTCCACTTACATTATTGTGCACCTCGTCTATAATCGACAAGATAGCGTTCTCTCGCTCGTTCTTTAGGAAATTTCCTATATCCGTATCGGCAACGGGATCCAGGGGTTCTAATGTATTGTGTGTACTAAGCCTTTCCACTTTTCGTTGTAACTCGTCTAGATCAATGCCTCTTGAACCGAGCAAATCTCGTCTGCAAAGGTGTATGTTTCAAGCAATAAATGAAGCTTCACGCTTCTTGTAGAATAGGCCAAGACCACTGATCTGCGTTTGTGCCTAATCACTGTTTTAAACTTTCTTTCTACTTACCCTTGAATGTCTCTGGAGGACATTTGAGTGACACGCGAATGAACGTCCCGCGTCGCTTGCAACACTTGCGCAATGTTGGGCTCCACATGTGGAATCCTTTTGGGGCCATCAGACGTTTTGCTCAACAGTCGCTGCGCTTGCTGCAGCAACGTATTCAATTCCATGGTGCAATCTCTTTTTTACAAATTCAATTATTTTATTATATTCCTTGTTCAGTTAAATCTGTCGATAATGAAGTTAAAACTCCTGACAACTGTTCGACAATTAGAAAGCTTCAATTACCGCACGCCGGCCAATAGTGTTGAGAACTACTAATTCTAAGTTAGTGCTGAACGAAACGGCGATGTAAAATCTATAAATCGATGTTGTTCAAATTATTTATTAAACAACGATATTTTTATAAATATTATAACAAAATTATAATTTTTTAGGAGGATATTGGTTTTAACAGTGCGTTGAACAGAATTTTGCTTGAATAATAACCTGAGTAATTTGATAAATTTAAATATACGATTGTTACTATTTACAGTATAGTCATTACTACAAACTTTTGCCAATGCATCGATAACATCGATGTTCTGCCCACCAAAAATAACGAATAATCGACGTGGGCAAACATCGAAGTTTCTTCAGCGCTATTGTAAGCTGTGAATGTGAATAAGAAACGAGTTTAGTGTTCAGTGTTCCGTGCCGGTTGTGTTTTGTGATATATGAAATGAAAGAGCTTGCTGCTTGCATTTAACTTTATATTCCACTGCCTATGAAGTTAAGTGAATATAGAAATTTTACGAAATGGTGTGAATGCTACTTTCACATTTTCGATATCGATAGTTTTCATAGAAAAGTTAGGTGAAATTGAAGAAAAAAAGCAAAACGTGTTTAGCAAATGCACTCAGCTGGCGTTTAATATAGTGTTGAGCGATAGTTAATATTTTACGATTTTTTTCTTGTGAATGGAAAGCAACTGCAGTGTTTTCAGTGATTTTGGCGATTTCAGTTATTTTAGTGTTTTAAGTGATCAGAAACTGCGATCGCAAATCACTGCTAAAAATCAGCAGTTGACTCAAAGCAATCTGCTATTCACTTTGTTTACATTTTTAAAGAAAGCAACAGCAATTTTGGCAATTTTCAGCAAAGTCCACAGTTTACGAAGTTAAATAGATTTTCTTATTTCAAAACGTAACTGAAAAAGAAAAAAAAAACACTTGATCTAAAGTGAACGCGGTACCTTGCGGTACCACAGATAGGTATCCACACAGAAAATGCTTAGTGGCGACTCCTCGTGGCCAAATTTATGCAGATAGCTGCGACAGCAGTCGTGCCCGCCCAAAAATTGAATGAGTGAAAACAAATTTATTTCACCGTGACTTCTGCACAGCCATGGCGTCAGGTTGGCTATGAGACAGTATATCCAATGATCTTTCCTCGATATTGTGCAACGCTTTTGCCACTCACGTAAGCTTCTCATCTTTATACCTCTCCGCACTTGTGCTATAGTCTGCTCGTCTGCGAATCATTAATGCAGCATCTTACGATACCATACGGAAAATACAGGAAATTCTGATTGCTCAAAGTCTGCAAACCGACTCCATTCCCTTGCGGTAGCGCTTCTTTGTCAACGCCCTTGCCCGAACTGGTGCACCATAGAGCATGATGGATCTCGTCACACCTTGAAGTAGAAGTCTTTGCCCCTGCTTTCACATCCGTGCATTGACTAATATTCGTGCAAGTGCCCTGCATGTGTCTATTGCTTTGTTCTGGATTAATTGACAATGGTGCTTGAAAGAGAGACCGTCATCCAATGTGACACCTAAGAAACATCACCATGCCCAACCAGCACCGTGGCATGCTCTACGCTCTTACCGCTTGAAATAAGTAGAGCCTCGGTTCTCTCCTCAGCCAATTGGAGACCAACAGAGCTCAGCCAGCTCTGAGTGCGTTCAATTACCTCGTTAGCTAGACGCTTCACTACGTGTACTTACTTTGCCACTGTCACAATAATAATATCATTAGCAAAACCAATGATTTTAACATTGCTAGTGAGGTACAACTGTAACACCCCAAGGACAGTGCCTTGGGGCACCGCTCCGGTGAAATTATATCGGTCTACTTCTTCGCTTGCATCATATAGCAGTATCCGGTTGTCAAAATAGCTGAGAATGTCCTAAGAAGACACACCGCTACTCCAAAGTGATTTTTGATTTGGTGCTAATGTAAGCAGCACATGTGCTTGAAGAAAAAAGAATCAAAACATAAAAAATGACTAATATTCGACATGAACGTCGACCAAAAGGACAACTAAATAAAAAGAACAACCGTGAGAAAGAACAGCTGATCAAAAAAGAACAATAAGGAATGAACATGTGCAGTTGCTTAGTTTAGTGAGCAGCTCTTATTTGTTCACTCACTCATTAGCACTCACTCATTACATTTATTATTGTACGAGAGCGTTACAATATTTGATTGTATGAAATTGTATGTACTGAAACCAGAGATGTGTCACATCAACGATTTTAACTTTGCCAATAATTTCTATTCGAATATTTTTCAACTTAAAATTTGCTCAAACGGCGGTGCAATTATTTTGAACGGCACTGTAAGCACACCTACTTGAACATACACACAAGCATTTGCATATATTTACAGTGGCAAACAAATTTCGAAATACCGCTTTGACTTTTACACAGTTGAGCTTCTTAAATAGCATGACTTGCTTGAATATTGGGCCATTGCTAATAGGTTTTGTATGCATGACCTTGGAGAATTAATTGTTGGCAGTGGTGCTATAACGTATAGTTTTTTTCTTGATCGAGCCAGTGTTGAAGCAAGTAAATATGCATAAAAATGGCAAAAAATTGCCTTGCTCGTTGCACATAGATACTGTATTAAATTTGAATAAATCATTTCATTATTAACTGTATTTTTTCACACAGCCACGCACACATTTGCACAGCGTAAATGAGCCATAAAGCGGCGATAATGTTTTGCTTTTTGAACGCCAATCTCAGCAACACATGTCAGTGTCAGAGTGCATGTCAGCAAGCGCGGAAAAGTTCACCGCTGTTTATGCGGATAATTGTCAACGAAAAAATTGTTGGTAAAAATTTAAAAAAAGGGTTAAAGTTTAAAATTTCATTCAGCTTATATGCAACGTGGTGTGCATTTTTTATTTGATTTTATTTTCAGTTTTTTTTTTCAGTTACAAGAAAAAAAAAGATGACGAAAAAGATGAAAATAAATCCTGACAAAAATTATGCAAACAGCGCGAAACGCTGCAATAGAAAACTATGAAAAGTTGAAAACAAAAAGCTAAAGCCGAAAAAGTATCTGCTGCATACAAAACAGAGCATGGCGTAAATGCGACGACGTTGACTATGACTACGACGACGACGACGATGATCATGGCGTTGGCGTTGGCGTTGGCGGCACACAACAGTGACTGCAGAAGATAAACGTCCACTTGGCGTGGTGCATAGCGATTCAGCGACACGGAACTTTACGCTACGTTCATATTGTTGGCGTAGTTACCGCTGGAGTTGTGTGTGTGTGCCTGTGTGTGTGTGTATCAAAACAAAAGGGTCAGCGTTCTGCATGCAAGCGACAACAATGGACGACAAGTAGCGTAATTTGAAACAATTGAATACTGATGAAACGAGCTGAAAGCCAAAATGGCGAATGGCGAATAGCGAATGACCGAATACCCGAATGAGTCTGTGCAATGTGGAGTAAGCAGGCATTGTCATTTGGCGTTGGCGTTGGCGTTGGCGTTTTACGATGTGCAACGACTGCTTTTGAATCAGCTGCTTAAAATTCAAATGAAATGCAGCACGAAAATAATACAAAAACGGCTAAAGTAAAAAAAATTTAAAAAAAATAATAATAAAAAAAGAAAGATTTATACGAAGAAACTTGCCAAAAAAAAAAATGCTGCATGTCAGTCATGCATGGCCGCATTTTCAAGTTGACTGAGTGCCCGCTTTAAGCGCTGAGAATTCTCAGTTGAGCTCATTGGTAAACATATTTCTTGTTTACTGCTGACTGTCTGTATGTCTGTCTAACTGTCTGGCTGTCTATCAGTCTAGCTGATTGTTGCATAGTTATTGTTTCCACTTGCTGCTATTTTTGCTGTTTCATTGTATTGCCTCTTTTTCGCTGCTATCTCTGTCACTCGTTTATCGATGAGGCATAACACAATTTCAATGTGGGTTGTGCATATTTACACAGACAGTGAGACAGACAGATAGAAAACTAAAGACAGTCAAGTAGACAGTTACATCTAGTGATAGGCCGCAAAATAAACAATTCGCATATGAGGCAACGCACACATGCATACAAGTAATAAAAACGGCACAGTCGCTGTTTTGCGGTATTAAACTAAATCCTTCTGCCAACTTTAGTAGGAATTAATGAAGTCAACTTTTGTCTTGTATTTTTTTTTTAAGATAAATATACTTTTATCTCCAGTAGCCCTTATTGACTGTTAACTGATGCCATACACACACACACACATACACATACAAACAGAACACAATTCACTTCCATTTTTCACGCTGTATTGTGTATTGGCCGGTCGCTTGAAAAGGCGCGCTAATTACAGTTAAAGCCCTTTTTGCCCATGGCTTTCAAACAAATGCCCCGCTAAAATACTTAAGAGGCGTGAATGCGCTGTTCTTCATTGAATTACCGGTCGAAACACAAAAGCCTTAAAAAAGCACAACAAAACCCAAAAGTTAAGCGCAAGTTGCCCTGGCATTATCGGCGGCGTTGGTATGCGTGGGTCAGCTTACAAGTAAACAAATAAAAAATAAAAAAAATTAAAATAAATAAATTAATTGCGTGTTTATATTACCTCGAAACTCGTGTTCAATAATTAATTTTTTTTTGCCTTTATTAGTGCAGCACTTTTATAGCGCCATTGCTTTCGTTATAATAGAATTTTTAAGTAACTAAATTAAAATTTTAAAAATAGTCCATTTAGGGATGTATTGGACGGTATGAATTAATTCTCTTTGCATATTATTCGTTGAATTTTTCGTGTTCAACTCGCCTGCTTCCATTCCTGGCCATTATTGGCTGTCGAACTTTGAAAATAGGTTTTTTTTCTTTAAATAATGTACAGAGGTTTAATAAGGGAGGCCTGCTTGTTCATAGTGTCCTGGTGCAGCTGATATTGCCAGTTGGAGTTGGGTTGCGGCAGTTGCAACAGATTTTTCAACTTTCCACCAATCTCTAAGACAGCGTCCGGTTTGTCGCCATCGGCAGTCCAAACAGCTGAGAATTGCAATTAATTATTTTTATATTTTATTTGTATTTATTGTGTCTTATAGCTAAATAAAATAACTCACAAATTTTGTTTATTTTTCCACGTATATTAATAACAGCACCACAAATTTCACTAGTATTATCGAACGCCTCACCAATCATTAGGAGCATTAAATCTATCCAAAGCTTGTCAATTTCAGACTTCGACGACTTATTAAGCGTGAGAACCCAACGACCGCCAAATTTATTTGCAATATCTTCCCACATGGGTCTGTATGAAATTTAAATAAAGAAAGTTAATTTCGTGTATGCCCAAATTGGAATACTCTTCATGCATTCATATCATTTTACTAATAATATATTAAGAGCTTACATGAATTTTGGTCAGTGAAATCTAATAGTCTAAATTTGAAGTATGTGTGCAAATAGCTAGAAAAGAGTTGTGTAATTCGATGCATACCCGCCTTAAACTCGCAAGCTACTTGTAGACAGCTTGGCAGTTGATAATTCAATTGTTTCCAGGATTTTTTCCAAAAAAAATTTAAGAATTTCAAACTAGGGATGGGTATCGACCAACAAAACATCGATTAGTGACATCGATTATTATTTTATACTAGTTGATCGTTGTGCCGATTAATTGTTGCTTAAAAAATATATTAATCGTTAACTTTAAAACCGTGAGAAAAATATGTACGAGAATATATGTAAAGCTTCTGAATCTGTAAAACTCCAATGCTTGAAATTGCAGACAACAATTTATAGGAGCGAAGAAAATGAAAATAATCGAAATAGCTTTACCTGATTTATATCTACTGATTACTAAAAAATACAATAAAAAAAACACTTGTATTTTCTCGGTGCAGAATAATCGCCATAAAACTATTATCCGATTAATCCAACCTAGATGACATCGATTAAAAAAACGCCGATTATTTCAAAAAATAACGATTATTTTGATTTATCGATACCCATCCCTACTTCAAACCATCCCTACTACTAACCTATGTAGCTACATATTTTAGTTGCGTTAGGATCATTATTATTTTTTTTTAGTTTATGGATATGTTATAAGCAGTCAGTATAAGTCATACATAATATGGTGTGTTTAAAAGTGAGTGTTGGAACTACAGCCCACGAGTCATAGAGCTAATAAGCCCAACAAGCTGTTCAGTAACGAAATCCATATCCTGACAGTAAGTCAGCTATCATTTCGACTGTAGGAAGGATACTTGTCAATATTGCAGCGCCATACGCTAAAAAATTACGAGATTAAGTTGTGTATAAACAAGCTTGAAACTGATTTGATCTTGGCATTGATCAGGCTGTGGCTGTGGTGCTAAAATATGGTCTAACAAAATTTCAGTTTAAAAAATCATTGATACAATAGAATCAGGATTTCGCCAATGAATTGGTATAGAAGCTAACATTCCTATTGAGAGTATACTGAAAAATAAACTTTCCAAATTCTCTAGCTTATAAATTGTAGGTATAATTTGCATACATACAGTCACATAAGTAAGCGGACAGGGGAATATGGCTGGATAATCTAGTCAGAAGTAGTCGCCCCAACATAGATGCATACTGTTTTTAGCTAACATTTCTTTTCTAGTACTGCGAATGAAGTCTGAATTGATAAGCCAAATTTTTTTTCTTTATGGTCACTAACAATATCAGAGCATTTTTAAAAGTGGAAAAAATTGCTCAACGCTACCGTGATACAATATTTAAATTTAAAATGTCTAAATTCAACGGATATGAAACGCGTATGGATCTATTTTGGGGCGACTACTTCTTAGAACACCCTCGAATGTGTATGAAGTTTCCAATAGCGTAACAAACTTTTTGATAAAGTTATACTATTAATTGCGCAAAGAGTACAAGAAGGTCTTAGAGAGTGAGTCTTGTGTTATATTTATAGTATGAGCTGCCCAACACTTACCTGACGCCCTTTCTGAACAGCGAATAATCACTGCCAGGTCGGATTTCGGATGGTGGTTTAATGTGATTGTATAGACTGGAAAAAGAAAAATTTTCAAATCATTATGGCATTGAAAAAGTTATTCTATCGTTTTTATTTTTATTTTTTTAAGTTGATTTTTTGCTGTAACCATCTGCGTGCCATGGTAGTCGAGTGGAAGTGCACTATGGCACTGTAAGTAGACTCATGGTTACTATCTGCAACCTCTAGTAGGTGGCGTTGCGCCTTGGTGACGTCACTTGTCATTCCCAACACCAAAGACTGTTAGCAGCAGACTAATCATACACCCTATCAGACGAAACCGATAGCGTGTGTCCAAAGAAAACTACCAAAAAAAGAAAAAAAAAACGTGTAAAACCAGCCTATACCCGCCCACTCACCTCCAAAAGTCCTCAACCGTATCAAAACTGGAAATTTCGTTTTGTAATTCCTCCCATGATTTGGAGCGATCGTTCTCCAAATACCAGAGAGTCCAGATATTCTCCAGTTGATGCTTCGGGAGCAAATCCTTATCCATGATTGCCTTGATGCGCTCATTCTCGTTGAATAACGACGTTGGCTTTACGCCTTCATCACTATTTGCACGTGGATTTGTAAAGATCATTTTTATTTTTCGTAATTTAATCAAGTCGCGATTACTTCTTTTTGTTCAGTTGAAAATTTTTTTACGTAAACTAATTTCAATAAATTATGGAATTGTAGTTTCAACCAGCCGGCAGAACAGATTTGTTGAGAAATTTAATTGTATGCCAACTTCATAATCGGCCTATTGTAAAAAAGTAAGTAATTGAAATGACATTTAAAGCTCAGTTGATAAGATAAAAATTAATAAGATCAAAAATCTACTTTGATGCTCTAGAAATACGATAAATGCTTATGATGATGGTGTGCCTGTTTTAAGGACTCGAGCGCTAATTCGACGCAACTCTAAACTTTTTATGGGTGCATGAGTGCGCTGTCGATAAAATCATGCCTTATGCTTGCCATGTAAAGCGTTAATTTTACGACACCCTGACGTAGAGCACTTGCACCACATTGTGGTGGTAAGGGAGCATAAAAGTGAGACAAAAAATAAAATAATATGTATGTATATACTTATATATGTACGTAGATATTTATTTACGACACTTGCGCTTCGCTTCGCAAGGACAAACGTATTCTAGTGTCGTTTTTGACTATTGCGTTCAACAACAACATCATCATCATCATCATATCATCATAATTATTATCAACATAATAATAATGATAACAATGCTGCTTGTTGTTGTTGCGTGATTTTGTTCCCTTTCCATTTTATGTGCTACCATAAAAATAAAATTATTACAACAAGGCTAACAATGAAGCAACGAGCTCTGTGCCAAAGTCATGTGACACGCGTGCTTATTGCTCAAAGTGAAATTCATAAAACAAAATTGACATCTGATCTATGCTTTGTCATAGTTACAGAGACACAATCATTGCGCTTGGTTGTCTGCAATAAATTTGAAATTTAGTTGTAAACGTTTTATGTGCATTCTGCCATAATGAAACGATGCGTAAGCAGGATGCAGCACGTCTCAGACACTAGCACTCTGTGACAATTGACTTGACTTTATTGATTCCTAAATGACACGCATAAACGCATATGTGTTTTCTTTGAGTAGCATTCGAATCTAACGGTGGCATTACAATGAGGGGAGCTCTTTAAAGTATTGCACACCGTTGCCGCAAGTCCACTGTGAGATATTATTTTCTGAGTTCGTTGTACGAGCTTCAGTTTGCCTACGTTCTAGTCCGGGCTAAAGATCAAACCAAATGGTCACAATGGTACATGATGCGACATTGTAGAAATTAGTCTGAGAATGCGACGATTTTTGTGGAGTATTAAACACGAAATTTGATCTGGTAGTTTTTTACACGATATCTGGGGATTGGTAGCAAACAATGCTACGAAAAATGCACCAACCAATACTACCATTCTAATTAGAGGCATTTCCTTTGTTAAGACCTGCACATTATAAAGAACTCAATTTCGAGCGAGTGAGAAGAAAGAGTTTCAAAGAGCCTAACGGCTTAACATAAAGCCTAACGGCTTTTGTTGAAACTAAGGGCTGCGTGTAATGCCCAATTCACACTGGGCTATGATTCGAATCAATCGTGATTCGGCATTGATTCGCATTATTATCATGGCGTATTATAGTTGCTTGGACACTGTATGAATAAGAATTAAGTGAAATAGGTAACGGATGAAAAGAAGAGTTGAGTGAGTTGACAACCCTCGAATATGCAGATATGCAAGTCAATCTTCAAAAGGTCCTAAAAAGCAACAGAACAATAGCGAATTGCTGTGCTCGCAGCAGAAAGAAAAATGACCGAACGACGCGCAACGCGACCGACTAATAATAAGCTGTTTCCGATATACATATGTGGAGACGCAATCTAAAATGACTCAGCCCAATCTGGCAACACGGCACCGCCGCAAGCAAACGCTGATACCCAGACGGATATACTAATGACGAGTTATAGTTATTGTTCTAGTGTGTAAGACAAGGCAATTATACATTTTAGTGGGAAGTTAATAAAGTAAACGTTGTAACTAAGTCTAAATGGTTACTACACATATGTTAAAGACGCGAATTAAATGACATATACGATTCCGTTGTGTTTATTCAGAAATTTATGATTTCAGTTGCACTTCTTCGTATACTTTTGGCCTTCCGCTACTTAATTTGTCTTCAATTTCAAACTAGCCATTCTTATTTGCAATTCAAATATTTTAAATTTCCTAAAAAAAGCTATGAAAATATTTTTAAGTTTATGAGGTTGCCAAATGTGCAACTTTGTGATATGAAAATTTTAACCTTAACATAACACATCGGGTGATAAGTTTCGGGTCTGACAAACCAACGGCGCCACTTTACAAGGTTGCTGTAATTTCATCACAATCAGGCAACTATTTTAGGAGTTGCAGCTGTTTTTGTGAATCAACCTTTGTAGCCCAAAAGAGCCTGTTATACTGAAAAAAGTCCCCAAAATAATTTTGACAAACCGTAAAGTGGAGTTGCAGAAGATAGCTGTAGTTGAGCCTTCTTTTGTCAAACGGAGTAAAAAATCATTAAACAAATCACTATAGGAAGTTCAGCGTGTGAATCCGCATGTAAACGTGACGTGTACGCCATACCCAATAACGTGAAAACACTCGGCAACCTATACCCCACAAAGAGAAAGGGCAATACACGACTATTGTGCGTGTCAAACTTAAAATATTTAACTGTTCGATATACTGTATTAATTTGTGAAATTTTGAATTTTGAAATCAATCCGTCTAAACAGACGGTAGTGCATTCATCTTTAAACGTTGAAGTCTACGAACAGGAGAATATTGGAATATTTTGGGCCATATGAATTGCCCATATTGGATAATGAATTTTCGTGGTATTGGATCTTTTCAAAGTACTGTAGAAGGTCGCACTCAGTTGTATTTCACGGATGGACACTTGCCGCTGTAACTACGTCTCATTTTGCGAATTGGACGTGATCAAAATTTTTTTGTCTTTGGCCGACTAGAGGTGAATTAGTTTGAGTTAGCTTGGAAGACAAACTCTTAGTGCCACAAATTCCACATATTTAATATCCTTATTCACTCCTCTTGGCTGCATATGGCCACCACCACGAGGCTCTTCCATCTTACACTGTTTTGAGTGGTTGTTTTTGCACTGTTCCATGTGCAGCTCGCGTAGGGTCAACCTTCGCTTGGTGTTTTTGGGTTAACCGCGGCTTCTATTTCCTTGCGGATTCTAGTCAAGTGGCAAACTCGTGAGTTCGGTAGTCTTCTTACAGTGTGACCTATCCATCGCCATTTTTGCCCTTTGATTTGCGTCTGTCTGGGTTTCTCGTTTTAAAATCCATATAGGCCTCTCCAAAGTAGTCATCCTTCAGTATTACAGTAATTCCCGATTAATTGAGACAGCGTAAATGTAAGGCTTCTGTGAATTCATTTATCCGAGTATACGGATAATTGAGACATCGTTATAGTTAACCGAGTGCTTTTTTTATCGAAACTATGTATTTGTATACCATTTATCTTTTTTTTTAAAATAATATGTATTTCTGTAGATTTTAAGTGATTGAAAATAATTGTGTTATTTTTGAGTGTACGCGGTCCTTGCCCATGCTCTTCACAACCGCAGCCCCCAATTTTTACAGCTCATTTGAGAACTGATCGATTGGTAGAAAAACCTCTCGAAGCAGTCCAATGGCATTAATCACTTTCGTGGTGAATGGGTCACTGGTGTAGTGATTTCATCTTCGGAAGACTCTAAATCGTCTCCGATTTATCTGACTCAGCTATAATATGTTCGTCGCTTAATTAATGGTCGCATTTTATAAAAACCTCGAAGGTTTATACTACAAAATGGAGCTATATATATGTATGTATACACTTCGGCTCTTTCTCACCCGTCATAAAATATCATACTATATACACGTAATGTTGCTACTAAATATAATTTTTTTTCTGTGGACACATTTTTTGACAAGTATGCGGGGATTTTTTAATATATTTACTATTTGACAGTTATTAGTATATGATTCAATTAAAACGGCTATCAAATGAGCGGGTGTCAGTTATACGGCGAAATTTGTACACTTCTAAAGGATGAATTTCGTTGCAAAAATGTTGTTGCAATTAAACGGGTTTTGCAAACAAGCGGGTAGCAATGAAGCGGGAACTACTGTACTTTTAATGGATTCATTTTTGATTAGTATGGTGTTGGTAGCCGCAGTTTTAGATTAGAAGTGCGTTTGAGAACTTTTGTTAAGTATGAAGAATGGTCAAATGAATACGATAGACATGAAGCTTTGTATATGTATACACTGTCTTTTAAATATTAACATTTAATGCTCTCCATTATGATTACTCATGTGTACGTAACCATGTGTAGTAGCCAAGTTTTACATAAATACATTTTCATAATTTTCCATAAATTATTCCACCACACATTTATTATTTCTTTACTCCACATAGTTGATTACATGAGCTTTGTAGCAAAGATAAACCCTTTAAAAATATGCATGCACATCAAAAAACACTAAAACGGAGAGGCAGTTTGGTGTGTACTCATAAGTAAAAGAGCAATTTGTCTCAAACTAGCCTAACACATCACTTTCAAATGAGTTGAGGCGGAAAATTTTTCTACGAAAATATAATATTTTCTGCACTCATTTAAATACAAACACTTCCCAAAAATATTACTAAAAGCCATCTAGGCCAATAAGCAGAGGCAAAGAGAAAAAAATAAAAATGTGGAAAAGTTTTCAATTTCAAAATTTGTTTTACCTAAACATTTGTATGTACTAAAATATAGACCCACCCACTAACACACGCAAACGCATATAAGTCTGTGTGTATGTAGATATAAATAGTTAGATAAAGATACAGATAGAGAGATACATACGCGTTTGTGAGTCCATCAAATGGGTTGGGGCCGCCCAGTAAAATTACGAAACCACATAAAAGCACGAACTGCAATTTGTGGTTTCCATGCCAAAATGGTTTTTGCCTCTGCTCATGCTCGTGGCAAGTGAAGATGTTCGACTCAGCTAAGACGCCTTTTGCCACTTGTACATATCCCACTAAAAAAAGGCTAAAACGTGCGCACTAGAGAGTGGTGTATCTCAAAAATTCATAGTTTTTGTGAGTTCGCTTGAAAACCGCTAATATCTTTAAGTGGCGCAATTACGTCAAATAACTCTCGAGACCACATGAATAGGGCGCAAATGACGTTGTTCACGTTCGCCGCTTGTGCGCAGACAACGCTCCACGCGGCAGTGGATGCGAATTAACAAAAGGAATGAAGTTGTTCGACATTTACGACAGTGAATTGATTATTTTAAACAGACAGACAGAGAGACAGGACAGACAGCCAACTCGACGGCAATTATTGTAGCAAGTTTAGTAGAAATTTTCATCAAACGTTGCTGAAAGCAACCAAGCAAGCACACATAAATCGAATATTTTCTTTTATATAATTTTCGTGCTGCTTTTTTTTTGACTGCCGCAATCTGCGAATCTTTTTAATGCTTTATTTTTTGGTTGATAAAAATTGCAAAAATTTTCGTGCATAACTTTTTCACTGCTGCACTATAAAGGTAATGGAAAAATGGCAAGTGTTGAGAAAGATTGCTGAAGATGCAAAAAGAAGTTTTGCAACCGCAACGAGTTGCTCGCTTTCAACAGTTTTCCACAGCGACAACAAAGGAGCAAATAATGTTTTTTTTAATATATTTTTCTTATATATTGTATGTATACAAAATCTCTTTTTTATAAACGCTTTACAATTTCTTCTTCAATATAATTTCTTATAGTTGTGCGCTCTATACAAGCATATCTCGTGCGAATTAGGTGTAAAAAGTTTATAAAGCGAATAAGGCAAGGTGTTCTCTTGGTGTTAGCGGTGAGCGGCAAAGAAAACGCAACTGTTGAAATGAAATGCTTTCTTACTTTGTGTGGAAGCAGTTGGTAAGCTTTTCGAGAGCTCTGAAGAAAATGTGTGGCATTAAAGAAGTTTTTATCGCCAATAAACTAAATTGGTATACAAAGTTCGTAAAGCCATTAAATTATGATACAAAGGCGTTGTTACTGGAACGCACCAATAAGTCAGTGACTTTCATAATTTTATTTATTTATTTACTTCTTATTAATAGCGATAAAAAGCTGTCTAGCTAATATAAGCAATATAATAACTATTATAGGACTAAAAGTAGCAGAAATGTTATCAAGTTCGCCAGAAGTCGTAAGTGCGGGTGTTATTTGAACTAAGGCGAATTAAGTCACTTCTTAGAGCCATGTGGTCAGAGAAAATGCCATGAATGTTTAGTGAACAGAATTACAAAATAACAGTGTGCTACATGATGATGGCGTTAAGATATGATGAAAGTATTGGAGAGCTCTATGGATAAAAAGGCTAATCGAAAAAGCATAATCCACTTAGTTGAGAGTGTTATTTGTGGTGCACTCACAAAATGGAAATGATACAATAAATTGTAAAATGTGTCAATAAAAAGCATACACAAAGCAGTCATACGATTGAATGGCTAACAAAAGGGGTCTATGATCAGATTGCAACTATTTGTACCCTCCAAATTATAAGGTTTTTTGAGACCCTTGAAACAAAACAACATATTTAATCAGTATGTGTGTTGAGTTCATGTTTTTTGAGTAAGTTAAAAAAAATATATATATAATAATAATAAAATAATGCTTAGCATTCACGAGCTTCTGATGTGAAAAGTGGGTCTTTTAGTTCCCCGTGCACCGTGAGGTTTGATTCGTAGATAAATTGTAATATTACACTTTGTTTCATCCGCCGTTCTGATTAAAATGCCTTTTCAGCACGCGTAGAAGGCGAAGACTCCAGAGACTGTATCCTGTCGAACTTGCGTAGAGATCTTTGTAATTATATTAACCAATCAATAAATCACCAATCCAACTTAGATAAGTTCACTCTTCACTAAGTTGTGCGCTTGCCGATAATGAGGTTTGATTGTATGCGAGCGTAACGCTATGCAAACCAAATCAAACCACTTAAAACAAAGATGTTGCACATCAATTGAAAAAAATCCTTATTTCATCATCCAAATCGTCGACTTTACAGGAGTTCCCATCCTATAGAGTGCATTCAAACAAGGACTTTTCCCAACTCTTGAAGCAGTCTGAAAAATGTTTTACCGTTATGACCCTCAATAATCTCGTCGATTCGGCTCCTATTTTCTGGATCGAGTCATGAAGTTGTCTTTTCTGTTAGGGAAAAGACAGAAGTCAGACAGTAGTTGAATTTGAATTACCATTGCTGTGTGAGCCGAGCAACGTAGTGAAATTTGATAGATTCACGAGAACAGTTCTACCAATCTACAAAAGAAAAATATATATATATATATAAATATATATATGTAATATTTTATTGTAGTAATGTGAGTTTGACAATAATAATGATAAATTAGAATATTTAAGTATAAATATCAATGGAGCGACTGTGTTCTCTGATTCACCAACTGCTGCTGCTGCTTTTAACTGCTGACAACGTCACTCGCTACTGTTGCAGCTGGTGACTGATCAGATGTTCGGTCGTAACCAGGGGTGGATCGTCAGCCATATATATTATTGTATGCTTTTGTTATACCCGCGAATTTTATAAAAGTACTTCACCATATCTTTTGGGCACAGTAGACCAATGTTACTTCTAATTTATTCTACGATTGCGATTGTGGGCAATTGTGAGCAAAGGCAACTTTCACTTGGTTATAGATGCAAACACATCATGCAAAATTGAAACCACTGGTATGCCTATATTTTTGTATCCACTATAAATTCACTTAAATGCAATATCCCATCAATAAAAATCATAAGTAGGGTAGGCATATTATTTATTAAGTCCTTTTCTAAGAACGTATTAACCTTCTTCATAATTACTTTAATACAATGTGCAGTGTTTTAAATGCCTAACCGTGTACCTGAGTTATTGTTTTGCTTAATAGTTGCGAGCAAAGCTCACCGGGTGCGTTTGTTGTTGCTGAGCAGTACGACTACCACTGCGAAAGAACCTTGAGGGTTTGGTATGTTGAGAGGCTTTTTATTCTTTGTGTTCGTGAAATGAGATCTACATTGCTGTGGGTCACAAAAGACAGCTGTCACAGCTCTAAAACACCGCAAACAACCATAGCACGCAAACAGCTCAGATACACCATAAAACGCGACAAAAATAAAAATCAAAATTTTGTGCAATGAAAAAGTTTTCAAGAAATTTATTGTTTTTTTCTTTCTTGTTTTTTCATACTTTGTTTGATTTTAAAGCATTCAGCTGCTTTGGCCGTCTCGAGACAAGTTTCGTTGCACCTGGCGTATGAGTGATGCGCGTGTGTGTGGTTCATGTGTCTGCTATTACAGCAAACGATTTTCGTCTGCAATTTATTTTCATCAAAAAGCATTAGGTTTAGGAACAAGAAGAAAAAGATGAAGAAGAAGAAAAGGTAGAAGATAGAGAGAGAGAGAAAAGATGTGAAAAAATTAACAAGCACAGACCGTGACAAGCGACAACCGTGTGGTGTAAGCAGCTGGTGAGTGGTTCAGTAGTGAGTGGAGTGGTGACTAACAGCTAACATTTCAATCAACTCACAAATTGTGCACGTTTAGTCGATAGTATGTACATTCCAACAGGCAAAGGATGTCGCACAGGCAGCGTGGTGAAAACATATCGGTGTGTGTGAAGAAGAATGTGTGAGTGCGGTAGTAAAAGCAAAACTTAAAGCACAACGTATGAGCTAAACTTGTGCTGAAGCTGAAGTTGAATTGCTGTTAAACGGAAACCACATGCGAGTAACCGCAACGTAGCCACCGCATACACCGTGCCACAGATACACCTGTCGCTTGTTCACTTGCTCGTACGTTCGTTCGTTCGTTCGTTCATCTGCTCATTTTTTGCGCCCTTTGGTTGTATGCCCGTTTGTTTTTTGTCGCCGCTGTCGTCCATTTTGACACACACGTACTGACCGTAGACTGTAACTTTGTAGTTGACTAAAATTCGCTTTAGTTAGGTTTTTGGGCGCATTGCCACATGCGCAACGCTGCTGCCAATTGACGCGACTTACTTCGACTGCGTATACAAAAATTTTCCACAAACTTTTTGCCTTCGGTAGAAATTTACAAATTAGTTGCACGAAACGTGACATACAAAATTTCAAGTTGTTGCAGTTGAAGTTGTTGTGTTATTGTTATTGTTATTGTTGCTGTTTTTGTTTAACTTAAAGCTTTGCTTTGTTTTTGAATCGTTACGAATGAAGCGCAATTTGCGACGACTCTGTATGTCTGTTTGTGCCAGTTCAAAGATGAAGCGCACAACAAGCAGCAGTCACTTAATTAGCAAATAAATAAATTAAGTTGCCATTAGCTGCAGTTAACAAAAAGGTTAAGCAGCCAACAACAATTAGACGCCACTTAATGTGGCACGTTGCCGGCACAACTACAATACGCTTTTTGCTACCTGAGTTGTATCTTTTTAGTATGGTTTGCTCTTTTTTGCATATAAGCAAATACAACTGATAACAAGAAATTCAATTGGCTTGGCTCGTCTCAGTTGGCTTTGTTGTATGAATATTTGTGCTCTTTTTTTCTGCCCCTTTTTTTTTGCAGTTTGCAATTTTCTTGCTCGTTGTAATGCCATTTTTGATGTCTGTGCAGTAGTTGTCTATCGCAACCACTTTTGCCTGACTGGCTTGCATTCGAGTGCTTTCACGGCGCTTTCGTGCGATTTCCGTTTGGCAAACATCGTTGTAGAACAACTACTTCAACCGATAACAACAGCAACAGCAACAGCAACAACAAGCAGACTTGACAAGAACAAAACACAGCTCAACATTGGCGTAAACAAATGTTGCTATCGGGCTACAGCATGTGTGGCATATCAAAGCGAAAGCCGCATTGGTTTTCAATGCAAGTGGAAACGACGATGCAATAAAAAAAAAAAAAAAATTAAAAAAAAGTGAAGTCAACAGGAAGAAAAAATGAAGCGCTGCAAAAAATGGCTTCAATTTTTTTTCGATTTTTTTTTTGTTTTTTTATTTTTTTGCTGCTTCAAGTACTAGTGGCGTAAATAGAGTGGGTCCAAACTGCTTTTATGGATTGCTGTTTGAGCAAGAAGTGCTTGAGTGATAAATATTGCATATGCTTTGGCGACAGTTAGCCAGGGGGACAGGCAGTCAGGCGTGTGGACACGGCAACTGCTGTACGAGTAACATTTGCATATGCAAGAGCACTGTCACAGCCACTGGCGTTGATAGCGGCGACGTCTGTGAGACAGCAACTACTTCTTGTTGCACTTTCTTTTTTTTTTGTGAAAGGAAAAAGCCAATGTGTGTTCACTATTCACTGTTATTGATTGGTGCCAATGGACGACTTGCGTTGCAATGTAACCTGTAACCGCGACCATGTTGCATGCGCCATCAAACAGATTAATCGCTTGGCATGCTAATCAAAGCGCTTCAAGTTGTATTAAGCAAGGAACTTTGTGATTTCCTTGTTTTACTGCCAGTTACATATGACTTTCACCATATTTATTAACTGCTAAGCCAACTTTTCGCACACACACACACACACCCACAGCTGCATAAAACTTGAGTAGCTCACTCAAACACACACACAAGTAACTGCGCTGAGGATGCGCAACGATTAAATTTGTAATAAATTCTAATTACAAGCGAATTACGAGTTGGAAAATTACATTTTATTATATGATAAAAGTTAAGCTTTAGTTGGACGTTGATAATGTCGAGACGAAAATAGATTTACATGTGTATGAAAGTGTATGAATGTGTTGGTGTGTGTATATATACCCACTATCTCATAGCATAGTGGTGAGTGGTGAGTGAATTGCGTAGTTGAGGTTACTAAAAATGCCCAGCCAACTCGTGGTCAACATATACAGAGTGAGTGAGAGCCAAAGACCGACAACAACTGGCAAAACCACAAACTACACTTAATCATGCGTCGTCATTTGGAGACGGCGGCTTACAACTCCATGCCTCTGTGCTCGGAACTGGACGCTGGATATTTGTGTGTACTCAAGCTGAGTGTTCGCGCATGGTAGTCAGTAATAACAAAAGAGCAGCGAACTGAAAGCGTACAAAAACAACAACAAAAAGAAAAGCAAAAAAAAATATTGAAGCACTACGAGTGCTCGGATTCTTGTGCGTCGTATATGTCACATTGGTTTTGTTTGTCTGTGTATACGCTTGTATCTGTATGAGTGTCAGTAGTGCAATTTATTTTTATGTTGTTGTCATGCGAAAAAAGATCAACCAACCAAAAAACAAAAAAAGAAAAGAAAAAAATAAAAAACTAAAAGGAACTGTGCGAAAATTGCCAACATACATAAAATGCCACACAGCATGCCAGTTACAATAACAACAACAATAAGCATAAAAGCGAAATTCAAGTACAGCGCAAAAATACCAAACAAATGAATAAATCTGTTGTTGTGCCACTCACCACTACCCAACATTCATTTCACTAGCGCCATTTCGATCAACTTGCTCTGAATTTGACGGTCGCATACTGATGAAATGCACTGTGCTAAACACATCAAACTGTTAGGGTTCATAAAACTAAAATTCAGTGTTTCTGTGGCTTATGACATTCTAATTTGTTCTGCACTCTAAACTCTAAAAATTGAGATTACTAACATATTCCCTTAGAGTTATTGGTTGCTTAGACAACCTTAGTTAAAGCCATGTCATCGCTAACTGTACTCAGATTAGATTATTTGGCAATGGAGTTGGTCGAAACGGTTACGTGTGCGTTGTTATAATATTATAATATATTAATATAATAATCCAAATATATTATTAATATATTAATGTAACATTTGGATCTGTATGTGCTGAAGACAATTTGCCACAGTTTCTGAGAGAGAGAGAGAGAGAGAATCCACAACAACATAGTCTATGCACAAAAAATTCTTTGAAATGGACTGAGACGTCTCCAAACTGCTATTCTTATCCGGAAATCTGAAAACATTTTTTGACCATTGTTCGAAATTCGAACACACAGAGAATTTACTTTACATTTCTTTGTTAAAATATATTAAAATCGTCATCGGCATATTGCTAAAAAGTAAGAAGGAAAAACACAAAAGAATGTTTCTCTATTACGTGCGCTCTCCTTTACTCACACTCTCCATCGCAATTACTCTTCTTTACTAGCACTCTTCTTCGCTCTCACTCCTTTACGCTCCTTCACTCATACTCCCCATCATCCTCACTCACCCTTACACACTATCTCTATCATGCTCACTCGCCTTCACGCACATTCTCCATTACACTCTTGCGCCCTTACACACTATCTTCCATTTTCCCGCTGTTATATTGCTAGGTATGTAATTTGTTCACCTTTTTTTGAAAGTCCTTTTAACAATCAAACTATTTTGTGCATACCTACACCACTATAGCTTTACATTGATGTATGTTTCATGCTAATACGTTGTGTCTATAACACCGTTTGGTTGATTTCAAAAAATGTTAAGTAGGACTTAAAATGAAGATGAAGGCATTGGTTTTTTATATAATTCTATAGATGCTGAACCCGTCATCAGCATTAGCTTAACGACCTTCAATTTAACTGCAGGTGGATACTTCAAAATATTAGACATGGCTTGATTGAGGTTACTAATAGATTATCTAACGCGGCATCAACACCAAAGATGTCATACAATTCATAAATAACGAACTTCTTGAAAGGCAGAAGCTACTTAGAAGAAGCACTAACTTTATATGTGATAATGTTTTGTTCACATAATGCTATGATCTCATATTCTTCGACTTTGTGTCTGTTATTAGGGTATAGGTATCAGAAACACCTTTTAGTCGCAGTGTCCTACATCTCTTCTCCAATGTATTCAGGTTGAATTACCTGTCGCTTCTACAAGCTAATGCTGTTGCAGTAACTAATTTCAAATACATTTTTGGCTACTCATAAAATGGCAACAATTCGCAGTAAATAATTTCATTATGAACATTTTGTATTTTGATATTTCAATTGCAATTTGAAATTATAAATTCCATTACGCAAATTATACCAAGCCCTTCAGCCAACCAATGGCTCTATTCACCACAATGCTACACAAATTTTTATTACGAATTAATAAGAATTTATTGCATCTTGAAGCACTCGCAAAGGTAAGCAGCCTTCACAGCAACTGCCACGTGGCTACTTCAATATTTTTGAATTTACCGTTTCCTTACGAAAAGGCGGCGCACACGGAGTCTGGGCACAGACTACTTGACACAGGCATTTGTCTAGAAAATTGTATTTCGTTTTGAATTTGTGTTGTGCGGAGTGCTGTTTTCATCTGCGGAATTTCAGCAAAAATATGTGGCCGGGAAGACAAGCGCCATAAATACTTTCATTTAGAACGCGTTACTTCGAAGAGAATTTCTTAATATTTGCCTCATGAATATATTTTAATATTTCGAGCAACACCCTGCCGTATCCCGGCTAAAACTACTGGAATTTGGTTAACGCATTTAGCATTTGACAATTGCAGCTGCGAGTCTTGTTCGCTTTTAGCTTTTTGTATTCTTCGGAGCAAACTGAATACTACACAACGGGATACAAAGCACTAAGTCCGTTTAAGATTTCAAGCTCAAGCTTAATGAAATACGCGTAGAGCATTGCTCCTATAGAGTGGTGTTATTGGAGCGTGCATAAAGGTCTTCGCAGATATCCTCAACAATAAAACACTGAGCGACGCTCATGAATTTCGTACGTGGGATATGAAAAACACACAAACACTGTAATACGGATTAAAAGGCCACGGTTACGTTTACGGCCAAGTATGGAGTGAGCGAGACAGTTCTGAGAGCTGTAGTTTTTGGACAAGGAAGACCAACCTACCTCCACAGTTGATGAGCACGCGATTCGTATACTTAATAAGCTTATGAATTCGCATTGTCTTTCATTGCACATACGCCTTGTCATCATTGCTCAATGGATCCGTCCTCATCTTCGGCTATGGATAAACGACTGCTGCTGCGGCATTGGCTCTGGTAGTGGTGTTGGCCACGCAACGCATTTAATCAAAAATTCACAATGGCTGTTCGACAGAAGCGCAGCAAACGTTTAAGACAATGATAAGGCAATATTTGGGAGCAATGAGATTATTAAGATGGCACGCATATTTTTGCATTGTGAACGAAGGCTTTAACTAGACTGTTTCCTGCAGAATGCGAAATCTAGCATTTATTTATTTTTTCATTATCGTCATTTGATATGCAGGGAATTATATTAGGCTTAAAAATCACAGGTTATATAAAAAGTTAATGTGCCTGAACACTCATCCGAGATGTGGAATACGAGATCTAGGGGCTGTAGCCCTTCCAGGCATCGAGTTTGTCTGCTGTTTTCCAGCAGGTTAATTGCTAGATGGTTGACATGGTAATGGGCTATCTGATCGATTTCACTTGAAACCTATTGAAAATGTGCAAAAATGAATCAAATCTGGGATGTGCTGGTGTTTAGAAATTTATAGCCAAAGTATTGAGGATTCCAACAATGGTGATAAACAATTTAGAGTGTCTTCCGACAAGTGAGTACATTGAAAATATTCCTTACAGACATACCTACTTATTAGGCAGGCATCTGGGGTCAGAGAGTGGACGAAACTTTTCTTGAAAAATAGTAAAAAATAAAAAAACGATAGGATAATGACTTTTACAATACAAGTCGAACACATTACTTCTAGAATGGTGGTACGTCCCACTATGTAAGAGAGTATAAGAGGAAATGAGTGATAGAAGATAAGAATATCAAGAAGAACTGGGAGCACTAAGATGATTCATCTCAGCTTCATATATGAAAGTTAAATATGTGATAGGCTATCGAAAACCTCTTAAGCCAAAGAGCTTATGTATAGTCTGTTAGTTCGATGTTAGTAGCAGCCAGCTAACAGAGTCTAATAGCTTCTGCCTCGGATAAATACCTCTCCTACTTTTAAGAGCATAAAAACTTTATAAGAATATATGTGATGGTGATTTATTATTATTATTTTTTTTTCATATATTAAAATATTATATCAAATGGTATCAATTGGTATTTCACAACTGTGGTTTAAGCCGGCTACTATACAACTGCTGCTCGTTGCCGACTACTTGTCCTCGCCGCTAGGTATGTCTTAGCTTCATAGAGAGGGCTATCGCAACTTATATATGTATATTCGCTTTGCTTAGGTAAGCTGTAGATCCTTTTTATTAATACTTTTACCTATTCCTCTTTATTCAATGAGATGCATGGCACTTTTTCGAAATGACTAGTTGAGCTTTGAGTTTCTTTAAGAAGATCATATACATAATAAACAACTGCCTTCCACATTATAAAACAGTATTTTTTAATGATTTCTTTGTTTCCTAACTTTAAGGTTTTAACTTAATTCTCACTCATTTACTTCCAATTGACTTTTCTAATTTCACACGCAATCAATTTGTGTTTATTTGCTCATTATAAACATTTTATTCGGACAATATACTTGATACCACACTTGGCAATCCGAGCTAAACTCTTGCCGAGCTCTCAATGAAGTTTACGCCATTTCGATGATCAACGAAGCAAATCATTAACCGCAACTCAACTTTTCCCAAAGAACTTTATAATTGAAAGTGAAAGCGTACGTGTCCAACGTGAATGCGGCAGGGACAGATTTGATTATCCAATTAAAAACAGTATTCATTGTTATAGAGAAAGTTTAATACTAACAATAACAATAACAAGAACAACAGCAAATGCTTTCAAATTAGCTGCGCACACAAAGAGGGCAACAGAGCCACCTGATTTTGTTGGCAAATCATAGTTGTATATAACCAAAATTCTTTGATGTTCATGATAACGACGATTGTGATGTTTCGGGTGGATAATCAAATCAACAAAAAGGTTCTTGTGGTCGTTGCGGTTTCTGCGGCTAAACCAAAGTTCAGCACGAAAAGGTGAGCACAAAAGCGCACAAACATACGCAGGCATACTGAAGGGCACTTAAGGACAAACATTTAAGCACAGAGCATTGTTGTTGACTGGGATTCAGAGCCATGCTTCGGTGGCATCAAATCAAAGTTATTATGAACTGACTACTGACATGACCTGAGGAAAATCTGTCTGACTATTTCTCTGTCTGTCTGCACAGAAGGTGCGTTCCGTCTAATTTCATTTATCGCCACTCTATTTCTTTTTAAAATTTTACTCGAAATAAGTTGGCAGCCTCGGTCCTCGGCATTGGACGTCGTTTTCGTCAGATTTTATCAAATTATGTGTCGCTGCTGTCAAAGTAGAAGTCGACAAATTTTTGTCGCGCCGACAGCGCAACAAACAACAAAAATGAAAAAAAAAAGAAAAAAAAAAGAAATGCCGCCGCAGCCTTCGGCGTTGGGCTCGGAATGACAATGCTGAAGTTTTCCGGGCAGCCGGTGTTGTGGTGACACAAAATCTACGCTCGCTGTAGAAAGTGTTTCTATTTTTTTCAATTTAATTTATTTTTTTAAGTTTGTTTCTTCTTCTCTTTTTCTTGAACTGATTTTTAAAATATTTTCTAATAAGTATGCAAATAACTTGTCTACGAACTTTTTGTCGCTTAGTTTTGAAGTGCGCCGTCAAGCTTATTGATGTTTGCAGTAGTCAGGTCGCTTGGCTGTCTAGAAGAAACCCACTTATTTTGTTAATGCCGCCAATTTCAGTTTTAAATGAACAAAGAACAAATTTGAATTTTCTTAATTGCCGCACATACACATGGCTTAAGTCTCGCGTGTCCTATAATTACTATATATGGGCGAAGATACGCACTTACAAGTGTAGATACATAAATAAGCGGCATATTTTCTTTTGCCTTCTGCTTTACGCCTTTTATTATTGCTTTTTTTTTTTTTGGTTTTTTTGTTTTACAAAGTAACACTTGGCCGTTGTGTGCACTGAATTTATGCTAAAAGCTTTTGAATATAAATTTTAATTAAAATGCAACGTGCAATTCGCACGGCCAAGCCAACCACGCTGACTATGTAAAAAGACTCCAGCTAAGCTTGGAGCATTGCATACGCCTTTGGAGCTGAACTGTTCTGCTATGCCTTGTCCTCGTCGGCTATGGTCGGCTATGATCTGATCTGGTTTGGTTTGGCTTCTGTAAATATACCACCTGCAGCATTACATTGTTGTCTTTTGTGCTCAGTGCAGCCGTTGGCCGCCGGTCACTGGTGTTGTTATTATTGTCATTGTGTTTTGCGCTTAAGGATAACAATGTTGGTCATAAAGTATATTTATGCATACATTAAATTAATTAATTCATTTATAGCATAATGCAAATAAAACGTTGCAAAAAGCTTAATTCAAAACCACTTCCAAAGCATAAATGCACAAATTACAGGGTTAAGTTTGTAGTTGGTGATGGAGTAACTAGGCAGGAGGGCAGTGCGAGTGCGCTTCTAAGCCGTAAGCAACTTAGTGACTTATTAATACAAAGTTTTATTATATTCAGATCATTAGTCTGTGAACCCTCGTAGACAAAGAAACTCAGCCCCTAAGAAAAATCGAAATATATACCAAAAATCTAGTATCGCGTCGATATTGAGTTCCTTCCTACTGAAGAGAAGTTCATTCAAACAATACTAGAGGAGGTGCTTTCACATAGTTACGATGTTTACTGTTTATGGAAAACCGTCTCCAATGAAATAAAATAGAGCATCCAAAGACACCAATCTCTAATTTTAAAAGGCATTGCACGTGCTGCTTGGTAAATAAGCAACTTCAAAATTAACTTTTAATTGGAGAACAACATTGAATATTGGCAGACGACTTATAGTCTATGTAATTTACATATTTGATGTTAAAATGTTTGCTAAAGACAACAAAATTTGGCATTCAGAAAATTAGCCTAAAGAATACTTTTAGGACTATATAGTGAAGATGATGCTACTGGATTATGAAACATTGTCCAAATAAGACGTTAAGCCGAGAGAAGGGATCTCACCTAACATGACGATAAGTTCTGCAACTCTGAAGGAAATTTCCTTTGTTACCACAAAAAGGAAGGCATTTCTATAAACAGAGAATGGGATATATTAATTCTGATATGATTAAAAGAAACCAACAAAGAAAAAAGTGTAGTAATGTTCAAAAAAGCTGTAATTTACCTACTCATTGGAACACGCATCTACTTTCTTAATCTAACTCAGACGACTAATACCTTGACAGATATCACACCGACCTCTTTGGAAGAAGATTTTCTACAATGAAGAATTGAAAGTCTCGGGCAAAGTATTTGTCTTTTTAATTTATACATTATACTCGTAACTGAATGATCTATACTATCTACATATATAAAAATCTGTGTTTGTCCGCTATAGACGCCGAAACCGCTTGATTGATTTTGATGAAATTTTCAGGGAAACTCTAGAATAGCATCTCGAGTCATGTTGCGAAGTTTGGTGAGTTAGTATACCGCGAAAGTCGGGGGAAAAAATAAATAAATTGGTTTAGTTGTGTGAAATCACTATTGCTTCATCAGTTTGCCTTTGAAAAGTATGTCAAATATGAAATCGAAAGTCTGTCAAAGAAAAATAATAAAAAAGTTTAACTCAAATCGAAGCTATATCGTCGTTTTTTTTTCCTTCAATGCAACGGAACTGGTTTGGTGATAGGAAAATTGATGATCAATATGGTTCATGCGACGTTGTTCAAAGCAACATTTAAAGGTGACGAAGCAAATTTTCATGTTAACACATCATTAAAATACTTGATTTTGTTTTTATATTGAATTCTTATTTTCTTTGCTAAAACCAGAAAGGGCAGAACAACGGCTAGTGGGCTACGCTGGTCTATAATATTTGTGTATTTCTGTTGCAGTTGAATACATTGAAAAATAAATAGTTCCACAATACGGTAAACTTTCTATGCCGCTCTTTTAAAAATACCCAAATTAGAATGCAAAATCGCGCTTGCGTTAAACCTAATAAAATTTGTGCTATTCCCACACGTCGTTGTTGTCTAATTTACTTCGTGGTAATTGAAAATGGGCCCGGAATTCTCGAACTTTTCTGTTAATTGTAATGGCATATATCCCTTTGTTGGTGTGCGTGCGTGTATTTGTATGTGTGTGTGTTAGTGCATTTACGTTGAAAATTTGCAATGTAATCAGGTCCTACTTTAAGCCCAATTAACCGCAAAAATGCACAGTGAGACGAGCGCATTGAGCTCGTTCGCTGTCGCTGTTGTAGCTGCTTTTGTGGCGAGTTTCATTGATGTGCGTGTTTGCAAGTGTACGGTCGAGGGAAATGGTGCATGGAAAACGCTTTCGAGTGCCTATGCAAATACATACATATACACACATATACAAACACAGTTTTATAGCAAACCTTTTCATGTTGCGTCCTTCAAATGCGGCACACAATTTGCAACGTCATCACATTTGCTCCAAATAATTGGCAACATTCTGCCTTTGGTTAATAATATTGGACAACCGCGGAACCCTGAGGCATGCAGAGGGCTATGCACAAATATTCGTAAAGGTGTTGACAACTATTTGCATACAAAATTTGTGTGAATAGCAGTTGCTTTTGGCTTTAAAATTACGTGTAACTTTAATATTGCATGAGCGTGCAAATTTTATAGTTGAGGCTGCCTTTCAATGTGCATACGCATACAAGTTCAATAGACCATTCATGGCGCAATGCAATAGAGACCACTCAATTTGAGCCATGCTTAAATGCGTAGTTAAATTTTTATTTTTATTTTTTATTTGTAGTTTATATGGTTGAAGTGGTTATCCCTTACCTAAGCAGAAATTAGGCACTCATGTGGAAATCAATGAAAACTGTTTGTGCAATGAATGGACCACAAACCAAGCAGCAAACAAACTTGTTGCTAAACTTTCATCCAACTGGTTTCTAATAGGTTACATTGTGTTAGTCATGTGGTTGGATCAAAAATTATATTTTTGGTTCGGCAGTATAATTGTTGGCAATGATGTTCATAAGTAGATTATGTGTGTGGACAGCACATGCTTCTTTTGCCGTCTGAACTCTGGTTGACATCACATCGCATCGTTATTCTAAGCGCATATGCAAAGTTCAAACACGTAAAGCACGAAATTTACTACCAAATGTAAACAAATAAGCAAAACTCTTTGTGTATTCAACGGTAATTTATTTTGCATAAAGTCGATTTCTCGCTATAAACCGATGAAAAGTGGGTTTTTTTCACCAAATATTACGTGTGCGTGCAAATTGGAAACGAAAAAAAATAAAAATAAAAAATAGAAAAATAAATAAATAAAAATTGAATCCATAAAAAAGCCAAGCTTCTAACTTGCATACATTTTTCAGGTAATTTTCATATACATTTTTTAGACAGCTTCATTCCATTACATGCCAACAAACATCAGCCTCTTTTGTGTCTATTTCTTTTTTTTTCAGCCAACTCCATGTTTATGACACATTCAAGCCTTTTGTCACGCATTTTGATGGCTTTGTTTTAGAGTGACACGTTCGCCTCCGCAAATATAAATCAAATGGCAACACATTTGTCAAACATCGAGTGTGTGTGTATGTGTGTGATGGTAGTGTAGCAACCCTGGCCGTCACACGTAATGCGTTGCGAATAATCGCTCGTGTGCTTTGCTTAGACTCAATGACGCCGAACCTTTTCAGTAGCTGAGTTGATGACGCTTTTCATTAATAAAATTCTCAAGTGCGGTCGTCGAAACAAAAATTTCTCTTCAAATTCATCTGATAACCGGCGTTAACTCATTTTCAAATCATTTATCAAATGAAAAGCTGAACGAAGTGTGAAAACTGACCGTGCTTATTTTCCTCGCATTAAACGGCGCTTTAATTCGGGCTCACTTAAACCCTGTGGTGACATGCGTTTTTTTTAACGGCCCAGAGTGATGTGGTAGTTTTTGTTTTTTTTTAGCTTATTTGTTCTATCCTAAGTTGTTGTTGATGGTACTTTAAGTGAGGTTAAATTAAGACAGGTTTGTAGCATTTGCAGCTTTCGAATTCATGTCACGTATTCTCATTTTTAATGGGGTTTATTTAGAGTGAAACGAGTAAGACCCCGTGGAATATAAGCTAGCTCGTTGTATTTGAACCAAATTATATTTTAACTCTTGTCAAGGTAAAGTAACAGATAATATAGAGCATATAGAGCATATTATAGCTATAATGAATGATATCTATTTTGAATAGAATTAGAGGATCGTGCAATAATTAAAAAAAGGTGGAGATGCGGGCAAGGGATATTAAAAATGAGTCATTCAACAAGAACATTTTTTACTTAAATAGGATTTAATTGTGATCCAATGGGCATCTGATAATCCTTAACCTATATAAGTGGCAGCGTCTGAAGCACTAAAATATTGTTTAAGCTCTCTACTCGGTGGTAATGCTGTATACTTCAAAATTAAGGATTATATGTATTTTTTACCTCAAGACTCTGAAATTAGTAAAATTAATCGTCACAAATATTCTATATAAAATATATATAAAAATGGAAATGTGTGTGTTTGTATGTATGTTTCCTACAGACTCTGAAACCGCAGGACCGATTTTGATGAAATTTTTAATGAAACTCTAAAATAGTCTGGTGAGCAATCGACTGAAGTTTGGTGTGACAGTCTACCGAAAAAGTCCATACAATTACAATAGCTTATATTTGAAACCAAGCTTTGTAACTTAAAGCAGTTCGTTATTTTGGATTCAAATGTAGTTTTGTATGAATTATGAAGAAATTATAAAAAATTAAAAAGAAACAACAAAACATGAAGAAGGCGATCGACGGAACTCACACACATATAAACAATAGCATGTCATAAAAGATTTACCTAACAAAAATCGCTCATTGCGACTAAAAAAGTTTTCACATTTCGTTTACATGTTCATTCCACATAAGTCCCGAGCAATGTCGAGGCCCTTGCTTGTCTATATTAAGAAAAATAGATCTTTGTCTGTTTGTCTGTATTTCTGTATGTATCCTATATACTCCGACACTGTTTGACCGGTCACCATGAAAATTGGTACATATATGAATGACATCATGGAGAATGTTTGCATGGGGAGATTCAAATGCTTCAACAAAGTCGATAACGATTCTTCGCACGTTTTTCTCCTTAATCTCTAAAGTAATAACCCGTCTGTATAGATACCACCTTCAAAGCCTTTAACAGAGGTATATAATATATGAATCTCGTTAGCTAAGTAGTCGGCTTTCATTCGATCGATTGGTTGGCTTATCTGCTAGCTAACTTCGTATTAATGTATTAATTATTAATGTCATGCAGTGATTACCCTACTAAGATCTTGGCTTTCATTTCCACTTAGATGAAGCGAATCCTGCCGGAAGGCTTTTTTTTGTTTTTTATAGCTGGTAGGTCTTGGAGTTATCCAACAATATATAAACTGCCCAGAAAATACTACAATCATAATACCATAATACCAATAATACCAATTGTGTGTTAATAATCTACTTAAGTCATGAGGAGCTGAATGTGAAGCTTTTCAAATGTGCAAATGTGCACTCGAACATTTTTTTTTGCGGAAAATCATTTAAATCAAGTTACTCATCGTTGCACACAGTAAATTTTCTGCACTCTTTAACTTGAGCCGCGAATAAAACTGCGTTACTTTCAAGGCAGTCGAGCAGTCACGCCGGCATGAAAGGCAGCCACAAAAAGGACATCAAAGGCAGAGGGCAGTAAAATGTTTTAAGTGGATTCGTTTAAAAAACATAAAAAACGAACATAAACTCCAGCCACTTATGCCGTATGCAATTTTTTTTCTCGCTCTTACTGTTTTATGTTGTTTAACAATATATGCATATAAGCACACAACTATATATATACAATTTTCATTTTTATTTAATAATAAAAAAATAAGTAAAAATTAAATAGTAAAAAAGTTGATTGTAAACGCGCCTACTTTGATGTCTTAACTTCAACGGCGGTGGCAGTTAGCTGGTAGGCCATCGTGGCAGCTGCACTTGACCTTTGACGCGCCGATGGCAGTTGATGCCACTTTAGGATTCAAACGGCAATGCCACAACTCACTTGGCTCACTTTGTAAAAGCTGGATTTCATACCAAAATTTACGCTGCGAACTAATACCAGGTAATTTTCATAAAATTAATTGAATTTAAATGAATCATAGTCGAAACATTTAGCGCGCGTGCTCAAAGCGCAAATGGAAAAAGTTTAACGGAAATTAAGAAAAGAAGCTAAAAAACCTCAACAAGATGGGCAATTTTCGAATAACGCCTCGGGCTAAAGTAAATTGAAATTCTCATTAAGCGTGTGTGTCGCTCCTCGCACGTCGAAGCTCTTTGCAAAATTCGTCCTTTGGCTATGGCGCCTGCTCCTTTGCATATGTTTATGATTAATTTCCTGAAATAAAGCAAATAACGCCCAAAGGTCGCACGCATACGTGACAATTAGATTATAAAAACCAAAAAAAGAAATGAATAAAAAAAATGTATGAATCATGATGCCCGACGGCGTGCAAAAAAAAAATAATAAAAAGCAAAAAATAAAAAATAAGCGAGCAATGCGCGTCTTCAAACAAGACCTTTGCGAAATCGCCCCAAAGCAAAATCGCCAAAAAGCACAGCGAATGCGAGGACTTCATTAAATTTGGCGAATTACTCAGTGGTTGGTGAGGAAAATATGGCTCAAAAAGAATAAGAAAAAAAAGTAAAATAAAGTTAAGCGCAAGTGTTTTCCGAAATTACACAATAATTGTTAATTTAGCAAATCACATGTTTTGCCTTGTTGAGCGCCGCGACAGACGAACGGCTGACAATTGACTGACTTCCTTAGTGAGCCAATCTGCTCTTGCCCTTGTGCCAATTAATTGAGTGCTTCTATTTTTTTTATGTGTTTGTGTGTGAGTGTGTGTTTTTTTTCTCCACGGCATACCAGCAGCCCTTCTACGCTTGTCCTAATTGAGGGCTACCTGTGCTGTGCTTTTCTTTGCTTTGCTTTGCTCATTCAAAGCAACACACAAGACATTCTGTAAGGAAGCTCAAGCTGTTGTTGGCTTCAACTGCTGCTGCTTCGAGTATCCTTTTGGCTGCTTTCAATGTGCTACTCCAGACGATTTAAGTAGACTAAATGACGCTGCTCTGATACACTCACTCCGCATCGAGCGGAACTTCAACGAAGATGCGGGTGATGATGCTGCTGCTGCTGCTGACGACTACGACGATGATGAGGATGACGGTGACGATGACGATGACGATGATATTTCACGCCCATGCTGCCAAAATTCGTCGCGTTCAGGGGGGTCAGGTTGACAGTACTTAAGTATGTTTTCAAAATTAAAGCCTGTTAATGAGATTCGTTGATGCCGCTGTCGCTGCTGCTGCTGTTACTACCTCTTGTTAAGTGGCTTATAGAGTGTTGTAGTTGTAGCGTAATAAGCGCTTGTGATCATAAAAACCGACAGCGAACGCAATGCGCTGCCTCATTTCGCAGCACATGGCATCAAAACAGCATTGCTTGAACAAGACAGTAGGTTTAAAATGTATTTACGAAAAGCCAATCAAACTTGTTAGCGTAAAAATGTGTGCGAAGTCTGTTCATTCATTTCTGGCTAATTAACACATTTTGTAATAACTAAAGTATCGATGCAGCCTTGGCCCCAATTCTTCGAAATGTTATATGAGTTGTTATACAAAAGAATGTTGCTTGTGCCTGAGTCACACATTTCAGCAATGTTAATGATCTGTTTCCAAGCTTAAACATGGAAATTAATATTATAAACTCTAATACACTGCCACTGTCTATTAATAACAAAGAGCAGTGCTTACGACTCTCATCAGGATCACTGCCTGCCAGTCAGCTACTACGATAATTGAAAGGAATCCGATTAGTATTTTATAAGAAGTCAAGCAGAAAAACTCTTCGAGCTGTGAAAAATACTACGGTGTCGTTTAAAAAGGATTAGAAGCGCCAGCAGTATGGGAATTATCAAAAGTAGGAAACGTGATATAATCCACTTAACAATATAATAAGAATCAAATGGAGAATGACAGCAAGTCTAGAAAATTTAAGATTGGAACCATTAAATCCTACTCAGTCAAAACAGTAGTAAATACAGAAGTTGGGTTAAAGAAAAGCCAGAACCGCAGACCATCATATATATGACCTACTATAACCATTTTCAGAAGGCTAATCATATTTTTAATCGACCTTATCATCGCACTGAACAGCAAGATACACTTGTGTTTGAAATAACCGTGTATGTGATGGCTAGCAGCAATAACCAATGAAATATTTCAAGAGTTGATAAGTTAAGTATATTTTAACAGCCAAGTCAGGCGATGAAAATATAAGTGCACATACAATTAGAAGACCATAGAATAGTAGACGATACAAGGCTGTAGTTTAGTGCCTGAAAAGCCTTAAAGTGGTTGACTCAGAACTACGTGACTGCAAGACATCTAATTGGATATTATTATATAATAATATAATGAGAATTTGACTAGGCTCGGATTTAACGACGAAAAATAATGCACTGACAAAAATGCATAATCGATTTCCTTTCATTGCATTAGCACATCGGAACAACAGAAGAGCAGATGAATGTTACTAGTGACCTGATTTACTGAACTTTGCCATTCGCATTATATTATGCCTTAATAAATGAGATGGAAATGTACTTTATGTGAATATATACAATTTATGTGAACCCATCATGGGCTTGCGTATTTATAAATTATAAATTGTAATGCATGTGAACATCGACAGGTGAGCTGGAAGTTTCTAACTCAGGCAGCAGAACACTTGCTTAGCTACTTACAAATGCCCATTCGGGTTTCTTATGAGGTGAAGGCATAACATTTTGCATATTTACGTTGAACAAATGCTGGCAGCACATCAATTCATGTGAGATTTTTACTCAATTGCACAGCCTAATTAACACATTGTTGTCATGTACTGGCATGCACACACTTACGCTGTTATATAGACACTCATTCGAATAGATGCACAACCGAATTACAATTCAATTGAATTTGGTTCAATTAGGTTTAATTTGATTGGAAGCGCCACATAATAAAGCAAAATTGAGAACAAAGGCCAATTACTCGTCACCCCCAAAATGATAGCTGTAGGGACTTCAAAATTGCTATACTGAAATACAAATGTGTGCGCACATGTGATCCTTGGTCCGCAACAATGACGTGCTGCAGATACTTTAAATGAGTGGAGAAATCGTCTGAGACATATTCCAGGCTATGTTAAACGCCCCCACAAATTAGTTTTCCTTGCATAATATTTAAAATATGCAAACATGGTATAGTAGAATTTATGATGCTTATATCACGAGTTGTTTACTTATAACGTAAGGAGAATTTTCTACTCAAGCCAAAGCTACAGAGTCCTTCAGAACTAAGAAACTGTAAAACAATGTATTCCCACTATTCTAAATCCAGTAAAAACACTTACTGTTAGTACTCTGTACCTCAACTGTAGCGGGGTTAAATGTTATGTATAACACAGTTTTTAACAGCCACTGTAAAATCCATAAAAGCGGGGTTAAGGTTGCCGTCTGTTATACTGCACAGACACTGTCTAATTGTCGTAGTATCTGTAAACAGTATTATGCAAATGGCACCACAGGACGCTTTTAAAATGTTTAAATTACATTTGCCTGAATATTTGTTGAATATTTATTAACGAAACTACAACCAAATCGACACACATTAAATGAATTCTAAATATTTGACTATATACTTTAATTTATACACTACAACGCCGAAAATATGGAAGCGTTGGTAAAGTAAATTGAGTTGAAAAGACTTGTAGCCAGCCGGCTGTTATTCAGTTAAATAATGGATTAATAAATTACATAGATATATAAAAATCCGCTGTACGGATTCTTTGTGACTATGCTCCTCCTAACATTGCCTTTGATTTGATCATAATATTTGAAAGTATCACAAAGACAATTATTAAAATAAAAAAAATAATAATAAAGCGCGCCCTGACTTTCTCGTTTATATTATAAATGTATACAGAAAGAATAGCTTACTAGACTGATTAAATCGAAAAGGAGTTCAAATTGATGTAGTTGAGTTATCGTTATAGCGGTAGCAAGATAGACAAATATTGTACTTAGAAAACAGATTCGATTCTATTAAACGAATCCTTTTACTAGCTTGGTTCCGGGTCTTCATAATTTGCCTAATTTCGTTCTATTCAGCTGTTGTAGACTCCCATTTAACCACAGCAGATCAGCTCGCACCTTCATTATCCACGATATTTGCGTTTGACAGTTGCCACAATATGTCACTCCTTTCTTTAAGTCTAGATCTTTGTATATACGTCTTTCACTGCTTATTGCTTGGCTTAAATAATGTTGTACCTGTTGATGTGTTATTACCACTTACAGCGCCACACAGTTATTAAACCATGCCCTCCTAGTCAATCCCTTTATTAAGTGTATACTAAAATTTTGCATATAAACCTGAAGTTGTGTATGCCAGGTAGTCTTTAATACTTTTGTTAGAATATGTGTCAATCTATTGCAGTTGTAGTTATATAAAGTGCTTGTTATGTATTTTAGGTGTCAGTTTATCGTGTATAAGTAGGCGTCTTCGCTTGACGATGTAATGTAATATGAATAACCCCACACTTGGGCTTCGGTTTACGGATCTATAAGAGCTACCGAGTCAAGATTTTTACCTTCGGTTCGGTTCGAGCTCTGCTGGGTTTATCTTTATTTGGACTTGTTAGATAATCTTAGCGTGGTTTTATTTCGAATATTCTATATTACGTATACACAGAAAAGTCATTGTTGCCTAACAAAAATCTCTTTGCAACCCAAAGGTCTCTACTATAAAACACAACTGACTTTTTCTGCAGTATTGCCATACCGAAAATGAATTATGGAATTTTGAGTGTTAATATTGAATTGCTAGTTCTAAGTACAAATGCTTTATTACGAGCCATCCCATCTAACCCAACTATTCAAATCGATGATTAATGTGAACATACTATGGATTATTTTTCTTAGACAGTAGAATATGCAGATTGTTGGTCAATAAAGTGCTAAGGAGTGTGTTGACATGTAATTCGAGGCGAACAGTGTGCTTCATTATGAGCTCCCTGAACCCCCTACTTGTAGTTGCTATTAGGAGATTATGTATTTTACGTAGTGTGGAACAATAATTAATCTACAGCTTATACATGTGTTCTTGCTTAGACATGGATGCAGTTCTCCATAGATGAAAAAATATTTCAATTGAATGAGATCTTAATTAATACAGAGAAAGCTTAAACGATAAATAATTGGATGGTGTGTGCATTAACAAGCAACCCAATGCCATCAAGTACTTAACTTACATATATATAATATATATATAATATGTACTACCAGATTGCTTGTGCAGTACACAAACTCTAATCAATTTCGATGCCTCATTTCTGTTGATTATTAACAAAAGCAACAAATCACAGAAACATACAAAAATGCCGCCCGAGGGGGAAAAATGTTAAAAAATTCATAAAATGTTTTGTGGTAATAAAGCCAAGACCAAACTAATTGAAGTTCAGTGGGGCGTGACCATTTGGCAATTTCAATGAAAAAACATCCGGAATACAGCCGCGAGGCGTAAACTTGCAATGCGAGAAAAAAAAAAGAGAAGAAATAAAAACACAGAAAAATTATTAGAACAAAGAAAACCTAGAAGAAAATGTGAAAATGATACAGAGTAAATGAAACAGTGGACTTGGGATAGGGTGTCGTGAGAGACCAATAATGGTTATTCCAATTCGCTTGAGATGATTAAATTCAGTATCAATCACAAGTTTATGGCCTCAGAAGTTAGAAGAAAATCGTTGTATAGACGGAAATCAAAGTGAAGATGGAATGAAAATGCAGGAAGCAATGGCATCGTTGCCCGATTGCTTTTGCTCGTCGCTGTGTTTCGGTGTGTGTATGTGTGCCTCGTGAAGTACAATTCTGACACTGACTCTGAGACAGAGTTTACAGTTGGAGATGATGATGTCGTTGACTGTTTTGCGCGATGGTCGCTGCGGCTGTCAGTGCACAATACGGAAACGGAAACTAGTCTGCAGCGCAATTTGGTAATGAAGTCGTTGTCGTTATCGACGATTGCGACGAGCGAGCTACCGAGCGGAAGTAAACGAGTCGATTCGAGTTTGATTGCAATGCAACTTTATATTTTTTTAGCAATTTAAAAAAAAAAAAAAAATTATAACAATTTCAATTTTTGCTAGTGCCATAATGTCAGTTTTTCGTGACGCTTGCAGCATTTCTTTTACATTATGTTTTTGTAAAAATATTTTTTTTTTGTACTACACATTTTTTGTGCCTTCATTAATGACGTAACAGGAAAATCGTTAAGCGTTTGTTGCATGTTTTCTTAATTTTTTTGCGTGCATTTTTTTAAATTAAATTAATTTTATTTTAAGGTTACACAATTATTTTATTTAAAAAACGCAATCGTACTCGTATAAATGCAGCGCAACTACAGCAACATGGAAGCAAAAGGCTTGATGCGGTTATGCACATTAAAAGGATTGAAGTTCTTGTCCTCATGTTTGTTTTCTTTTTCTCGACCTTTTCTCTCCCTCTCTCTCTCTCTCTCTCTCTTCTATCTCTGCATGATTATGTGTGTGGAGCATAACAGCGGCAGCAATTAATTAAATTTTTCTTCATACGTTCATTCATTCATGCACTCTTTCACTCATTCATTCGTGCGTTTTAATGAAACTCATTTCGTTGTATGCGAAAATCGCACATACGCCGCGTTTGCTGGCATTCAAGCCTTGCCTTGCCTTGCCTTGCCTTGCCTGGCCTTGCCTTGCCTTGCCTCGCTTGTCTTGCCCGCATTAACGTTGGCTTCTTTGTTTCGTTTATCTGCGTGGCATTTTCATTTTTTCATACACACAGCCACTCATTCATTCACCCATTCGTTCATGCATTCCTTCAACTTCATTGTTGTTTGACTGGCTGCTTGGTTGTTTGGCCGGGTCAGTCTTAAATAATTTAACGAAATTCATTTAACGCGTTATATGCAGCTCGGTTGTTTCTGCTTCACGCCTACGCCTTGTTACTTGCGCCGGAAGCATTGTTGTCGCATTTACCGCTGTCTGCCGTCCGCCACCGGACGCTATTTGGTGTACTGCGCTCAACACGATTAAACAGATAATTGGCCGAATTGGGCTGTAGGAAACTGCCTTCTGTGCCATTAATGAAGATGAAATGAATTTATTTCTTTGCCTTATTGCTTACTTTTTATTAACAGAATTTTGCATAACAAATCGCAAATGCTTATTTATTTAATTAGTGCAACTTCTTACAAACGAGTATGTATGATGCTATACATTCGCAGTTACACTTGTGCATAAAACTCGTCATGATTGGCTGCCAACTACCTACGAGATTGATTAGCTACCCGCCAGTTGTTGTAGACGCTATGTTGATGTCGCTGTTCTTTTTGTTGTTGTTGTTGTTGTTGTTGTTGTTGTTGAATGTGTATGTTCTTGATGACGTTGTAGTTGATATGGTTGCCGTTGCTGTTATTGTTGTTGTTGTTGTTGTCGCTGCAAATTGTGCATGGATATGTAGCTGCTGCTTTTGCTTTCAGTTTTCATCATTCAGCTACCGCTGTTCTCTGTGCCCTTTGCACTCAACTTAGCTTTATAAATTATCCTCAAATACTGTGATTGCTCACTGACTAGTGCCTGGTGGGTGCGTGTGGGTTGCAAGTACAACACATTTTTGCCATGTGCTGCTCGAACTCATTAATGTAAGTGATTTTTCTTGAGGCCCTGAGCGTTAGTTTCCATGCTTCTCTTCTTAGCGCTGCCAATGCCAAACGGAAATCATCTTTCAATTTCAATTGATTTTGCTTGTTGCCCTTTGCATTTGATTGATCGTTGCGATTTCTTATAGTAAACTTCATACGAATGACGTTCTGTTTCAAGAACTCACTCACTTTCAAGTCTAAGCTAAGTAATTGCTTGAGTTACTTGCAATTTGCCAACCTCGCTTCATTTGCATAAATCTGAGTGTGTCCTTGGGCCATGCTCAGTTTTCCCATTCGTGTAATACATGCCTAGCGAAAGTTGCCGCTTTTATTAAGTTTTTATGTCCTTCGGCAGCAATTTATGATTCAGCGCTGTTGGGCTTGACTTCAACTATTTATGCTGTCGTTTTTATTGTCGTAATTAAGACAAGTGCAACTTTCACATTTGTCAAAATTTCTCCCAAAAGAGCTACCACGTAGCATGTCACATTCAGTGACTGTTACTGTTGCTTTGTGGGTTTGTGTGTGTGAGTCGCAAGGTATTCTTTTATAACAACTTTTATGGTTGCCTGCGAAAACTTTCTACTTCAAATTGGTAAAGCAGCAGGCGCAACGGCAACTTGAAGCTTTGTGAAACTTTGAACTTTCACGGTAATTAATTTATTCAATTTCAGTTAACCGACATCGACAACAAGATATTGATTTATGCCGAATATGCCTGAGATTTTTTCTCTTATTTTTTCCTTTATTTTTCTTGTCTTTATTTTATTCATTTATTCTTTTCTATTATTTTATCTGCTTGGACAATGTCAATACCCGCTGACAAATAATGTACTGTTTTTACATGCCCGTTGATAATATCATTTTAACAGCTTTTTTTACTCAAAAAAAAAAACAAAAAAGAAATTTTTTTTTTTTTTAGGTTATTTTCCTACAGTATTTCTTCCTTTGTTGCTTTGTTTGTTTTTTGCTCGTTGCTCATTTGTTATTTACAGCAAAAATAAAAAGGTCTAAATACTCTTTATGCATTATCTTAGTGGCTGGCTGAAGGTTGTTAGACATAACAAAAAAAAAGAAGAAAGAAAACCAATTAAAGAAATAAAAACCAATGAAATCATTTTTATCTCACCAGCACAAAAAGTAGATAGTCCACAACTTAAATTTAATTCATCCTTTTATTGCATTGGTTACCCTTGTCCTACTTTATTGTGAAGAAAAACAATAAAATTGTGAAATAAAAAATAAATAAAAAAATATGTTAAAGCGCCTCTTTGTTATTCACATTGAAACATTTAAGACTATGCCTAATACGCTAATTTGTATTTTAATTTGATGTGTTAGACTTGGACGGCTTTGGAAATAAACATATTATAAGCTCATTTACTAGCCAACCCAAGCTTTGAATAATAGCTCAACGACGCTTCTAAAAATTGTTGCTAGTATCGCCCAGTGGTCGAAATTCGACCGGCCGCATGAATACAGAATACAAAAGGTTCTACAAAAGTCGTGTCTCCGTATCAATATATAAACACTGCCTGTACATATGATATGTAATATATACATATTACGTATAATAGATATGCACAGCTTTAGAACAATATCTTTCCAACCATATAATTTTCATTAAAATATATTGACTTTAAGTAGGGTAAAATGGTACTACAAATTATGTCTCTGTATTACCTACCCCTTCATGTACTAGGTACTTGTGCTACTTCAGCTTTTAGAAAGAAAGAATGTCCTCACTTGACAACGTCACGATTACCTAAGACTCACCAAGTTTTTGAAGGTACAATTAACATTATATAAAAAGTAACCGCGTTTATTTTGTTACATTTTGGAACAAAAATTTTTTGTTGCCTTATGTTTTCGCTTTTCCTTGATTGCTGCGCTTTAGAAGATTGAATTAATCGTTTCTTTGGCTTTTCAGTTACTGGCTAACCAGAGCAAAGGGCATCTTTGACATCCAAGTAACTATTACATCGAGTAAACTACTGTTGGTTCCTCTCACAGCATCGTCATCGTAAACCGTGAAACAATTATTGAAAAATAATGGATTTATTTTTACTCAATCTTATATATATAAAACACAATGTAGATTGGAATAATGCTAACAAAACTCCTGTTCACCCCACCCACTACTGGAATTTAGGTATTAGGAATAGCAATGTACCGAGAAGTTACCAAGAGATCATGCCATATTTCTTAACTTAATACAACTCCATCAAATCCTACATGAACATTATTTTTTTTATTTCCCTGTTAATTTCTCTAAGGCGCATGGAGACTCCAGAAGCCTCTGGAATTTTTCTTTGACTATCCAAAACTTGTGGTTGTTACATAAAGTGAATGGTTTTTGTTTGTTAGGGTGGGTCTTTAGCGCCACCAGTGCTTGGTAATGGGAGTGCCATCTGGCGTCGCGAAGGAACAACTCCACCTACCGACGGCTTGAGACCATGACCTTTATTTCAATAGGTTACCGAAGCACACATTATTTCCCAAAACCTTTAAAAAGACACTCGTAATTTTCGTTGTTTTTAATTTTTTTATTTTTATTTTTGTTGCTACCGGATAATTAATTTAACGTACTCGTAAGTAGTTCACAGCAGATATTTCTTGTCAAGACCTCAAAAAACGTTCATCAAATGAGTTGGCATTTTGGTTGTGGAACTCGTAGTTGTCTGTTTCACAGGCTTGTTGGTATGCTTGTGATGCTTTTTATAGCCAGACCTGGCGGCACTTCGGTCTCCAATAATGCGTCCTGTTGAACTTTCATTCGAAGTCGTGTGCATATTGGTGTAATGCTTGGCACCACCCAGCGGTGCATTTTCAGTCGTTGTGAGACTTCCTTCTGACCACTTAGTGATGATTGTCGTACAGCAATCACATTGCTTCGGTGTTTGAATATCAACTGATTCGCACAGCTCAGATAATTTATGGATGCAGTACGCTTTCATATTAACAAGGCTGGAATTGTCGGCTGCTCTCATTGGAGTTGGAATAGTAGCGTTCCTCTCTGCTGGTTGTCTAGCCAATACGCCCGGTAAGAGGGCTAGGTTGACAAGAAGCAGGAATTTAACAAGGCGTGTGAAGTACTAAGAGGTAAGAATTTTTAGTAACTTTTTGCTCCACGAGTCAACTTGCCTTCACTTACCATTGTCGTATGTCAGTCAAATTGAAACTGGTATGGTGCTTGGTCGGTGGCAGCCTATTTATACGGTTAGGTGCTACCAAGCACAAACAATTTTCTTACTCAAAACATTTGCTCGTTTTCGTATATAAAAAGTATGGAATAAATTAATAATAATTCAATAAATATGTATTTAGTTCTTGCAAAGCTGTTTATTTTTAATTTCTGCGTTGCGCCGATAATGACGATGTCACCATAGGTGTGGGCTGTCATTGCTGCTCATTTAGAAATGATGCATTTACGTAAGTCTACTCAAATTTGCTGCCGATAAAATTGAGTGATACAAAAATTATGCGCGGTATATTTATGAATACAAATTTTTTGTTGTTTAAATATATTCGCTTTTACTTGATTGCTTCCTTCAAGCGGTGTTGAAGTGACGAAATTAACCGTTTATCGGCGCAGCTTTAACATCAAAATTCAAGCAACGGAATCGTGCACACCACTCCGGGGTACGGTGTTCACTCACAGCATCCTCAACATAAACCATACAATTCTTTGTAGTTAAGTAGCATTGCGTATTTCTCAGATGTTTCACTCATCTCAAATTAACTCAAAATAACTCCACAGATGAGCGTCGAACTAGAAAACTGTGTTCACAAAAATATTGCCTGAAATGTGACCTTTCAATGTCAAATGTGTTTGTTTGATACAATTGAATTACTGTTGCACAGTATAGTAAGAAAAAAAGCTAATAATCACCTAATATTATTGAGGAACTTCTACTTTTACCGATAGCGAAACTATTTTTAGAGCAGGATTCAGTTAGAACTTATTCTGCTGAAACTGTCTATTAGAGATCATTGTGTGTATTGGCGTTGCTGTTGATGATCTGATCGGTGCACGACTGTAGTGTAGAACTCATTCCTCAAATGAAAGGGTTGATTAAGTTCGATGCTTTCCTGCCCACCAGCCATGAACAGTCGTATGTCTTCAAGTAAAACGTTCTCATTTAATAGTTCCAAGACAAACTCTGTGAAACTAACCAAATTACAGTGTTCTTCGTCTCCTACTTTAGAGCGGCTCAAGTAGTTATCTCCATGCTCAATTAAAGTGACAAACTGACAGCGCAATGTGCGCATTACCCAAAGCTCATTCAAAAACCAAAGGCCAGTTAAGTCTGCCTAACTAAAACACAACTTCTCGGTTACAAATGCAGATATAAATAATATTTCATACACAAATTATGCCAAGCGCTTCGACGTGGCACTTAAAGTGTCGCATTTCCAAAGTATCTACGATTTCCTACCAAGTGTATTTATGTGTGTTCGTTTGTTTGCAGCTCAGATTTTGACACGCTCATTATGTATGTGTGTGCTTAGCTGCCTGTCTGTCTGTTTATGTGTATGCCTTTTATGTCAACTAATTGAATGAAGGCATGTCTAAACATCGTCTTCAACGCTACTACAGCTGCTGCGCCACATCGTTGCCTAATTGAATATCAAGGGAGGCTTTTAGCGTTCATTTTATTATAGATAGTTGTCCTCGTCGTCGGCGTCGGCGTCGGCGTCATCGTTGGCGTTGTTGCCAACAATAGAGCCGATTCGAAGCGATTCGAACCAATGCTAAATGTCAGCGCACCTTGTCGCACGTCGTAAAGTGCAGAAAATTCAATTAGCCTGCGCGCCTACACACAATCGAGGCCTAAGTGGACGTAATGAGTAGGAGGATGAGAGAGCGAGCGATAGCGAGAGAGAGTGAGAGAGAAAGGGAGTGTGAGTGTTAGAGAAAAAGTCATTATTGATTTAAAATCAAAATTACATTAAAATATCGCTTGTCATTAACTTAATTAGTGCATTTGTTAATTTTCAACAAAATTGTCTTTCACGATCAAATACTATGTTGGTGCTACGTGCAAAAACACACACACACACACAGAGAAGCAAATGCACGTTCAAACATGCAGCGGGCGCTCCAAAAATATACAAACACACACACACACATGCAAATACACACAAAGCGGTTTAATTGCATTTACATGTCCTGCGGCAAAAGTCATTTTAGTTTGTGTTGCTATTTCTATGTCGATGTTGTCCGCACTACATACTTGTTGTTGTTGTTGTTATTGTTGTTGTTGTTGTTGTTATATCTGCGGTTTCATTAGCAGAACGCGTTTAAATGTGTCCTACTGCAAATATGCATTGGCCGTAAGCAACAACAAGACGCATGCCCACACGTCCAAAATCCCAAGCACAGCTCAGCGCTCGTTTATGTAATTAGTTACAAAGCGTGGCTGAAATATAATTATTTAAAATGACATTAATGTGTAATTATGTGATTGTGCTATTAAAATGTTTTTTATTTTATTTTATGTTTATAGATTTTTTTTAACGAAAATTCCACTCATAAATAAATCTGAACTGCGCCTAACACGGCGTATGCGTAACTTTGTAATGGTTGCATAAATTAATGAGTAAATCTGAATGATATTGTATGTAATTATATATTAATCTTTTGTTTATTCAACTCCATTTAATTATTTGATTTGCAGCTGTCAGTTTTAGTCCTTGGCCCGAAGGCTAACGTAACACACTTTCGCGCGCACCATTCACTTTTATGTATCTGGTGCTAAGCCATTTATCAGACTTAATGCGCATAGAGACGACAACTAAAATCGGAAACACTACAACGCCCAGCAGATGTCTAATTTAAGTATTTTTCCAATGCGATTTCCCTGTCAGCAAGCTGAAAATGTAAGGCGCTTGAAAAGTGATTTACCGAAAAACCCGCCTTGCCACTCACGCGTGTCACTTGCGCCAGCACATGAAGCCGATCGCTTTGTTGTTTTCTAAGTGATTTGTAAAAAAAGGCCTTTTGTGTGTATCTCTTTGTGTGTGTGTGTGTGTGTGTGGCAGTAGCTGTTTTTCACATCATTGGTTGTATTCTATCGCATTTTAAGTAAAAGGTTTTATTTATTAACACATGTCTGTCTGGTTATCTGCTACATGTGCGTGCAACATCGACGTCGACGTCGACGATTGTCATGCTTCATTTAACCAGCTCAATGCTTGAAGACAGGATGAGTTGAATGAGTTAAAAATAAAAAAGAGAAAAAAAAACAAATATTATTTTGGGACTTTGTCATTACACTGCCATGCCGTAAAGTTGTTTATGCTTCTCATTTATTTATATTTTTTTAAGAAGATAAAAGTCGCCGGGCATAAGCCGGTTGTTAGTATTTTTCTGCTACTACTACTAACGCAACAGACACTAAATGTATATATAATCTGAATAATGCGGACAACGCGTTAATCTACGTAACTATTTTCGTTCTAGTGTATACGCTGTTTTGCATGAAAAGTCCTAATGCCTTCTTTTTAAATACTTTTTGTCTGCTGCTTTTCTATTTCATGACTATTTCGCATGACGTAGAGAAATAAAATGTGTTAATTTTTTGTCGTTTATAAAATCCGTAATTATTATTATTCTTTGCTCTCACATGCTTCAATTGCTGGTACAGTTGTAAGATAGAATGTTGAAAAATATTTAGTGGTCTGCTTGGAAAGCATGCTTGGGTAAAAGCAAAATTTTTAAATCTGATGCCTGACAATTGGGCTTGTAAATAAATTAAACCCAAGCTTCTCTCGGCTTAATAATTTTCGCTCACCATATGAAAAAAATTACTGAATATATTTGGCCAAAAACGAACCAGTTTCCATACAACTCTTCAGTTTTTCTGAAGTCTATAATGCGAATGAGACTAAATTGTTTTGGACGCAGCGAACAGATAATATCCTTGCCTTGTATAGTGAAAAATAGGCACCATGACGAAAATTGGCGAAGGAAAAATAACTCTTACATATTTCTGCAAAGTAACTTAAAAAAAAGAAGGAAAATGCAAAAATGCTTAAAAAAATAATTTGAAAATGATTTGAAAATTATGAAACAAAGTTTGACTACTGATAAATAATGTAACTCGCCGCCCACCACAATCATTATTAGACTTCGATAAGGACATATGCATCATTATCTTCATACCAAACAGCATGATTTCTATACAATCAATGGACTAAAATGCCATTCGAATCTGAAAAATGAACTATAGAAAAAATGTCTTATTTCTTCCTTTGACTAGGTTAAAAAAAAAGCAATAAATAAATAAAAATAATATTTGCATCCTTTTTTTTTTATTTGCAACTGTTCATGTATGCCCATTCAGTAAAATTATTTATACAGGAAAAATACACATAACATGAAATACATGACGTAATCAACTATAAAATGAGTGCTAATCAGACATCAGCATAAAACAGTTAGATTGCTGGGAAACGCAAGGGAAATCAAGCGGATGCTCTCTTCATAGCCTTCTGGTTTGAAGTCTGTTATCGAGCAGGTCCAAATCAAGGATTTGGCGTTGATTCTCCAGTCTGGTCGTATGTAGCTCACCGAACCGTTTTATTTCTTCTGTTACAAGTGGCACCAGAAGGTCTCTGTGAAGCACCGATTTTTGTACATAGAAAGGAGCACCTACTATTTTACTCAGAAGCTTCGTTGTATAATTTCTATGTTCGAATTTGATGTTCTACAGCATAATTGAATACCGTACTTCCACATTGATTTATTTATGGTCTTGTATAAGAGATTTTTACTTACTTCTTCTTCCTCTTTATTTGGTAACGTCAGTTAAGCCTTGCGTCCAGGGAAATATACAATGCATGGAATACTTTGGATAAAGATTTTATGCAAAATATGTTAACAGAATTCCTTGTGAATTTAGGTGAAAGTCCATGATCAAAGAAGTCCTCACATTCAATCTACATCTGCTCTAAGTAAGTAGAAGAACAGATTTTCTGCTGACGGATACATTTCAATACTTATTTGTCTGAGAGATATTGCTGTTCGAACGCAGCCTGATTTTATTTTAAAATTGAATTAACCAGATTATCGACTTTATACTGTAAATTGTTCCACTAATTTTTGTGTTAGCCGATTAAAACTAGTTCTGTCTTGCGGTTTGCCAACTCAAAGCCAGGCTGTTGTTACCGCATGCTTAAGCCTCCCACTGACTGTTTGCTCTTATATCCTACTCGTCGTCATCTGAGTAGTCTATGATTTTCACATACAGGTGAAAATTAAATTGGCCAACATTAAATGCCAATAAACATTCTGACTCAGCGCTGCATTCTGACTACAATGCGGTAATCATAAAATATTTCACAGACGCTGCGCAAATATGAGTACGTACAACTAACCTGGGACCGCATATGTTCATATAACTGCTTGTTGTATTTGTTGTTGCTATCGTTGTGGTTGTGTTATTTCTGCGGATATATGTGGTTTGGCTTAATTGAGGTTTTTGCCTTTTGAGAATGCGCAGCGGCGGAACTTAAGAATGTACTCAGGGTAAGCGCTTCGTGTTAAACAAAACTCGTAAACCTCGAATTTGTTTAGTGTGTGATTTCGGTTGATTACGCCACTAATAATTAAGCAAACTGAAATCGCGAGCGAAGCTCAACAGATTTGTGCTCCTCAATTGACTAACAAAGTAGCCAATCTATTAATGAATACCACAGAAGGCTACAGCAAGCCGAACTGACAAAGTTACGGCAATTTTACTCTTAATTAAACGCGCCGCGAGTTCTAACACATACATATGCACCGCCCTACAACCAAGCTGAAGGTTCACCAGCGTGGCAGGCCGTGCCCATCAATCAGCTCGAAATGTGTCAGTTCCAATTAGCAAATCAATCTTTTCAACTTGCCTTTTGGCGCGTAAATTATGTTTATCATGTGTTAGTTCATTTCGCTCATTCGTTCAACGTTGCTTCTACCATGCTCATGTGTCCGGATCCAACATTGATTTACTGACAAAGACCGCAGCACACAGCGAGACCAAAACGAAAATTGCTACATAACGTTGAGCAACTTAATCAAATGTACGCGCATATTTTAGTCAGCCTCGGATTTTCTTCCCACCACAATTTTCCCTTTTCCTATTCTTTACGGTGCTTTTCGTTTCGTTTGACTTGATTCATTTTTTCTGTCAAATTATTGCCACATTTGCTGTCTAAATCTTTTGTCCCCAAAATGGCGCTGGCGCAGAAACAGCATCAGTTAAATGAACAAGGGGAGTGAGCGGAAGCAAGGAAATGGAAAAAGTTTCAGCGGCGGAAATGTTTCTGCACCATTTAATTCTATTGTTAATGTTAACTTGTATTGATTTTATTTGACCTTCAGTTGAGTGAGTGAGTGACTAAGTGAGTGAGTGCGCGTAATTGCGACGTACCAAGCAAAGCAAAGCAGAGCCAACTAAAACCAGTTCAAGCGACTTCAAATTTAAGTTGGTTAGAAGTGCTTCTGTGGTTTTTGTCATTAAATTTATGTTATACTATGCTGAACTGGTTACTGGAGCATTATGCTAGAGAAAAAATGTGGAGTATATGAAGCAAGAGCTACAGAAGGAGACCAGATTTTGTTTTATAGTTTTTAAACTACTTTCCATGGTATAAGATACATCTATATATATAAAACGAAGTGGCAAAACAGCGTTTGTTTGCCTATGCTGCCCATAATTTTCAATTGATACAGTTGATTTTTTTTATTAAATGTAGATAATTACTGTACAAAATTGATAGGCAAAAAAAAATAAATAAATAAATAAAATAAAAAGAAAGGTTACGCTCATACAATTTAAGAATTAAAAAAAGGACATAAATTATTCAGTGAGACGTTATTATTGTTATGCCTTTATCTATGGAACATAATTCAAATGATATTCTCTCAAGCCAATTTCAATAGCCTCTGCGACCAATTTCTTCAAAGAAATATGGACCAATCACTCCACCAGCATGAATTGCACACTACACAGTGACTTTATCTGGATGTAATGTTGTCTGAACAGTTTCGTGTTCCGCAATTCTGTTTGCTCACATAACCATTAAACCAAAAAAATTTAAATTTCTCTCAGTATTCACAAATGAGCACTGAATTTCTAAAATTGTTGAAGCGTGTGTCTTTCCATGATTAAATAGCATAACCTACTGAACACAAATAACATAAGAAATGTCCAAATATAGTCGCAGTTTGCCATTATAACCATTTTAAATTGTATCATCTCTATTGGAAAATCCTTTATATAAGAATGTACGACATTTTATAAAAATATAAAAATAATATATTTTATTGTTAAAATATAATAATTTATTTTGTGAATCGTGCCAAGAAAATTTAGTGTTAGTCCAATATCTACTAATGCTGGGAGACAAGCTGCTACCAGCGAAAAAAGAAGCGAAGTACAGTGCACACAGCGAACACAAGATGCTAAAGAACGCAGTATGTTTTAATTTTAGTTTTTTTTTTTTGATTTGTTTCATTTTTTTTTTGCCTGGCGAAGCTCGCGGGGGTTCAGCTGGTGTATACATATATATATAAATTCTTTCTATTTAATTTTATGACTGCTTGAAGTGTTATCTAATACATAAAAATTGCGCACATATCTTCTTAGTGCACCTTTTAAATTTTACCACATAATACAGCTATTGTGTGATTTTTTAAATTATGTCCAATTGACGCATTTTTTTTTATATTCAAATCAGTTACAATACACAAAATGCACAGTTTTTCGTATATTGTTTCGCTCAGTGCACCCCAGGGTCAAAATAATGTTGACAACATTTTCCGGTTGTTTTTCATGCAAGCCACTTTATGTTCGTAATGCAGACTACGGCTTTACAAATTTTATGGGTCATAATATTTTCTATGTTGACCACGCGGGAGTCTCGCTTCAAATACAGACAATGACCACAAAACAAAAACGAGGAAATTTTTTGTGCAAGCTGCGAGAAACAAATGCGTTTTCTGGCGCCATCCGGCTGGAGTACATGCCGGCAGACAAACAACTCGATAAATGAAATGAATTGAAATGTTTTAGAAATGCATAAAATTTATGATTTATGTGCAATATATATATACATATATATATACACATGTCTATGTATTCAAAAGTTCGCTTAACGTGTCATATTCTACTCGAAGCTACTTATGTGTTCGGTTAGCGCGGTTCGATCACTTCTAGTATTGAAAATTTAATACATTAGATGCTACCGTTGATCAAAGCAGGCAAATCAGGTGTTATGTTTAGAGGGAGACGATTATAATTCACCATAAAATGTTGTTTGTAAATAAAACTGAATTAAATTTTACAGAGTATAACTTAAAAACTGTAATTCACGTCATTATTCTTTAAATCCGACAAATGTGTTATGCAGTTTACTGCGTTAAATGTTATAATTTAATTATATAAAAAAAAAAACTGTAATATTAAAATTTTTGTAATATTTTTTATTTTATTTATTTAAGTGCCAAACAAGGCGCTAATTTTTGATTGATTTTTATTAGAATATATTTTGATATATTAGACATAATAAGTTAGAAGTTGTATAGTCTGTGGGGTGCAGTCGCTGCTGATAATATGGTTTAGGCGCCGCCTGCTGGAGCGGAGTAGCCTTCCATAGTCTATTCTTTTCAGATGTATAACACACCTGGTAGTGGCCAGTGCTCTAGCGAGATGGTTGCTGTGGGCTAACAGTCGGTCATTTTACCTACATATAAATGAGGCAATGACATCCTTTACATAGTCCACTTCCAGGTCTTTATACAAGACAGAATTACTCACAAATCAGGGGCAATCAGTGATGATGCGCTGCACTTAATTTTGGTGGTGTTTACACCCTTCGAATTTGAACTTGGTGGCGACACCCGAAATTTGATGACCATACGAGAGGGTTTTTTGAGCATAAGCTGTGCATTTGTTGCGTAGACTAAGCTTACTTACAATTTGGCGACCTTGAGCCGGCAACTCTGTATGATCGCCGTAACAAGGGCTTGGAAGGATAGCTTTTGATCGAATACAAGGCCCCAGTATTTGGGCATCTTAGCGGAACTGTATTTTTACAGAATTGTACCGCAGTTGACAGGATTATCCTCAGTGTGAAGCATATATTTTTCAATTTGGCGGACTTAATTTTCATGTTCCTCCTTTTAGCTCACTACTCGAGTACGTGGAGAAACTCCTGAATTCCGTCAGCGGCTTCGTACTCACATACAGAAAATATTACTTAAATATTAATTGCGAGTATAGAGTATCATTTTCATAATTTTTTGGCACATAAATGCTCTCAGCCTGCCATACAATTCTTCAGACTGACAGTCTGCCGTACAAAGTTAGCAGGTGGGTGAAGCCCTGTTAAGCACTAAGTTAAGTTTTCGTAAGAGAAAACATTTACTTCACTCTTCTCACCATTAACATTAAAATTTTCTTCTTAGTTTTTTCTGTGTTTCATAGACTTGAAAAATCGAAAAAGTATGCTTTAAAAATATACCTGAAAATATACAAAAGAAATTGTTATGCGCAATAATTAAATATATACAAAAGTTATTAAATGCACATCATATATAAAACACAAACAAAAATATTTCCATATAAAGTCCAATTACGAAATATGAGTTTTGTGGATTTTACGGCTAAAGCCTGAGAGTTACATCATTTGTTTTATGTATGCAAGCGACAGCAACAAAACATAAGCCTAATGAGGCAACACAATATTCATAATGCGTGCTCTATGAAGGCACACCACACACGTGGCCACGTGCACAACTACACATACACAGACACACACGCACGCTGAGCCATATCAATGGCGACTAAAATAATTGTTTTGCGGTTGACGTTGCTACCACTGCCTTCAATGCTGCCAATGCACCATCCACTGCTGTCGTTGATGCCGCTAGCACCAGACACCAGAGTCAGCTCGAAAGCTTGTGGGCATCAACAGTTGTGGATTGAAATTGTTTTCGTTGCCTCGGTTCAACTGCGAACAGCCTGCCTCATTCTATTCAAAAATAACCATATACCATTTTAAATTAATTGTTATTAAAAAAGTCGCTTTGCTTTTTGTTTGCTTTTGTGTTTAATGTTTAATGGCAAAACATTTGTAAATGAGCGAAAAACATATTTTCATTTATGCGAAGCATTTTGCCATTTTCCTTGTTTTCTATTCAATTTTTATTTTTGTTTTCAATGTGTACTTTGAATTAAAACCGCCACTTTTTGATTTGTATCTTTACCAGTACCAGCGGTTTTTAGCTTTCAGTGCGCACCAACATGATTTATTTTATGTAGTTAGTGAATGAAGTAAGGTTCATCTTTTTCTATTATAGAACAAACTGGAAATCTCAACTTTACTGTTGACACTTTCTGATGAAGACACGTAAAAAATTGCGTACGCCAGCAGTGCTGACAAAAACGCATTGAATGAACACGGATGACATTCATGACAGCAACGCCCGGCATTGTGGGCAAACGCATAAAAATATGCAACATAATATTTTCAAATTTTACTCTTTGAATCTAAAAATAAATTTGGCGTCTCTTCCCAATTTCGCTGGATGGTTTTGAAAAAAAAATAAATAAAAAAAATTAAATTTAAAAAAATTAATAAATGCAGTTGATCAAAAACAATGCTCATTTCTACCAATAGAAAATATTTGTATTGGGTCGTGCAATAAGAAAATTTGCAGAAAAGAAAGCAAGCATGCACCCATATTATCTATACACTTTTGTCATTTAAGGGGAAGATTGTTTGTTGTATGATACGGATTGCGGATAGTAGTCAATGGAGTCCTAGAACGACAGTGTGGAGTCGAGTCGTCTTGTTTCGTTGGAGCCGCAGGTTTTTTTTGCTTGCTGTTACAGTATGTGTTTTTATTTAAAGTCTGGTTTCAACTCTTATAATTTTCTTAACTAATTTCGCTACCTTCTCAACGTAAAATACCTTCAGCTTCTCTTACTTAGGAAGCTGACGGCTGTTATCTGTCTCTCTATAGTTAACATTCTGTCCACAAAACGTGAACTCTTAATTTCCACTCAGCACGAATGTTACAAGAAATGACTTAGCAGCCAGTTTTAAAAAGAAGTTGTCCAAACTGCGGAACAAATGGTAATCCGTGAGTGATAAGTCTGGTGAGTGTGAAGGATGTCGAAGAAGTGCAGTGTGAAGTCTCGCGTTATCGTGCAGTAAGATGGCAGTCGATCTTTTGACCCGTCTAGACTGTTAAGTTTTTGTTTTTGTTTTTGCTGTGATCGTTGAGACAGGTTTCATGAAGTCACAATGGATCGCAACTGCAACAGACCAGCAAACAGTTACCATAAGCTTACTTTGATAATTGTTTTGGCACCTCATGCTTATCAAAGCACTGTGCTGAACGCTTACGATTGTCATATTGCATAGACTTTTCATCACAAGTTATATATAATCCTTTTCAAAGTCACTTTAATAAAAATAATACGTGATTGGCAGAGTAGATTAGCAATAGTGCTTTGTATTGGGTTATCAGGGCGTCTTACTTGTGGTAGTGCAGTGCTATTAGCTCCGAAGATAAAGCAGTACGATTTAAGCAGGCCTTAATCTTACTATGGTGTTATTATGTTCCCTCTGTACTGCAGTAAGTTGTAGACTTCTTCAATAGGTTTTCAAAACTTTATGTGTCGGCATGGGCTTTGAAGTAGACCAGTAACTCAGTGCATGACAAACTTGACGATTTCGCCAGGCATCGTTAAAAACAACCGCGCGTAATTAAAATTGATTACAATTGAGACGAAGGCAAATTCAGGCACACATTTTATTTTATTTATATTTATTAAAAAATTTTTTTTTGTTGCAATTTATTTTCGTCTCTTTTGATGCACGCGGCGCGAGTCAACTTGGATGGCTGCTGGTCGTTTTGTACGCCAGTCGGTCGCCATTGAAAGTTTTAGTGCGCTCGCAATTGAATTATATAAGTGCATAAAGCATTACAATAAAAAAGAACCTTTAACAATAACAACAATTGCAGCAAAAATAAGAGCAACCACGGAACTCGAAAAACAACGGACACGGACTGTCATAACTTGCTTCGAATTCTTGACGGCAATTTTGCTTGGCTTCGTCCGCTATGGTTTGTTTTCATTTTTTCGGTGTCGTTTTGTTGTTGTTGTTTTGACAAAAGTTTTTTGGAAAAGCACAAAAAATAGAAAAAAATGGAAATAAAAAATTACAATAAAAGCCCCGACTACACAGAAAAAGTTGATGTGCAAGTGCAGTGAAATTTGCATTTTTATTGAATTGCAAACTTTTGGTCGCTGCTGCCGCGCACGAGTGCGCTGAGCGTTATGCGCAACGCTTTCGAGCTCCGTAAATAATTCCATTTCAAAATATTTGTGCAAAGGTTGAATTGTTATTATTATTTTTTATAAATTATTCGCCAAATTCGTAACAATTATCAAAAATTACTTGTCGCAAGATTTTTCCATATACTCGTAAAATATATTGTCCTTTTTTTATATTAAAGTCAGCACGTTGGCATACCTTTAGCGGCTGCTTTGATGGTTGAACTAATTAAAATGTATGTAGCTTCCTTGCGCTTCACGCTTTACTCTTGTGTCGTGTTATAGTTTGGACTTGAATGGCAAAGCAATTAATCAGTCAAAAGCGAATTGTGAACGCCCAAAGTCAATTTCATTAAATTGATTCAAGGGAGCTATGCAAACTTGAACCATTCAATGACAACAACAATAACGACTAGCAACAACACCAACAACAACAAAACAACAAATTCGCAAAGGATTTCCTCGACAGTTGGCAACACGCAGCGCACGACTCAGCACGGCAACGCAAACATTTATTGCATCAATTAAGTTGGACATGTTAATTGCGTTAAGTTGAAACATCACACACAGGTGTGACGCCTCGCCCTCATCCTTGACTATCCAAATCGCACTCACACTCAGTGCCATCTCTAGCTCAACGTGTGCACATGTGTGGCTTGCAATGACGTTGTCTATGAGTAGCATAAAACAGGAAGCAGCAACAAACTACGAGGGCGCATCAGTAAATGTATAACGTGTTGCTTGTCAAAGAAACTAACAACAATCATAAAAGTCCCCGACTAATTGATCCGCCCTATTATGAAAACACCAAAATGATTGACGCATTTCGTGTTAATTAGCAACTATATGCGTGCGTGACAGTGCATGTGTTGTGTGTGTATGCGTGTGCGTTTCTGTCAATGATCAAACCGGAAATAATGCACACACATTCAACTCTTTGAAAGCAGCTTGATTAGATTTTTCGCCAAAGCACAAAAATATGCAACATTTTTTTAAAATAAATTTTTATTATTTCATTATTTATTTATTTATTTTTTTTATATTTTTGATGAGAGCACGTAAAACATTAAAATCAAGAGAGAATTTGTTCCATATTTTTCTGCAATTTTTCGCTGCTTTGTAATGAGAAATGCACTCCGTCACACAGCGAGAGTAGCATACACCAAGGCATGACATAAATTGGCAGGTGTTCATTTACGCTGCACAACATGCAATTTTATTAAGATTATTGCAATAATGTGACAGAGCATAGTGTCACTTGGCAATGATATCAATTTCAATACGGAATTATTTCTAATAAGAAAATTGCATGGAGCGCAATGCTCTGTTGTGCTGTGATTTTTCAATTCGACCTGCTACTTTGTCGTGCTGGGATTTAGTTATACACTTTGTTTGTGCTGGAATTATCCAAAGTATAGAATGCTGTGTGAATTTGATCGTAAGCAATCATCGGGCGGACTATGCGACGTAGGTCAGTGAGCAATAAACTGGCACACTAGTTCATTTTCAAAGGTCCTTTGGTAATGCTCGACTACAATGTTGTTGCATGAGCAACTTCAAGATGAGCTGACAAAAGTTGATCATTTGACTCACTCGACTTGCTCGGCGCGCGGTCGGACGCCTTTCTTATTTGTTTTGGCCGTTTCAACAGCAAAAGGTTTACTCGTACGCCAAAGTGTCGTTTTCCACATGCTTTGCCGAGATTCCAATTCCGAAAGTCCTTTGCGCACTTAAAACGTCTGCTGCAGTTTATATTGCAAGCAAAATCTAAGGAAAAGCGAGGACATGAAAAACGAAAAATGAAAAGTTTTGTTTGGCGTACAACACAGAAGCAGTAAGAAACGACAGTCAACTTCTTCGTTTGTCTTTTGCTCAAGCTGGCGCAGCAGAGTGTGGTGAGTAGAGAAAAGCGTAGAAAGCGTTAGTAGGGAAAATATACACTGAAGGACAATCACTTGTATTCGATTGTAATCGTACGTACTCGTACGTCTGTCCATTCAGGCACTGTCTTGCTGCTAGCAATAAAATAAAATGAATTGAGTTTGGATTCTAGATTGAAACTTAAATTAAAGCATACAAAAGCAACGCACAGACTTCCTCAATGCGCTCTCATGTGCTCAGTCAGCGTCTGCCTTCAGCCTCAGCTTCTGCAGCGCGTGTTTATTTTTATTGAATTTTGCAAGCAAACGAATAATAGTATTGAATAGCATTGACAAAAAAATAAAAAATAGAAAATTCTAAAATAAAATAAAATTTTTTCAAGTATAAAATAAATTATTATATTTTATAAAAAAAAAATACTATATTATAATAAAATGAAGAAAATAAAACTGAATAAAATCGCACACATAAATATGAAATAATCGCTTATTTCGTCTTGCGCTCAGTGTTGGCAAGTAGTCAAAATTCTATTCTGCACTACATTGTTCATTGTACCCACAAAGCGGTAATAAATATTCCGTAAAACTTAATATTTTCCTATTTATGGCTTATTTGCTTTTTAATGTTCAACACTCTGTAAGATTCCAATACAATGAAAGGGCGTGAATTATTGTATTCAGAACCATAAATAATCAAATAATAATAAATTTGTCGGCCAAACTGCATAACTAATTGTGTTGCCATCTAATTAGTAGCTACTTTTATTTCTATTAAACCTCTTGTTTTATTTTACTTTATTAAGCTCTACTCCGTTATAATTTCTCTATCTTTAAAAAAAAAAAAAAAGAAGGAAAATTCGACTTTATTCTTCAACACTGCTACACTTTTTGTGTGTACTTCGGCAACATTGCATTCAGTTGTTACGCTAAATTTAATGAAGTAAGACAACCAGTGTTTTTACGGCAGTTGTTTAGGTAGGTTGCTCATGAAGTACAAATGTCTCGCATGTCCTTGTATAACATTTTTACTGTAGTTTGGGCACGAGACGCCTCACAACTAGCTACGAAGCAACTAAATTTTCTAACAAGCGTCATATTCATCAGAAGTGGATGGCCCGCTGTGACTTTTTCTTATCTCTGAAACTCAAATTTTACCGTCGGGCGTTTTCAGTCAATAGAGGTCATAAAGGAAAGTTCGCAGATAGAGCTGGAGGTGTTACTTTCTTCAGCGCTTGAAAAGTGTTTTGAAGACTGGGAGAAGAGTTGTACATTACGTCTGATGGGGCTTACTTTGAAGGCGACAAAATAAATTTGGATTATTAAGTAAGCAATTTGAGTTTTTTTACCAATGCGGATACTTATTTTACATAGTGTATATTCATTCCAATGCTTCTCTAAGATTTATGTATATGACTTTCTTATAGAACGATTTGTTTAACACTTCAAAATGGGCGTCATTTAGAGCGATCACCCTACCCTTGGGAGCAACAACTCTTTCCCTTAAATTTTTTTTTTTTTTTTTGGAGACTAAAGCCTATTTGGGGATCCTTCAACGATTCTTGATGCGTCAGCAATGACACGGTACTCACAGACTTGAATGTATCTACAGTAATTCATAACGTGAATTGTCTGCAACAACTAAGTGGGACACTCATATATTTTTGGTCTATTTATTTTTATAGAAGAAGAATAAGCGAGGTAGAGCAAAACTCCACAGGTTCTTCCTCAGAAACAAAGCGGGAGTTAGCGAGTGTTGGTATATCGCTGGCCATGTATAATCTTCTCCTAAGCGAAGTGTATAGTAACGCAAGCAAAACGTGAAAAGGCGGCATACACTGTATGAGTATATGGAACAAAAAAGGTTGTTAGCACTACAGGACTACGATAGGTCTACATTATCAAAAATGGTGAGCGTCATTACAAGCCACTGTTAGGGAGAAGCTTGGCTTGGACTTTATCACCTCATTTTAATTAACTCTAGCAGTGTGTCAGGCTTGACTAGGTCGTACGGTCGTTGATTTTTCTCTAGAAGAGGAGGTCCAACTCTACGTTGACTTGAAAGCGAGGTGCCTATGTTTGACCTTAGTGAAATGACTGATTAGTGCCATTACAACTAATTCCACTCAGTATCTACTTATCTGTCTATCTTCTCTATACACCTCAACATGTGTATTAAATACAATGTATTTATTTATCTTCGCACATTTGAAATCTTAAGTCAAAGTAGCTAAATTGAATATGCAAAACACGTGCTTCACACAATTTGCCAGTCTTTTAATGCAATGAGCACGTGTCCTTGAGGTGTATTCATACACTTTTTTAGATGCATCATAAATGTCATCAAGACTTTAAGTTTGCCTTTAGTCTGTTGCAGTCACGTTTGCTATGGAGATCAATGAATATTGGCGACAAGTGAAGCTGGCAGCGCACTTCAAGCCACACTACTCAGCGGGAGTCTGCTTTAGTTAATAAATTATTTTGCTGTTCTCTGTCTAGATCAGAGCGAGCAGCGACAGAGTGGTGCAGATAAGAGTAGACTAGAGTTAAGTTGAGTTGAGTTGAGTAGAGTAGCGTAGAGCAGCTTTTCTTGTATCTTGTTGTGGTGAGCTTTTGTTAAACATGTAAATGAGAACGCATACAGAAAACGTAAGCTGAATGCAGTTCATTATGCAAATGTCTACACCGCCTCTTTACTCCACGACTTTAGCCCGGTGTCATGTGCAAGTGTAGCAGTGCCAGCATACGGAACAAGTAAACTTACCTCTGCTGCATAAGCGAACACAAACCAACAAAGAAACAAACAAACAAGCATATAAATTCACAAAGGTACAGAGATACACGTATACATGTGATATACATAGGCGGAGACAAGAGGCAACAGAAAAATAATTAGTGTCTTCGGAGCGCACACGCATTATCCTGGCTGCTGTCATTGTTGCCAACAATGCGACGACTCTTAGGCTTGGCAGAGACTACGTTACCCACTACGACGACGGCAAGGCATATAATGCTTTTTTCTTCTACTTTTGCTACATTTTCTTAAACTCGTATGTTGTTGTTGTTGTTGTTATTATTATTGTTGTTGTTCTCGTTCATCTACAGTGACAGTTTCAATGTGCAAATCTGCATAAATGCACATTTTAATTTCGTTGCACATTTCTCTTTTGTTGTCTTACTCGTAGCTCATTTTGTTTGTTGCTCTTGTTTTATTGTTTCTTACGCTTATTGTTGTTGTTGCTGTAGTTTCACCTGTTACGGCGTAATTGAAATGCATACGTTTGTAATGTTTGCTTTGCATGTTTTTAGGCTTTAAAACAACGCCTCACATCAAACACGCCACACATGACTGTTGCTTAGCGTATTCGCCGTGACGTTACAAATGAGGCGACAATATATGATTTTGTTTTTTACCCCATTGTCTAACTTCTCTTTCATCACTTGTCTTTGTTGAAAATCATCTCTGACACAAGCTCATCTCAGCGAAAGTTCACGTCTGCCATTCATCAACGCCTTTGAATTGCGTAACACTCAAAACAAAAACCAATTGGGTCATTACTTCAGGTCATGTCGCATGGCGTATCGAGACCTTGTGTCTTCTGCCCTGTGCCCTGTGCACTTGGCAAGGCTCTGCGCCGATTTCATTTACCTTGATATTTTATTTATGCGCCTTCATTTTATTATTGAGTACACGCCATGAATTTCAATGAATGTCAACTTCAGAAGTTGTCCGCCCCTTTGGCAATAAATACACGTATTTTTCGTGTGTGCCCCGAGAAAAGGGCTGCGACCATAAAAATGAGCACAAATTTGCCAAAATTGCCTACAATAAAATTTAAATTAGCAAAATGTTTAAAAAGTTATTTTCCTTGGCACTAAAGCGTAACATTTTTTACCTCATTTAGGCAGAGTGCTTCGAGGGTCAACTTGTCTAGCTGAGCAGTCCTGACAAACGTCATCAAATATTTCAACGACTTCACTATAAAGTCGACTGGCATGCTCGCATAAATCAGGCTTTCAACGCATGTTTCACTTGCAGTTAAATTTTATTTTTCTCACTTTATGACGTACGTTGGTGCGTTCAGACTGTCTCTATTAGCTTTGGTTGCATATCTAAGGCAAAGCAAAGCAACGCAGCGCATCATAAAAGTCGCTGCCTTTGCCATGCGCTGCTCATTATGCAAATTGCGCGAAAGTCAGCAGCTTCACATTGGAAAAATCTGTGTTTATTGTTGGCTGCGGAGGGCCAACAAATTTGTCACTGTCACTCCACTGTGCGCTGTTTATTCCTACAATAGTGGTTTTCAAACATTATCTTCTATGTGTGCGTGCTATGTGTGTGCATGTGCACATATTTTGTGGCTTACAGTTTATCACTTTTGTCTTGGCTCATAAATTTTTGGGTCCTACACACACTCATTGCATGTACGTCTATCTCACTCTGTTTATGCTTGCGTGTCACCATGATAAGCGACCCGTAAAAAGGTGGTCAGTTGGCCACACACGCACATACAAATTGCTTGAGTGTAGACATTTCTTTCTATAAATAATAAAGTACACTATGAATCTGACTTGATGCATGAATGGCACACCTCGGCCAACATCAGCGTGCAGAGGTCAGCGTAGTACGCAAATATAATAATAACATGGCATAACTCTCATTCTCTCAATTATAGCAGAATTTAGTTGCGTCGGACGTGACTTTGATTATTTTGTTTGCTTGACGTTTAAATTGACTGCTGGCTGTTCTGGTACTTTCGACACGCTTCAGCAATCAACGCGTATTAAAAGTTGCGCTGCGACATTTTACAGCACTTTTGCAAATTCCCACTTTAGACAGGAGCCAAAAACACAATTAAAATTGTGTTGCATATTTTGTGGCTTCCCTTTTCAATTTAACGGCAGCACACGACGCCCAATTTTCGTTTCAATTAGTGTGAGAAATTATAACCGAAACGTGGTTTCACTTTGATTTAAAAACTTTTTCGAACTTGGGTGGCTATATTTATTGCGCTTTAAAAAAATAAAAATTTCATTTATTTAATGCTTGCCAGTCTATGAGATGTTAAGCGAAGACTCCACCTATTCGTAACAGCAAATATATTTAGCGCAACTGTTGAGGAAAAGATTGAGATGAGTTAAAAAAGTGGATAACTTTCTTGCAAAGCGTTCTGCAACGAAGAGTTATCGGTAGTAATATATTATTTAAGAACTGTGAAGAGCATTCATACTTACACAAGCTGTTTTGCACAGATAATGTTTTCCATATTCTTCATCAGAAGTAACCAGATGTAAAGCAGAATCATGAGAATGGAAAACGCAGCAAGCAATATGAACTAGCTGAACTCGAGAAGTCCAGTCAATTTTCTAAGTGAGAAATTCTCTTGTATTGATGCAAAGTGTTTCAAATTGACTGTTGGTGGCAAGACCGCATTCGCCGTCTCACAACAGGCTGGCCAAGTTGTAACACTCTACACATACATAAAAACAAGACAGAAGACAGCTGCGATCAGCGTAGTGTGAAGCCAGCAAGCCGACGGTTGAAACTGATTCAAGTATTTGTTTGACTAAGTTTTACTAATTCAATAAAAAAATTAAATATTATTGAAAATAGAGTTGTTCGCATCTTTCGACCAACCTCTCTAACAACTATCATAATATTTTATATAAACACTCTCAGGCACTGTTGTATATTGAAATAATTCTTAAGAAGTGCCTCTTCAGCTTGAATTAAGACTAGCGTACTACGTGTTTAGATTAATATTGTGTAAAATAAGTTCCCGGAATTTTGCACTTTCAAACAAATTTTTGTTTGTGAAAATATTTGTCGCTTAACGTTCAGTTGTGTGAAAAAACAATTCGTGGATCCTGCAATACGATAATGCTCCATCGCACACATCGATTTTTTAGCCAAGAACTCAAAGTGTTCGAACAAACATCGGTATCACCACTTATGGATTATTATTACTTATTTCGGAAACCCAAATTACCACTTCAGGGAAGGACACAAAATGTCAATAGAGGCCGTAAAATAAAGTTCGCAGATAGAGCTACAGGGGCTACTTTCTTCAGAGTTTAAAAAGTGTTTTGAAGACTGAGAGAAGCGTTGCGTATTGCTTCTGATGGGGCCTACTTTGAAGGCGACAAAATAAATTTGGTTGACTAAGTAGACAATTTGAGTTGCATTTACGCATTCCGGATACTTTTTTTACATACTGTATGTTATGAAATATAAACGCTGGTTCTCAAACCCGGGGACTCGCATGTGTAAAAACCGCGCTCTTGCACTGCCTTGGCTTAAAAATATAAGTCCAGTAAAATAATAAAATAAATGTTATATAGGTTTTACAATAAAAAGTAGAATTTTTCGTGCTGCTTGCTTAAAACATTTTTTTCACCAGCTCACTTTCAAGTGGCATTTCCACTGTACTGTTTCTTAAGACAGTACTCATAGAGTAAATGCAAGCTTTTTATTTTCTCTCTTTTCTCTTGTTCTTCTTAAGCAACACTCCCCTTTTATTAATGTTCATCCTTGAATAATTGCCGTGGTGCACATGATTTACGAGCATTTTTGCCAACAATTCATTCAAGTACACGATTCCTGCCAACTGCGATATCGTTGTCCTGCACAGATTTGTTTAACAAACACTACCTTTACGCATAAGTAAACAGCTCTGTCAATTATGATGAACATCACGAATCAAAATGAAGCTCCCTCCACCCCATAGCGACAGAAGTCATCACCGCTGTCTCGAATGTTGTTGGCGCCGGTAGGCAAGCCGGTAGGTATACAGTGTTCGGTCATTATTGAACTGCTTGTTAGTTGCGACTGCCGACCGCGTACGCGACTAACAACCAAACAGCCAAACACACACAAACAATTTGCAGCTTCATTGTGTGTTGGTGTAAATAATGGCAGCAATTCCTGCGGAAATGGTTTTCGGTGTTCGCCTTTTACTGCTGCTGCTGCTGCTGTTGCTGTTGCTGTTGCACTCACCCCAATAATGTTGGTGACAATGTCGACAGCAACGGCAACCGGCAGCGGAAATGAAATTGTTAGTGAAAAAGGTGTTGCCAAAAATTTGCATAATAATAATCGCAGTGAGCAGCACAACAACAACAACAACAACAACAACAATGAGTCGCCGGTTGGAGTTGTATCCGTTCGCTCACTCATACTACAGATTTTTCGCTATTTTCGCACTAACAAGCATTTGTGCGCTTTAGCAATTGTCGAGCATGTTTTCGCCGTATTCAGTCCCATATAATTAGCGATTATGCAACTGGCAGTTCAAGCTTTTGCTGGCTTAAATTGTTACAACTTACTTAAATCGGCTACTCTCGAAAATTCAGAAATTTACGAAAAAAGCCACTTTAAAAACTTTGTTGTCCTGAACTTTACGAGTAATAAAAAAAATAAAATATTGGCACTTTGTAAATAAAATTGTACAGTTAAACAGTAGCAAAAAAAAAATTAAATAATAAAAATAAATATACGAGTATCGTAAGCAAACAAATGCCAAAGTAGCAAAGTTTTTTTTTTTTTTTCTCACGCTGTTTACTTTGGTGGAGCGCAATAATATTATATAATCGATAATAGAGCTGGCAAAATATTTTAAGTAAAAATTTGTTTCGAACTTTTCGTTCTGCTTTATGGTTTGTTGTTGTTTTTTTAATATTTTTCATTTTATTTTTTTTGTCCAATGAATGCTGAAGTTAAAATGAGGGCTCGCTAAGAATTATACTTTTTTCTATTATACATTCTGATTTCTTCCTTTCCTGTTCCGCATCGAAATCGGCAATTATTAAAATTGGATTTTGTTTTTTGTATGCATAAAATGCTCAAAATAACCGGAAATTTGAAAGTTCCATAGCGCTTGTTTAAACAAAAAGAAAAGAAAAATTAAAAGGGAATATGAAATTAAATTAAAAAGTTTAGGGGAACTGCTGAACATTTATTTCTTCATTTTGTGACGTTGATATTTTAAGCATTAAGTAGTTAAGTTGTTGATTAGCTGATTTAAATATGGAATGCCGACGAAAACTGCGAGCCACATTTACTGCAGCAGACTCAGTGCTCGAGATTGGTTCGTGTCAATGAAACAATTCATAATTCTGAGTGAATCGCGGTGTACTTTTTAGGCAGCTTTTACTTAAGCACTTGTAAGTACAGTAGCTTGCCCTGATTATTTTTTGTCATTTATTTCAGCCATTATTAGATTAAGTAATTGATTTTATGATTAGTGCCTTTAACGTATAAGCTATAATGTTGAAAGAAATTGATATAGTTTAGAGCTACTTTAATATAAAATTTAGACTCTAACATAACATCAGCTTAGCATAACATTATGTGTAACGTAGATTAAAATCACTCTCTTGTTACTAGTCGTGAAATGAAATATGATAAACATACGCAAAGTGTCAGGCTAGCGAGCGTGTTCAATTCACCTTTTCGGCGCTCAATTGAGTGGTGCGCACCAAGAGTTCAACGATTCCTGAGCAATCACACTTTGGGATCAACATTACTAGGTGTAAGTTTTCTAAAGTTCAGGTTCGATTTGTTTTTGAAAAATCAATTTTGTTGTAAAGTTAAGTTCAAGTCATAAAAGGCTTTGATTTGTATTTAATGTGGGTTTTAATATGCTGCGCAAAAGCTTCTTTGCCATTTCGGGCACTGCAACTCGGAACTGCGTTACCGATTCCAGGCTACATATTTTTTTTACTTTTGTTATGTAGCTTACATATGATTGTGTAAGTATACATATGTTTAGTGTAATATAGTGCACTATTAGATTAAAGTTAAAATGACGTTCTAATTTGCAAATCAGACGTTTAAGGTTTCTGTGGAATACATTCCTCTTAAGGGGTAAAGCAGATTTGACACGACAATTTGTCGTTATTTTTAATGGCTGCTGTCTAGGTGTGGACAAAATGTGGAGATATATATATATATATATATTTAATATATATTTTTGATTAATTTACTTGTAATTCACTTGCTTCTTTTGACGTAAAGTTTAAATAAAAAATATTATAAAAATATCTTCTATGTTTGTATTTTTTAATATTTGCTAAAAATTGAGCAGTAAAAAGGATGTGTTCACAGATTAGTACTTCTCCTTACTTGAAAAGATATTCAAATGTCCAGTCGTGTTTAATAGCAAAAAAAAAACAATTTTATTAAAAATATGTAAATTAATAAAAATAAAATAAGAACTGGGGTTTTCCTAGTTTTATTTAATTAATATTACTTATTATTAATAGCATATATTAAATATTAATGGAAACACTGTGTGTATGTTCATTTATTTATTAATTTTTTTTTTATTATTTTAGAGCAGCACGATGTGCTTACTCTTCTCTCCATTTAAACGACGAGGTTTTGATCAGAATTATAAGGATCATAACCCTCCCACTTTACTGCATTCCTACCGGTTCGCCTGTGGGGTACGCCGGTTCGACCTCAAATATATCTGCAGGCCTCCCGATTTTCAATCTGTTAAATACCAACTTAAGCTAACTTATTTTACTGACGCAAATGGCAAGCAGTATTGTATGGAATTTACGGACAAACGGTCAAAACTAAAACAACGAAATGATCTAGAAAAATTAAAGGGGTTTAGACGTTATTGTGAAGTACCATATTTTCAGGGAGAAGTTATTAGTAAATATTTTATTGTCATCTTATATACAATACTTCCACAAAATGAATTGAGGTTCTCCATATGTAAAGTCTCATTCTCTGTGTTTACATATATTAGAATCAATTAACGGAGAAATAGTGAACGAAATAAAATGACCTTAAAATAGTGGTTCCCCATACAAAGTAGGAAAAGTGATTGCAGTAACGAGTTCAATACATTTATAATTGACATATCCATTATGCTTTGATTTGATAAAATGCGAAGCAGAACGTGCGACAAGATAACAAACATTGAATGAAATGTTCAGAGGCGAGACGAGACTTAATGAACGAATGACTGAATGGCTAATTGTCAGACAAAGCGACAGACTGCGGCTATACATTGACATTCAAGTATCGTCATTTTAATTACATCAATCAATGTCGGAGACTTAAAAATATTAATTTATTTGAGCAATAATATTTTTACCGACAGACATATGCAGTGGTATGGTAGCTGTTGCTTTTGTGCGTATATTTGTGTAGGTGTATGGGTGCGTGCCTGCGTGGTGTAATTGTTCAATCATTAAAATTCAATTTTCGCTTTTGTGTTTATATTTAATTGAATATTGTAGCAGATTGGAACACAGATAACCAATCGAACACAAACAAACAATAACAGATATCATTTGAATGATGCCCTTGTAATGGATATCTATGTGCGCATATGTGTGTACTTTGCGAGTGTATGCAATGACAAAGCAAACATATATAAACTTTGACAAGATGTCAAACATATCCTTGAAAAAACTCAACTGAGCCATTCAAATGCACGAACTCCTAAACGGGAAATATATATACATCCGTAAGCTAATGTCAACAACACTGGATATACACGCACACACATGACCACTAATAGAATGAGACAAGTGGTCGTTTACTAAGAATTGACAGTGAGTTTCAAAAATTAAATATTTAATTATTAAATAGTCTTTTTATTTTATTTATTTGAATTGCAATAAAATATGCCACGAGTGCATGACTGAATATTAAATCACAAACTGCAAAACTGTTCTACAATAGCATAATTTTGTTTACTTACTTATGGTATATGCATTAGCATATACATGTTTTGGTGGTGTAATTAGGGAAGACAAGATGCAAAAGACAAGCGCTCCTTTCACATGGCATGGATACTGTGTATTAGAGCAATTACATAATAAGCATAACAGTGATTAAGTTTGCTCAAATTTGTGTTAAGAAATAAGTGTGCTTCCAGGACACCAATGGACACCGACTTCATGTCAGCTTCAAACTCTTCAGTTTCACGAGTAGAGTTGAAATTCGGTATATCTGTCTGTCTGTCTGGGTGTCTCTCCATCTTTGTTTGTTTTATACAAAAAAGCGCCTCAGTTGTACCTAAAATTGTTCTATTTACCATACGCTCTACATTTATCGGAAACGACAGGGTCCTGTCTTGAAGGGATGCTCCCAAAAACCGAATTTTATATATTTCTTCCCAAAATATACTGTAGATCCATATATCTTCCATATAGTCTATACGAAATCATGGTTCTCAGTTTTGAACTGCAATATGTATTGTGCGCATTCCTATAACATAAGTCAATATTACAATATCGGAACACAGGAACGTAAGCAGAGTTTTCATCGAGTGATGAGTGAAGAGTATTAAAACTTCGGCAAAAGAGAAATTAATGCGTTTTGTTGTTGTTGATAGAACATTGTTTTTTAATAGAACATTGAATAATCTAGTGTCGTGTCTACTTTGGAGACGTACTCTCGTTCAGTCTTAGATGCGCATGAAACGAATAGAACGATTGCCTCTAGTTTCGCCGTGACGTTTGCCTTCCCACTGCGAAATATTAGGAACGGAGCCACTATTACCAGATGTACTTTGTCCAAGCTGTCCGAGAGCTTCGACAGCGACACTGGTAGTGGCATTGCCGTTCCTCCGCATTATGCCTTGGAAACAGTTCTGCGGACGCACCGGCGAACCATTATTATCGGCTGATTCATTACGCTGATTAGTGCCTTGTTGCAAAGTGTCCCCAGCATTGCGTTCGTTATTGTTATCGTCGTCATCGTCTTCGTCGTTGTTATTGTTATTGTCGTCGGCACTGTTATCACTGTCATTGTTGTCGTTGTCGTTGTTATTGTTAGGATCAGTGCTGTTAGGATTTTGACTCTGCATACTGCGTTGAACATTACTGCGCAATTGTTGCGAGTTGAAGCGTAGAAGAAATACAATTTCCGGCTTACGGGATAGCATCATCAGGTCATCCAACATTTGATAATCGAATTCGCGGCTGGTATCGTTTGTCAACTCTATAACGGCTTGCGTGCCATCGGTTATTTGGAAACGTGAAAATACTAAAAGTGGATAGAAATAATAACAGCCGTGAGTAACGGTGTACTCGTATTTTTATACCAACGGTTCTCAATTCCAAGTTTACCTTATCTTCATACCGTAAAAACAACCAGTGAAGTAGTCTTAAATTAAGGTTGGCAAGAAAATAATTCATTAGGTTGTTTTCTAGATGAAGACTAGATTTTGATTGAAATCGAGTATTCTTGTTGCTGTTGTTATGTTGCAGCGCTTGTTGCGAAACTTACTCAAATTCATGATATCCTTATACCCGATACCGGCTCGGAAATCAAGGCTTCCGATTTCACTGTAGTCCATCTTCAAAACGTGTCTGTTATTCATTTTAAGTGATTCTGTGTGATTTAGTCAGATACAAGGTTTTTCGATAAATTTTTTTTATATTTTTTAGTTTTTTATAAGTATCACTTTTGTTGCTGCCTTCTAGAATAGAGACAAAAACTGCTTGTTGATAAATAGAAACCGCATACCAAAACATTGATTTGCTTGACGTACATTACCTAGACGTACTAACCCTATGCGTTAAATCAATTGTGAAAATGTACCATATATGCACAGAACATGTGTGAGAAAGAGTTGCCGGTTGTTTGACATGAGAATTGTGAGAAAGATTAACAGTGATAAACTGATAAAGCAGCCCAGCGCAAGCAGACCTCGAGCGATCGCTGTTTTGCGCTCTCAACTGCTATGGACGTAATGTACGTTGCATATACTTAGCACTGACATGCGTCAAGTTTACATGACAAATGCATGTTCGAGAGTATTTGAATACGAGCAAATGTAAATTGTTAAGATAAATATTGAAACGATGTCTTTTCCACCACTTTTGTATGCACGTAAGGCATTTCAATGCTCTAATTCTATTTACTCATGATTTGAAACTCCTGGCAACGCTTTAAAGAACAGTGAAGATCTTTGCAAAGTACTAATTAATATTATTATATACAATAAGAACCTTTTTTATATTCAAATGCCATTATCCTTTATACTCGTATACATTTGGTTACTGTGCCCTACTTTGATCTGAAATTTCACTTTTATTATACTCACTCAGTTATACGGGTCTTTTTTATTTCTGAATTTTTTGCTTTAAAACAATTTTTCTCTACTTACATTTGCTGCAGCTCTAACACGTGTTACTTGTAGCAGTTTTTTTTCTCTGATCTGTTCGCTGAGCTAAATGCTGCCAGCAGCCAGGAACACATAAACAAACGTTTGACTTATGAAGAGGGTAGTTTTGTAGAGACATAGTTTTAATGATATTTTAATGCTGTGCGGATTCTGAGAGAGCCGTGTGTGAGAGAGAAAATGTTTTGAGAGAGTGGTGCGTTTATCTTCAATTATTTCCAAGAACTACTAACACCCCCTTGAATGTACTTGGCATTTGCTAATTCCTGCAGACAAGCTGTAGAGCAATTAAATTGATGTTTTAAGATATAATTTCTTTGAATTGTATTAGGAGCCATAAAAGATAATCCGCACAAAGATCTATTTATATAAGGTTATGTTATTAAATTAACTAAAATAGGCTTACGTCTGAGGAAAGTCAAGAAGAACCAGATTAATTTATTGCAATAGTGTACTGTTTTGGCTGCTTACTAGCTAGTTTTAATTGCAACTTTTAATGACTTTGAGGAGGTATATATAATACCAAGACCTGTCTTTTCGTTTAAAAAACTTTTTGGTACCTCTCATAAAACTTCAATTCCAAACAGAATTTGATAGAGCCTTTTCAATCATAGGTGCGATAAGTTATAAGAGAGTGACGTTGACAATGGGTTGTGATTGCCCAATGATCACTCCCTGTATATGGCGCTATTTGTATGTAGGAATTCCATTACCTTCGTTATTTTAAGGTCACGATGAAGGGACGATTCAGGAGGAGGTAAGTGATCTGTGGTAGCCTTTTTTACTGGAAACTTTACTAGAATTCCTAATCGGAGTAAATATAGTAAACAATTTCTATGGAAACATAGGATATAAAATCTCATTGCGTTTACTTGGAACTGGTTGTAATAGTTAGGATTTGGTAATCACTTTGGCGGGTAAATTTTCGCTCGTAGTAAGGAGCATATATTACAATACTAGCATGCATTTCCAAAAACGATGATACTGTGCGCACTCACTGTCTTCGCAAATGTCCGCTCAGATAATCTTTCACAAACCCAAACCCAAACTGAAGAAGAACCATAGCAGAAATAGCAGAAAAACTTTTGTAAATTTTGATGCTTGTGAATATGAATAACTCGGGTTCAAAATAAAAATAAATAAAAAACTGAGAGCAGCTCGAACAGAACCCAAGGTGAGCTCCACAGCCCTTATGGATGCAGGAACATGTATTTCAAAAAAATCCATAAACGGTTTTATATATGTAATGGAAGCGTGTTAATGGAATTGTTGATGTAATCGAGATTGACAGCAAGCTGTGATACAAAAAAAAAATAATAATAAATAAATAAATAACAAATCTAGATACACAATTCAATACACTTCAAATTTTGGGATTTATGTTGCGTGCATTACTGAAACTTCAGGCTCCTTAAAGCGTAATTCATTTACATTACAACTCAACCAAACTAAAACTTTTTGCGTTGAAATGCCATTTATCAAAAATTGTTGATGGATATGAGCTGTTAATATTTTTTGAGTTATATTTGTCGCAAACTTCTTGATGAAAATTCGACAATCCTAAAAATTCGGAACCCAATTTTATACATAAAAAGTGTGTCCTTTTTATGCCTTTTGTGTTTTCCCTGTTCAGTCGCACTTTTTATGGCAGGGCGCACCTGCAACGGTAACTTGTACTTGGAAAATGTTCTAACGAATTTTCCTTTTTCATATTTTCTTACTTTGCTTTTACTTTTAACATAACATCCATTAACAATTGATAAAAATACGCCTTGCGTGCTGCACTACTTTGCTTGGCTTTGGTTTGGCTACGTGTGCTTGCGATATGGAAAAAAAGCGCAGGTGACGAAATACATGAAAAATCACTTAGTAAAATTAAATTTCACACTTTTCTGTGATGTATCGTAGGCGTCTTTGCACTTTGTCTCTTTGCGCAGCTGCTTGCGGTGCGAGTTGAATTGATTGAGCCAACAACAAATTAGCAAAGTTGTTGAGCTTGAAGCCAACCAAAGACGAGTAATAAATAAAAGTGTAATATAATCGGAAGTCGTAAGCAGGAGAGCGGAAAATATGCTTTCGCATAAGTATTTTATTAAATTTAGAAGATTAACAAATAAACACAGCATCAAATATTTCAAACAGAGCAGTCTGACCCAACAATACTACCTCGCTATTCAATGATCCTTGACGTTTTCGCTTCGTCACGCCATATATTCTGAGCAATATACTCAGAACAGCAAAGCAGCCAAGAAGAGCACGCCAAACGAGAGCCAAACAAAAGCAAGCTTGACCCGCCCATAAAAGAATAAAAATACAATTTTTTTTTTTTAGAAAAACGCATAGAAGATTGAGGGCGTATGCTTGGGTAAGAAGAAGAATGTTTCCACTTGAATGCTGACAATTCACTCGAAATTCGTTGACTGCAACGTCGAACCCACATTGTGCTTTATGGTCAAGGCAGGACCACATATCATGCTGGTCAAAACATCAACACATCAACACAATACAACGCATTGGGAAATGTGTGCGACCAAGTGCGGAAGCCTTCCACATTGTTGACAACCGAAATAAATTTAAATTAATGCCAGCAGAAGCAAGGATAACTTGTGTTTGAAAGCGGTTTTCCCAGCGAATTGATTCCTGGCTGATCAATCAAAATACAAAATAAAATAAAATAATAAAAAAAAGAATAAAAATAAACAACATTAAAACTAAACCCAACACATACACAAATCAACCATATGTTCTTATCAGACTTTGAGTTGGGCTTCCAGCCATGATTGACGCTTTGCCAGCAACAAGTTTTTGAAACTCTCCGCCCACGTCATGCAAGCAAGTTCACCGTTTCTTGTGATTGATGAGTGGCGTGCGTGTAATCGATTTCAGCTAAAAACAACAACAACAACAACAACAATAACACGCATAACGAGCATTCCATTAACATTTAATTTTTGTTGACTATTAAACAGCAAATGTCGACACTAATCCTTACAAGCAAGCGCGTTGAGTTCTTGCCACACTTTGCAATTAATTGAGTTCCTCAGGCGCACATTTATGAAATCCTTTTGTCATGGGGTTGTGGGCAACGAAAAGCAGCAGCGCCAATTATGCATAGTCAACTTTGTTGGTTGATGAGGGACTTCTCATCAATCTTGCTTTCATCGTGCGCTGACAAAAACTTTAATATTAATGATTTCTATTAATATTTCGTTAAATATATTCTTCCTTTGGCAGTCAGTTGGCCTGGACTGGAGTTTTAATGTTGCCGTGATTAATTTTTATATTGTCAATGCCATTGCGTGACATTTTGTTGGCAAAGAAAAAGCATACTTGTCAACGAGGCGAGATACTTAACTGAACATTTTCTCTCTATGTTTGTAGCATATGGACGCCGAAACCGTTGGAACGAACACCATGGAAATTGATACATATTTGCATGTCATCGTGGAGTATGTTTGTATGTGAAGTTTGGTGATATAGTCTAACGGCAAAGTCGGGTAATTCTATCCAATTTTTTTATGTGAAACAAATTTGCTTCGTTTGCCGCTGAAAAATTATAAATAATAAAAAAATTTTACTTAAATCGTAAGTTTAGTACGCCATTGTTGGTGATCATTATCTTTGGTGCACTCAAAACGATAAATTTAATTTAGTGTGTTCCAAATCCCGAGCAGCGCCGAGGTCCTTGCTAGTCAAAAAATAAAATGTTACATATTTAGAACGTAAAATAGCTTCTATAAGATGGCGTCTCTGTTGAATTTATTAGGTAAACAATTAAACAAACGTATCACTCTCTCGCACATACTTGCTCGCTCAGTCGCGACTCTCTCAAATTGCACACGTCGTTAGGCTAGGCATAGCAGGTAGGCTAGTTAAGGTAAAATGTATTCCATTGTGTGCTTAGTCATAAAATCTAGTCACGAAGGCTAGTTGTTACCGCTGTCCAGCTCTCTCGCTGCTTACTCAGATCACCCATTTTCGTGCTCTCGAGCATTCACGAGCATATTCGCGAGCAGTTCAGAAAGAAATCGACTGTGCTAGAAGAAAGACGTGTAAGAGCTGAAGAAAATCTGCGAAATCACTTGATTGAATTACATACAACTATACGATATGGAGTATGAGAATGCTAACAACAACGAATGCAACAACAACAATAACAACAACAACGATCGCAACAACAACAATTGCCAATTCGTGGCAGTAAATCGTCCGAACTATTTCCTGGGCATTTTGCCGCGGATCGGCTACCCCGCTGTCATATACGCTTACGAAAATCTCAGACAGCGTCGCCGACAGCATACCAATAGACGCACTCAAACTTGATTTGCCCAGCGGTAAGGCTAACAACTTCAGGACATGCGAAGTCAACGCAAAAGTACTGGCCTTACACTAGTTATAAGAGATAAACTAAATGTATTTTATGATTTATATTTCATACAACTTTACAAATTATAATAATGTTAATAATTATTAAACAAAACAAAAAAAAAAAAAAAGACATACGCACGCACACACAGGAAAATAAGCCTTTCGAATCCAAAAAATGCCCGCCAAGTTTCGTATCTCTGAGCACTCAACGAAATACAATTTTGAGTTGCCCTATGTTTAAGCAATGGTCATCGTACATAATTCAGTTCAACCAATCTATTTGTGTGGCAGCTGCACAATTTAGTGATCCTAGGGCCTTCAAAATTCGATCCTCTCTTTATATTCCTATCTATTTAACCTGATAAATCGTTATATCCACTTATTTCGCCCAGTGATCGAAATTCGACCGTCTGCCTGAATACACTTACTCTTTATCTTAATATATAAAATTCAGCTGTACGGATTCTTTGTGACTAACTTCCAACATGCAGTTTTTTAAATTTCATATGGCTCATAAATTCCCAACCGATTTATCATAAATGAAATTTCGAGAATATATATTCCATAAGCGGATACTTTTGAACATAATATTTGAGGCTGTTGCCTAGACGTTCTAGACATATTTTTAGTTTGCGAACCAATTTTAAGTTTATTTTTTAAGAGTAGCTTGTACGTTTGTCATTAATGTGACTATTTCTTTTCATTTTGTTTATTTGTCTATCGGTGCTGTGTAATATTTTTAATTAAAATGTCGCGAACAAGGAAAATCTCATACTCACAACTTTACTTTCTGAGGGACTGCTAGATTTGTATAATTTGCATGAAAATTATTGACGTTAATTAAGGTAAAGCGGTACTAAAATAATGTCTCCATATTAATATAATCTTTATTATTATTATCATTATTTTTTTTTGTTTAAAACATCCACGTTGTTGTTTCTCTTTTTTAACCTTTCTTCTTCTGTGGCGCGTGCCATTGTTATCTCATTCCATAACTTCGTTGAGCAAGCAGTGCGATGCATGAATTTTTCAGTGTTAGTTGTTGTTGCTATTTTTTTATTTTTTATTATTTTTTTAATTCGCTTATGTCGTGTACATATGTCTTTACTTTTTATTAAGACTATTAGTACATAGTTTAAACGTTATTTTAGGGTTATAGCTAACTTATGTGAACAGATCACAAACGTTTTTCATTTTTGTAGAGATGTTGTTGCTATTTACGTTAAATTTTTACTCACCTGTTTTCTCCGCCAGTAACATCAACATATATTTTTCAACATAATATTATATAACGCACATCTGGAGGACAATACCTTTCTAATCATATAATTTTCATTTAAATATATTGAAGTTAAGTAAGGCAAAATGGTATCGAAAAAATTGTGGCTCCGTATTAATATAATGATATCCACTTGGTAATCCATCTATCCAAAAATTCAACATATACGAGTATATTGAGCTCTATTTCCATTTGTCTTAATTATTTACTAGCTCGTTTACCCGGCATTGCCCTGCATACATCTATTTTCTCATAGTATAAATCGTATACAAAAAGAAAAGACGGAAGAGCGCAATACTATAGTGCGTACAACAATAATAACAACCATAAAAAAGACGTACGACACTTTTGTGCTTGGTCTTTCAGTGGTTTTTGCAAAAAAATATTGTTTCCTTTAAAAATCAAAAAAGTAACTTTTCCAGTGTCTGCTATAGCACAAATGTGTTGTTTAAAACAAAGAATTATTAAAATCGGTTCTGTACATTTTATGCCAAAGCGTTACATACAATTCCCATATAATAAATTGTTATAATAGTTTAGATTCATTTGATGAATATCTGGAAATGGTATTAAAAGATCATGAACGGCTCGCATGCTTTACATGTTGGTAACCTCTCACTGCAACAAGATTGAAGCGCATATCTACTAGTCGACCATCTCAGTGGCACTATTTAAGGCTTGCAAAACTAAGAGTTCGATCATTACGGCACTAATGCATTGAACTATCTGCATGAATATAGTCAAGCTGCTGGGAGTCGGTTTTACATGTATTTTTGGGGCATTATGCAGCCACTCGCGATATTAAGCATATCCTTTGACAGGAGTTGATAGTTTACCTCTCCGAATTTTATCAAGACGTGCTCCATTTATGTCTCGTATGTCCAGAGGTTTTTGGTTAGCTGTTATTGACATATTTCATTTCCCTACACTGACGTTATTTTATGGCATAATCCGGCGTTCGTTGCAACCAGCAACCAACTTAAGGCATAGGCTGCATATAGGCAGTTAGCTGTTAGGACACAGATTGGATACGGTCTTATTCGAAAAAAAAAAACAAACTCACAGCTTGTATATTTTAAATGCTTCTTGAAATTGAATGTATTCAGTCGGGACTGCCAGAGTGGAACGGTTTTGGAATGATGATGTTTGTTTGTGAGATTTTAGTATTCGGAGAAAGTTCAAGCCAATCCACGTCAAAGGTTGAGGATGATTTATTACATCCTTATTCTGTTCTATAAGCAGTACTAGTATTAGTCTTTTTTTGCGGGTCTTTATAACATGGAAAACTATGTCGCTAGCTTAGCCTTACATACTCGTACATCATGCGCAATAATTGAGTCCTGAGGTGGCATGCATGACTGTAACGAGTATATAACATATACGTCCATTGCAGTATCGAGCTTGAGGCGTTGTCTAAATTGTTGTATGTTTGCGTACGATTGCATGTGCTATTTTCAAGCGCCTTTTAAATCAGTGCAGACTCGGGAACAAGCAACATGCAAGAGGCAAATGGCGTATGGCGTATGGCGAATTGTAAAATGCGAAACGCGTGTAAAATACGAGTACCTTAAAAAAGCAGCTTAGCGAAGAACATTTTGCAAAACGCTTATCGCACGTCGCACTCGCGTACATTTCTGTGATTGACCGTACCAAGCCGACTATAAGCAAGCGAAGCGCAAGTGAACCAAACGCATAAAAGGCCAAGAGACACACTCGCAACATTGGGCGAGTTGAGTGGCATATATGCCAGATAAGAGTGAAAGCTGCAAATGAAAATGTTTCTTAAAGTGTATCGCGAAAAACAAAATGGCGAACATTTGCTGAACAACATTTCTCAAAATAGAGGAACAGCGAGAAGTATGCAATGAAAAATTTAACTTGCGTAGTCATTGGGGAAATGCTTAAAGCTGCGGTCGTCAGTCAACATTGAAAACTTTCGAAAAGTAACGAATGCACGACAACACTACAACTGAGTTGAAAATCGTTGGCTATAAATCTTCTTTGTTAAGATCATAATTCCACTTTATTGAGATGAAAGCTGAGCGTTTGTGTCGGTAAACAAACAAAGAGAAATTAAGTGCGAAACGCGAAACCTTAATAAGCACTAAAGTGGGCATGTGGTCTGTCCGGACATAGTTAAAAGGTCGAAAGTCTGCTTTAAGAATATAATATACAATTGAATTTATTGCGTGACACAAGAAGCTGCAGGAAAATTTAAGCGTTTCTCATTTCTGTATGGGTGTGCGTTTTGTGTTGCCTCTTCTTGCAGGGTTGCGCTAAGTAGGCTGTGTGGGACATGTCTTATGGTTTTATGTTGGCATTAACGAAATTTGTTCACAAATTTGTTTACGCACACAAATGAAATTAGTTGCTTTTACAAACACACATACACATAAATATATATATATATAATATAAGTGTATATATAAATCATGCCGCTTTTGTTGCAAGAAAAACTTTAACAAAGTGCTTACTTTATTTCAACCCTTACCACAGCGGCTGCACTTATTTACTAAGACGGCGTGTGATTAACATTGTCGGCTGAAACTGTTTAGTATAAAATCCATGGGTGGCTGGTGAAACCGAATAAAATTATAAATTATACCCAGCGACTTAATAAATGTACAGCACAGCACAGCAAGTTAATCACGAGTAAATCCACAACTTTTGCTTTTTTTCTATTTTTGTTTTATTTTTTTTTTATACAAAGTAAAGTCAAATGGCGAAGGTGGCAAGCAGCGTCGTGCAGCATAAATCAGAATAAATGAAAAAAGCCTCTTGCACACAAGAAAAAAAGAAAAAAAGAAGAAGAAATGTTGCTAAGAAGGAGCTGAGCAACTACGCTAAAGCATCCTTGGATACTGTGGCATCAACTGTGGCAAACAGAAGTTGCTCATATTTCAAGCTGCTTGTTAAGTGCATGTTTTATGATTATTATCGCAATAAAAAATACAACTCGAGCGTTCATTTCGCTGCTCGACTCGATTCGTACACCTTTCGTTACGCATTTGCCATCGGTTGGTTCCGGTTTGAGTTTGCACCACAAACACGCAAATGATGATTTCAACTACTGTGTTGGCGGTGGCACATTTCCTATGCCAGTAGCCGCGCCGCTTTGGAAGCCGCATCAGATCGCTGCTGCTGCGCTACTGAAGCAACGAGGCATGCAATCAGCATAAAATCTTCGAGCCATGCGCTTCGCTCAGGTGCAAGGTTTCTAGTCGTCGTCATCGTTGTCGTCGTCATCGTCGTTGTTATCGAACGTTGGAACATTGAAACGAAGAAACAAGCGAGCGATGAAGGCAATAAGATTTTCAAAATACGAGAAGAGAATTTATGCAGTAAACTTTTTAAATTTATGCCATTTCACTTGGTCCCATACAACTTAACTCAGCTCAACTCGACTCAACTCGACTCGACGCGGCAGTGAACTCGGCTAAGCTCAGACAAGGCAAGGTTCGACTGCAGGTTTTGGCTTCCGGTACGAGGCTTTATACATTACTTCCTCTCTCTTACAAATGCTTATATTTCTGATACACACATACACACAGCCATACACACACCCACATACATTATCGCTTTGTGTGTTGAGGGTGGAGGTTCTATACATTTTTATTGTGTGTTGTGCCACTTTCCGCCGACTTAAAGTCAATTCTTGTGTTAATCCTTGCAAGGAAGCTAGTAACTTGTAAGGCTGCGTTGAGGGCACTGAGCACTCCTCGTAAGTCGATGGTTTCAAATGGAAATTTATTTCACCCCGTTGAATTGTTTGTTGAATTTAGACTGACGCAGATAAGCTGCGAAGACCTGCAGTTCTGCCGAATGAGTTTTTTTCAGCAGTTGAAGGAATAAGGAAGAGAAATAAGGAGGGAGAATAAGGAAGAGAAAAAAATAGTGTGCGAAAACGATATTGAGTTAATTGGAAAAAAAATAATTGGTGCGTAATGCGGCTTCTCGCAGCTGTCAATTGAGGTTAGTTTAGTTGTCGCCACAGTCGAAGCCATAAAAATATTTATTATTTTTTTTTTATGATTTGAAAGACATTTTATTGACCACTATAGCCAATGTTAAGAAGGCATGCTTATTGCCGAGATAAGCGGTTTTACTTACTTTTATTCGTTTTGTACAACCTTTTTCTGATTTTTCTAGAAATTACTTACACAAGAAAGTCGCCCAGATTGGTTCGCTTTATGTGAGCTTCTTTTTTACCTACACGATTTCTGTGTGCTCCGAACCTGCGTAACTTTGATAGCATTTGTATATCTCCATCTTATTTAGCTTTAGCAATACAAACAAATATCAATAAATACGTATGCTCAGAATTTGTATCACGAAAAATACGTCTTTTTCAATAATCAGAAGTCTGGTTTGGTGACTTAAGCCAAATCTAAGTCTACTGCGCTACCTTAGCTTACTTTTTTATACCTCTCTTAATACCACTTTGCCGAATTCGTAAATGCCACTCACCTTCTTATAAGTTTACTATCCAAATCGTACCAACCAATACTTAGAACACTTGCTAGAATCTTTGCCTAGAGATATTGTTAGAGAGTGAGTGAAAGAGGGAGAGATCGGTGTATTATTATACTCGTAGCAGATGAAGATTGGTTACTCCCTCGTCTTCAGCACCGCATCTTCTACATGCGGTGTAACAACGTAAATTTTTTTCATTTTCTTTATTAAGTATAATTACACAATATCAATTATCTTTAAAGTTACTTTACGTATATAATACTGAAACAATTTGTGTACTTGTACGGGAAGCTATATTATTCTAGGGAGTGTTGTCTGTTGATGCCCAAAATCCAGCTTTCGTGATATTTATTCGCTCTTTTTCCTGGTCGTCTTGCGTTATTTATTGTGCATCTAATGACTTCTTTGCTACTTTGTTGTTGAGCTGATCTCTTCACTTTTTTCGTTACCTTCTTGTTCACGGCTGAATATATTTATCTAATATCTTCACTGAATCGTGTGTCAAAGAAAGTGCTAGTATAAATCCTGGCGCTCTCAACTTAACCTCTTCAATGGAGGCGTCCACAATAACTTTGAGAAGGATCGGGCTTAGACCACAAACATTTCAATACACATTTTCTTTTAAAGAATATATGTTGAACTCAGCTAGCTCATCTGTCCATCAACTTCTTATGGTAATAGGTTGAAAAGCCCCAGACGAAAAGGTTCTTGTTTTTTTTCTTTTAACCTTTAATTTTTCTGTTATTAATTAAAAGTGTTGTTTCTTAGTTAGTTGTTAGCAGTTGAAATTTCAATGATATCGATTGTTTAATTTTCATTGGCAACTAGTACCTTGTGATATACCACATTTATTGTTTCAGACAAATGATCCGATTTTTTTTCCCCCGATTTTTGCGATATACTAACGCACCAAACTTCACAGAATTACTTACTTGCGTATTTTGCGGACCTTCTATAGTCCTACTTTGTGAACAGCTTAAAAAATTGGAAAAATTCATAGAAAAGTGTACAGGGCTAAGAGTTCATTATGATTAAAAATTGAAAGAGAAATGCAAAAAAATGAGTGAGTGAACTTAGCGCTGACGATCTTCTGATGTGGAACGCGTTTTTGACGCGTAGTTTTGAAGATCTTTTTTTTTTCGGGGCTTACGTTAAACAATGCAGCGCATTATAAAACTTGGCTGAAATCTTATATGGGTTGTGCTTTATAGGGTTACACAGAGAATGGCAAATTTCATGTTGGCTGCCACTTAGCCTAACGATATAAAATTTCTTTTTCTACATTATTTGTCTCTGCTTTGTTTTCCACTCCAAAAGAAGCATGAGAGAAGCCATTCATCTCCAAATCACATACGTTCACTCAAACATATTACTAAACCTTGAGCCTTAAACTTAATTTCGAGATCATTATTGTCCACGTTGATATAAATTAAGCAACAATAACTCAAGTGGCTAAAAAAAATATTTAAAAAAAAATATTAAATTAAAAAAAATCTTAAAAAATTGAGTGTGAAAAAAAAAAGTGCACCCGTACTGAGCACCACGCGCAGCTTTGCTCAATTGCCAGAATGTCTCAGTTTCTGTCTCTGTCTAAGCTAACCTCGAGGGACTCGTTAATCAGCAGTTTTACGTTGGCCTCACTAATGATCTAGCTGGCACGCCAGCTCGGCCCTATTCTGTCTCAGCTTAAGTACTTTTTTTTTTCACTTTTATATGCCGCCGCTGCTGGTGCTTCTTCATTGTTTTTTTTTTATTTTTCTCGTTACTTGCTCGTTGACTCTAACTTCATTGTTTCTGGTACTCACCTGTGCATGTTTGTGTTTGCGTGTTTGTGTTAGATAAGCGAGCTGTAGATACTTTTATGCGTTCGCACCTAAATTAAGTTAAGTTGTCCTTTGGGCATAACTAAATACATTTTTCTTCTACTTCTTTGCAGACTCTTATAGACCGTAAAATTGTGAAAAGAACAGTTGGTCTTGTTTTAGCTGTAGCTTTGCGCTTTTCTTTTTTTTCTCCTTTATTTATTTATTTTTTTTTTTTGCTTTAATTTTTTTTGCGTCGTTTTACTGCATTGATTAGATTACAGTTCTCTTAGTAAATAATTGATTCTCGAAAAGGAGGTCCAACCACAACTCGCCTACTTCCATGCTCGTCCACAGTCAACATGCTAGCAGTTCTTCCCTCAGTTCGTTCACATCCTGTTGACATTGATTGCTGGCGTCGTCATCGTCGTCATCGTTGTCGTCGCCAACACCAGCAACTCATAAAAGCAGCCAGCAACTTCATACCTCACACCACATGCGCTCCCTGCACCGTTTGACACACTTTCCGTAATTACAGCGATGTTCATCGGTGCGCATTTGACATAGTTGCAAACACCTACAAACACCGAAACTAAACACTACATATTGCAGATTGAACGGCTGCTGCATTGCTCAGTTTCCGATATTGTCGAATTGAACCGAACTCAGTTGAGCCGAGCGCAGCTGTGCTGCATTCAATTGAGCTGAGTGGCGACGAGTTGAGTTGAGTTGAGTTGAGTTGTGCTGAGTTGAGTGCGCTTTTGCCGATGTGAATTGCATATTGAGTGCCAAATGTATTGCTTGCCATGTCACATGGCTATCGTCGCATGTTTGGCACTCTGATTTGACTAAAGTTTAATATGATTGACATTGGTCAATTGAATCGGTGCTCATGTCACTGCAACGCGATAGTTTGTCGCAATGAAGCTGATGATGTGCAAAGCTCTGTGCTTAATAGACTGTGCCACAATTGACAGTGCATGGCGTCAATTTTACAGCCGCACAGGTATGAAATCAAATGATTACGTTGTCTTTGTAAAACAACCGCATGCGCAACTCAACAAAATTTTCATGGCAAGCGCACACATTTTCAACTTTTCCACACGAAATCGCCATAGCTCAGCTAAGCTCATAAACATAAAAGAGTTGGCGCTGTGGCTGTGTCTATTCTGTGTATGGCTGTCAATGTGTGTATAATTTTAAGTAGCTTTTAGCTTGAAAATTAATCTTATATTGAGTTCAAGAAGCATTACAAAATAACCAAGGCTGACACTGAGTGCAGTGGACAAAATGTTCAAGCAGAATTTACTTGAGCACTCAAGCGGCTTTATCGTGCAATATCATTATGAGTTAAAAAGTTTGTATATTTCAATAAATTTATAAAATTTTTTTAGTGTTCTTTTTTTTTGCTGTAGTCTATCATAAAAATCTTCTTTCTAAAACAAAAAAAAAAAACAACAAAAAAAAAAACAAAAAATCTAATCATGAAAAAGCGCTAAATCACGCCCAAAGGCCAAATCAAGCAAACTTCGCACAAGATTTGATGCACTGTTTTGCGCACTGCGTTGCCCACTGCTGCACAAGTCTTGTCACCGCCTCTTTTTATTTTTTATTTTTTGTATTGCTACTCCGCAAATGAGTTTGCATTATGAATATTGACATGCGAAAACTTTCTTCAACATTTTCGACAATTTTGCTGCTTTTTTTCTTTGTCTGCGGCTATGGGAAAATTGTCGCATAATCCCAGCCGCGCAATGCGTAAAGAAAACTTTTGTCCTTCTATGTTTGTTTGTTTGTTTGTTTGTTTGTTTGTTTGTTTGTTCGAATAGCAAAATTGACGCATACTTCAATATTTAAGCGTTTTCATTAAGCGTTTTGTAGGCGAGCTCCAAAAATTGCTTTTGTGCCGACGAGCCAATTAAAATGTTTGCCTACACTTGCTCTGCGCAGCTCATCGTCATCATCGTCGTCAACGTCGTCAACGTCGTCAACGTCGTCAACGTCGTCAACGTCGTCGTCCACGTTCTTCGACCGCAGCATAATTCAACTTTCAAAGTATGCGGGCAAAAATGTTACAAATTTTTGTGCCATTTACGAGTGAGCATTGCTTAGCGCATACCATTTCGGCATGGTTTAGTGGGTGCAGACAGCGTATTGCAACGTGGCTCTGTTTAAGGGTGGCATTGGCATTGACAGCAAAACATCAGCAATTTCTACGCAACTTGCCAAACAAATATAAAAATAAATTGTTGTAATAAAGCGCGTTTCGGCTTGCCCCTTCTGCAACATTCCATGCTACCACAGTGCTTACCACCCATGCCAAATGCCGCTTATATATTCATATAACTAGAGCCCAACTGTGGCATTCGTTCTGCCTCCCAAATCGACGTTGCTGTAGTTCAGCCGTTTTTGATACGAGTATGTTGTTGTGTGCGAATAGTATCTTTTCTATTGCCACGTTGTTGAAATCTATTAGCCACATTTAGTGGGCCCCATAAAATTCTATTGCATCATTTGTTTCTGGTTACTAGTTGTACGTCCTTAACCCAACCGTCTATTCGCCTTCACCACTGTTCATACAATACAGAACTGAGCTGAGCTGTTCAGTTCGGTTCGGTTTCGGTTGAGCTCAGCTCAGCTCAGCTCAACGTTGCTCAGTGCATTTTCATGTGTTGTTTGTCTGTTGTCTTTTCGTCCCTTTGTTTGATTCTGGTTTGACTAGCTACTAGCTGATGGCTGCTAACTAACTACAATTGCGTATTAAAAGTTCTCTTGTAGCATTTTCCGACATATATTCCAGTGTGTGTGCGGATCTACGGTTAAGTGGCATTTGATAAGAAAATAAGTTTATAGACACTTTGGCCACTATAGTTTTCTGATTTTTGGGTAGTTGTTGAGTACAGCAACAAATGTTGAGTGGGTAATTGTTTTTGAAAAAAGTACATAACGAAGAATAACAACAAAAACAAAGCAAGAAATCAATTTATTAAGAGATGTTAAAAACAATTTTATACGCTCCTCTCTGCTGCCAACAAAAGTAAAGTCATGAAATACACTGTAAAGTCAGTTGAAGTACAGGAAGAAAATCATAAAAAAATTACTAAAAAAAAAAATTTCACTTCAATTTAGTTGAACTTGTGATACTCGAAAAGCTCAAATGATTTTTATGAGTCAGAATCAAGCTCCTTTTGATATATATATATTTATATATATATATATATACTAGCGTAGCACACCAGACGTTGTTCTGCCCTTTCCGGTTTTAGCAAAGAAAAGAAAAACTCTTTGAAATCAAGTATTTCAATGTTGTGTTAGCAAGAAATTTGATTTATTGAAACAATGAGAATGAGCACTTTGTCACCTTTGAATCTTCCTTTGAGTATCGTCACATGAACAACAAACCCGTTGCGTTGCATTGAAGAAAAAAACGTGTTTAGTGCACGACGAATATTGCGCACGAAACTTTCAACTTGAGTTAAACTTTTATTACTTTCTATTATTTTTCTTTGACACACTTTCGATTCGAATCAGACATACTTTTCAATGCAAACTGATGAAGAAATATTGATTTCATACAAATAAAACAATTTATTTATTTCTTTAATTTTTCCCGACTATCGCGGTATACTAACGTACCACAGGACTACTCGACAGGCTATTATAGAGTTTCCCTGAAAATTTCATTAAAATCAGTTCAGCGGTTTCCGCGTCTATAGCGGACAGAGAGACAGACATACATGCAATTTTATATATAAAGTTATATCTCTGTCGTATAGAAACCGATTCTTAAAAAATATACGAGTACAAGCAGCAAAAAACTTAAGTTCAATGCGGTCAATAAATGAATTAATTTATGGCACAATCTTATTTGTAACTCTTTTTTAATGTTTTTCTTTTTTTGATCTTATGCTAGACTACCTAAGTGGAACAGATAATAGCTCTGTAGGCAATATTTCATGAATACTGTAATAACTTCTACTTAGTCCCGCGATTTTTTAAGAGGGAAATTGTAAACACTCTAAGAATGAGTACACTTTGGTGGGCATAAGCATAGCCTCCCCATATCACCGAGTATATTTTGCTGTACTTTTAAAATTTTTCCATACAAAAACTTGATTTTGCCATATATGTTTTTATGTTTAGTGCTGCAATCCAGCTGCTTCCGGCGAATGATTTGTTCAGAGTAAATGTCTGAAATAGACAAACAATCAGACTTGTGTACATATAATACACCCTTTATTATAAAACATCTACAGCATAAGGAGTATAATACAACGTTAGTAATAACTTGCACTTCAAAAATGCGACAGAAGCAAGAAAATAAATAGGAAGTAGGTTCCACTAGGACACAAATTTAAAGAGGTTTGAAGAACATAGCATAAACAAAGAAAAATGGTGCCCTAAAAAATAATGGCGAAAGTTGTTTGCAATTGCTTCGATTAGAAGAAAATGCGTTGCACGTGAGTGATTTTTTTCATTAGAGTGATGAATTCGGCGCATCAAGAAACGACACGGGAGAGCAGCCAAAACTTTTGCTGTTGACGAGCTTAACGGTAGCGGGGAACCAAGCGAACCGTGCAACCAGCCACACCAGCGCCCAAGCGGCGACCCATGTCAATTACGCGTTGAAAGCAAATATATTTCAATATCATAAAAATTGGAAAGGAAAAAATAAAAATAAAATCCAATAACATGAAAAAGTAATGGAAATAACGGTAGCTGAGGATACGCGAAGAAAAATGGCGCACACTGTGCAAATAAAGTGGAAACGAGATGCTTGAAAATATATTTTCTTAAGAAATTTCCAATCGAAGAATGCGATGATGTACGCCTCTTTCATTCTTTTTGCATTTATTTCTTCAACATCTATTACTCGTTTTTTTCTTGTTTGTCCAATATTTTTGTTGTTGTTGTCAAATTGTGCACACTCAAACTTCCGCTTCCGCAAGCAGAACTTACTCGTACACTTAATGGGTGTTGGGCTGATTGTGTTTGGAATTGAGCCAACGGAAGTGAAAAGCACATAAAAGAAAAAAATGGGTGAACAAATTATTGACTATAAGCAAATGCAATCAAATACACTAATGTCTTCACACAATATTAAAAACTGAAAAGGGCACCAGAAGTGTTGAGCACCTACAGATTTCAACTCATTCGGCTTGCAAATCGCTCGGCTTTTAAAAACTTCTAACCGAAATAATAAAATACGCCAAACCAAGTTAAATATATTTAAGTCGCCTAAGTCGAAAGCACTTTCAAAACTGACTGTGCATCAGCAACGCCTCAAATCTCAGAGGAGCAACACAAATTGTTTCAGACAGAGCAAACGTTTTTTTGTTGCCCCTACAAATGGAGAAAGGGCGTGAGCAGAAACACTCTAACAACACATGAGTACCTATAAAATATTCAGTAAAAATGCTCATTGACAGCCACATTCAACAGGAAGTGTTGGAAAATAGTCTGAGCAAGCTTTCAATGCGCAATGGGCTGGACGCTTTGAGCGTATGGAGCATAGCAAGGAGCAACAGTTGACGTTTGACACTTTGGACAGTGTTACAGAGGTATACAATGAGAGTGCGTCTATTCAGCGCCATTGCTTTTTAATGTGTACGGTTTTACCACCCATGTATGTGTCTAACGTTGGACAGGTGTCACGAGAGCTGGCAAGATGGAGTAGTAGGGTTTTTCGTTTCACATGTGAAATAACAAAAAGATTGTTTTGTGAGTGGATGTCTGCCATTTTTCGTAGCTTGATAAATTGCGCACGTTAAACAATACTATAATATGACCCGTACAATAGAAGAAAAACTTGTTATTGACTTTTTTTATTAAATTTACTATTTCTTCTTCTTGCTTTAAGCCTATTCACAAATCAAACGCATAACAGGCTTTATAGTCGTAAAGCTCCGCTCGAAGTCAGCTCAGCAAAGAGCATAGGCAACTCTAACTCCACAATGCGCTTTGCAATAAGTCGCTGAGTGCTGATAATGCCAGTGAGTCAGTTGAGGGAGTTGATACCGTAAACTAGCGCCCACTCAGTCGGGCATTGTGTACGCTTGAAGACGATTCGAGTCAAGTCAAGTCGATTATGCTGTTTATACCGTGCCGACTACGGTCGCAGCTAGTTGCGCTATGCCCATGCTATGCAGCTGACAGACGCTTTGAATGCTTTCCAAGCAATGGCAGCACATCGTTTGCCAATTGAGGTCATCTCTGTAGGCTTCTTTATGTGAATTAAATTCGAATTAGTATCAGCATCAGAAACAGAATCAAAGTGATTGCACAACGGAACTGATTGAGTTGTGTTGAAAGAAGTCCATTGGAATTGTAATTAGAATTTGATTAGTTGTACTTAGTTATTGTGGCTATACAAGCGATGCCTATTGCAGATACCAACTAGCGTTAAACTATTAGAAGAGCATACGCTGAAAAAAAAAGCAGAAAAATGGTGAAAAAATTGTTACTGAAATTGATGGCGCAGTAAAACGACTACGACATCTGCACGACAGCTGCGACTGACAGAATTAATAAAACACGAAAAAATTCGTCGATGCCGGGCACATCTCTTGCGAAGCATAACGAAGACATTCAATGCGAGATAATCCATCACGGCGTGTTCCTTTACCGCACACTACTTCTTAGGGCAAGAAAAGTTTACTCTTGGCAAGCCCGACTGATTGACTGTAACAATTTGAAACTGAGCTACCCCAAAAACAATAATAAAAGAAAGGAGTACCCACGAGTAAAGCATGCGCTCCGCCCCTTTGAAAGCATGCCGAGACAATTCCGTACAAAGTTTTGCCAACGTATTTGGTTTTGTAGTTAAACAATATAATTTAATTTATTTCACTTGGCGACTTCTACGGAGTTTTCTAATTTGTTTGACAAACCATGGTTACCGACTTTTCTATTTGCACTTCTATTTGCTACACGCCCACCGCAGCACTTCGACCTCGGCACAGTTCAGCTCGTTGTTAGCTGAGAAAACAGGAAGCGCACAAGCCACACCACAGTTTGAAATGCAAACCCGGAAAATTCTTTTGGTCGGCTTACGGCTCAAGCCACTTTAATTAAATTAGGAATTGAAGTTGGAAGCAAACGAGCATTGTCGCCTTTCATGCTTATTTACGGGTATAGGCCAATGCAATTAAAATGGAGTTTGTCTTATTTATAATGCATTTTTTGCAAATTGATGGGAGCGCTCCTTGCTAAAGGATCGAACAAAGTGCTTTAAAATTTTTTGACTATTTGATATTGAATATTTAAAAAAAATTAAATCAATAAACTTGCTGAAATTAAAGAACACATTTAACGCACATAAGTAGTTTAGTCTATAAAAATGTATACAATTACATTTTGGCGATTTGCGTAGTACATAGAAATATTTAATGAGTATATTTTTATGTAATCAAAAATATGCTGACATAATTTTTGGTAGGCAAACATGTTTTTTTAAATATTTTTAATACGCTACATATTATAAGTAGTAAAAATCATCGACTTACCGCCGTATTCTCAAAAATCTAGCAACAAATTGACAGACTGTTATTGTCAAAAACCTGTCAAAACGCTGTCAGTGGAATTTTTGGCAAAAATTACATTTTAGAATAGCTCTTTTTCTTTCAACTACAGAATTTTTATTAGGTTTTAAGAAGTCCACATTAGGACCTGTCAAATTATAGAGAGTCTATTTCGCACATTGTTAACAAACTATTAAAATGAAGGCCAAAGTACTTTGTTATACTATTGTCTTATTTGTTGAATATAGTGAAATTTATGGTGAAAGAAAAATTTAAAACTATTGCACAATATTACATATATAGATAGATATATAGAAATTATCATTTCTGAAAAATATTGTGCCACCAATTGATAGATAAACTGAAGTCGCCTGATAGTGAAAACTCAATTGTGTTAAACTGAACTTAAGAGACTGGCAACATTGACTTTACAGACTTTTTAAACAATCAGCGTTTCTTAACGACGCAGCTTTCAATGTGCGCGTGAGAATAACCTGTCAGTTGTATCTAGTCTGTCTTATTTTGACATAGTGCAGAGAATGGGGTTGTTTTGCATAACCGTACAAAATTCATCATATCGCTTTATTTTTCTGTAAAACTACTCATTCGCGTAATAACTTACAATCAGGAAATAATTTTTTATACATATTCATTCATTTAGCCACAGATTGCTGTAGATGGATTCACGGCATATAATGATTATTATTGTCGTCAGATCTCAGCAGCTTAGCGTAACTGCACTGAATTTGTTCGTACACTACTTGAGGCATCGTCCACGCAATTTGTACAATAACGCAAAGGGCTTATGGTTCACCTAAGTGGGCCGACAGGATATTGCGGCAGCCTTAGCAACCTAACCTAACCTAATTTGTGCAGTAGTAAGAGTAGCATATAGCAACTCGTGTAAGCGACAGTTTGATCAAACACACACACACATGAAGTCAGAATAAAAATGAGTGCCAAGAAATACCCGTTTACTACAGATGTGAGTGGCTATTTATTCATCATAGAAATGTACAGTTTTATTCCTAACCTGAAAACTGCCCTATTCAAACAATCTATCTGAAGGTTTCAAGAGGTCTGAGCATCAGCGCTCAGTAGCATGCTCCGAACAGAAGAATAAATTACTTGAGAAATAATTTGCACAAGTCAACTCTCTCTGGGTTTAGGCTCTGCTCTGTCTAGAAGATGAAATCTGTGTGATGTATTAACCTATTTTCTTGTGGTTCACTTGACGTCCTTTCACCAAGTCGCCTCCAATATGTCAAAAGTCACGACAACGCTCGATCATATATTGCAAAAGTCGTTTAGAAAATTTTGGAGGCACTTCAGTAGGATATCCTACTGCAGCCGCCGTATTTACTAGACATTGCTTCTTCCGACTGCCACTTGTTCCGATCGATGACTCATGGTCCGGCCGAGTAACACTTCACTTCTTCCGAAGAAGCCAAAAAATGGGTCGATATTTGGATAGCTTTCGAAGTCGCGGAATTTTTTCAACATGAAATCCGAATGCTGTCTTAAAGTTGAAGAAAAATCGTAGTTAATGATGGACAATATTCTGGAAAAAACCCATTGTACCAATTTCCCACAATTAAGCTCCAAACTAACTAAAAAAAAAAAAAATCCTCAAAACCTATTTGAGTACATAATAAATATATTATTGTCGTAGTAGAATTAATAATGTCAGTGGGCCCTATCACATAGTGTTCAGCTTGCTGTTGTAATAATACAGAAGTCACGAGTACGTACAGTAAATAATAGACCACAAAAACTAGTTGGGAAAGATGCTCTAGTACCACATATAACAAAATGGACTTCACTATTATGAAACGCATATTAATCATTTAATTTAGTGCTCTGCGTACCGCATAAAATATTCGTCTCAACCGTGGCTCACAGTTTCGTTGATTTCCATATATTTTATGTATTTGTTTTCGGTCATATTTTTTTGGCAATGAACCAACTACGATTTTATTTACTAATGTCGCTGATTGCCATTTTTTGTGCCACATTCATTTTACGGTTTGCTCGAAATGAACAAACAAGCAGACTGTATGACATACTGCCCGACTGACTGAATGAATGACTCAAAGACTGACTGACTGAACGAATTGTGGTATGAGAACATGAAAAAAATATTTGAGTTTTTCATATTTTCAGCAAGGCAAGAAAGAGAGAGATAGAGTGAAAAGTAGAGAGAGGAAGTGAAGTGGCTAGCATTCCTCAACAAGCGCAGTGCAAAAAATCCAAAGCATTTCAATTAGAATTCCTGACTTATGGTTGCCTTCGGGCTTCATTGCCAGTTCGAGTTCGGTACGTTTCATTTAGGTTTTGGCCAAAATATTTTATTGAAATTCAACACCTCATTGTGAAACTCTTATTTCAGCAGAAATACTTTGCGTGCTACGCTTCAAGCAGCTCACTTCGTCTGCTTACGTTGCCAGCATTTTAAGTGCGCGAGGCCTCCTATTTCAACTCCCAAACGATGCGCCTTAATTGCACGAAATATTAGCCAAAACTGTGGTCCATCCACGCGAAACGAGCTATGTTAAGTAAACGAATATTTATGAGAGCGAGTGAATAGAAAGAACTACGAGTAAAACGGAAACTGGCCAGAATGGAACGGCAGCTCACTGACGCAATGATGAAGACGCAGGCTTTGCTTGAGTGTACATGTGTATAGGCGTATATGCGTATGGCTATGTATCTTTATTTGTTTGTGGTTGTGTGTATTGCAACATTCTGCTCAAGTTACGACGTTGAAATATCATAATTGATATTTTGGGAATTTAGTGCTACGATTTTATTGCCTTTCCTGCGCAACAACAGCTGAATGCCAACTATTTCTCGTTTGGGTTATTGAATTTCTTATTTGCTGTGGCATATTTCGAGTAATTAGTGTAGGCACCAATGTTTAATGCGTAATTAAAATGATTTCAAATTAACTATTAAAAAAATTAAATTTAAAATAAGAAAGAGGTAAAAAATTAAAAGTGCTTGCGCGCATTTTCAACCAATTCATTATGCACATTTCTGTGCGCATCCATTTTAAAATGCCTACCGTACGTACTCCACTCGTTATGAGCCGCGCCTTGCCGTGCCGCGCTCGCACTCATCCTCATTTTCATCATCATCTTCAAGCTCATCATTGGGCATCAGGCATCAGGCATCAGGCAGGTCGGCTTCGGCTTGCATTATTGAAAATGTTTTGCGGTCTTTGCATTTTCCTGCTGATTTTCCCCGCCATTTCCGGCGTTTATTGTTGCCAACCAGCATGCGGCAATCAGTTCAACTGAGTTCGCTTCGGTTTGCAGGATTTTGTTGTGCAATAAAATTGTTGTCAGCGACGCCGTTGCACCGCTAAACACCGCAAAATCCCGCCTTCCAGCAGCTATGAGCTGTTAGTACACACAATAACGATACTCATTGGCCTACTTATGCCGTACAACGACGACGACGACAACGACGACGATGAGGTTGACGACGTGCAGCGCCGCGCCAGTTTGTCTGTGAATCAGTGCATGCCTCACTGCATGCCTGTCAGTCATTCAGTTTGCCGGTCTATGGGTCTGCTTGTCTTTCAGCTGCGACCAATCGACACGCCGTCATCAAAATGGCAGCAGCAAAGTCACTCAGCAATCGTGCTGCGACGTTAGTCAATGTGTTCATATTGAAGTAAATGTTCTTCCTCCCACGTCTTTGCGGTATTCACGCTGTTAAATAAAAATTCAATGACTGTTAAATAATAATAATAATGTACTCGTACCACCCGATATGCTAAACCCGCCAACATCGACTACCCTCGACGACTACACGAAATACATGCAATTGCTGTGAATTAGACTTGGAGCTGAGCTTTGCGGCTTATGTGCTCAAACCCAACAGCAAGCCGCCGCATCACTCGCCAACAGCAACTTGACCACATTGCAACCGCTCATTCCACTCATCTTGCATTTTGGTTTTGACGTCATGCGATCGTGTTAAATAATAATACCTACTACACCAAATTGTGCTATTCCACCAGAAGATGTTGATGTCATTTTCTTGGGTTCGGCCAAGCAAACTTTTTCCCATGTTCGTCATTTTGTTAAAACTGAAAAAGTTTACTGCTTCATGGCTGACCACATGCACGCCTAATTATCGGAAAATGCGGTTTTCGCAGACAGTCGGAAATGTGAAAAATCTTGTTTAACGAAAGAAAACTTTTTAAAAGCGGCTCCAAAGCGGTGTAGCCACCAAATGCGGGCGACCACTTCACAGGGCACAGCACAAAAATGGGTTTGAAGCCGATTAGTTTTGGTTTTCAGAGTTCTGTCAAAATGGACTCGTTTAGCCACTGTCAGAACAGCGACGTACACCGTCAATGACGGCTGACAGAGGGACAGGCAGACAGACAGTTATATAGAGTAGATGTTTGGACAGGCAGACGTCATTTTGCTGAACTTTTTATCCACCACTGTTGTTGACTTTGTTGATGACAAGCTGCCAGTAGTGCTCTCAACAACTGACGGATGCACTTTGCAATTATTTTCGATGCGACACAGCTGCCAAACTGATTGGTTGACGTAGTTGCTATGGCTTGACTTGGCTTAGAGAAGACTGAAAAATGTTTTACACTTCGATGCGACAGTTATTGATGGTTTTTGTGTTGGCTGAACTTTAAAAAGTTTTACGTAAAAAAAAAAATAAAACAAGAACAAATTTTAACTGCGACTATGCGGCAGTTGTAATACTCTTCAAGCAACGCTCCGCTAGCAATAAAAAAAAAACGGTATTCAATTACGCGCTTGCAAAGCCAATCAAGTGTTTGTCTATAAAATAGGCTAAACTAATTTTTTATGGAGTTATTAATATTTACAGGAAAAGTAAGGTTCTTCTCAAAACTATGTACACCGAAGTTTTACTGGTGGCAGACCACTATGAAATACTTTTCGAGGCTTGGCAAAATGTATATATATTAGGTTTCTTTTGCACGCCCTCTTCGTAAAGAGCCAAGCAGAATTATAACTCACACAGAATTGCCATTCGAAAGCCCTAAAGATTTCAGGCATTCGCACTTCACTTCGACTTCCTGTCTATTGTAGTGTTTATCACGAAGATGTTATGGCTGTTCAAAGCTATCCTTCAAAGGAGAAACATCTTCCTATCAATAAATACATATAGTTTCTCAGATAATCAAAGAGGTTTTAAATGCCTTAATTCCTGCACAAGAACTCAAAGTTATCTCTATAATGAGATATTGGCACCCTGCAGTAACCACCACCTTTGATTGTCGGGGCACTGAGAGGCAGCAAAATTGGGCAGAGATGGGTATTCTTCCAGAGATGATATCTCTCTCATTGCTAGCGTTAGCTCAAACTCAGCGCCTTTTCAACTAAAAGAAGAGCGTTCTTAATGTATATTCTTTTTTTCAACTCCCAGGCTACCATGGCCAAGTTATAATCTTAAACCTACGAGATAACTATTAGCGCGAACTACAGTGGCGAACATCCATGCTTGTCAGAGTCCTAATGAGTTCATGTCTAAAAGGCACTCTCTATTTTTAATCTCGAAGTTAGCGTTACGCTTTTCATATCGCTCTCCCCTATTTAATAGGTGAAAACTTCCATTTCTTGGCATTGACTTTTTCTATGCTCTGACATAATCTTTCGATGGAGAAAGTATATCACAGTATAACATAATGGAACGTTATTGCGCTGAGTGACAGTAAAACATCAAACATCAGGCTTTGGCAAACCTAACCTAGCCTATGTATAGCCCAACTGAGAAATTAAACATAATCCAGCATAAGAGTTTTCAGTATCAAGTCCACTTTCAACAGTAGCAACGCTCCCAATGGAAAGTAATAACCAACTTATGACCTGAAGAGGCATTTAAATTATGCAAGTTTTACTGAACAACAACAAAGTACGAGGAGAGACTTTTTTGTTTATTTTTTTTTTCATTTAACAAAGTTTGTAAGTAATACTTGGGTATATTTTGTCAAAACTTCAGCTGCTTTCATCTTGCCTAGTCTGCAACTTCAACTTCGCCACTGTTACGTTTTCTCAATTTTAAATAATTTTTTCTTTACTTTTTTTTTTATTTTTATTATTTTTTTTTTTATCGCCCAACTCGTTTTATCTTCATCAAAACTTTTGTTACAAAAGATTAGCAAAGTTATGCCAAAGCGTGAAGTGACAAAGAGCGGAGGTGACGGACGCCGAAAGCGAAGTTTGCACGCAGTGTCAAAGTCAGTTTGATGTACACACCCCAGCCTCACTTTAACCACTGACCAAAGATCTCTGCACTCATTCACATTGTCACCGGCCAACTTAGTCGGCCACGGACAATTTCTCTATGCAGGAATTGCATAGAATTCAACTAATTAAGACTTTATTCCTGTGGCGCAGATTCCTATCAAAATGTGGTAAGGTGCTGAAATACGCAGCAATTGCAAACTTTGCCTTTCAACTATTTGCATTTTTATCTCAATCTTTATTCTCTTCTTTGTTTTGTATCTAACAGAAGTAAAACAATTCCATTGAGTCAAATGCATCAAATCATGGTGAGAGAGAGGTGTGGATAACCAAAACCGAAAACCACAGATGTGCATGCCTTCAGCTTGAGAGGTTGCCTTTTTTACAGCAGTTAATCTAAACGAAATTGCGTCACTTGTGCTATAAAAACAAAAAAAAACAAGCAAAGCTTATCGAAAATAGTTGAAGAGTGATTCAGTTCACGCAAAGCAGTTTACATTTGTACTGTTAGTTAACAGTACAGCTGTTAGTTAACAGCCGACAGTGCAACATTTTTAGTACAGCCACTGAAGCAGGGCAAGAACATAATTCTTCTTTCGCAACATGTTGTTAAGGCTTGAACGAGCTAACAAAGGCATTGAAATGACCATGCTGCGCAATGCATTATTTAATTAAAACGACACGTGAAGAATGTGTATGCCAGCCGCATAAATTCTTCTTCTTATTTTATTAATTTTTTGCATCCAGGAATTATGGTGATTGCAACAGTACAACAAGGCTGCAGTCACATTAAAAAGTTGCGCTTGAAATTGTGGAAAAAAAATAATTCCAGTTAGTAGGAAGAAAGAAAAAAGGGTGTTAGATTTGCTAGAAATATTAACACTATATGTGTACATGTGTAGAGAGCACTTTTTGAATCTTTTTGGTATTATTTACTTTCGCTACGGCAGAGACAAACGAAAACAAGAAGAAGGCAAGAAGGAACAAAAAAAGCAGCGCCGAGTCGCGTCGAAAAAGAAGTTGAGAATAAAAGCAGCTTTGAAGGCGCATCAAGAAAGCAATTAGAGGAAAACAAAGAAGCATGCAAAACTTACCAAAGAACACTTGTCTTTAATGAGTGTGTTGTATGTGGGTGCTTTCTGGCAAAGGAAATGCGTATCCATAGTATTTCCAACAGAATGGTGTCGTTGGAAATGCTATTAAGTTGTAGACTAGCCAAACAATGCAAATATTTTTTTTTTTTTTTAATTCAAATTATTTAAATTCAAACAAGCAACAACGAATCTCTTAACCAATCAACTACAAATGCAATCCAGTGTGAGCAGTTGCTAGATCAAGTAAATAACTGGAGATACAGCTACTGTTTTCTCTAATGCACGACAAGCACAAAGCGAATATGGATCACTTACTCCAAAAGACACTGTATCTTATTTAGATCGAGATTATTTTATGACTAAAAGATATCACCAAAGCAGTGAGTTACAACGCCGACCTCTAATATTTATGCCTTTGTACCGTCATACCAACGTAACATACAGTTAAGGCTGACATGAGCTACCAATATCAGACAATATTAATTGTTTAGATGATAGACTTTTTGTTCTCTATCGTACTAATTTGCTATTATAGTCAGACGATATTCAGCGAATTTTATAATGTTAAAAAAAATGTCATGTCACTCATTCGTGCTGCGGAGTAAAACACCTGCGCAGTGTAGCCTTGTCCAGCGCCGCGTTGTCCAGCAGGTTGATTGCTAGGTAGTGGACATGCTTCTCCAACCTAATGAGGTAACTGTTGCTGCGCTTAACGATTGCTTCTTTAATTGTTGAGATCTTCAAGTAGACCATAGATTGTTTGTAAAGATTTGGCCCTGTAGGTCAGACGAGGTGTGAAACTCTTTTTTTAGCTAGTATAAAAGCGCACTAAATTGTATAAGTCCAGGCCATAGTTGGCATTAACGCATGTTGTGATCAACCGATAATCGGAGTTTCTTCATCGTGAATATCGTGAGAAGAAAGAATGAACTGAATCATCTTATACATACTTAGGCTTACTAAGAGAAGCCTTCATTTGTGGCACCGACAGGGGCAATGCGACTTGAATGTGGGATGAGTGGAGCAGATTGCTACGTAGTCCTAGAAGTGTTAAGCCACTAAAAGATTGTTTATCAAAGTTTATCACAAGCTTTCATCACTTTAAAAGTATCGTCTTGTAAAACAAATTTAAAAAAAAATTTTTTTTTAATAAATACATGCCCAAAAATGTAGACTAACCGAGCTAAACAGAGCATAACAGTTCCACGGAGTAGAAGTAGTGAAAGAAGCACACTTCGTTCGTTATGAGTCTGCATTTTGTGTCTGCACTGACAATTTAAGTGTGCAACTCCAAATGCAACATATTTCACACACTCATCGGAAGAAGTGTCTCAATATGTGTTTGTATGCTATGGTGCAACATGTATCCTGCTGTGAGAGTGTGGTCTTTGGTTACGCCACGTACCTCGCATATTTCTCATATTTCAACTAATGACAGAAAAAAAAAATTAAATCTAGTACTAGAGTATATTCCACTCGTTATGTACGAACTCTTCAGTTAGCATTCCGCCAAGACAATGAAGCTTGTCTGTTTTGCTGTCACTTGTTAGGCAAGTCATGTTGCACGTTTGACTCTGTTTATGCCAACGTGACGCTTTGATTGTCATTTTATGAGTTATGTGCTCAACGAGTACGAGTGTTACAATAGTTCGACGATATTTGTAATTAGACAAAGCTCAGAGACAGATTTCATTCAATGATTTGGATGCAAAAGGAAGTGCACATTGAAAAAAATGTGTGTTAACTTCGACTATACCGAAAATGTAATACTCTTCACAATAAAACTGGATGCTATAATTGGGAAGACTCTTAGGATATGACAAAATAGGATTTTATAAAACTTTCAAGGACAATCCAGTGTATTAATTATTAGGGTATTATAAATATGGTTTTTATTACAATTATTATAATTTTGTGTAGCTTAAAAATCTTAATAGAGATAAGAATTCGATTATTGCTCATTATGCGAACGTTACGGCAGTCATCTTCAACACTTGCCTCATTGAACGAAGCTGCGGAGAAGTTGTCCAACTACTTAGACACATTTCACTCCTAGGCCAGGCGCTAGAACATTGCCATTAACGCTGAGAAATCAGCCCACTGCACCTTCATCTTAAGGCAAGGCGCCTGTCCTACCCTCAAGCTCCTAAGCTACTGTAATAAGAGGCTCATATATCTGCAAGTAGTGGCACCTGTTCGGCGTTACGCCATACAAATTTGAGGCACCACTGCCGCTTACAGCATCAGAAGAGTGCAGGCGTGCCAGAACAAGGCACGCTGTAGATTCCTTTTGCACGTCCGCAACACCACGCTGCACAGGGACCTTTTCGTTCCAACGGTTATGGAAGTGATCAATTGTCATCGCAGCCGCTATCACTCAAGACTTTGGACGCACCCGCAGTCCGTTGATAATCTCGCTCACCCATAACTCAATAACCGCATGATCTCCCCCTAAGAAGGAATCAATAACCTTCTCGGTCATTGCCTTTACGGTGCAACTAGCATCATAATCATCTCCTTAAAAAACTTCATTAAAAGTTATTATTCTAAGAACTTTACAATAAGAAATTGGATCAGTGCAGCTTCGCTTGTTTGCCCTCCTAGTGATCGAATCCAGTCGGTTCAGTTAAATGTTCTGCCTGTAGGCAAAGCGTATTCATATCGTAGTGGTTAAATTTCTCCCTTTAAAAAATTGCGAGAGAGACTCAAAAGAAACGATTAGCTTGTTGCTGATTTTCTGCAATTCTACAGAGCTATGGTCTGTTCAGCAGTCCCAGCGGACTACGCTGCTAATTTGATGTTAAAAGCAGTCACATAAGATAATGTAATAGCTTCTACTCAATCGAAAAAGAGGCGGAAACAAACGAACACAGAGATATTACTAATTCAGATCGTCTTGTCAGGTTGATAAACGAAACTTATACTCTACAAACTTTACAAGAAACCTCTAATAATACGCAGACAAGGTGAAGCGCATAAAAATAGAGACAGACTAATTAAAAATTTTGAAAGAAAAAAACTGAATGTTCCATCAAAATAGAAAGTGCCAAACTTCTCATAAAAGAAGTTTTTTTATTTTATTTTTTATTTATGTTTTCTTTTCTCGACTGCATGTCTTCAGCCTCTTAGCCCTTCACGCACCCATTGGCTTCGGTGCATTCACTTTATTCTATTTACTCGCGTCCATTGCAAAGCACCATAAACTTTGAAATTAATAAATTATTCATGGTAAACGAAAGTTTCTCGGACTCGTTTATATTTTAGGTAGACTGCAATCTCGGCGACGTCAGCAGTTGCGGCACGGAGCCAAGCAAAGTAGCCGTGCTTGAAAACTTCGCAACAGTTGCCGTGAAAACTACTTCGACTTCGACTTCGACTGCGACAGCGACATCACTTTCATCGTGCCAAACCTGAGCTTCTGTTGATATTTGAGCGAAAGCAGTGTTCGTTGCTGTGGCTGCCTAAAATGACTTCAATGCAACCGAGCTTGATTTTTTATAACTGTGGCAAAGACAAATTAAATCCTGCTTTCATTTGAATTTAGTTCAGTCTTATCTGCAGCGTACAGAAATTAAAATCAAAAGTTCTCTTTTCTACGCCAACGAAAGGTAAAACGTTAGTTTGCGTGGGTGGTTAAAGTTGATAATCAAAAAAAGCATCGTTTCAGCAAACGAAAAAAAACCCGCCACAAATGAAGAATTTCATTCATATAAATTTCATTAAAAATATATTCAATTAAAAGAATATACATATATATGTATACAAAAGATGAAATGCGTTAACGCTTGCTTACTGAAATGCAAAATGCATATAATAATTACGCAAACGTCACGTCACGCTGCTTTATGTCCGCCCACATTTGAAGGTTTCGTTCGCTTCATTTTGCTTGTATCTACGAGTGGCCACAAGAATTTCATGTCTTCATTAATTTTAATGAATCTGCGTAAAAATTAATTTTCACAACTTTTGTGCAATGCATTCATTAATGATTATTGACATTGCTGATTTTTGTTCGTCAATATTCATTTAATTTTATTCGAACGCCGCAAATTAAACGCCAGCGTCGAGCTCTGGCTTCGCACAGCCTTCAAAAGGAATGCGTTGTTGGCAGAGTTGGTTCAACTGCTTGTGGTATGATACGATTGAACAAAGTAATGTCACAGTTGACTTTAGTTAATAATGAAAACTTGTTCTTTGATATCATATTATTTTTTTAAACGGAACATTTTTATTTTAATTTGAGACAATTTAAGCAATGGAAACTCTGCACCCTGTGAAAAAATAAGTAGTAATTTGTTTTTAAAGTATTAATAAATTGATTTTCTATTATTAAGGTGCGTCTTACGGTTAGCATTCTAGAGGCTTCATCTTCAACCACTTATTAATGTATTTCATTCGGTAGCTCAAGAACGAAGCTTTCTATACAGGGTTTTTAATGTTAGCAGTGCCAAGTCAGACTATCTTAAAAGCTGTTTTATATTGTAGTTCACATTCACATCACTGTCCAGTATTTCGTCCTGTTTGAACAAGATTTACTGACACATTTCAAATGTTTTAATTATAATCTTTTTTTTTTGGTAAATACAGAAAGTTCGCTTAAAGTTGTGTTATAGTATATATTGTTGCCTATACTGGATCATGTCATACAGCTGTGAGCCTCGCAGCCAATTAAAATCTGAAAATTATTTAAAGGTTTTAGCTCAAACGTCAGTTCAGCTTTGTTGTGTTACCTCTCGCACTCCGTTAATCATCAATAAATGCTGATCTAAACAATGAAAATGGAAATCTCGTTGCGATGAGCTGATGAATGATCCCAAACTGTACGCCCGACTTATGTAATTGTTGTCTGTACTCTCTTGCGGTACGAGCTGAACTGCCCATTGAAATGCTTTTAATTTTCACAACTTAAACTAACCCTGAAGAACAGCAGTAACTTAAGCGTCCTCTAGACTATAAATGTATAAGTCTATTGCACAATAACTGACATTGTACAATAATATCAGTTATAATAAATATTGTGTAATACATTTACAGACATGCTGTTCATATAGAGCCCGCTTTAAACCTATAAGCTAGAGTGAATAAGCACTACTGCCTGTGTGCACACTGATGTGTGAGCAACTATTAAACTTTATACTATTTTACGCGATATAAAAAGTATTCGCGCATTTTATCACTAAATGTTGTTGATACCCATATATTGTGCTACACTAATCCAATTGTGTCAGATGAAAACATGTTTGACAGGTGGTATTTCAGGCTATATTTTTTGTGCAGATAATTCAGTAATTCGTTGCTCATGTAAAAAGTTATATTGATCAGAAAATATAGTGAAATACTTGAGGTGATGCTATTTACTGTAGAAAAGGTGAGATCGCTGCAAAACCATGAAGCAATGAAGAAAAAGCAAAAAAATAACTGGGCAACAAAAATTTATTGTTAAAAAATTAACTTAGTCGCAGCAATAAAGAGATGGTATATAAGGCTATAGGGGTACCCGGTGGGTACTGCTTCTGTATCGAATCTCCTTCTCATGCAGAAGATGTAGAACTCTGCCATTCGTTAGTTAGTAAACGCACTTTGGTACGTAACGATGTTATTTCCCGAGACCTGCGAATCCCGAGAGCAAATCAACCGGCACACAAGCCGTTATAAAGACCGACTAAGGAATCATGTCAATAGACTGACATCTGCTTTAACTACAAACACCTCCAGATGGAGGCTTAAGCGCCATAACCCTAATGACCTGTGTTTACACGGACGCTAAAGAGAACGTAGACTCATTTTCTGAATCTCTAATTTTTTGTTTTTGTTAAATATTTTCTTTGCAAATTGTTTAGACATCTACTACTTTATTTAGTCTGTTGTTCAATCAATGTTTGATATCCGTTTAGTCGGGGGGTTAAAGTTATCCAATTAATTTTAAAAAATAAAAAAGAATATTTTTTGTATTATTTACCGCTGATAGTAGTAAACCGATTTAGAGTAGTAAATAAAAGTACACAAACAAGGTAATGTTAATTATACTACTTGATTTTTGCTCCCTCTGGTAGTGGTAAATTGGCTAAATTTGTATACGAGTACTGAACCTTTTCGGATGGGGACTACTGTGTTTTGAGTTAAACCTTTGGATCGTCTTTGAAGAAGTTGTTTCGTTCGAGGCACGTTAAAGGACACATTGATTGTGCTGGTAATGAGACATGAAACATCAACCTATTGAAATGAAAAGTTATTTTTTCAGCATATTTTTGTACTTTGCGAAACATAGCATGTTTGATTATAGTTCTATATCGGATTCCATTATTGCCATTTTTAAAGAAATGCAACCCGATGATAATGTCAGCCATTAACCCACACCAAAGAATGTCTTATTCTGGGTATGCATAGATTACTGTTGGACCACCTTTGAATTGTGCACACTGTCAGTTGAATGATCATTACATGTCTAACGGTGTTAGTCATGTTGAGAAAATTGAATACAAAGAGAAAACAACTGCCAAAGTCAATTGTCAATTAAAAGGACTCCGATTCTGGCTTCGCTTATTAACAGGACACTTAAATCGAAATCGGCTTAGCTTAAAGTGGATTTTGTGCTTTAACATTCAATCAAGCATTGTAGGGGCCAAATCGAATTGTATATCGAATTGTGTGTGTCTCGTTGTGTGCGCGTGTGTGTGTGTGTGTGTTGTAAGCAACTCTGTTGCCAACCGCAAACATGTTTGGTTCCAAGCTGCTGCCTCAGCGTAGCAATTCCTTCTCACCTCACACACGCGCTCGTACATGTGTACTCGTATTGGTGCGGCTGTCTCTATATGTGTGCGTAATTGTATTTGCAAGTATGTTTAGTTAATTACATCAGAACGACTACTTCATGAATCATGACTTCCGCTTGCAATGCTGACTTTGTGCACTGTAACACTGCAACGTGGGCGGTTTTCCAACACTGTTCCATTGTTGTTGTTGCAATTCTTGCAACAAGGAAACCATTCAACCGCAAACGTATTTAGTGCGATGTTTTGTGTTGCGGCTACATCAACTCGCTTTGCACCCTTCCTGATGCATTGCTGTTGCTATTCTTGTTATTGTTGTTGTTGTTGTTGTTATTTCTGCTTACCATAATCAACAGTTTGCAATTCGTGCGGCGGTGTGAGCTGGTAAAATGGACTTGCGAATTGCTGGGTTTGGTACATTTTCATCATTACTGTAATTGCACTGTAGTATTAATGTTATTGATGCAGCTGATGATGGTGTTGATCATCGTAATTATGTTCTAGCAAGCACTGCTGTGCACTCCTATGTCCGCATGCGGCTACTCTGGCAGACCACAAATGCGCTTCCACCCTTTGCGCTGAAGTCAGACAGTTTTGATGTGCTGCCACTCAACTGAAACCCACCAGACTTCACCTTAACCACAACCCTTTGAACTGAAACATTAATTGATGTAAAAAATTTTTTTTGTTGTTGTTGCTTTTGTTTTGTGAATTGTTTACAATATATAATCCGACCACTGACTTTTTTAATGCTTGCCGTTTATTTCAGTTATTCTTTTTATTCTATCATATATATAAATGCATATGGTAACAATATGTTTACTTAATTTAATTAATATCATTATTAAATATTTTGTTTTCATTACTTGCTATTTTGCATTAATCCTATGAGTACAAATGAACATTGTTACAAAGACTTAGCTACACTGAGAAAAAATAACCCTTTAAACACTTTTCCAGCGCATAAATCAGCTCAACTGGCTACAAAAGGCTTCAATTAATTTTGGAAACTTTAAATAAAATTTAATAAACGACTTATTTTAATTAATGAGTTGGTTTATTTATGCTTATAAAATCCAATTAGTTACACACACATTTACCAAAGTGTAGGAAGTATTGTATATTGATTTATTTCATTTTCTTTTTTATTTTATTTTGGTTTTTTATTTGTGGTTTTCTGTTATTAATTTTATTTAATTATTATTATTGTTTTGCTTTTGATTTGGTATAATTAACAAATTTTAGCTGCTTTCTGTTTTTGATTTTCATTAATTGTCTTCTTTGATTTTGATTTTTCGGATTGATTTTTTATGATCTATTTTTGCCATCCTCTTTATTCTAATTTATGGGGCGCATCAAAAGTATTGAGGCTTCAAATGGAAACTAAATTAAAAACTACCAAATGCCTAGGAATAAACGTCGATAGCTGACATTATCTGACTTCTTGTAGTCGCTGTAAATAAATTACATTGAGTGTCATTTCTTTTACAATTTAAGTTTTAAAAGGAAAGTGAAGAAAAAAATATCTAAATAATAATAGTAAATTAGAAACTTTAAAACTCACATCACAATAGTATTAGTTTTATGGCGTTACTCTTGCTTCATTAAGATATCAAGCGTATATAATACATACATACTTTTATATGCCGTGGCTGCTTCGGAAAAAAAACGACCATTTTCTCCATCGTCTGGGTACTTATGTCTGTGGCATTAATTTTTTAAAACTCTTATACAAATAACTGTAGTTAAAATCTATCCAAATCAGCAAAATAAATAAATAGAATGTCTGACATACTTATAATCTGGTCATTCAGAATTCTAAAAATGTTAGAAAAAGCCGTGAGTATGCTTTCTTTAAAGTCTACGTGCGCACTGTTGTTCAAAAGGTTAATCGCAATCATGAATATTTTAGTAGCCAGATAGATTACTCTCATTGAAGTTTAATAATCATAAACCATAATGTAATAATATTGTATTTGAGGAAAGAAATATGGACTAAATATTTAACCAAAATTCTTGTATATTAATAGACTTTGCTCTTAGTCAGGTGATTTTGAGCTGCCACTTCATTGACAGAGGCTATCTGTAAGATGAGAATACCCGGAAGATATCAAACTGCACTTTAAAGACAAATAAAAAAAATATAAAAAAATTTCTAACTCATTATGAATATATCCCAGTAAAAAATCTGAAAGAGATTGGCGGCATCATGAATGAGAAAGGAGTCAAAGGTGAAATAGCAACTTGCCATAAATGAAAGAGACTTTAGAAATAAAATAAATTTTTAGCCTTATCGTGAGACTGACGGCCTATAAGAAATTGTCCACTAGATGAAAGCAGCACTGGAAAGCTATTGAATTGTTATATTAAAATTTTAGAAATGAAATAATTTCTCTATATAAACCAATAAACCTCAACACCTTCTGATACACGCTCATGAAGCCGAAGTGTGGCTTATGTGACCAATGTTTTGCCACATTGCTTAAGTGGCGTAGTGCCAATTATTGATTTTTTATATTTTTTTATTTTTTTATTTTTGTCATATAAATAATTTTTTTTATATTTTGATTTCCATATACTTACACTTTAAACATATTTATTTAGTTAGATTAATTGAAGTTTTCAGAAGTTTCCTGCTTTATTGCGATTTTTACCTATTTACGACTTGGCTGCAAAAATAAATGCAGAATTTTACCTGAAATTGTCATGTTTATTCGCTTTTAATTTCAACTGCGCTGAAATTCATTATTGAACACATTTATTTCTTAAATTGTTTTGAGTTATTATTATTAATATTTTTTTTTGCCTTTTTGTTTTTTGATATGATTTAAATTTTATATATTTTAAATATTTCTTTTAAAATTCATTTATGCTAAGACCTATGCTATACGAGACCCTTTCTGCTACCAACGTTCCATTAACTAACTATGTACAGTTAGAAAACCATATTGATGTATGAATGATTTAACAATATCAATAATATCGGCAATCATAATAAGCAACAATCGCAACACACACTTCATATGGAATTATGGCAACTCATTTGCATTGGAAATAGAAATTGTTCAAAACAAGTTTCTCACACTTTTTATACGAGTATATGTACGAAAAACAAAAGCAAAAAAATTAATTAAATTATCGAAAAAAATATATAAATAAATCAAAAATGTTTATGCTCTGTAACAAAAACCAGAAAATCATAATTGATTGGAGTTTTTGTTTTGAAGAATTCAGTTTAACGAACCAGAAAAATAATTACTTAGTTCCCAATATAAATATGAATTAGAATTCGAAAGAGAAAGAAAAAAATAGAAAAAATTAAATAAGAAAATAAATATATAATTAAATATTTTATATTATTTTATTATTTAACTATTGCAGTTTCAATGCAACGCAAAAGCAGTTCGCATGTTTATTTCATCAAAAGTAGTTAAAAATATTCTGTCAGTCATTTCACAATAATTTAATACGATAAATTTTACTATTTTTTATTTTAATACTTTCTTAGAGAAATCTATTAATATAAAATGTTAGTATTATTATTAATTATTATTATTATTATTATTATTACTACTATTACTATTACTATTACTATTATTACTATTACTATTATTATTATTATTATTATTATTATTATTATTATTATTATTATTATTATTATTATTATTATTATTATTATTATTACTATTAGTATTATTATTATTATTATTATTATTATTATTATTATTATTATTATTATTATTATTATTATTATTACTATTATTATTATTATTATTATTATTATTATTATTATTATTCTTATTATTATTATTATTATTATTATTATTATTATTATTATTATTATAATTATTATTATTATTATTATTATTATTATTATTACTATTATTATTATTATTATTATTATTATTATTATTATTACTATTATTATTATTATTATTATTATTATTATTATTATTATTTTGTTAACACTTTGATTTGTTTCAGACAAACACTTTTTCTCGCCCAACTTTACGCATTCTTTACTTGAGATACACAGATACATTTTGTTTGCCTTTTTATTTGTTTTTACTTATTTATTTATTTATTTTTTTTTTTATGTACAGTTAAGCAGCAGGCAAATATTTAAGCTGATGATTTCTGTAGTGCTCTCCTCTGCCGTTGAATTCGTTTATTTTTGCAAAAAATAAGTGTTGCATACTTTAAGGCGCGTGCTCACTTCATTCCACCCATTTAACACATGTCACAGTTATCTCATTGGCTCTGTATGTTTGTGTTTATTTTTATATTTGTGTGTATGTATGCGTTAAATGCGTTTCACCGCCACATTTCACACAGGAAATTTATTGAACACGAAATGTTTTCTGTCCTTTATTTAATGTTTATTTATTTACTCACTTAATGATTTTCAACGCGCCCCAAGCAACACCGCGCTGCCTCAGCGGTCTAGCCCTTGTTAAAATGTGGCATTAATTAATGCGTGTTTGATTTTTATGTATTTATTAATATTTTACGCATTATTTGCTGCTTTAATAACTATAAATCGCTACCTAAAGTATGCAAATACTGCCTCCCCGACTTTATACGGCCAACCCACCCAACCAACCATTTTTTCCAATGCGATACGTGTAATTAATAAAACACTTCAAAGTTGAGTTGGGTAATGGATTCATTGAGTGGTTAATTCAATTGAGTGGGTATTTCGATTCAGTTCGAACGCATTCCACACTCAGCTTGCAGCAGGCAACGATGGGCGCACTTAGTCTACTTCGCATAGCCGTGACTGACGTCGGGATTCGGGTTGCGCATTAGCGTCGATGTTTGACTGCCTGTAGTATGTGAAGTAGTATGTGAAGGTGGCAGAATGCCGCTGGTCGTCTCGTGCACACCACTGCTACCGCCACCACCACCGCCAACGCCTCCGCCGATGAGCATCTTTTCGGTCTCCTGACGGCTGTTGGCCATAATGCGTCGTATGGTGGGCGCGCAGGGTGTGCGTCAGAGACGTGACTCGTGCCCGGGGTGTGCATTCATGTGCATCGTTTCGACATCGCTTGGCGGTGGCGGCGGCGGTGGATTCATTTGCGCCGGTGGGTAATACTGCAAGGAAGCGCAATTGAGAAACTGCGCGTGTGTTAGCCACATTAGACGTTTGCCAGTACTCTTGCACAGTTATATAGAGTTATATACACAACAAATATATATATATATAGAATGCTACTGCGCACACTAACAAGACCCTACTAAAAAGCAAGTTAAAATGAACGCAGTCAATAAACTTACCCCGACGCGTCCATTGTCATAGTCCCGACTCGCTTGAATGGTCAATTTCGCCTTGGAATGCATCGCTTCGCTGAGTGTATTCCTATGATGTGCTGAGACACCGGCCGCTGTTGGTACGCCCGTGCCGAGTAACATCGAACCATTTGCTTTGGAATTTCCCAGACCGCTGCCCGTTGGCTTGGAGCCCTTGCTACGGAAGCAGAACTCAATGATGGCAACGAACACGGCAACGAGAAGGCCACCGATTAGAATGTAAAATATACCAGCGACATTGCTCAGTGAGAGCTCATTGTGCGAGGCCTCATGATTGTCTTTGTTGAGATTGCATTCGGTTTTATCGTACCACCATTTATTGCGCAGCTTTATTAGTTCGCCGTTCTCCTTGAGTGCCAGCACAGCCAGATTAATGGGATCTCTGTGTGAATGTTGAGAGATGAAGAGAGATGTAGTCAGACGAAATATCAATTGCATGTAAGTAAACGTATGGCATGCACAAAAGTCAAAAATTGTTTTCAATAAAGGAAATTCCAGTGTGGTTTTCTGGGCACCAGCGACACCACAAAAATATGCAACCCAACTGGTGTACAGAAATATATATATATATATATGATTTTTTCATCTTAATCTTCTTTTTTTTTTTTTGGTTTTTTACAATTTCCCTTGACAATCGATTTATACTCACTTGAGTGCTGAGCCAAGCGGCGTCGCTATGCCAAAGCCCTTCGTATCCAGATTACGGCCCACTTTCATCGTATCGCATGGTTCGCGCGCATTTACATACTCATTTTTTGGCGATTCGACGAGTAACGCGTATTTGCCCTTTGACGTTCGTACACGCCGTATGCCCTCGTCGTAGGTATTCACGAAGACGTGCTTACGTGAGTTCATGTACTCCCACATTTTATTATGCAGACCGATCTGCGAACGCTGTTGTAAGCAGGCCAAGCGTAAGCGAAGCGAAAAGCACGAACCAAAGGAAAATCGAAAAATAACATTTTTTATTTATTTTTTTATTTTTTTCTAGCATTTTTCTTTGAATATTTTGCATTCATAGACACAACTTAAAAAATTGCTTATCTATTTCTCCCTTTCTTTCCCCCCCCCCTCTCTCTCTCTGCCACTCTGTGACTAAAGCAATTTCATTTGTAGGGCGTTATTTATCCTGTACGAGTACTTAAAAATACTCGAAATAAATTGTCATAAAAATTAGATTTTTTCAGCGATTCTTAAATTCATTTTTCTTTCTATTTTTTTTAATTTTTTCACAAAAAATCTCAACGAATTAAGCTTAAGCTTAAACAGTCTGAGGTGACACCACTTTAAGCTGGGCTCAATATTAGTAAAAAAATTTTTTTTAATTTCTCTTGTTTGGAGCTAAATTTGATTTTGTTGTTGTTGTGAAAAAAAAAAATTTACTAAAAATGTTCTAATGTACTTTAATTGAAATGCCACACATTTATCGCAGTAAAATTGACTAAGCTGCTTGGCTTCCATCGAACCATGCCAAGGCCATAGAGACTCGGCATTCTATGTTGCTTGCTTTTACCATATCTCGGTATTTCTATTGCAATTTTGACAAAGTAAAATGCCTCAGGATTTAACATAAAATTTAATTTACCGAACATGTGACTAGAATTGTTAACACATTTTCCCGGAATCAAAGCGTATGCGAGAACATCAACGCCAACAATTATTGACACATAACACGCACAAACACCTGAGCACAACGAGTGATGCCTGCCGAATGGAGGCGTCACACATGACAATTGCAAAGTGCACTAACAACTAAGCAGCAGCACGAAAGAGCGACAAACTAACAAACAGACAGACAGTTTAGTATGAGCAAAGTAAAGTACGTGAAGTCAATTCAACAATCAGTTCGGAAATATGTCGTTGCCGTTGGCCTACATGAAAACATTGAATGACAGCAACTCGACATTCAACGTGGCACATTTAGCACCAAGCAATAAAGACAGAAAGTTAGAGAGTGAAAGAGTGAGAATTATCAAAATTTATATATATATATACAGTAATACTCACCCGGAAAAAGTCCCATGTGGAACCATGCAGCAGTGTACCGTATTGCACCTCCGTCTGCATGGCCAAGTCCTCCGGCGAATTGATCGGTGTTACCATGCGCTCGACGGTAAGGAACGCTGCCAAATTGGCTGTATACGATGAGATCATAATGAGCGTAAAGAACCACCAAACAGCGCTGACAATACGCCCGGATATGGAACGTGGTGAGATATCGCTGCCCTGCTGCATGAAGGCGGCTAATGAGAACCAAAATGAATTGAGTATGCTGAACTCGTTGACAGCGATGGGTGCACCCGTGAGATGTGGTGACGACAGCGTTGACAGCATGCCGACTGTTGATGCTGTCACACCACCGGGTGTTGTTGCGCTTGTTGGCGCTGTTGGAGCGGCAGAACCGCTGCCAATGAGGCCAGTCGTTTGTTGATTGGCAAGTTGTTCGTGATGTGCATGCGAATCTGTAATTGAGAGCAGCAAAAACGGAACTGGAATGAATCAGCGCAGCTAAGACGCAGCAATGGCGAACAAGAAGTTAAGGAGGGAGTAACAGAAGGAGTAGTACAAGAAGAAGCTGAAGCATTAGAAGAAAACACAATCAAACAATGATGTTCAATAAATTCCGGCATTCGTTGGCCTTAGTTGTATGCAGTTGAGTTTGACGTGAGTCACGTGCCATTGTCAATGCAGTTGCATTCATACATAAGCTCGTCGTGCTTTTTACTTCGTAGTTTACAATAAAAACAGACAGTCGCATCAATCATGACCATGGGGCTAGTGTCAGCAGTCGTTGTCGTTTTACGTTTTGCCGCTGCGAAGTTTCCATGATTTCTGACAATCCTTTTTGCTGGCATTTCTAATTGATAGCAACACTTTCGTCTTGCTCTAGTTAAGTCGTATAACATTTAAGGTGGTCCCTTTTTTTCACTCTTGCATACTGAGTCTACTATTGCTGCAGCTGATTTGCGCCATTTTGTTTGCCTACACGAGAGACACGCGAGACACGCGAATTGCATACGAAATTTTGTTTACTTTACGCTAAACTATCATTAAGAATCGAGACGTTTCAGGGTGCTGCAAAACCGTCTTTAAAGCTTTGAAAATACACTACACGGATTTACTATAAATTAAGCGAGCATTATACACACTGCAACGACTGTCTGAAATTTATCTTTAATAGACCGCAAACTCCATTCACCAAGCATTGTTTCGAGCAATGGAGTAGTGGAAGCTCTAAAAATACCTTCGCAAACACATTAAAAAAAAAACGGGATATGTAAACTGCCCGGAAAGACGTACAAACGGATGAACACACTCGCCATAACACATGTGAATATGTACGCAAGGGAATGGTTGGAGAGTAGTTAACGGGTATCGCATAACATGCATACAAAAGTACATATTTAGGGCACACACACACACACACGAAGAATGTCCACGAACAAGAACTCACCTGGCGACGGATGTTGCTGCTGCGGCTGCTGCTGATGCTGTTGCTGCTGTGACTGCACAATGCGCCACTCATAGGGTGAGAAGCGTGACACGAAGAAGAGCACAATGCTAACGCCAATGTAGCTGAAGATAACGCTTACCTGAAATGAGACAAAGTATGTGGAAAAGTGAGTGAAGAAGTATATGAAAAAGTAGCTGGAAAAGTAAGTGAAAAACTAAGCAATAGTGTCAAAGGAAACCAGATTTTTCATTAAATTATTTCAGTACATTTAATTGAAGTGTAAAAAATGACAAGAATATTAGACGCATAAGCGACATGGAATGCTAACAATGCAAAGAAATCAGGCACCAAAAAAAAAAAAAAAATTGAAATATATTAAAACAAAGCAAAATCAAAGTACGCAACTCAAGTCAACTCAAGCGAAGTCAAGACTCATAACTCGCATAACCAAATCGAAAAATGTGTTGCACTTGGCAAGAACAAAAAAAGAATAAAAAAGAAAATACAAAAATTTCACTGAACTAAACCTAAACGAAAGGCGTCATGTTCAGTGGAGTGGTCTCGATTCAACTTGACTCAACTCGACTCAACTCAACTCAACTCGACTCGAGTTGTAGCTAAGTTAAGTTCTAGTAGCTCGAATCTATGAGCAATGGAGTATGTGCCGCTGCGCCTTTTGTGCGCTTATTTGAATAGGCACAAACGACAGCGGCGATAGGCGACAAAATATGCCGTTGCCACCTGAGTGTCTGCTTCAATGGCTGCTGTAGACACAATTTTGCCACTTTCTTTGTGTTTCTTTTTTTTCAAATTTTTTTCAGATTTATTATTATTTATATTTTTTTTTTTGTTCTTGTTCTACAACGTGCTGCTTACTCTTATGTATGCATGAATGAATGCCGTTGCTGTTGCTGCTGTATAGGCATAAACGCGTATGTGCGCTTTTGTCTGCTTTATACATAGCTGTGTGTGTGTGTGTGTGTGTGTGTGTATATAATTGAACAATGTGTAGACTTGCGAAGTTAACAAACATTGAAGTTTCGTTGCGCGCTTTTGTCTGCGCAAATTTTTCATCATTTCACAATCTCACGCCTTGCGACGCCGCTTTAAAGCAATTTTATGCCTTCTATGCAGTGAAAAATTTTCATTTAATTTATGATAAATTTTTGCTAAAGTCTTTTTTATTAGCTTGTTAACTTTGCAACATTTTTACCTACTACTCTGTGTGTGTGTGTGTGTGTGCCGTTGTCCTTGAGCTTGTAGACGCTTACGTGCTGCCTGAACTCGACTTTCGTCCGTTGCTTGAGTCGTCGTGTTTAGACTGCGTCGACTTCTGCGCTTGCCTTTCACTTGGCATGTTAAACTAATTTGCATTTGTAATTTAAACTCATGTCAAATTACGTATTAGATTTGCTTTCAGTTGCCATCGCTTCACCCCATTCAACCGTGCAGCACAAGCCAACGTTGCACGCCCACATATTTTTACTGTCGGCTTTTATTAGCTTTTAATTTACGTTTGCCGCGCTGTCAACCATTTCAGATTTGTTCACGTTTGAAATGTGTTTCTGTCACTGTAATTTTTGTTTTACGAATTTTTTTTTCTGCGTGCGTTTTCTTTTCTTTCGTTGGGGTCACACGTTGTATGCGCGTTATTTGCTTTGATGTTTGCCGTTATGATTTATGGCGTCTCAAATGAGTGCCAACGGGAGTTTAATGCAAATTAAATATGCACTGCCAACTGGCGTTCGAAAATGAAAGCGACTGCGCGCAGCTCAGTGCGGCAGCGGTTGTACGCCGCGGGCAGCCTTCGTTTCGGCGTTTAATAATGGCAGACACGTTTTTTAAATAAAAAAGTAAACTTTCTCGTTTACTCTATTAAAGTTTGAAAGCTTACTTAGTGCCAAACCGAAGCGCCAAAGTACAGCGCCCAAAAAGCGCACAAGTTCAGAACCCCAACGTAAAGTTGCCAAAAAGTTGAATCAGTTGTTAAATAAAAGTAAAGAGGGAGGGTGAAAAACAAAAAGAAGAAAGTAACTGAGGGGGCAGAGAATATAATGCGCGGCATAAACTTTGAGCATTTATATGCGTGGCAGTTTGAACGCGGGGCGTGGGCTTTGAGCTGCTACTCAGCAATGTGATTCAACCAGAAAAATAAAATAAAAAATTGGCAAAAAAACATTAAGCAATTTTAAAACTTTGACCAACACTGGGTACCCAGATTGGAACATATGTGCCAGAGTCCTAGCCAGTCAGCAACATCATTGCTTTGCAACTTGGTGTAGAGCTTAAGGCAGCTACCAAGCACCACTTGATTCTACGTCATACACTTTCTTTCGTTGTCCTTTTCAAGCCTGTTATTACTGAAATGCATCAGTGTCTACAACAGCTACACAACGGTACTCACCCATATTTCCTGTGACAGTGGATTCATGAAACTGAAAATGCTCGGCGTTTGCTTGACTGGCTTCTTGATCATAATCGAAATGCCCAGCGACATAAAAGGCTTGCTGAAGTCGATGACGCGTTCGCGTTCAGCGGTAATCGTCATGGCGGCAATAGCGATATCCGCTTCCTGTAACGAATCAAAGGTGTGGAAGAGACAGTAGGAAATTTTCATTAAATAATGCAAAATATAATATATGATGAAGAAGTCTTAAAACTCAAGGGGAAGGTTGTATTTATTATCAGTTTAGTTAGGCTGCTTATGAGTGGCTTCCAGATTATTGTCGAGTACCATATTTCATAAAGAAATCCAATGAATTACAGAAGCCTATATATTCTTAAAAAGTAGCCCTTAACTCTGAGATCAAAGTGACCTCTTGAGCACAGACTCTTATTAGGAATTGCTTTAGAAAGTATGTGCCCTGTAATAAACAAAAAAAAATATTTTCTCGTCGAACAAATGTGCATCGTAGGAGGTATTGGAGAACGTCGTGGGCATTATAATTTATCTAAAATAGTAGCTGTCATCACATGCTGATAGACTCAACTAAAGAACAACTAACTTCTGTAGGAGCTGAGGCGAACGAAGAGGCCATTGTGTGCTAGACTTTCGCTCGTTAGATAAAGACAAGCTACTAAAGCTTAAGCTGAAATTTGTGACTGCGTTTATATGGTTTTAGCCTTTGATTTGTTCAATAGGATGCACTTACCTTGCGCACAAGTTCACCGACCATGCCATCCCAGCCGCCGTGCACATTTGGATTCTCTGAGCCATAAGTGCCATCCTTGACAAGGCGTAGCTCATCTAACAGAAGTAGATATGCTTGTGTTCCGTAGTCGAAATGAAATAAGAAAGCAAAGTCAAACTTACAATTAATGCCCAACTTCTTGGCTAGCAGATCAGACAAATCCTTGCAGTAGCCCTCGAAACGTGCATTGCCCTCCAGGTGTTCACCGAAAGCCGGTTGCTTCAGCATAATATAAGGCTCTTCAAGCAGTGTGGTCACAATGTAGGTGCGATTCTTCTCGAACTCGATGTGTGGACGCAGGCGTACATATTTTGCATTAAGCGGTTGCAAGCCCGCATCATCGCTCCACTCGGCCACCTTAACCATGGCGCTGTTCACTGTCATCTCAACGACGTGCAGCGTGTAATTGACACGTCGCCCATCATCGTTGAACTTGATGTCGCCGGTAAGCCCCTCAATCTCCACCTACGAAAACGTATATGGGCTTGTAGCTTAACACTCACCACAGCAAAGCGCCAAACATAAAGCCATCAATGAAATTCTAATTTGGCTTTATTACTCAAACCAGAGCAGTCGAGGCCAGACCAGCATAGCTCTTGGAACTGAGCCACTTTCATTGGTTGCTCGCTTACTTACCTTGCGCAAATAACGCGAAATTTTATCGCCGTGCTCCCAGGGGTTTACCCAACCCTTCGCCGTGTTACAGTCCAACGCGCGTGGGGCTGTACCCACGACATTGTTGCCGCCACTACCACCACCACCACCACCACCACCACCATCGCCGAAGCCATTGGCAGCGCCAAAGCCCAGCTGCGCGCCACTGCCGCCAGCCATCAGAGCACCACCACCACCAGCGCCACCGCCGCTGCCACCTTGTGTCGACGCAGCCACGGCCGCCGCCATCAGTGTCTGTCCGCGACGCTGTACATTATTGCGAAATTGATCGGGCTTCTTGCGCAGAATTTTGTTGAAGGCCTCGACAAGCACGAACACGGCATCGTACATGAGCGCAGCCTGCGCCTGTGTATTGGAGCAGGAGAACAAGGATATGTTTACATTTAATGAGTGCATTACACGCTGTTATTCACAATTTATCCTTTGCCTTTTCGCCCGTACACAACTCGTCCGTCCGCTACTCTGCTTATTCTACTGGGTGTTAATGTTAATGTCTGCCTGGCTTGGGGGATTGGGCTCTTTGGGCACTTTGGCTGGTGCCGAGAAAGTCTTGCTGACAAGGCGAGTAGCGCACATGTATATTGCTTTATGAACCTCAATGGCAATGCCACCACCCACACACCTGGTACACCAGTGAGTGTGTCGTATAATGAAGTTCATGTTTATCTTGCCTTTGTTACGGTCGGGCTTGTGGCTGAATGGTTTGGGTTCGACTACATTGCTGAGCGTTGAATATTAAACCAAAAATGTATTTGCTGTGCAAATAGCCGTGGCAATAAAATATTAAATAATTTGTTTGGCGGCATTCGTTGGTTTCGAGGGTTGCTACTAAAACCGAACACGTGTCGCATTGCCGACAAGAAATCCAGCGGCTCCGTTGATCCACTTATGTGTTGTGGCTAACTCAATAAGGCAATGAAATAAAATTAAATTGACAAACGAGTGGCTGTGAACAGGCTTGAAATGCCTTTAAAATGTATTGTAATACAATTTAAAATTCATAGACAGCAAGCAGCAAATCCAAATTGAGTTCGGATCTTCGACAGCTTAGCGTTGGTAAACCTATTCGGTGCGCATTGATGAACCCATTTTGCCCATTTGTCCTTTTTAATGCGCTTAAACTTCAAGTCGTTGGCTTTTTATATAATTCAGCAAATGCCAAATGCGTTGCTCAAAAGGCTTTAATATAAATTTCCACACAAGTCAAACAAACAGAACGAACAAGGATTGTGGGTTGCTGGTTGCGGCACGAAGACGCAATGAACGGAAAGTGAAAGAGCGTATGAGCTTTGAGTAGAATGAGTGGCGACTCGAGTGGAGCACCGAGCAGAGAATCGAGCAGAGGATACAACTCACATTAAGCGCCACAAAGTGAAATCTTTGTCAACAAGGATAATGCCAAGGAAGTACAAATATAAATAAACAGCACAGCACAGCACAGAACAGAACAGAACAGAACAGCAAAGTACAAACTAAACGAGCGCAAAGCGTTCGCTCTGTTGTGCTGCATAGTGGAGCGTAGTTTTGTGTAGTGTTGTATGGTGTTGTGCTGAGTGCGAGTGCGAGTACAAGCACAGAAGCAGAAGCAGAAGCAGTCACAATGAGCACAGCAGTGCAAGGACAAAACGAAGCTGCACGGATTTTGTGTAAACTTGTCGCCATTGAAAGTGAATCTGGGCATTTGTTTAGCGTCGAGTATGCATGTGTGTTTGCCTTTGTGTTTGTGTGCTCATAACTAATGCAAAAAGTGAAATATACTCTTGACTGCACTCGTACCGAAATCGATTCTCGTCCAGCACCAATTGAGGTCTGCGGATCTAAGCGCTTCCAACTGTCATAGAATTCACGTACAATGCGACGATTTGTGTCGACAATGCGAAAACCCGTTATGTTAATGGCACCAAATTCGATGACCTCACTCTCCCAACGATCGTCCATGACCTGAGAAAGATGGCATTAAGAGAAATTAAATAAAAGAAAATACAGTCAAAAGAAATGTAACACTTTGTCATGTAATGCCTCGCCTCTCACACACTTACCAAGCCGCTGAGTAAATAATGATAGGTCCTGCGACCCAGTCTCAGATCACGCACATGTTGTATGAGTATCTTCTTCGCCATCTCGGTGGGGCAATCGAGCACAATGTACTTGTTTGCGAAACGATCGATGTCTTCGAGTGTATGCAGGAACTCAATTGCCATCGAGACATTTGAAATGCGCTTAACCAGCTCCACTTGAAATGACTCATTGCCCGGTTGCAGGCCCTGATAGATCTGTTGTAAGCGCAGGAGACCTGAAAAAAATAAATAAAAATTTAATTACATTTAATAACTTTGAAATAAGACAGCTGTCTATATATATAAATATATATATATATATATATATATATAACATTGGAAGTAAATTTGTTTGTTTGTCTGTTATGGATGCCGTAACCGCTGTACCAATATTGATGACATTTTCCGGTAGCCTCTAGAATAGTCTTTAGATGGTTACAGTGAAGTCTGGTGAAAAAAATTGTCGAATTCGGTAACGGTGCATATGAGCTGTATCTGATAAGTATCCGACCTATGACTTTCGTAAGGTATAAGCGCATCGCTGCCATGACATAAAAACCCTTGAAACGAATGCTAGGGGTACATTGAAGGCCAGGAAACTGACTTCGAAAAATTATTCAGTCTGGGGTGACACTAAAGGGAAACGTGTTTTTCAGTCGAATGGGGATGCCCCTTCGAAGGATGCCCCGAGACGGCTGACGAAGAATGCCAGCGCGAAGTTATGAGCAGGTCGAACCCTTTTGAGAGACACCTCGTACGACTTAAAATGTACGCTTCTAAGATATAGCAATCTCTCCTTCTTCATGTGTCAAATGTCGTTATTATGACAACAACAAGACCATGCTTTGTAGGATAGCAAACGAACGATCCATGCAGTGGCTATTCAAAAACCGAAAATGGCGACGGATAGTTTACACATATTGTAGTAAGATGTAAGGTTGAAGAGCTCCTATGCTCTTAAGGGTAATAAACGCAAAGTAGGATGGCTCAATTCTTTATAGTGAGGGCTCTATCTAGCTGATAATTGAACTAGCACTCACTTACTGTATAATTGTTAATTTCATTGAATGCCGTGTTATGAAATTAAGTTTCCAGTGCTCATAGCACGAACTGTGATCTCAGTAACCGCTTTCGCTATGGGTGAACTAGTTCACTTGTTAATAACCTTTATTTCCCTTTCCTGGTCTAATATTGTACTTTCCACTCTTTATGAAATTCAAAGTTCTCGATAGAATAAGTAAGACACTGTATCTGAGTTAGCTGAACTGGAGACAAAATTACTTAAGAACATTTTTACAGCAAATGAGGCCGTTAAGAAATAATCATTGAATGGAGTCTAGCGTATCAAGACTATAACATCTAACTTCTCTATACGATAGCACAGAAAGCTTAAAAAGACAAACACCTATTAAAAATAATTTTCTTTTTATGTTCCAGACAACCATACCACGCCCAGCCCACTGTAAGATATGACCAGCATTGGATTCGTGCAGCACACACATTGCCGCTACTTTGTGCTCGACGATGCCGATGCTCTGCTCAGTTATCGTGCGATGGACCTACCTACATGGTGATCGCAAACCGCAGGAACCCAAACAAAGTTTTAAAACGTTCAAACGCGGTTGCCATTCAGTGAGTAATATCCATGAGAGACTCCTAACATTTTAACTAAGTGCCAGCTCTCTACGTAACAGTGATCAACATCATGCTGACTGATGGGAAATCGAACTGTATGCATCGCATTGGTTGCATGGGTTCCTCGATGACGGAGAAGATTTGCTATAAGAGCAAGTGATGGAACAGCTGCAGATGATATTGCAACAATAACACATATTTGACTGATGTAGACGGCGGATACATTTGGTATACTGAGCAAGATGTGAGTCTCCTGTTATGTGTCATAAGTGTGGAGCATAAAATGGGCATCTCTTTCTCCACTTGAACAACACCAAACAACATGTGTGCAAATCAATGACTTTGCCTATTAAGAACTTCGAAGGAATATTGGTTTATGGATAGACGAATGGGTGTGCCACAAACGCATATAAGCTTCATGTGGCACAATTTCTAAGTGGTCAAGCTGAATTCGTTCTTGTCATTCATCTCATTCGAATATATAGTGTATAATTTGCCGGAGACTGACATACATTTAAGAATTATTATATTTTTAATTCTAACATAATTTGAAGGGTTTTCTAAATACCAAAAAACCGACATAGAACTAAATTAAAATAAATCCAATAAAATCGCCATTATTTGGTTGTTTTTCTCTTAACAGAAAAGTTAAGCTTCGTCAGAATTACAATATCAGCAGCCGTTTTTAGATGGGTTGAATAAATGGTTCGAAGGTAGAAAATCCAAAAAAACTCGATTCCGCCTAAATCATTTGAAAGTGAATTTCGCTAAGATTCTGTAGATGCCAACCATTTTCAGATCGCTGCTTTGATTCTGCTGCAAAGTCGAAAACTACGAAAACTGGTATGGTTTTGTTTACGAATTTACTCGAAAACTGTATCACTACGGGAAAAATGGTTAGCATTTTCGTAATCTACGTGAAATATCCTTCCGAATGACACCTCACTCGGACTTATTTGTGAGATGTCGAAAACCGCCGAAAATCTCAAATTTTGATGATCTCAGGTTGTTTTGTGATTTTCGCGATTTCGTGAGTTTCGACAAATGAGTTGTCATTTGAAGGAGAATTTTGTCAGGATTCCGCAAATGTTAACCGTTTTCAGAGCAGCTCAATGATTCTACGGAAAAGTTGAAATTTCTAAAATCTAAATTTAAATGAATTGCTGAAGCACAGCCTAATAATATGCAATGAATACTTTTCAAAGTTCGTCACTCTTAAAAATATGCAATAATATTTACTGAAGAACTGTGCTTATTTATCAATTATTAAAATTGGCGTAACAAACTTTTAGGCGGTTCATTGAAAAAGACCTGAAATGGGTTGATTTTTGAAAAAATTTTAAAAGGAAAATAATTCTTTGAACTCTTTTCCATTTCTTTTTTAACTTTCTTTAAGCGTAATATTGGCGTATTTCTAACGTAAAGAATTAGAAAAAACCTAACCTAATTTACAAACTAAATATTCCTTTTAGAGTAATGTAAAAAAGATGAACGGTTAATTATATAGTAAAAAGTAACATATACAGCTTACGTAAGACTTATTACAACTTTCCATCTAGACGAAAAATAAATAAATAAATAAAAGAATTAATGAAAATGAAAAATATTATAATTGACACAGGCCTTTGTAGCCTCTGAGCCTTTTAAATAACGTTTTTTGTTGTCAAGTACTTGTTGTGGTCTCACTCAGATTGGTCTTTGAATTGGGCACAGAGGAGTTAGAAAGTCTTGCAAGATATTACAGCGATGTAGCAAGCGTCTACACACATCAGCTACTGGCGTTTACTGTGTGGATCAGACAACGTCTGCAATGGCGGCGAAGAGTTGGCCAAGCGATAGTCTTTCTCAGCGATCGGTGAACCGTAGCTATTAGGCTGTTAGGTAATCTGCGACTTACGTGAAGAGCTCGATGTGATGTGAACGAGGCAGAGGCATCCATGCTTATTGTGCTGACCACAATTACACACTCAATGCTTATGGTGGATGCTGTTGCTGCTGCTATATTTGTTGTTGGGGCGCTTGTGGAGCTCTCTACCTTATAGAGCGACGTTGAACATGCTGCCACCGTGCTTGTGCTCATCATAATCGATATAGAGATGGTGTCATCTTCAGGCTGCCAAGTTGTACACTGTTGAGCTGCCTACTGCTACAGGGGAAGTCAACTAAACAGTGGTTCACTCTAAACAGTCTTCACTGCGTCAAAACACATTTCGACAAGTTGCACGGATTGAAAGGCGCACAGGTGGTACCTTTGCCTATGCCGGAGGGCGACAAAAAAACATTTCCAACAAAAAAAAGCTATCAACTGCATATTCACACCAAACACACACACACACACACACAGAGACAGATAGTTGTATGACTCAGATACACAAAGAGCGTGTAACGTAACACAAAATGGGCTCAAAATCATTTCGCATTTTGAATTTGAGGCATGCTTGCAGTCTTACAAGCGTCCTTCGGTTCTTACGCATTGAAACTGAGCTCTGCGCTGCAAGCAAACATTAAAAGTCACTGCTGCGCCCCAAGGACCAAAATCATAGAATGATACTGCTTTACTCGTACTTTGGCTTAACAAGGCAATGGTCTTTGTCTGTGTCAGGTCAAAATGAGTTTTGTGCGGCGTGAGGAGCGTCACGTTGGCATTGCTTTCATTGCCATTGCGACACGCTCGTTTGAGATATCATTTCTAGTTCAATTTACATTTTGTGCTGATTGAGTTATATGTATCTATTGTTGTTGTTGTTGTTGTTGTTGTGATTTTGGTTTGTTCTGTCCTAGTCACAGTCTTAACAGTTACATGAAAAACAACCTTGGGCATTCATGCCAACGACTTTGGAGAGTTGAATCGAATCGAATCGAAGCGAAACGACTTGTGTTGTGTTGTATTGTATTGACTACAGCTCACTTCAGTTTGGCTCTGTTCAAATGTAGTTTTTCTAAAACAAAATATAACAACAACAAAAAAATAAGCAGAGTATGATGATAATGATGCTCATGATAATGATGAGGATTTGTATGATAAGCATTTGTTGGTTACGACAACGAAAATCGTCTGGCACAGTTACAGAGACACATGCGTGTATACTTTTGCTCACTACTTGGCTCATACACTACGCATTCATTCCTACGCAATTTGTGTTTGCGTATCAAATGGGATTTGTAGAAATCAACTAAGACAAGCATGTTGCAGCAATTGAAGACCATGATGAAGAAGCAGAAGAAAAGATATAGCATATCTAAGCATATGCATGTAGGTACGCCTGCCACGACTTCTGTTTATTTCTGTTTGACTAACAGACACGCCCACTGTTAGAGTCATCGAGTTTTTGGCTCTGATTTAGTTATTACTTTGAGTAGTTGCAGTTACATAGATAGCTACACTTACTCGTACATACACTTGCGATTGTTATATAACAATCTATTGACAATTTACTGTTTGCCTGTGAGTATTTTTTCGCTTTGATTTTTGTTCGACTTCGTTGCAATAAATTTTCTACGCATTCTTTCTCCTTGCCGCTTTTCCTTTTTTGGTTTTATAAAATTTCATTTGCTGCGCTCGTGAATTGGATTGGATATTGGGAGGAGCTTATGGATTTCAGGGATTTCAGCTTTAGATTTGTGCTGAATTTTTTCTTTCTCCTTTTTTTCATTTGGCGTGCGTTGAACGATTTCGAAATGGATTTTGTGCGAGAATCAGAAAGTGTAATTGAAGTATGTTGTTTTTTGCTTTGTTCCTTTTGTTTTTATTTTTATTTTTTATTTATTATTTTTTACTTTTTTGCTTGTTTCTTTGTTTTCGCTATTTTTTTATTTATTCCTTTGCATTTTTTCAGTTGTTGCACAGAAGAGAGAAGCACACATTTTGTGGCGCTCTTTGTTATGTGAGTGTTTTTATTGTATTGTGATATCTTACGACCAAAAAGAAAACCACACAAATACACAGACATACAAACACATATCCTCACGAAATTGGCATTTTATTTTTATTTATTTATTTGCCTTTGGTTTTTTGCTTTATTAATAATCGCCACTTTGATTTGATTTGTCTACCTTTAAATAATAGAAATTCATATGAAGAGCTATGTTGAGCTACCGAGCTTTTTCGGCAGCTTGATTTTAGCAAAATAAAATAAAATTAGCTAAACTCAAATTTTGCGTTTGTAGCAAGAATTTGATAAAGCTTATTTACGGTTAACTGATTGCGAGCTGATAAAGCGAATGCTGCGCCAGCGAAAACCATTCAAATTGTAATGAATAAGTGAAGAATTTGCAACAGGATTAGGGAGCAACGAAAGATAAAAACGAGACAATGTAAATGCAGAATGTTAACTAAATGTTAATATTATATGTTACGTTATAGTTATGTTATATGTTATGTTAATGAGAAAGGGCTACTAAATCGAATAAGCTGAGTATTTGAATATATGTAAGTCGTTTTTTTATTTAATCATTGTAAATTCATTACTATAATTTCACCAAGGAAATAATTTGGTAGCACTAAAATTTGTCAATTAATATAGAATACTTTGGCTGAGTTGGTTTTCTTTATTCCTTAACTCCTGACAAAGCAAACTATTGGTTTTTAGCTTTGCTCAGGTTATACACACTACATGTATTCAAAATCATCAAACCCAGTTCTGATGCTTGATTTGAATAGAAGTTTCTGCAATTGGGATCGATATAATTGTGCAGAGCAAATCAAAATTCGAAACAACTCGTAGTCATGAGCCATGATTCGTCAATACACCGTAGCGTATATAAATACTTTGCTGGCACAAATAACGCCAAAGCTTAGAAATTCAAATGCCGAGTCATTAGTTGTGAACAGTTAACATCATGTAGTGATACAACAACATACAACAATACTTAGAGTAGGATGCAAAGAACAACGACGACAAGAGAAACGATCATCGCTGAAATAGAACGTCTAAGTATAGCGACGAAGCAGTGAAAGCGTCACTAAAGAATAAGATGTGCACGTAACAGAACGCCGTCTAACCACTTAAAATGACGATTAAATGGTTCAGTATTAAATCATACTGAAATCATACTGCTCTTTATTTTTTTAGTTTAAATACATAAACCGCCATGTCTACTGCTTTTGGACTTTGTAGAAAAATATTGTATATCCGTTTTTAAAATTTTTAACTTTAGTCAGCACCTGAATACAGAGTCTTTTCTTACGCAACAACACATCATAATCTTCACCGGAAGCATATTAATCAAAAAAAGGTGTGGAAATTGCATATCATATCAGCATATGACACATTTGCACTGCGATTTGTTTGTTCGATAACTTTCGACACGGCTACTGCGAATTAGAACAAACTTTGTTGGCAGAGGTTATGGCTCGCTTGGAATCGAATTCAAAATTAACTCACTGTCCTTTAATAACTTTTTTTGATGTGATTAGCAGTGGAGACATGACTTCGGCAGCGACCTTTTTCTTTGAAAGAACACCCCAGAATGTCTTAAATAAATTTCAGTCAAAAAGTGAGACCATGCTTCGTGTAGAAACACACGGTGCAGTAATCAGTGATCATGTATTTTAGGAATATCGTTAATGTAGACCCACAATATAACTAACTTCTTCCTAAACCCGAGAAGCAGTGTACTTTTTCATTATCTAAATAATTTAGATCAGTTATAAGTTTGTAATAGTTGTAAATAATTGTTCAAACCAGGCGATAAGTTATGACATAGATGCAAAGCACATTATAAGGCACAATGCGCCCGGTTTGGTGCTTAATAAATAAAATATACAAATAAAAAGAAATATAAAAAAAACAAATTTCGATCAGAAAAGTTATGCAGTAAACGGTAGGGAAAATTCTTTTATTAGAAAATGTAGTAGTAGTTCTTCTTTTTCCTTTTTTTTCACGGCAAATTATTGGCTTACGCGTCTGCGTCTGTCTTCTTCTCACAGAATTTATTCAAAGAAATGTTTCTAAACCGTTTTTTTTTTCTTAAGAATTTTATTAAATTTATATATCGCTAATCTAATAGCGTTATTTGTGCTTCGAAATCCTGTGTTTCAAATTCTCACGCACCACACACAGTTGTCGATAAGGTTCTTACTCAAGCTGGTGTTGGAAAATATGAAAGTACTTATCAGCTGATGAATATATTATTAATTAATGCTTAATTAAATCATTTGTTTAAAAATTTTCTTGTAAAAAAATAAACCAAGTTTATGTTGTATTCAAATTTGAAAGAAGTAATTAAACAACTTTCAGAGAATTGCCATTTTGAAGCATTTTCTCGAGCTAAAATTTTTACCTTGGATTCGGTTGGAAGCCTTCTGAATTTTTGTACTTTTTTTTATATATCGGGTACATGTCAATTATTCAGATTAACATATAAGTAAAGAGTTCATTGATGCGCAAAGTAGGCAACGAGTACGCACGCATTCAACTATATAGTGTCTTATAAAGTATTCAAAGTGACGGCAGTCTATTCCATTCTGTGAATGAAGTTGTAAGTAAAGTACGCCCTTTTTGCTAAACATATTGGCATAGGTTGTTCTGTTATTCTTCACAGCCTTACTCAGTAATAAATACGGACAACACAAATTGGTTTCCTATTAATATTTAAAGGCAAAACAACGTTTGCTGGTAAAGCTAGTTTTTATATAATATTTATATTTATATGTATACATACATTTTTATGTGTTGATGTAGCAAATGTTTCCGATGGCCCGACAACAAATATCTTTCCACAACAAAAATACTAATACTTGTCTATGTCAAGCATTAGCTTCATCAGTTTTCTTCAAGAGCATACGGTTGGGTATAGCAACATCTAACAAGGATTATTAAAGGCACTAAAAATATTGAATAACAAGAAACTCATAAAAGCACAACTCTCGTCTTCGTCAACTCTCTGCAATGTCAGACGAACTGGGCAATAAGCTCAACAAAAATTGTTGACCTCTTGATATTTTCTTACTGTCGTTATTTATGTTCAGACATTCTTATGTTGTAACTAAGATGAGTTTCTTGTAGAACTTTGAATTTCAACTTAAATTTGCTTTGCTACGTTATTGGCCACTTAAAGGTTAATAGAAAAATGTTGCACAAAATAATATATAAAAATAAAGACAGGAAAATGAACATTTATTTATGAAATTCATCTAAACATGTGCATAAATATTTTCAAAAATTGCCAGAACTTGCTTCAAATTGAAGCTACGCAAGAAGTATTTCGTCTGCATTTGCAACGACACAGCACAGACAACGGACAAGATCAAAGACTCGCAACAGTGGACCAAGCCAAAGTCTGAATATTTCAAATCAATGTGGGCGATGAAATTGTTTTACTACAACGAATCAGAGCAGCCCTTGGTGTTGGCGACAAGTTCTAAACGATTTGCATAATTTTCAGCTCTACGCTCTCTTACCCACGCACGCCCCTCGCCCAACAGATGCTGGCATCGAAGTATGCGAAATAAATTTTTCATATTATTTGCTTTCATAGACGAGAATGGCAGGGAATGAATTCATTTTTCATGGGTAATCAGCCTGAAAGCGTAACGAACAAAGAGTGCAGTGCGGAGTGAACAGTGAAGGTGCAAGCTATGAATGACGCTCAGGCAAGTATTATATTGCAAGTGAATTTACTGGTGTATGATGATTCTAATATTTATGCAAAAGCAAATTGGTGTTATTTTTAATGGAGTATTGTGATTTTATTGGGAAAATGGAATGAAAGGGCATGCGAAACATAGCGAAAATGTGTGCAAAGAAATGCAGACGTATTCATTAAAGGCATCTCTATTTTTTTAAATAACAAAAAAAAAAACCAATTACATACAGCTACACACAGAGCTACGCATAAATACGCAGACACTAAAAAATCACAAAAAAAGGCTTGCCCTTTTTTAGCTTTTATTATTATTATATATATATATATATGTTTTTTTATTATTTATTTATTTATTCTTTTGTGAAAGCAGTATGTGATAGTATAACATTTTTTGCTGAGCACAGCATATGTAATAAATTTTGTTTCACACCAAGTCAGACTGCCTGCTAGCCTGCCTGTGGGATAGTTATGCATGCGGCGCTTGTAGCAACAGACACACGCACAGTTACTCAAGAGCCAAGAGTCGAGCTTGTTTTCAATGAATGCGTAGAGTCTCTATTTTTACAGTTTTTGGTAAATGACTCTTCTTTTTTTGGGATGTTATTTTTTGGCTCCTCTTTTTCTTTATTATTTGGCACATGTTTTTAATACGTAGCCACAGGCATCTTGCAATAGCACTTTTTTTTACTTCTACATAAAACATACAATACCTTGTTCTTGTATAACAGGCACATATGGTATGTGTGTATTGGGCGTCCCAAAATAAACGCAAGATTTGAATTTGCGCTCATGCATGCAGTACAATGTTGGCAACCCTATTAAAAGGCTATTGTATTTGACAGCTGATAGTTTCGTTTGGGTTATAGCTCTTTGGTTCTAACTAGAGCGCTGAATAAGCACACACTTACTCAAAACAAATCATCACTCTTTCAAACAAATCGTGCCACATACGCACACCATCATGAAGGCCTGAACGACTCATTTCTGAAACAACTCGTGTGCTGTTGAGTCTCAATTAGTTAGTTGAACTGGTCAAAAATATCGGCTTGAATGCGATGGAGGGCAAATGATAGAATGATAGATACTCTCATTCAACTGAACTGTTAACACTATGCATACTAGCAACACTGTGTATTATTCAGTTGAGTGAGATAGTGTTATTTCTTACGTTATAATTTTCGAAAAATTGAATTTGAATTATGTGTAAAACTAATTCATTTCCAAGCAAACAGAAAAGTGCAACAAAAAGCAATCGAAAATTAGCTTGGCTCGGCTCGTCAAGAATAATTTTGTATGGTCTGGCTTTCTGAACAAGTATTCTATGTTTCTGACTCCCTGGTATTTTCATTTCAATCATATAAAGGAATATGGGACGGTGCAATTACGTTACTCGATTGACACAGTAAATCAGTCTAACATACGACGCTAAAAGTAATTACTCAATTACACATCGACTCTGTAAGTAACAGAATCACACGTGTTTTTATAGCATTGTGAGAACGAGACATACGCAATGATACGAGTTGCACGACTTGTTCACTTCAACTCAATGACTCAGCAAATCAAACGAAACAAAAGTAATTGAATAACTTGTTTCAATATAACACATGATTTGTTTTGAATGTGTTCACAGTGTGATTGCACACTGCTGAATTGATTTAGTGTGAACTCATGCAGGGCTCTAGTTCTAACTCCGTTATTTCAACTCCATTTTTATATATGCACTCAAGGTCATAACGAATAATAACTAAACAAAAAATTAAAAAATAAAATAAAATAAAATGAAAATATAAGTGAATCATCGCCTCAATTCACACCACTCTGTATTCACTCATTCATATTTAATGTATTTAGGAATCTGTGGCATATCTCGAAACGTGTTAATATCACTTTGTGCGTTGATTGTATAATAACTTCTCTAGCTTGCTTATGTAGGTTGCCCTACATACCTACGCAATTTAGCTCATCTACCAGGGTTTCCGCTTGAGTGTTGTTATCCGGCATTGTACTACGCACATTTTTGCGCTTAACAACAATTTGTGTTTTCAACGTTCAAATGCCAGCAAATGTTTCACGCAATTTCTTTAAAGCTTTGCTGTCTTTGAAGTTCATTCTCATTTTGTGGCTCATAACTTTTTACGCATGTGTTTGTAAAGAATATTCATGTCTTAAGATTCAGTCTTGAAAATATATTTTTATAATTTTCCTAAGCTACATTTTGACATGCTTGTCAAAACGTGCGAATCTCAATTTTATGCCGCAATTCAAATAGCAAATCTTCTAAACCTAACTAATTTTTTGTCAGTCTTCTTCTCCTTAACCTGCGCTAATGAAGATATTCCTACTTGCCAGCGGCGTTTTTTTGCTGCCAATAATTTTGGCAGTTTCTTTTTTCAGTCACTCAAAGAGTTAAGTCTTAGGCTTACAGTGAAGTTACTAATTTTTTTTATCATTTCTAACAATTTTATTTTTGCTACAATTTGCCAGTTTGAGAATCCCAGATGTAGTAAGGATTAGCATCCGCAGAGCATAGGCGAATGTACGGATATCATCAGCACCTACTACTTCGATCAGGACACAAAAACTTGTCAACTAATTGGCTTAAGAGGCTGTGAGACAAGAGGAAAGAGTATGCATTTGACTGAGCGACACTGCAGGCTAAACTGTTTAGCCTATATGAAGCCTGAAGGAAGATAACCATTGGAGTATGCAGCGCGCAGCGGGAAACATTTGAAAGCAAAGAGGAATTAGTCCACTTAAATGAAAAAAAAAATTAATAAACAAACAATTTCCATTGCAAAATGTTCACAATTAAATACAGACACAAACAGTCAGTGCACTGGCTATAAACTCACTCCGACAGCTGACAAATCAAAGCATTATTTTTTTCTTCTTTTTTTTATTTTTTCCTATGAAATAAAATCGAGCGCGACAAAATGCGCACAAGGACAACGACGACGTCGACGACGACAACGACAATGAGTTTGAAAATCAGTTCATGGCTGCATTAAATGTGGCCGACATAAAATTTACACGTTTCCTATTTAACTTGTTGTATTTGCTTAAACTACAAAAGTAGCTATATACTATATACTCGTATCTGGAACCCGCACTCGCACTCTCAGGTGAAACAACTCAATTTGTTATTTAACACGTAGCGCCTACGTAGCTTTTTTATGTCTCACATTTTTGGGCATTTTACGTCATTACGAAGCCAACGAAAGTGGAATAAGAAAACAAAATGAAGGGTGTATGTGGTCTATTAGTGAACGAAAAGCAGCCGGCGTGTCTACTACGTGCTATCCACCCATTCGCCGCTCTACTCGTGCGTATGTCTGCCAAAGCAACTACAAGTAAGCAAGAAAAATCATAAACAACGTTAAAGTATCTATTAGTATAAATAACGAGGAAACAAAAGCAGTTCGAAGTTAAAGCGCCACTTAAAGCGAGAAACAAGCATCTTGTCGAACAACTCTCATTAATTCATGGAACTACAACTGCAACTTAAGCAACCGCAGCTGTGTACGGAAAAACGTGTGCGTGTTGGAAAAAAGTAAAGCTGAAAGGGATGTGCGCGTATTATAGTATTAAATTGCATGACTTGAGAGGTTGGTTTCAGAAAATTGCCGGGTGGCAGACTACAATGTTGGGAAGTGGATTAGAAATTTTGACATTGGGTCAGGGAACATGGAGATGCTTGTGAGAAGGTGTTTACAGAGATTCGAAGGGAGAAGACAGCATTGCAGAGGGTGTGAAATGAAAATTAAGATGATACGGACTTTTGATCATCATCGGTAGAATTAACTCAAAATTAGTGGGAATTATAATGATACTTGCTTGAAAGAATTGTTGTTTTTAAGCCGAGTTTTGAGGCGAATGGGAGTCATTTGAGCTAACTTTTGATTAGCAGGCGAGTAACATGAAAGGCGTGTAGAAGCATATGCTGAGGCTGCTTAAACTGAGAGAAGTTGTCATAGCAATGCTTTCACATTTTCAAATATACAAGGAAATTGGTGGCATCAACTTGCTGTTAGATATGCTCAAACCAAATGTAAGATGCTGACATGATGCAGCAACAGTGAAAGCCTATTGAGTGTACAACTAAGTTTCGTCATGCCTCAAACGGCATCACTTCCCATTTACCACTTTAGCACTTCACATCGCAAACATTCGGTCAATTTGGGACCATAAAAGTTGAAGCATTCTGCCGACGCGTTATACTCACACGTAAGCTGTTAAAAATATGGGAAAAAGTAGTGGCTAGCGATGGTCATTACTTTCAATAAAATGTAATTACCATTACTTCACAATTGTTGTCAAATGTTCCTACTCAGAAACTTATGCAAAAAGACAGCTATTGATATTAAAGTACTAGCAACTAAGGCCTATGACTGATTCAATTCTAATTAATTAAATTCTACGAATATAGTCGGACAAAAAAAAAAGTATGAAGTTGAAGAAGGTTTGCCAAATCATTGGTAGACATTGGCGTCTAACTATGATCCTATGTTAACCTATCTAAATCCAACCTAAAATAATTAAATCTGCTTCATTAATGGCATTACTTTCGGTACCACTCTCGTGCTGTGCTTTCTGGCTCGCTTCACTTTACTTTACGAAGATGTACAGCAGATTTTGTTATTTGTTTTCATGCCTTTCTGATTTGCTTGTTAGCCGAAAATTTCAAGAGCTTGGTTAACATTCATGGTACGAACTTAAGGGAATACAAACAAACAAACAAACAAACAAACAAACAAAGTATATTTTCACTAGACCACACAGCTTAGATGTGCGTAGTGATTTTTCTGAGCGCACTCGATAGAAAGATACCCAAGCTGGATACACAAAACCGCACGAATACATATATGGAAGGCCTTGTTCAATTTGTAATGCTTGTAAAATAGTTGCCCTATACTTCATACTCACCATCGTGTGAATCGTATAGATAAATGATTTTGTGCCAGCCATAAAACTGTATTGTGTCAATGATGGCCTGATGATAATCCGGACGCATGCTGATGGCAAAGTCGAGAAAGCCAGAGGATGGCGTTAGGACCTGGCGGTAAATAAATTATGAAAAATCGTATAAAAGAGCATGGAATAAGAGAAAAGCAAAAAGAGAAAATGACAAAGTTAGCGAGAACGTGCGTCATTATTGAGTTGTCGAAGTCATGGTGGTTGGTTGGTTGGTACGTTCATGTGGTGCTGCGAGCAACTTTTCGCCTCATGACGAGGCGAGTGGGCAGATTGTCTGCCTATTGTATCTTGATTTATTTGGCGCTAAAACAAATAAACAAAAAGTGTATTTTCTAAGCGTTTAAAGCAAGTCGACGCGACAGACAGGCAGACAGGCATAGAAGCAGAGCAGCAGATACTCAAATAGTACAGCAGCAAAAATAGGCGCTAAAAGACATCATTAGAATAGCGTCGATTCGGATGGTATACGTTGTAGAGTGTAAACTTGTTTACATATATATTAACGTTCCAAAAAGAAGAAGAAGAAAAACAGTACATAAATTATGTGTAAATTATGGTTGTGTCTCACTTGTTATGTTGCCCTTACTTTATTGGAAGGCGCCAACAAGGCGTTTGATTAACGTGCTTATTGTCTGGTTTGTTTATTGTCTATGGTCATGTTTAATTATGTCAAAGACTATGACTGTAGACTAACAGCGCTACAGTTATGAAGTTGAAGAGAATATTTTTCAAAAGCAACTCATAAACAAAACGAATCGAAATGAGCTCTTCAAATGCGCACAATTCATTTATCAACATTTTGCGCTGCAGCACCACATTGAACTTACTTCGCTTTCATTGTTTTTATTTGTATTTTTTTTTCAATAAATATGCCCTTTTAGCTTCAGTTACTTACCTTTTCCGGAAACCAAGGCGTCACGAACGGCATCTGAAACGTGTTTGAGTAGGAGTGCAGCGTATCGAAGGAGTCCGGTGACACGGCGCCAAGCATAGAGTAAACGCCGCGTGAGAACTGATTGCAAACTACAGTCACCAACAGACAGACAGACAACGAGTCGAGTGAAGAAAGCAAGGAAAGAACGGAACAAAAAAAATGGTTTTAAGTAGACCAGAGAGCAAATGCATGTCAATTAAATCAGCAATGATGTAAACAAGTGTAGGTGTAAGTGAAATCTGCGATGATTGAGTGCGGATATAATTGAATTAAAGCAATGATAAACGAAAATGAAGCGAATGAAGAAAATCAATTTTCAATAAGCAGAAATTAATGCGCGTAATGCATGCCGCGGCAGTAGAATGATGCCACGCAAAGTGAAGTGCACCGAAGAAGATGAACGGCAACAAGCGCCACGTCATTGTTAAGTAAGGCGCTCGCGCCATTTTGTGGTGTGCTCGTTTGAACTTACTCAGTCGCGACAATTTGAATGCATCTGCCGTATTGATGACATCGACGTACGCCTGCAATTCGAAGCGACGCGACGACACGTTCAGATTGTGGTTGAGCATTGCATATTTGAATGCCGACTGCACTTCATCCGTGCCCTGTTCGAAAATGGCGCCTGTGTGGTAGAGCAAGAACAAGCAAAAAAAATAATCAGTAAAAGTCAGTAAAGAAATGAATGAAGTACGATTAATGTGAGCAAATGGAAATTGTGTCAGCGAAAACACTCGACTTTTTTAATTAACATATTGTTCTATTACCGCGTCACCATGCACAGCCCAGCCATGCCAGCCGAGCGGCGAGGTCAAAGGCCATTGAAACTGCTGGCATAACCGAAAATTTGTCATTAACTTTAAAATCGCCGACATCAAAGGCACTTTAAACTTTGTAATTGCTTTTGTTCGAATTCGCTGCAATTTGTATTGCAGCTTTAGACCACCAAACTGCGTACCTAAAAAAAAAAGGAGTGAACAAAAAAATTGTGCATGTACCCATTTTTTTATTGGGTCACTGTTTTTTCATTGTCATATGCTTCAGTCGCAGTGAACAGTCTTTTAAATTTGGCATGAAGTTTGTTACAATTGTAGTGTAAATAATTTTTATCAGCTCGACACAACGAGTTGGTTTAGCTAGAGCCATGATTATCTATCTGTCTGGCTCTGTTCACCCACCTGTACACTAACCCGTCTATTAGCCTGAATTTATGAAAAACTAGTCCTTCCATTTTGAGCTACAAATTGAAATTTTTAGAACATATGCTAAAAAGTTGTCGAATCCTTTGATGACTAAGTTATTCCGAAATGAACCAAGATTTATTATTGGCTTAACTCTAATATTTTCTGACATAAATTTAGCTGCAGTTATAATTTAGATTCCTACAAACAAACCATTTAAATTTGAGTGCTCTAGGCTTACGGGATGTTATAGCTGCCATACGAATTAATGGGTTTCACTGTTGAATTGCTATATATATACTGTCTATATTCTAAACATAAATCAGCTCAATATTGTAATATTCATAAAATTCGTTGAATACGGCCTTACGACATTGGAAAATAAAGACTATATTGAAAAACAAGAAAACTGTATTGTTATATCAAACACATGAACACTGGCTACAATTTTTGGGTGATGGGTGCAGCGTAATAAAACTACGGCACAGCCGAATTCAACGTTTTTTTTTATTATTATTTTTCTTTACTTTTTTTCAATTGTTTTGATATTTTTTCGTTTCGGTTCAGCAATTTTTAAGTGGCGCTTAATACAACAACAAAAACAAAAGCAAAAACAACAACAACAAAAACAAGGTCCGTATGCAATACGAGTACGTAGTATTTATTTTCAAAGTGCAAAACTTGATCGAAAAATATTGACTTAAATTACAAATTGAGCTGAGCTGAGGGCACAGCACGTTGACGAAGGCAAACTTTTACTAGTGTACTGTCCTGGATTTCCATAGCATAGGCAATGTGAATGGATATGCTGAGCATTGAATAAAGTTTTCAATTGAAAATCAATGACATCAAAGGTGTACTCATTGCAATGGTCTACTTTTTTTGTGTATTTCCTCAAGTAATGAAGGACATTTTAAAATTGGCCAAGCACCAAGTATGCCAAGAGTGTACAAATTAAATTCACTTTTAGTTTGTGCTGAATTTTTTGATTTAAAATACTAATGCGTTGAATAAGTAACATTCCTTGCCAGTAGATGCCTTTCACTGAACACTGGATATTGGAAACATGGAATGTTATATGATCAGCCGAATAACCACGGTTCAAAGTCTACGCACTGCATTTACATTGATTATTGTAACGAGTTCCTCAAACTAAATCAACTCGCGATTTCGGAAAATCGCTAAAAACGAAATAGGTGGATTTTAGCTGTTACTTGTTGAAGACTTCATAGACGTTATATGCAGATATATATATATAGGGCAATGTTATTTTGAAATTTGAGAAACATATGCCCACATTTTAAAGAGCTACTAGAAAAGCTTAAAAAGGCAGTGCTAGCATACAAGCAATTATTTCATTAAATGTTTAATTGATTTTGTTAATGACGCGATATCTAGCAGCAGTAACATTCACTGCTTGGCCAAATTTTCTTTTTCGACAAAGCATTGTCCCAGATTGCCTTCAGCCCAAAATTTTTACGATTAATGAAGCGGTCAAGGTGAAAATGCGCTTCATCACTGTAAATATAGTTGTATTCGAAAAATAGGCGGCAAAAAGTGACAGTGACATTTGAAAACAGTTTCACTCATAAGCAGACGTCAAAATTTATGACTTTCAAGTCTAAGTTAAGAATTATCTCATTCCTCGAGAACTGCAGATTTCAACGTTCAAGTTGGATATCATTAATCTAAGCCCCGTATATGTCTTGGTAAATCATGTCAGCCCTTTAGCTACCAACTTGCTGGACAAACAAGATGCCTTAAAAGACGACACTGTGCGAATCACAGGTTCGAATCTCTAAACGATCCATTACTGTGACCTCTTTTTATATACAATTCTAATAAATTGTCAGTACAATAATAAATAAACAGATGATTCAATATATCGAAAAGGCTATCTAAATTATTTATTGTATACTAGCTGGTAGCCGCGGCTACATCTGCATAGAATTAGTACTTTTTTTTGCCAACTTTCATCAATCTCCATACTAGCTCATATATTTTCACCTCTCACATAATCTATGTGACAAAAAGTAGCCTATGTTCTTGCCCAATGTCTCATATATCTCTATGCCAAAATTGTTGAAAATTGCTTCAGCTATTTAGGCGTGAAAAGATAAGAGACAGACAGACAGAGTCATTTTCGCATTTGTAATTTTAGTAAGGATATATTATTATTTTCCCTTCCTATTTTCATTTTCAATGAATCGAGACTAAAACTAAAGAGGCACAGTCATTCTTATTTGATGATCAAGAAAAATTGTATGTGTTGCAGAAACTGACAACAATTTAAAAGTAATATCAGCAAAAAAAAAAAAAAAGAAATAAATTCAAGTGCCATTCACAGCATCAACATTGCACACAGGCTTCTCATCATTTTGCTACTCTATTCGTCGCCTTTTGTTTTAGTGTAACCCTCTACGGATAATGTCATATTCAACACAAAAAGTGTTGATGCAACAATAGCGCCAAATATAAGCAACAAAATTTTGACACTGCCACAAAAACGAGCGACGAGGGCGAACTCAGAGCATACTCAAATGGCATTAGAAAGCGCGCGCTTATGGTATAGCAACGCGCAACAAAGTATGCAATACAAAAGGCTCGAACTGATGTGCATTTGGTGCAGAACACGCGCATAAAGAAGGAGGCCAGCGCGAAGTGTAGCCTGAACGAGCTTGGTAAGCAGAAAAAAAATTTTGAACTAAGATATTGTTGCTGCCCCAAGTGTAGTTGACGTCGAAGCGGTGTAGGGCCAAATCATCTAAATAATAAAGAAGCATGAAATATTTAAGTTTTTGAGAACTGTGGGTTTTGAAGTATGGAATAATTACAACAACAACCAAAATAATAATAGTAATAGTAATAAAAAAATACAAATATATATGAGCTGTATAAAATTTCAATTGTTAGTCTTTTAATTTTTACTGCATATCGAAAAATAGTGCACCACTTTTGCTGCATAAACTATCCACTAAAGCGAATACATAGAACGCAAAAAAAAATAACAAAAGCAACAAAATAAAAACGTTATTAGTTCAAAGACCCGTGAGTCAACACGACTGCATTTGACTGCATCGCGCTGTTCGGCGTTTATTTGTCGAGTTTGTCGTGTATGTGTACGTGTTGCTTTTGTGTGCACTCACCTAAAGGGATTTTCTCCGTTAATGATGGCTGTGCGGCAGTGTTGTGCAGCCAAATGGCGCTCCATGTCAGCCATAAAGCCGTGCAAAAGTGCACACAGCTGAGCTTTAATCCGATGCACATTTTCTATGAGTTTCGTTCCGTTTCTCTCGCTTTGTTTTTCTGCCACTGAACTTGTAATGAAATTTCGTCAAATGCCTTGCGAAATGTATTTATTTTTATGCTTTTTCTGTTTTCTGTCACACACTTTGCACACTTTTTTTTTTTACTTGTATATAAAGTTCTTTTTAGTTTCATCAAATTCACATACTCGACTCACAACGCTTTGTTCAGCTCATTAAATTTGGCGTTGCCTACTTTCGTGCTGTGAGTTGCTTGCATTCTCACGCGCTTACTCCTTTGTTGTTTACGTCATTTAATACTTAATTAATTTCGAACACTCAACTTAGCATAAACAGCAGCAAAGCACACGCGCAAGCTGAGAAGGCAGTGAAACAAGCCCTTGCAGCAGCAACATCAGCAGCCGGAATGATTATGCAGCACAGCAGCACTGAAGCGTGTCGCTCGAAGTAGACATCGTGTTGATGCTGACGCCGTCGTCGCTATTATTATTATTGTTGCTGTTGTTGCTGTTGTTGTTGTTGTTGTTGTTGTTGCTCTGCCTCAAACCTTTGCAAGCACACGTGCACGAACCGAAACGCACGTGCTCTTCGCACCTGTCGTTCATGCCTTCGCTTCGCTTAGCCGTTTGCACGCCAACCAAACTTTTGCCTGCTCACTGGGCGCCTTTCATGCTTGCGTTCTGCTGTTGATGTTTGTGTTGTTTTATTTATGCATGTGTGTCCATGTATCTTTATGTGTTTATGTATCTGTTCAGTGAACTATATGAAAATAAGCACCGCTTTTGTGTTGTTCGATTTTTTTATATGTTGGCGTGTCAGTGTGCCAGGCTTTGTTCTAATATTTTTTACTCTTTTACTGCCATGGCCTCCGCATTCGAAATGCTTGCGGTTCGCTGCCTTCGACACTTTTGTGTTGATTTTATGCTTTTTTATGCTCACTTTTAATGCATTTTGCACTTCGTTAGGTACTTTTTATGTTATTTCATTTCAATGTGTTTGATTTGCTCTATTTGAATATGTTTGTGCTGTGCCTTGCAGGTTTCATTTAGTAATCATCAGTGTCAATGTCAGCTACATAATTTTCCGTTACTGTATAAGTCAAATTGAACGAAAATAAGAAACAGTATGGCAACCATTCAATAATAAATATAGTCAAGGTTCTTTGGCGCCTAATAATACCGGCTAGATAGCGGACTCTTAGATCTTGTGACCAAAAAAAAAAAATTAGATAGAAACTGTATGTTAACAAAATCCTGTACAATTTATAACTAAAAATTGTCTAATCAACAAATTCTTCTTACAGTGCTGAGTTAAGGCCACTTTTTGTAGATGACCTGCAAAGTTTGTGAGGCTTAATAGTCAGGCCTATCTTACAAGAGCATAGTATGGTGGCAAAGTTTGAATAGTAATTTCTGGTCTGGCAGTCGTCACATAGCAAGAATATTTGTGCTTAGCAAACTATAGCAAACTATATTACTAGTTTGCCATTAGTAAGCTGCAGTATAAGAGTATTTTCAAAAAACGTTATGGACCGGACCCCGAGTCAATGAAATGACTTAACTTTCAGACTTGTGGTAAGTCATTTTCAAGTTGATATCAAGTCATGTCAAGTGTCATACATCAATCAATTTTTACAAAGTTTATTCGAATCTACCATCCGTGGTTATCCTACCATCAAATAGCCATGAATCCACGACAAGAGAAAAATTTTGATGTCAACGACAACTATAAAATTTTTCACTCGGAATCGTTCCAAGCAAATACTATGTGTTCTACGGTTTCTAGCCCACTTAAAGGAAGTCTGCATTTTAATACCAAACTCTTTAGATGCACCCAACCAATATTCATACTGCACAACAAAAATACTTCCAGCTCATTTTTGCTAAACATCACAACTCTAAAAGCAAAACACTCATTTACAAAAGCCTCGTCGTTAGTTAAGGCCATCCAACTCGTTTAGCTAATACGCCAAGTGGCATTTAATATTCAAACAGCCGGCCATTCAACAGCCTCGACAGCTAGTCCGCTTACTCGCTCATTATATTATGCGCACTCATAGATACTTTGCACTTATTTGATTTTGAATTTGCCTAACTAAAAATGGCGTAAATAAAAAGATGGCGTAGCCCAACCCAAGCCCCTTCACAGTGGTCAAGTACCACGGGTGCAGCTTTCCATTACAGACATGATCCCACTTAATTAAATTTAAATTAGAGGCAAGTTGAAAGTCACTTCCGTTAAAATAACCGACTCTTGTGGGCCGCCATTACTACACTACTTCTGCTGCTTCTTCTGCTGCTTGTTTTTTTTTTTGTTTTGTTTTTTTTTTACCGGCAGAACTGCGGCCGCAAAGATAAACGTTTCTACTTTATGGTTCATCCAAAGTGGGTGAACCCGCTGGACTGGTCGAGGGCACTTTTGTTAATTAAATAATTATTTTGTTGCCAGTCGCTGATTACATTTGTTGGCATTCCGGTTTTTCACAGCTTTGCAGGAAACGTAAGAAATATAGCTGATGGAAGATTTTTAGTTTAGTCTATTTTGTCTTTGTCTGTTTTCATTTATTTGGCCTAATTATTTGGACTGTCAACAAATCTTGATAAACTCTTGTCGCTGGTGCGCTCAGGTGGAATGTGCTGTTGCCGCTTGGAAAGCGAAACAAGTCAAAAGTTGTTGCACGAAAATTTTGAAAAGAGTAGTAAAAATAAAATATAGAAAAAAAATGTCCTAGAAAATTATTAGACCGCAGCTAAAATATAAATAACAACATGCTTTTTTTTTTTCCAAGCGACGATAAGTGCGCATCTAGCTGCATTAATTTTGTGAGTTTAACTGCTTTGCAGTGTTCTCAGCTTAATAGACTTTACGCTTAATGCTATTAAAATCGAATCCGCTTAGTTTAGCAACCCAAACCAATATTTTCATTTAAGCGATTTAATCCTAAACACTTTAAATGCGCATATGGCACGCTCCGCACTTGAAATCCGTACAAAACCCCTAATTGGATCAATGGTTTCAATGACTGTACGACTCGCCAAGTCTTAGTGCTACAAAAGATTAAAGTCATCTTGGCAAGCAACGGTGCGGTCAAATGCTCTGCGGATTTATGTATATTTTTATGTGTTGACATTTATTTTCGCTCAGATTTTATGCTTCTTTTAAGCTTTCTTAACACTTTTGATGTGGGAGTACCAAGAAAAAAAAAAAAGGAAACCAGCAAACCAGCAAACTTGACACACCAGAAACTGTCTTTTAAGCGATTTTGCATTTGATTTGCATAATCTCATTTATAAATGCCCACTTTTGCTATTGGCGCTTGGATCAAGCTTTGTTTGTCACACGCGACCCGAAACGAAAAGAACGAAGACAACCGTAAGCCTCCGTAATTATCGTCTGACACTGAACGCGTTCGAACCGTTACTAAAGCGCAATCTGTCAAAGGCAAAGGAACGTTATAAGCAGCACGCCACAAAGCGACAAAGCGTCAAAGCAACAAAATCATCAACTTCAGCGAGTGGCAGAGAGAAAGCGCATCCCAACAACCGAGAGCATCCCGAGAGCAAACGACTTGTATAACGAAGGCTAACTCGGCTTGCTGAAATTGGATGCTGCACAAGTCACGAGCCGAGCGATGCTGTCGAAGCTGTGCTCACAGTTCGTCATCTCTTAGCCATGCTCATTGTACTAAAATGAGCGCAGCATTTATCTTCACAGTAGCACACATCGTGTTGATTACTCATTTTACATGGCAGCGTAGTTCATGAGCCTGTCAAAGCAGCTACAGCTGAGTGCTGGTTACACTGACCTAGTAACCGTTTTTTGTTTTTTTGTTTTTTTCAAGTTTACTCATTTCATGTTTAATCGTAGCATGCAACGAAGCAGCAGCTACTTCTTATACGGCCATTGGCGCAGTTGTATACGCAACGTCGGTCAATAATTCTGCTGATAATGACTATGCTGATTAAGTTGATTAAATATAATTCTCACGGAAAATCGTTGTAAATATAACTCCATTACTTAAGGCAACAACAATAAATTTGATAATCCTTTCGCTAACCAATGTAAAAATCCATTATGCTTAAACTTAATCTTATCCGCGTATGGTATTCGCGAGCATGCAGAGCAAACACTTTTTAATTACTTTTATTACATGCGTGTGTATTGTTCATTCCCAGCGCATGAGTGTGCATATGCATGTGTGTGTGCGTGTGCGTGTGTGTGTATGTGCGTTCAACACGCTTTGTGTTTGCCAAGTCACGAAGCGCAATGTTTGATCGCCACTCGACAGAGTCAAGCAACGCGCTGATTGGTTGACGAGGCATGCGTACGTGCATTGTGTCCTTTTAATTGTTATGCGCCCCTTCGACTGATGTTCTGTGTTTGTTTTCGCTGCCATCTGACGCCTACTTCGGTAAGCAACGACTTTTACAAGTAATTACAGCGAGTGCGTTCGATGGGTTTCGCGCTCATCTACGCCTTCAATGAGCGACCGACAGGTGTTGCTTGCCCTACTGGGTGTATACTTTTTATGGGTGTTTTTGCTCGTATTTATTAAAGAGTTGTTGTATGTTTTTTTTTTATTTTTATTAATAAACACGACGACACCAGCAGACAACACAATTTATATGCTAATAAGTGCTTCGTTTTTCCTTAAACTCATTAAAGTCTACTTTGCATTAATTGTAAAGACTAACTAATCTAAAAAGTCTTTTCATTTGTAGAAGTAACAAACAGGGTTGCTGATTCATTATGTAAAGGTCAGCAATAATTTTTCAAAAAGCAACTGTGCCAGCTTCAAAGGCTCAAGTATAGCCAGTGTAGTTTCAAATCACTCCCAAGAGTATATAAATTATGATAGGATTATGATATGAACGCATCCGCAGCCTTGTAGCAATTTATTTGAGTTGGTAGACCGATCACGAAAAAACCTTCTGGAAGTACCATTAAACGTCGTCTCCTACTTTTGCTGTTTTACTAGATACATTTTCAAGCCCCGAATATATTTATTGATGTGCGCCTCATTGCAACGTTCCAGCATGTGCAGTCACTTATTCAATATTCACTCATTGCCAACATAACTCAATCGTGAGAGATTGTATGATATGACTTACCATTTATATTTCTCCCATAGATGTGAATCCCTCACAGAATATGATGAATATGTGTCTGTGTAGTGTAACGATGTGTCATGGCAAGCGTGTGTGTGATATTTTCTTGTAGTTGTTTTTGTGACAAATTTTTTACGATTTTTACGCCCAAGGAACATAACTAATTTTATTAGTAAGTATATTGTTCACATCTGCAAATGAAAACCTGTTGAGTGGAATATTTTCTATCAAAAACGGTTTCATGGTTTAGGTGTAAAATAATGGTAAAGAAAATGTACAGGCCAATTGACTGTTATACCTAAAGCGGTCAAAGTTAATTTCTTTGGCGACATTATAAATCTCCTGTACATTCAAGTGCACCAACCTTAACTTTTAATATTTCCAACTTAATAACAACATTTTTCTATTGATCTGTACGCTAAAATCTTACCTTCAAAGATTAATAATCTTGGAGATCTTGTGTTATCCTATACTCAGCTTACGAGTTAAGTGTGTGCGTATCATAAGATTCTTGTCCAGGAGTATGCCAAAAATTATTCTCTTCTACAATACAAAATATCTGTCAAGAGCTCTGATTTCAAGATCACTGTTTCATAAAAAAAAGTAATAATAATATTAATAATAATCCCTATACAATGGTGTCTTTTGAAGTCGTTTGAAGTACTGTTGTTATCCAATATGTTAACTTACGATTCATCAATATTATACAAGTCCCTGTAATTAAATGGTCAAAGTCAACCCCATCAACTTCAATTCCGAACGAAGCCATTACTACACAGTGTGTGCTATGCAGAGTGTGTCGAAACTTCAGAAACAAACACTGACCGTTTCGCATCGTTTGTCGAAAATAAACGAATTCTGCTAAAACCAAACTTGGCAGCTTCTCAAATTCACAATTACCTCGAACAGTTATGTCAATGCACAAAGTTAGTCCCGAGTGCAAATTGAGTAGTCAACACAATTTTCATCTCAGTGAGGCATGAATTACCGCCTGCTGTCCGGCCTATCATTTGAGCAAACTAACACCCAATTCAATTGAAATCACAAATGCCCAAACCACAATCCAACCGCGTCACTTGAGGTGTGTGCGAGTTATGTCAGTCAATTCACATGCTACGCCGCAATGCGCATACCAACGGATCTGATTACTCAACGACATTAATGATGTCACATGATTGTGATAGACAAATCGATGACCAGTTGAGAGTATTGCAGTGGAAGAATGTGTGTGACTATCATGGAGCCTAAAGGAAAAATTCTAATTGAGTTCGATCATGCACAATAGTTATTACGCTGCATGAGCTGGTATGCATACAAGATAAAGTAATTAAATCTGTAGTTCAACGATGAGCTCTAGTCAGATCGAAAATAAAACCAATGACCTAATATAAAGGCTATAAAGTATGTGCACAGGAATGAATGACTAGACGTCTTCTTGAGCTGATCAGAACTTCATGGGTTTGCAACGCATATGTTCAATGTGTTTTTTTTCAATGCTGCAAACATTACATAACTTCATTTCATAAGTAGTATAAAAATTGAGTTCTCACTTCAATAAGCTCAATGCGGAGAACTTGGAGATTTCGACAAATGTCGAAAACAAAGTGATGAGCTGTAGGGCAGCGTGAGTAGATTGAAAAGGCTTTTCTTTGTATTTATTTATTGATTTTTTGATTTGAAACATCTTTGATTTTATTAGAGTAAAATTATTCAAGCACAACGCTCGCATATAATCAAATGTGCCCGCCTCAATGTGTTCGTCGTCTAGTCGTGTCTAGTGGGAGTTTAGTAAGGTGGACGTCCAAGAGCTGGAGATTCAAAAAAAAAAAGCAACTTCAGACCACCTTATTCAGTTTCTGTGGAAGCGTTGATCCTTAACGGCGTAAATCGACACTCCCAGCATCAAGGACTGTAGCGGCTAATCAGCCACACCACACCCTATCAGACAATTAATCGATTTTTGAAACTAACACAAGCCTCGCATATCCAACAATGTTGACGACATTTAGTACAAAAACCAACAAATGAATGGGACAATGGAACATAAGAACCCTTCAGGAAGTAACCAGACAAGTATACTAGTTTATATACATAGATTTTTTGAAGTGAAACTAACCGCGTTCTACGACACTGATGGAAGAAAAATATGTAAGAGAAACAGATAAGGAATACACCGCAGACGAACAAATTTTGTCTTTGTATTTGTGAGTTGCTTGAAAATCTACAAACGTTACTCTCTCTTGTGCACGCACAATAGTATTGCGCTCTTCGTTGTGTTCTTTTTGTATGTGGGGTTCATCATTATAACCCGTCATAGTGTCATCGCGTCATCGCATTATAGTTCTTCGTGCGTTGAGCCGAAGTTGTGAAATTAAAACAAAGGGCAAGCGCTGTTGTTTTTTAAGAAGTTTCACTTCTACCATGCGTGAACTGCGCACATGATATTATTTTGGTTTTTTTTTAAATCTTATCTGAGTTTACGGATTCTTTTGCAGGCAATATTAAGGCCTTAACAAATATTTAACGGCTTCTGAAGTGATAACTATAACTAAGCTATACTGGCCCAAATGTAAAAAACAGTTAATATCAAAATAAATTTGTTTTTTCTTTTTCCTGAGCATGCAATAAAAACTAAGTCAATTCGTTCCAGTTACGGTCTTAGCAATGCATTGATTGTGCTTGTCAAAATATTTCAATCAGTCCATACTAAACAATGAAATTATCAATTGCAATAGCCACAGCGCTGCTGCTCTATCGCTTTAAAGCGTTATTGGCAGGCTTCAGTTAGTTTTTTAATCTTTTACTATTTCTCGTTTTTTCTTTAATATAACTAAATATTTTCTTTTATTTTATAGTTGAATGCGATGAAGATGAGCATCTGATTTGTGTGCCCTGCGATGACACAGAAGATCAACGCTGCGTATTGTTTGGCTGTATACGTGGTTGCATTAAGAAATACTTTGTAAGTGTGCTTCAAGCTTAAATGTAAGGCATATTAATACCGACTCTTTTCAGAATCCAAATTTAGTGGCAAACACTAGCTTGGTGCCCAAGTTAAAACTCGGCGCGGACAATTGGTATTAACGGTATCGGTCAAATTAATTTCAAGCTATTTGGCAAACGAGAGAGAGCAAGCATAATTGCCATAAAAGAAGTTTAAGCTGCGTGTTTTTGTTTTTGTATGCATTTGTATATGTGTGTATGAGTAATTATGCAGAAAAAAAAATGCACGTATATTCAATGGCATCATTAATAACTAGCAAGGCAATTTGGCTGTCAGCGCCGCTGACACACAAACAAGTAGAGTCGGCCATGTCACATAGTAAAGAAAATCATTTCCAATTAAATTTATAACTTATTTATGACATAATAGTAAGCTGCTTAAGCATTAGGCGACGTAATAAATATGATTGAAATATAATTGAGAATTGACATAAAAGTTGCTGGCAGCGTGCTCGTATAAGAGCCAAGCAAGCACACAGCCAAAAAAAAAACAAACAAACAGCCACGGAGTGAGTGAGTGAGTGAGTAAGTGTGTGAAAACGTAGAAAGCATGCAGCAGGCAAACCAACTTTTTAGCACTTGTGCACAATCAACGATTACCTTTACACCTGCCATTGTGAAAATAAGCCATAAGCGGAAATTACATCAAAAGGATATTGTTATATCGATGAAGACGCAGGCAGACACGACATGAGGCACAGCTCAGAAGAGGTGTGGCGAAACGAAGAAATTGAGTATAAAGTTGTATAAAGGAGCATTGAATGAACTAGATGCGAGCCAAAGATGTTGAAAATGAGAATAGCAAAAAAAAAATAAAAGAAAAAAGGAAAATAAAGTACAGCAAAAAGGTGCCATAAAATAAATAACATAGCCGTAAGATACCAAATAAACATATCGAAAAAGTGTGAGCGCGCGCACATGCCTTACGTCTGTGGCTGAATGTGTGTGAAAAATGCTCTGCTATATAGGAGTATGTGTATATATGGTATAAGATAGACTTATCGTAATGTAAAAAATGTGATACACTAGCGCGCTCGCTTGACTTTATTACAAATGTTGCTAGAACTCGACTCAACCGCGCCCGTTACTACTTACTGCACAGCGCAGTGTTCTGTGTTCTGTGTTGACTGTGTTTAAGTTATTTTTGTTTGAAACGCTAAAAGTTAGACACGAAAAAGTAAAAGCTAAGAGGATTAATGGCGCACACACACACATACACAAACAACATATTATATAGAGAAAACGCGCACAACGCAAACAGCGAACAACGCAATGGCAGGGGCAGTGCAAATCGCTTACTGAAGAAGAAGTTGCTGACTAAACTCAACGCACTAATACTCAAACTCCAGTGAAGTAAACTCAGTTAGATAGTTTACACCTACTGCCCTACACACTCACTCACGCACACATTCAATCAAACACTTACGCGCAACGCTTGTCGCATGTTGTTGCTGTGCCTCTTCTTGTTGTTATGTGGAAATGCCTGCTGGCGCTGCGTTGCTTTTGCTTGTGTGATAAGAATTTAAATTGAAATAGTTTTTCTTGTATACGGCAATTTTAAGCCTAATTTGATAATTTATGCAAGCGAAACGCTATCAAGCATAGCATTTACATATGTAAATAGTAAAAGGAAATTTGAAAATGTCGATTTGGTGGCCATTTAGTAGTAGCAGAGGAAAGCACTCGTATTTCAAGTTGTTAATGTGCACATTCATTTTATGCCACTCTCCCCCTCTCACCGCACAGCTCGCTTCTGTAGATGTGCGATAATCATAAAGCACAAAAATAGTTGGGAAAAACCAAATCTCCTTCTTAAGTAGCTTGCAGTCGGCACATTTCAAACTTCTACTCTTTCAAGACACTTTGACCGTGCAAAGTTGAGACCATAAAAGATCCGAAAAGTGTGCGTATAACAGATTTGTGTGATTTTCTTTCTTTCTTTTTTTTTATTTTCATTTTTTCTTATTTTTTTTTTTTAGTTAGCAGCAATCATATTTCAGACTTCAAGAGTTGTTGTCAGCCACTTGAGATTTTTCTTGTTTTCTCTGCTACTCACACTTTTCCACACTTTTCCATACTTTTCCACACTTTTCTTTGCTAGTATTTTCGCTGTTTACACGAGCTTATTTTGAGACTTGTGCTGACTTGCTTGCCAGCATCAGCTACCGTCTCGATTTCCCTCAAATCAACTCGCTTAATGCTATTGTCAGTGCGGAATTGCATCCAAGTGAGATTACAAATGCGAATGCGCTCAAAAGTCAAAGCCAGCACACAGTGGAAGCTCAAATGAATTCTATCTTACTTCACGCATCAAGTGCATAAAGTCATAAAAACGGCTGAGCAAGTTGTAGGCTCAAAGAATCTGTAATGCAAGTGCGCTTCAAATAGTTGCCAATGCTGAGCTTTTACTGAAATTCATTGTAACTGTTTTTGACTTTGAGAAATGTTGTGAATCGGTCAAAGGGGATTTAACTTGTCCAAGCTGAAATAGTTGCGCAAGAGTTGAGTTCATAAAATGGTTTACAATTTTCTGTTATAGTGTAGATAGCCGTAACACACCACACCAAATACAAGTCGACCATGAATTTGAGGAAAATACATTTTGTAACAGCCAATCCCTCCACACTCTTCTGCACTCATTCTTAATATGACAATGAAATTATTCAAGGTACCAAGTGCTGTACATCCACTGTTAATTTACTATACAACTGGAAAAGGGTAGCGTGCGCTAACTTTTGCCTACAATATACATATATTTCTTTGAAGCTACAGTGGCAGTAAAGGATTGCAATCTCAATAGGATACTGGCAGATTTAGTAGTAAACTCATATAAAATAATTTAGCAGCAAATAGCCTTCTTTGACGTCACTAATGAACTCGGTGTGAAAGAATTATAATCTAATGTAATAATTTGCTAAAGGCGCCCCATTTGATGTCTATGATTACATACTTCTCCCAATGCTTTTAATGTAACAGATATTCAAATCAATACCCATCATAATGCAAATGCATGTCTGCTTTTGCTTCAGAGCAGCCTGGACAAGAATAACGACAACATCGATTTTGTGCCGATTTCGAGCTGCCTCGTGTACTACTAGTAAGAAAACAATTGAACGCCTTTGTAAACATGACCAAAATAGCGGTGACAAGATCGTTTTGAAGCCCAGCGTGTAGCCCTAAGTCAGTTTGTGTCTCATACCGACCGTAATCACACACTCGGCCAGATAATGAAAGAGTTCATCGCCATCGACCAACTCTTAGTTCATCGGGTATGCCAAAGTGGTTCATGGTCTTGTTTGATCTGCAGCATTAATTAAATTCATAATATTGTTGCCACGCAGATACCTCACCCGACAAACATCGATCTTTATCGTAGAGGGAAGTACATTTGCAAAAGCATTTGTATAATCATAATTAGAATTTCTATGACTGGCGGAATATTACTATATTATTTCAAAATTTTCCTTTCGATTGTTCGCCGAAAACTAAATAACGAAAAAGCACTCTTCAGTTCAGGTCTGTAGTCTTCTTGTCTGACGATTGGGTCCCTTTAGAAATGATTGAATATTGAATAGTTTTGTATAGAGTGACTAAACATGGCGTAAGAACATGAAAAGTGTTATATGGCGCACATGTGGTACTCAACTTCTTTTGTTCTATTATCTATATGATTAGCGAACACTAGTAATGCTGTTTTTAGCCTTTTAGGAAGCCTAAAGATTGAGGATTGATATGAGCTGAACTCAATCCCAAAATTTAAATACTTAGCACTCTATTGCAGCAACTATTATGGACTCTAATGTTCTGTGTTACACACCAGAAAATTATTACACCGACTTGTAATTAAATATTTGAGGAGTTTTATGTCCATTCATATTTCTGATAGTAAAGCAGTAACTAGACATGGAACAATAAAACACCATGGATGCTCGATTGAACTACATTAGCACATGAATAATTCGACTATTTACGGCCCATTGACGAATAGATACATAGCGTCGATTAAATGATCTTGCTCATAATTCTGACAAATGAGTCGAGTTGTAAGCAGTGAAGAACCGAATTCATCGCATTTCATCGGTGTTTTTAGTGACTGGCTGACCAAAACTAGGTGCATCTTCGACATCGAAACTTACGGAACAGAATTGAGCATACTACTCTTGGGTTTTAGCATTCACTCTCAACATCCTCATCGTAAGCTCACATTTTCAAAAAAGGCACTTAACATCATAGAAGACGGAAATAGACGTTTCCAACTCAAAGCATTCGATTGATACAAACTGAATAACAACTTTACATTCCTAGATTAGTAATCACGACATTCATGAAGAACTCAAATTTCCTTAGGTATTTCGATTTAGTCAGCGGTACATCAATAGACTAGCTGATTACCCAAACAACCTTGCAATAAATCTTCTCGACAACAGTGCAACTGAATCACCTGCTAGACCTAACTTTCAGAGACGCCGAATTTTATGTAAAGTCTCCCACTTTCCATTTTCCATAATCCTCTCATCCTTTCTCTTTCGCCCTTAAATATTTTTCTTTAAACCATGATATATTGTATTTGAGTATATTTTTCAGTAAAAACCAAGGCAAAATTAAGCAACTTAATGATGGTCCCTCCTCTGGGGTTGATGGCAAATTCAGAAATAAAAAAAAAAATATTCCTAAATTAAAAATTCTGTTCTCTGTGATATGATTGTAAATAAAAATATTTGTTAGACTAACCTAAAAATTTGAATTACATTAATTAGTTAATTTTCGATAAAAACTGGGTCATTTTGAATGAAAAAGTGGATTTAAATCATTTGCAACGCAGCTCTACAAATTGCCCCTGAAAGTAGGCAACTTTTTTTTTTACTTTTTCTTTTGCCAGAAGCACACTCAGCGGTTTACGAAAATTTGTATTTCATATTCATTTCTATCGGAAACGTGTAAGTCAGAAAAGCAAACAACGAATACGGATTAACTCCGCTAAGCTAACAAAGCTTAAAGCAACAACGGCTAAAATGATTTTATTTGCAGCGATTGTTTGCAGCACACTCAGACTCACATACGCAGCATTGAAAATCTGACAAAACGCGCACACACATTTTCGATACACTTTCAAATGGTTTGTTTCAGCTCAATGAGATTTGCAATTGGCATGGCGTACGAGTAATCTCGCATAATTTGTGCTCATTAAACGCGCCACAGACTTAACTCGTGCTCACCCTTACCCCACAGCGGCTCGCTTGCTACGACGTAGCACAGCCAGAGCGTAAAAGTATCGTATTGCGGATGCAATAAACTTCAAATTTATGAACATTTATGGCAATTGAATTAAATTCCAATGCAATGTGCTGGCTGCGGGATAAAGTGCGCAACGACGGCGTAGCTGCAACTTCACTGTGCTGTGCTACTCGATGTTGCTTGACTGCAGTAATAACTGTAATTTTTGTCATACTCAGAGACATAGATATAGTTTCAAACATGCACACACACAATACTACAAAGACAAATTCTATACATGCAGCCAAATTTTAGCATCTTTTATTAGGTGTACGAGTATGTGTGCATTATGACTCTTGTCTTGTCTACTATGGTGTAGGTACATTTATCACAGACCTGGTATTTGCGTCTGTTATGATACAATGCTCATACATTAAATATGCGAGTAAGTAATATTTATGTTTTAATATATACCAAAATTATAAAAGCAATGAGGCAGTGCTTTATGCATTGTTAATGCACATTTTCACTTATTGCTTCCGCCGAGAACCATGTGGTATGAAGAGTGTTAATATTAAATGGCTACATTTGCCGACACTTGGAGGCCAATTAAAAAAGAGTCTCGAAAGTCTAATAGTAGTAAATCCCCAATCAATCCCTTCTAACCCATCTAACCCCAATCTAACCCCTTTAAAATGCATAGCGTAACCCTTGAATTTTGGCCCGCCCAAGTGAAGTTCTGGTAAGAGCTAATGACACATTGGGGATCTTTGTGCGTGTCATTTTTCATTATTTATCAATACAATTGATAACATTTTAAAGGAACGTTTCACTTGTGTGAAAGCGTTGGTAGTTGGGATTTCCTCCTTTCCTTTGAAGAACAAATATTTGATTTTGTTTGCAAGTTGTACAGTCGAGCTTCCCTATAAGAAACTTCTATACGAACGAAGCTCTACCTATTGCGAATTGATTTCAAGTACACAGCTTTTTTGAGTATAACAAATTTTACATATAAATTTATATATGCTTTTTTGGTCCCGCGAGCATTCGCTATAAGGAAGTGTGACTGTATATCATTTGTCTTGTTTAAGTACGAGTAAACAAGTTTGTCGTGCGATTATCAGCTTCCTAGTTCAACACACAAATATCCAAGAGCCAAGTCAGCTAATAAATGCGAGCTTGAAAACATGAAGATCAGCTGATAAAAGCTCTTGGGCTGTCAGTGCTAATGAGAGATTATATTCGCTTTTAACGATAAGAGAATTTCGGCTGGTAGCCTTGGCAGCTACAACTGGCCCAGGTTTAATGACCTGACCTAGACTACACACAACTTTTCAATTAATTATATCAACATATCAGCATGCAACATTATGCGCTACTTTCAAGCAACACTTTGAAATGAAACCATATCAAAAAAAAAAAAAACGAATAAATAATTCGTTGAAGGGTTAAAATTGTACTCAAACGACTTGGTCGGAAAATGAATTCCTGCGTTTTTCCGCGCCTTTGATGAAAAATTCACAGAAAATAAAAATGGAAACATGCAAGAGGAAAGAGGAAAAACGCTCTTAAATAAATCAAGTGAGTGCATTTCCCACAAAGTCACATAAATGCAAACGTTGCAAAAGCAAACAAGTAAGAAAATTTAATTTTTCCCAACTCACCTTTTTTCACTGTGTGTTTTAATGTGTGTCAGTGTGATTTTCATGTTTTCTTCTTTTTTTCCCATAAGCACTCTACGAGTTTATTAACTGAATTTTCATAACACGCGTGCATAAGAGCGAAATTGATTTAAAATAAAATCATTTCGGATAGTTTTTTGTGCGAAGGCATTCGATGAACGCCAACGATTCAAAAGTTCCAGGTTTTCGCTGAATTTAATTGTACGTTGAAGTTTTAATGGTTGTGAAGGTGATACATTTGGTTAAAGGCATGTTTTATATAGTTGTTACTTCAACTTATAGTATTTGAGCAGTAACCGTGTTTGAGCATTCCCCCAGAAATAATAGAAAATATTGAAATAAAACCTTAGCACAATGCAACTAGGCTGAAGCTCTCTTGACGAATACGGATCAACAATTTGAAGTCTTTATTATAATATTCTCAAATCTAACTTCTTCTCTTGAAAGATTGAACTAACATTACTCACACAGAATCCTAGCTGCGTAAAGTCTATAGGATTCAGGGAAAAAAACCTGTGCCTCACGAGCAAAAATGGCAATCAGAGCTGCAAATCTGTTGACTGGGGTCGATATCACCAGAACAATGTAACCCTGAAAAGTCACACAGCTCATGGCATCATCGGTCATTCTTGTATATCCGAAATCTTAGTTTCCGCAAATCTGGGTCAAAGTTAATGGCTACGGTTGAACCAGGTTCCCTGCTGCTCATGCTTTCTGAGAGTATTATCGTTATTCAAATCAATTACCCTTACTCTATGATCAGTGTTCGGGCGGGACAAAAAAACTTTAAAAAAAATTTATTATAAAAACAACAACATACGCTGGCAATATAACATCAGGAAAATGCAAGAGAGAGTATAAGTAAGGAAGAGTAAATGTAATGGAGCGTGTGACTAAAGAAGAGTAACGTGATTGAAGTGTGCGTAACTCACGTTCGCAATATAACAGCTCTGTTTGAAACATTCTACACTGTTTCTCCTTCTTCCTTTTTAGCAATATGCTTATGATATAAGATACAAACTTATTATTTTTTTCTACTAACGCTCTGAATATTTAAAAAAGAATTGTGTTTGCCTCAGGCAACTGGTCAAATTTCGATCGCTGGGCGATTCTACTACAGATAAATGTACATTGCCCATAACACAAACAGCCTACTCCCGCACGGAGCACTCTGGGAAGTAATAATACTTATTTCATTTAGCTTTATATGTCTGAGTAGTGTGAATCAATGCGTGATTAGGCCTTCTATTTATCTATCTCTCTCTCTCTCGTAGGATTCAACATGAAAAAAAATATTCAGACTCTAAAGAATAAAGAGGCTGGGGTTACAAAACTGACGAACGTTTTCAAGCCCCTTACTAGTGCACTGATCACAGCCTCCATTTAACTGAACTACTCACAATCGCTCGTACTCTGTATGAAATTGGCTGACATCAGCAACTTATTCACTGAGTCAATCCATTCCAAAAAAATCCGAATGACAAATTAAATCAAAAAAATTAGGAATGCGTGTGATGAACCAATTTGTCAGAGAATCAGCAGTCAAAGTCAGCAAACAGCAACGGAAAGAAAAAGCTACACAAATCCAATTGAAGAACGCCGTAGTCGTTGCTGAGTGATGGCAGACAGTAAGCAAATCTATTAAGTAGCGGAATATCGAGCAGCGAATGTGGAGCACATACGCTGTAGACAACATTGGAAAATGAGCGAGTGAGTGAGAGAGAGAAACGTAAGCAAAAGAAAAAAAGAAATGATTCAGCCAAAGAAGATGAGGACATCTTTGTAAAGTGCTTAAGGGCTGCATAAAAGCATTTATTATTAGATTTTATTCAATTTTCTATTCACTTACGTTATGAAAATGTATTTTACTTTGTTTATCTCATCTACACATACATACATACATAAACATGCACATACGAGACACAGACAAACTTTGCTTGGCTATGGCAGTAGCCCAGCTCGAGCGTGTTGGCAATGCGGTGCGCTATAATTGCATTTGCATAAAGTCAATTGAGCTTTTCAACATTTTCTTCACAGTTTTCTCTTCGCTTTTTCTGCCAGATTTTCTTCTTTTTATTTTCTGCTTATTTTTTAATTTTGATGTAGCACAAAATGAAATGGTCGCATGCATAAATTATTACTCATTTGCTGGTTGCGCTCGAAGCCAAACTTATTCCGAACTATTTTATTGTGTACACTGCCGCGCCCACACTAAACCAAAACAAAACAAAATGCATATGTTTGCGTTTGTATGTGTTTGAGTATATTTTGGCTTACCAAAAGCCACACCGCCCACTAAACTCGCTGTGACGCAGCAGCCAAAGGCAATGGTCATATACTATAATCAAAAGCCATTATCTCTGAGCAAGTGTTGTTATTGTTATTGTAATTGTTGTTGCTGTTGTTATTATTATTTTTGCTTTTGTTATATATATATATATATATGTACATATACTCTGCTTCCTACTTCCTGTCTGTCATACTGAAAAACTTTACTGTACCAAAAATTGTTGGCAACGTTTGCCGTTCGAGTCTGTTGCCAAAAATGCTGCAACCCATACAAGCCGAAGCGTAGTGATTGTCGCTCGCTTTTAATGGCACTGAAAAATGACTATGTAGATCAAAGATAACAAAAAGCTAAACTAAACTTAACTAAACTGAAGAGCACACAAAATTTAACTCGATTTTATTAAGTTGCATATACACGTAATGCTTTAATGCACCATTATCTCGCAGTATACGACGCCTACAACGCAGCTACGGATTCAGCGCACAACTTGTACTCGTCTGTAGTCGCAACCGTATTTTCCATCATGTTATGCTATGGCATATCAGTTACACATCATAAATGCTTTTGTTGCAGCAAGCATCAAATTACATCCTCGCAGGTAGTTGCAAGTAGACTAATGATATCATAATTGCTTTTGTTTCGCCCACAATGCAATGCGCTGAGCTCTACTACTACTGCGTTGCGCTTTACATGCAGACTTTTAATTTGGTCGACGTTGGGCAGCACAAAAAATTTCATATGCCACGCCTTGCCAAGCAGCTTTACGCTGCGTCTCCCTCAGCAACTGACTGCCGCGCTTGCTGCGCGCTCTTTCTGCTAGCAACAATTATCCTTTTGTGCACAGTCACGCCGTGGCGCAGCAGACAACGCAAACAGCGGACAATAGATAGAGCACAATATGAAATACGACACGAGTTGAGTGGAGTTGAGTCGACTGAAAATGTTAGCATGACAGCAGCGCAGTTAAGCGCGTTTCACCATTTTCAAGCAACGCATAACCATAGCACAACCGCCCAGTTAGAGTGTTGGTGCTGAGCACCAGGCAATTTTAACTAAAACAGGCATCACTCATACGGGCATTTTTTGAAAGTAGAAAATCTCTTTTAAACCAACGCTGATCTATAGTTGTCGGTTTTATAATCACGACAAGCGTTCACTTTCCTCGCCGCTTGTCGCCATTGGGCGCAATCAAAAACCCGTTCTGTGCATGAAATGGGCTGCAAACAGTAACGCAAGTGGCACTCATCTTGTGTTAAATAGGAAAAAGCCATTTGTGTGCCATTTGAGAGCTCAAGTAAGCAATTGTAAAAGCGTTGTCCAGGGTTAAGTTACATTAAATGATGCAGCACTTTCGAAGAATACGCTATAAGTGCTTTGTTTTGTTTTTTGTTTTACATTTATTACGAAAATATGTTCCCCTAACAACCAAAAAATTCACGACACTAAATCGAGATCATTGGGTTTGCACTCCAGATTCGAGGATTGAAAATTTGAGAATTGGCAGCTCCCTGTTAAAGACCCACCCCATCAGAAAAACAATTTAATCAAAGTACCAACACAAGTCTGGGCTATTGAGAGGATAAGCCTTGTGAAAAAGTGACAAAAAAAGGAAGTAAATCTCTTTCTTAGTTCTCAGAAACTTGTAGATAGATAGAGGAGTATGAGATAGATGAGTATGGTTGAAATTTTCATATGTAAAACGTCATTTTGTAAGGTCAAGCATCATTTAAAGAAACTTTCTGCAACTGAGACGTCTCGAAGCTTCATAGAAGCATATGGTAAACTATTAATTTCTTCAGAAGACAAAGAAGATATATGAAGGCCGAAAGTGTACGAAGACGCGGAAGTTACAATTACTCTCAATAAAATATAATTTATTACTCCTTGACAATAAATGGCCAATTTATTATTAAAAATGATGAAATCTTATTTGTATACCTAACAACTAGATTGTTCCGTCTCAAGTTTGAGCAGAAAATATGGGTAGACATTTGAACGTTCTTAAAATCCATGGGACCCGTCAAGTAGATTTCTTCTACTTTCATGTGCAGCCGTAGTGCTGAAGTGCAATTCGCTGATCGTATTTGAAAACAGTATTTGGGGTCATTCCTCGTTAAGTTATGGTATTCTATAATCCAGAAAGAAAATCTTTTTGTTATTGTTGTAAATTTAAAGAGTATTATGCATCCAAGTAAACTGCAAAACACATTTATCGCATTATAAATAATGACGTGAATAAAATAAGTTGCTGATATGGTGCTAGTTGCACCGACAATGCAATGACTGCGAACATAAAGAAAATTCAATCTAATACATATCTTCCATAGTAAGTGCACAGTGCAATTTTGCTGCACTAGACGTTATGCAATTTTTATTTTTATTTAATTTTTATATTGTTTGTATTAAGAGTAACTTACCTCTGTTTTTTTTTTTTTTTGTATAATAAATTTTTTTCTTTCAAGCAGCAATTTTAACTTCCTCTATAGCCAAACTCTACGCCGCTTTGAATGCAGCTCGTTAGCGTAAGAAAAATTGTTTACATAATTACAAGTACCCAGAATTAGCAAAGCTGAAAGCGAGCATGTATGTTTTGTATTTAACATTTTTATAACAACTTAGAAAACTTTAAAATCCGCTGTCGGCCGCACTAACGACAAATGCGTGCACAATCATTCAACCCGTCAGGCAGTAAAACCGTCATACAGTAAGTCGTGTAGCCACATACACACACACACAGACACGCTCGCACATTTTGATCTCACTCACTCAGTCACTCGGAATGTCAGCGTTTCGTGCATGTTCGTTTGCCTGCCACTCACTTCTAGGACGAGTGGCCCATAATCCTTGACTTTGCTGCTAATGCACGTCATATGTCAAACACCAACACAATGCTACTACTTAGCGCAATGTCTTTGCTCAAGCTAACCCCATGCGAGACATTAAACGACACACCTACGCAAGCATACTAGGACAGTGAAGAATCCAGCATTTTCTTGACGACTTCGCTTATGCACATCCTCATATTCATCCTTGTCGTCGTCGTCGTCGTCGTCGTCATCGTCGTCTTTGGTTAATATTACAACGCAACGCTTTGTATGCCATGCATTTTTCTGCACTCTTAACTTTCGAGTGTATTTAAGCTGACTACGAACCTACAAACCTCTCTCTGCATCTAACTCTGCCCCACGTTCTGGAACTAGGAGCCAGGCCATGCGGCAGCCCAACAACCACGCAGCGTCTGCGTCTATGCTTGTCAGGAAAATGTTTTCAAAGTTTTCTTCTCATTTGCTTTTGTTTTTCTGCTTTGACTGGCAGCATACCCAAACACACACATACACAAAAGTACACATCACTCGCATGTTACTCTATTTATGCGCTATGTGTTTATGTGTGCGTGTGTTAGTGTTCATGCGAATGAGTCCTGCCAGCGGCTTTCTGATAAGAAAAATAAACAACATACATGAAGTGCCGACTCAAGTGTCATTTACGCGTTTTAATACCAGAATTTAATTTTGAAATTAAGCAAATAAATTCAAGAAGCTGTTGTTTTTCCTTTTTTATAATTTTATTTTTTTACTTTTTATTTATTTGTTTATTCTTTTTAAGAAGAGTGTTTTTGTCTTATATAATGAAGCAGTGCATCATTCGTTGCATCGCTGTTTGAAGTCTGCCATGGCTTAACAGTACTACACATCACTCTTTCTGCTGTCATAATCTTCACATTTTAAGCGTAAATCGCATATCCACGGTCGTTATTATTAAATAGTATGTGCACTATGTTGACTAAGCATTCCTCAAACATCGATTCAATCAGTAGTGTCAAATCGCAGCATGCTCAAACACATGACCGTTTTCATGATTGAGCGATAGTGGGCTGCTTGGAGCGTATAACAGAGTATAACATTTCACTGCCTTAAACATAGCACCGCTCAAGCTTGCATACACACTCACTCACTCACACACATCATATTTTTGTACAACAATAAATCATGTAGCTACAATTTGCTATCACTTAAAGCCTTGTTAGTGATAACGAGCACAGCTGCATACCACAGCCTCAAGTCGCATGCATTTTTACTGCAGTACGCTCAACTGACACACAACACTAACAAGCTGAGTTATTTGCGAGCTGCGACATTTACGCCCAACCTACATATGTAACTGCAACGTAGAAAGTTAGATACATAGAAAGTTAAATAGTTAGATACATAGATAGACAGATACATTAGATACATGACAAGCAACTATGTATGCTACATTCACTGTCAATAACGCAAAAATAAATATAACATTTACCAGTAAGAGAAATATATCGGAATTATATAGCAAAAAAACGAGGAAATGGAAAGCAATTTTCGCTTTAATTCAAAGCTCAATTCTGGGAAGGGCAATAAAATTGATTGAAATATAATTGCAAATTGATACAATAACAAAACACATAGAAGCACACCGTTATACAGATACGTGGAACGAAAGTGAAATCGATATATTTTATCGCAAATAGACAGGAAATGTTATGTGAACGGGATGAACCAACAACACAAACAACTATAATAACAACAACAACAACAACAATAACAATAATAAAAAAGCAATCTATGCAATAAAATTACTGCGAAGAGCTATTATTTGCAGTTAGTGTAACAAATGTCGAACACGTGTGCAGGCTGCGCATCTATACAATGAGTGAGTGTGCGTATAGAATGTGGACTACCGCAATCATAACTAAAGTCGAATCGATTTAAATTTAATTCCTAAATTTGAAGAATCTTTTTACCAAAAAAAAAAGGGAAGAAAAAATGACATGCAAAAATTATATAGTCGCACAAAACTAGTAGCCCAACTAGCAAAATCACATCAAAAGTATCTGCAACAACTATACAACGAGTTGCCGCAAGCAATAACGACTTACAAAATCTTTTGCTCAACTACAAGTGCCATCTAAAGATCTCAAACCAACGCGCCCCAACGTATGCTAATGTTTTAGCAAAGACGCTCATAAAATAAGCGACGGAAAGCAGCGAATGCGCGTATTTGTATATATATGTTTGTGCATGTGTGTGTGCGTATATATTCGACTGCAAGTTGAGCGCACAATTCAGATAAGTCAGACACTTTACAGCTGCGCCCCTGCAGCACCACTTAAATTGTCACAATAAATTGAACACTTTAATCGTCTCGCCTAGTCAAGATTTCCTGCCTTGGCGTATGAAAGTAATTTATTTGCACATTTGACTTTATATATGTACTTAATCTGTAGCAGCATCTTATTATATAACTATGCAAAGCCGAAGACAAAAAAAATTTATATTCAAAATAAAAATGACATTGAGACCAGCTACTTCAGACATCCAATTATACACAGCAATTAGTGCAAGAGTTTGGAATGTAGTGTAGTAGCGAAATGTATACATATACCAGACACAAGGTTGGCTAAGACAACACTGGTTTTTAATTTCTCATAGCTGGAAAAATACACATTAATCAGATTTTTTCCGAAGCCAAAGATAATAAATTCTAAATCATTCTGTAAACACCGAAAAATAATACAAAGTTAACAGAATCCTCTTACTGACTACTTTTTTATCTTTTAATAAGTTTTGTGAAAGGAATATGCGCTCTATAAAAATACATAAACTAAAAGTTCTTCATTCGAATTGGACAGCTCAAAAATTACAAAAAATATATATTTAAATATTATTACGAAAAATAACTCTTTGTATGAGGCTCTTATAACAAAAATTCCAGCTTGAGTTCCACTCAAAAACACCGTTCGTTTTTTCACCGTAACGGAGGAGATTTCCGAGAGAGAGGACTAAATTGAGGAATTGGACAAATCAAATTTGTTAACCAGCAGATCTTTTTTTTATGAACTTTTTTTTTATTTTACTATACAAACCAACTTGTTCAATCACGGTGAGAGAGGAGAGCCCTTTTAATTCCTTTGTTTTTTTTTTTATTTTCTTTATTTTAAGAATTGCCTGTAGAAACGAAGTAAATACTTTGTTTTTGATAGTAATTTTTAAGTTCACTTTAGTTTATGTTGTGAGCAACACATATTGTAAACACTCAAAAAGTCCATGTGCTACTCACAACCGCATTAATGTCAGCAAGCTCTATTATTATGCAAAGCCATGGAGCCTAGTGTAATTCATGTATCTTTTCTGTTAACTTTATGATTCAATTGATACAATTCATTCTCATCGCATATTAGAAAAAAAAATTTTACATTTTTTAAATGCTAAAAACTTTCCTGTAAACTATGTTCTTTGTAAAAACAAAGGAACAACTGAGCAAAAAAGTACAATAGGCAATGAACATGTTTATTTGCTCAGTTTAGTGTGCAACTCTTTTTCCTTCATACCAACACTAATGTAACCCAACACTAATACCTAGCAAAGATAGCGCAAACACACAAGATTGAGCTCTCCCCACGAAAATGTAACAACAACAATAATTCGGCTATCCAAAGCTGATAGCACAGAAGAGAGAGGCACACAAACTTCTCTATTCTACCATTCTACTGTGCTCACAACATCTACGGATGTGTGTTGTTATTGTTGTCTTTAACATATCGTGCAAACTAAATCAGTGGCCAGATTTTGATAAAAATTTGATTGTGCAAAATTCGCGGAGCATACCGCCAAATTGATATTTTGTTTTTATCAAAATCAGTTCAGTGGTTTAAGCGGGAAATGAAACACAAACCATATATTTGCCGTTTAATTATATAGATTAGAAACAGATAAAAGTGCCATACAACAAATTTTAGAGCAGTTTTTGTTTCAAAAATCAATTCATAAAGCAATCCATTTACAGCTGCGAGCAAAATAATAGCAGTGCTAGTCCAAAAATTGAATTTTGCTCAAAAAATGAATGAATTGGTCTTTTAATAAACCCATAATAATTTTTTTTATTAAGCATAGCATGTTTACAAGAAAATCATAAAGAAATAACAACAACTTCAGGTCGTATAATAATAAAGAAAACATTTTTTTTGTCAAAGTTTCTTTAAATAGTAGTAGTGTTTCCACTGTAGGTGCCCTGCCTGTCCAAACCGATCGGAACAATACAGATATTATTAAAATAGCTTAAATTACGACTATTACACTAAAGTTAGTATCTGGTAGCATAGCCTTTGTTTGCTATAACCGCAGCACATCGCTTTGACATCGAATCCACAAGAATTTGACACCTTTCGGTAGGAGTGGAGCTCCAAACATCTCTAACTGCTTCCCAAAGCTGTGCAACATCCGTTGGTCGACGTTTGGCAACTCCCTTCTTCACGTCGCACCACCGATTCTCAATTGGATTGAGAACTGGCGACTGTGCAGGCCATTCAATAATCTTCATTTCGTTGGCCTTGAACCACTGTTTGGATACTTTACTTGTGTGCTTAGGATTATTGACCTGCAGAAACACCCAAATTAGTGGCATTTCTTCACTGGCATATGGCAGCATTATCTTCTGCATCATATGCACATAAAGGTGTATGTTAGCTTTTACATAGTATTAGAGCCTTTTGTGCCAGGATCATTTAATTATTAGTTTTTGTTTATTTGTATATGTTTTTTAATTTTATTTATTTATATAATTTATTTATTTATTTATTTAGGCCCATAATGCACATTTTATTTATTAACTATGAACCTCCATAATGCTTTATCCGCGCCCTAGTATTGTTGACTTACAAAGGCTCTCTGCATGTCCAGGATAATATGCTTGTCTATAAATGCTTATCCGCCTACTTTTCCCACTTGTAATTATAGATTTAGCTAAGCAGGTCAGGCCTTTGATGAAGCCGTGCGCATTGGTAGAGCTCTTTTTAATACGCATTAAAATAGTTAAGTAAATAGAAATGATTTTTTATTGCTGTCAACCCCTTTGCCATTGTGCAGATTCTTTTACTTCATTAACGTTCGCCAACTGAATTAAATCAAAATTGGAATTTGCTTGTGCGGAGTGGTGCGCAAATTGAAGGCAAGGCAGCATAAAAATTCTAGGAGCACAACATTAAAGAGGGCGCTAAAGGATTAAGTGTGTGAGTGCTTGTATGCATGTACATTACAAAATGACTATTTGCTTTATAAATTGTCGTAATAAAGAATTATTTTTATGTTTAGCAAAGTGGCGTTTTCCGCTGTGTGTTCAACGTGTGTTGTTGGCCTCATTGAAATGCCGTGTGCGACGTCGACAATAAAACGCAAATAAATACGCCATAAAGGTAAACGGAACTTGTTAACGTGGGGCACATAGACCTCACACCAAAGCATCCATACAAGAAATCTCAAAAACCAATGAAATGTGTATGTTTGTGTATGAATTACCCGCTCCTACGCATCAAACGGTACGTTGGCTTTAACCCAATCAACATGAAATCGATGCCATTAATAACAATTTATTGAGCTGCATTTCGGCACGTCGACGGCTGGGCTTCAATAAATTTCTCTTTTCGCCTTTGACACGCTCAAGCAGACGCGCACACAATCAGTCGTTCAATCAATCAATCAGTCGCCTAGATAGTCACCAAGTCAATCGGTCAGATAGTTTTGCAGCTGCCTGTTGCCTTTTCCATTGTTCTTTGCAGTTTAAATATTACAAATATTTCCGCTCCGCTTTTGCCACAAAACATTAATAATACTAACACCGCCGATTTGACTACATTTGTCGCCAGCCAACTCGCATAATGAGCATTCGCATAATGGTTCAAAATGCACATTCACCGTTATTATTTATTGAGCGAAAAGCCATCCAACCGGTTCGAAAACGAGTGCGTTGCTTGTGCACTGGTGCTCAGTGCCTCCCGTTAATTTATGATTACATTTTATATTCAATTGAATTAAATACGAAAACAGATATTTATTTTATAGTTGCACATGTTCGCGTGTTTGTGTTAATGTACGCAATCATTAATGTTTAATAACTGGGAAAAGTAATCACAGCCATTATCATTTAATAATTTCCTTTGCGGCTTTAAGACGATTTATGTGATATATAATATATATATATATATATATATAACTTTTTAAATCTGTATTTTAAATAAATTACTACGTAATGTAACCGTAATACTTGACTGAATTACTACGTAATGTAACCGTAATACTTGAATTTTTATTTGATACAAAATCTGGTAATAAAGTAACTTCAGTCATAATGAAATGATTGTAGACCTATAGTTGGTCATTGACAATAGGTTTGCTTAACCTCAACAGTAACGGCTATCAGTGAACGCGCTACGGTTGCGTGATTTTGGTATAAGGCGTCAATAAATGCGTGAAAGCCAAAATTACTGCCTCGACTAAGTTATGGAATACACTAATAATGGACAGAAAATAATTTTAGTACGAAAACAATTATGCTATACGATAAGATCATCAATCTGGTCTCAACGGAGCTGTTGTGCCCAACCAGCCATATTTTGTTTGACGATTCAGCATAAAGACAAAGTCTCAACAGTCCCATGCTTATGTTGGTAGACGCTGCAGGAATAATACAATTGTCTTGGAGACCAGAGAAACTTTTACTACATTTAATTGTAGTAGCAGACTAATCACACAATCTATCAGACAAGAACTATTCGAATTATTAAACAACCACAACTCTTGGTTAAAAAAAACAGTTTAAACAAGGAGGCTCCCTAGGGAGCGCACAAGGAATTATAAAAAAGAAATAAATAAAGAAATTTATAAGAAAGAAATCTAAAGAATAGGCATGGGTTTCAAGCCAAAAACGTATTAAGGAATTGTGCTGTCGACACGAAGACGATAATGTACATCGTAAGATGAATGTGCAAACTATTTGTCGGGCAACATGTCCACGCCCTAGCTTCGCAGTCAATTCTATACCCGATACTGCGTCAAAGGCCGGTTGTACATCCAGGGTTACTAGTCAAACTGATTTTTTACAATTAAATTCGAAGCTTACGAAGTTAAGCAACTTTTCCAAGGGGTGAATGCAACTTAATTAGGACCTTAAACCAAATTGAGTAGGTGATAATACTCTGTTTTCAGCTAAATGCAGATTTAATCTGTTTTTTATAACCCGCTGAGCGAAGCCACTAACAGAACAATACTCATATTACAACTTTATGATAAAGCTTGTCTCAGAATGAAATACACATCCCAAAATTAAATATAAAGGAAAAAAAACCCAACTGTGAATGCCTCTGGGTCAATTTATCTACGCATCGGTCTGCCAAGATGCGCATCTCAAAGTGTTGAGCGAAGTTCTCTAAAGCATATCATAAGACCATAACCACAACCTATGGTACGCTTAAATTGCTCTGATATGCACTCAAAGAGTATAGTATGATTATAGTATAATGAAGTTAGCCATTGGAGGCTCATGCCCAGTAGTACGCCGGCTCCTGGTGATCATTATACTACACAACACAAAGGTCAATTACAAGTTCTTCGAGTGTGCAGGCATATAACCAAAATGTACATGCAATTTTAACCAACTTCAACCTTAGATTTTTTTTTATTTTGTTCAAAATTTGATGGACACCGTTTCAGACTTATTTGCGAGAAATTCTTCGATGTCCACATTGAGCTTTAATCTGTTTGACCAATGAACCCTAAACAGTTTTTTATTTTTATAACAAAAATTTCCTGTTCAAAACGAAGAACCTGCAAAAAATGTGAATTTTCTGGCTTATCAGAAGAATAGAAGTCATGGGCGAAAGGCAGTTAAGCGAAAATGGCAAGGCGTTACACAATTCTTGAAGGATGTGTTAAGTCAGAAAATATGCAAATTTCCAAAATAGACATAGATACACAGACACACACATACACAGAAACATAACAGGACATGCAGACGAAGAGATAGGCAGACAGACAGAGAGACAGACAGACAGGATGACACACAATCGAGCAGTGCAAAGGACATGGGCGACCGACCGTGTGGGCATCGGAACGTGTAATGCATACGAAAGTAGTTGAAAATATCATCAGTAGATAATATGAATAACTAAAAAGGATAACGCAAAAGGATCACGAAAACTGTGCATAACGAAAGTAAAACAAAAAAAAAGAAAAAATTCACAGAGAGACAAAAATTTTGCTGTTGAAATTTTGCAGAACTTTTCTCTCTCTCTGTGGGCACAGTCGTGTGAAAAAATTATGAATACCCAAGTATTTTAACAATTTAAAATTTGATTTGGCACTTTATAAGTTTTTGCATATAAAACACAAATACTCGTAATTTGCATTACACAAATAATCGCTGGGCGGCTGTAAATTTCGAGGCAGCGACAAGTTCACATAAATCTGGGCAGTGCAGCAATCGAGAAAAAAGCATTGGCAGCAGCAATAGTAGCAGCAGCAGCCAACTACAACAGCAAAATTCAATAATTAACGACAATAAAACTGAAATTGTTAAATGGCAATAAATCGAGTGATTTGTGTATGGCTGCTTTCTTCAAACACTAATTCTTTAATGGTCGGACAAATATTTTATTATACAATAGTTCTATACGCTTTGCCAAACTGAAATGGGCTTAATGGAGCATATTGAAATGCTCAGCAGCGCATCACTTTCCAGTCACCCTTAAATAAGAAATAAACGAAGCAGCGAACTAAAAATCTGTAATTAAAGCTCTTTAGAATAATTGAGTTTTAAGACGACGCCGAGATTTGCCGTTCAACATGGGCAATTAACTCATGACAAAAGTTCTAATTTCCCATGGGTCGCTTTCATGCATTTGTTCTTTGAACCAAAAGTGCCAAATGGCGTTTATCCAATTTCGATAGAGACAAAAATAACGCAACTCTCAACAGCTTCCTAGTTATTTAAATGAAGGCGCCAAATAGACATGTGCCATTTCCCAGAAGGAAATGATCACACTCGTATACATACACGCTCATATCACACAGGCATATATTTTCATGTGGTCGTGTGTATCTACGAGTTAGCAGTGAATGTAAATGTCATGTGTTAAGTAATATGGTCAAAATTGTAAATGATTATCAATTTCATTTAGTTGAACTTGCAACTTGGGGCGGGCAAGCGAGAAGCTTTTGAATTTCATTTAAAAAAATAAATAAATAAATAGACGACACAACCCGACGCAATGAATATAAGTGTTGAAGTGGGCTCTCTTTGGTTGGCTGTCATTATTATTGAAACCATGAAAGGCAAGAAATAATGTGGAGCCGAAATTGAAGAATGGTTCTCCAGTGAAACTACACCTTTTAATTGGCTTAATACTTGTAACATGATCACTAAAAATATATGACCGCAATACCATCAAATAATTCGAGTATCGTGACTTTGTAATATTTCAGTGTATATGAAGCAGAATATAAATTAAAGCAAAACTTCGTGTGAGAAACTCATGTCGTTGAGCTGATCCCAAATATACTCGTACATTGGGTTGAGTACAAAGTATGCGGCCCTTTCATGCCGCATAGTGTAGTGTAATAACTTTAAAACTTTAAACTTTTTTTTTTCTTTTTGTTCGATGGCAGACAAGGCAATTGATCATTGATTATTGAGATTAGTTTTTTTTTTTTAAGTTAAAGCGCGCTACCCTACGGTACCACCGACAAGCATTGCTTTTTAAACGGCTGCTTCAATTCCTTTCAAGTTATCTCAGTCTTGTTATTAGCGTAGCTGCGAATTCAGACGCAGCATCGCAGTTGTCTGCACTGTTAATGATCAGACTGCATATGTTATTAACAGTCGACAGCACCACTGTGCGTTCAACCAGCCCTCGCCTAGCACCCCTAGCTGTGGAAGAAACCATGCCTGCTCCAAGAATTGTGTGAGCACTATTGGTGTTAGGCGAGAAATGTCAGGAGGTGGTCGAACAAAGGAGACAATATCCCTCATGCATAAAAGCAAAAGTTCGGTTCAGTGGCCACAATAGCAAGTCGGCATGAGAATATATAATGCGACTCCACCATCAAATTAATTGATCTATGGTATGGGAATGGATCATACAAATAGACGAAGCTCAGTCTATGATCAAATAGAGTGGGAAAGCACAAAGTTAATTGAAGTGGAAATCAACTAAGTTGCGTCTAATTGACTTACAAGTGTTTAGCCAAGGAAAGCGTGACGTATCTAAATTATAAACGAACAAAAAGTAGAACACTCTCCATTGGCGCTGTACTAAGATCCGTCAAGAGCATGATTAAGCCCGCATATATAATATTGTATAGGTATCATAATAAATGCTTTTAATAATTGCAATCAAATGGAGAGACTTAAATTATCACTAACAGACCAAACGTTTATACATAGCAGCAATCTTACGCCGGAGAGCGTTGCTTATAACACTACTTTGAAGTTTTGCTATGCCAGCCAAAGGCAAAGCATCTTTGTCAACGGCTCATTATGCAAATTGAGCGAAGACCACGCTTGAAACTAATTTGTCACTGTCCCCAGTTGTCGGTCATTCAGTCATACGCCAATGCCAACACCAATACTGCGACACTCGCTTAACAATACCAACCCGTAAGCATTTCCTTTTATGTCTCGCTCGTCTATATTCGTTAGTGATGGTGATGCCGATGCCGGTGCTGGTGCTGATGCTGTTGCTGGTGTTCAGCTCTATCACTTTCGTTTCTGGTAATAAATTAACAAGCAGACATATATAGGAGACGCCACGGAATGATAAGCACACCAAGGTGGCTGTGCATATGGCAAATTCAAAATCAAACTCAAACTCAAAGTGGAAGACGAGACGACTATGACGGTGCTGCGGTTGATGGTTGGTATTATGTATTATGAAGCAAAAATTTGCGTCAACTTAATTTGTTGTTGTTGCAAATAAAGATGACTATGGTGATGACAATGACGTTGTCGACGATGTTCATTTCCTGACATGACCCTGCAGCATGGCATTGTTCGAATTTCGTCAATTGTCTACACATCTGTGACAGGTTTTGTATATCATCATCATTATTATCATTATCAACATCAACGTCTACACGTTCTCTTTGCCTACATTTTGGCTTTATGCCTTTGGCTTTTATACCAGTATAATAAGAAAAATAGCGCGTTATTTCCGTGTAAAATATGCAAGCACCTCAATGAAGGGCAAGCCAGAAGCCAGCAAAGAACTAAGTAGCTAAGGTTTATAATGCCTGCTTTTAACGCACTAAGATATTTATGTCTTTGTATGCATTTCAGTATAATACTAGGCAATTATAATGCTAATGAATGAACGCTATGCATAAAATATCTACAATCTCTAGATGCAAGATAAGATTACCTAAAAATTTGCAAAGAAAACTTTGCCTTTCCACAAAAGAGAAAAGCCCAACTCAGGCGCTTCTCAACAAAAAATCATTATTCATAGATTAAGGACACTCTCACAATCAAATTTAAGTGCTTATGTTGTGTCTTATACATGACAAAAACAGCAACAGAAAGGCACCTTTCAAAGCATTGAAGCGTAACAGAAAAGTCAAAGAAATCAGATAAGCAGCGCAGTTAAAAGCAAGTGACTTTTTGATTTTTTATGCTCTACACTTCATCTTCTATATAATAATTTTTTTATTTTACAATTTTTTAAGTGTTAAATGGTGCGTAAATCAAAACTCTCAAACCGTCATGCATTTTAATGTCTTTTTAACAAAAGCCAATAAACTGCCACGACACCGTTGGTAGGGCGTACTTTAGCGTGGGTTAAGTATTTCTTTGTTGTAGCTAAACAGCGTTTGGCATATGTCTCATTTCAATTGTATAGCCCATTCCGACAACGATTGACTCAGAGACTCAATAACTGAACTAAGCACTTCAGCACTATAATTAAACATTTGACCTTTTTATAATCAACTTAAACAGTCGCCAACTACTAATTTTCTTGGCCCACTAAAAAACCCCAGCCACTTACTGACGTTTGCCTTTGTAGAGAAATTCAATGGTTGTGTGCACTTCACTAATGGACTTCGCTTCCGTGAGTTCGTGAAAATGATATATGACTTTTTCATTTCCTTAATGAAATTAAGTTTTTCGCGTGCCTTGAAACGCATTTCAACTGCCAGATTTATTATAGAGCATAGTCGTATTAAAGACATGCATTCATTCAGTCACTCATTCATTCATTCATTTCCTGAAAAATCCACTCCCTTCCTTCACCATTAATTTGAGCACGTACTCGTGTTTCGAACACTTCTTTCTCTTCATGCAAAGTAAGTACTTAGTTAGAAACTGCAGCACGCACGGTTGGACGACAATAATTTCAACTTAGAAGGCACCAAAAATTGTCATAGCTTACTGAAATTATGTAGCTCACTTGTCCGACATGCATTGATGATGATGATAAAGTTGGCTCTAGCTGTCCTGGTGTCTGAAAAGGAGCTACAATGCCGTGCATTGCTAACTAAGGTCCTACTGACGTGCTAAATGCGTTCACATTGAAAATTTTCATTTTATTTATTTTGGTTGTTCATGCTTTAAAATTGCTTTATCTAAGCTTGTATCAAAAGCGTCACATTCCTCGTTTACTGCAAAACGAACTTCTCCAACAACAATAAGAACAAGAAAACGAAAACGAAAAAAAAAACAATTTATTTAATTGAAAATTGTCTCTGATGCTGTCAACATCAGAAACTGGAGTGGCAGCAATGGCAGCAATGGCAGCAGTTCAGCAACAGCAGCAAAAACACTACTCAAGTATCTCGGCTTACTCGCAAACTTTGCCTTTTCTTGCAGCACCTTCTAGTTTTTGCATTGTTCGCCTGCAGCATACTCGTTGGCATTGCTGAGACTTCTTATGCAATGCGCTGCACTTGGACATAGACAGAGTTATTGCAAAAAAAGGCAATATTAAAGCGCAAAGCTTTTTGGTTTGACTATTACATAGTGTATGTATTTCTATTTACAATATTTATCCCTCCAACCCCTTAACCTATCTATAAATTCATCAATCCCTCTAGCCATCTATCCTATTACCTCCCATTTCGGTCTCATGAAAGTCTCGGTTCTGTAATTTTTGATGTGCGACAACTTTGGCTTCAGTAGATTAAAATTGTATTTAGCGTCACGCTCACATACAGTCAAATCATATGCCTTTCCGAACGAAAAGTTCACAGTGTGCGTTGTTGCTGCAATTGCCTCTTATGTGTGTGGCTTTGGTGTTTTACTTACATAGCTACATATATAGATTTTTCAATTGATTTCTACTCTTTGATCAGTCATTTAGGTAAACAAATTCTGACGTTTGCGCAGCAAGCGAGTGAAAGCAGTAGATCCGAAGTGCGCGCAGCATTGTTCACAACTTGAGGTACAAAGGGAAAGGGAATAATCATGACACATAAAAGATCGTCATGATATTAATTTGTCGTATAATATATTACCTGATCTTATATTATTATTATATACTTCGTTGTCAAAATGTTTAACATCAGAAACTAAAAGTGCTTATCACACTCGTATATATCTTTTTCTACAAAGATATTATTCTTCTTATGTGTTACAAATACACTATGACATAATATCAAGGAATTGACTAGCCTTGTAACATTTTATGCTTCGGTGGGCTTGCTCAACTTTGATCGCTCATTTGTTGTCTACCATCTCTGATACTACAAGCCTAAGATGTCATCTCTAATCTTTCAAGTCTAAGTTTTCCTATGTTATATTTCATTTCTTTTCGCACATCTCTAATCTATAATTGTCATCTCGGATAGATGTCTTTAAAACTCTCATCCCTAGCAATTGATCGCTTATGTAATATTTCTCATCCCCCAATTTTCATTGTGATTTTCATCGTTTATCTCACATCTTTGAATTTTTAATTAAAATATCTAACATCCAATCTCTACATTCTCACTGCTGTGATCTCCTTTGTGCATCCTCGCTTTACATATCTTAGTTCTACCGTCTGATTACTTCTGTCAGGTTTACAATGTTTTATATCAGTACTTGTTATTCTAATTCTTAATTTTTGATCTCCAATCTCTGATCTTTCATCTCTTATTTCATGTCACTAACCCTTGGACACGAATTTTTATTTATAATTTCACATTACTAGTCTCTCATTTTTGATTTAGGCTCTGTTATCTTTGATCTTTCTTAATCTTCTTACAACTGCAATCTCTCATATACCTCAAATGTAATCTCTTTTGCATGAACTTTTATTTTCTTTGATCTATCATCTCAACCCCTGTTCTTTAATTTCTCCCTTTCAATGGTTATACTTATAAGTAGTTTCGGTTATTATCATCATATACCTACCATTATATTCGCTCCACAATTTCACTTTAACCTAACTTAAGCCTAACTGTTCAAGCAAAAATGTCACCTGATGTAGAAGTCACACAAAGCAAGTTACAGTATCCAATTGGAATTATCAAATGCACGTATTGCACTTAACAAAACTCGCTTATTACAACTAAACGATTACGCCAACCCTCATTAAATGCTATCCAAGAAAATAATCCTGAACTTTCATCGGAGGAAATCCTGTGGGCACGTACAAAATTCTACACAAATTAAGTGCAAACTTTGCCCAATCTTGTTGGCGCAGATCATGTGAGGCCACAAGATTACCACCGGCAGCTGGGCTCATCTGTATGGATGCAGTTTGCCTGCTAATTGGCGAAAAATATTAAAAATTTTACGACGCGTGGAAAACGTGTGTGTGAACAGCAAACTGCACACATTTGATAATAGAAGGAGTAACTTTAATAAAGGAAAAAAATAGTTTACTTTAAAAAGAGGATGCCAGAAGCCATGAAAGAGGCCATTGAAATGCTTAAAGCTGTGTCAAGCTATTACAACGTTTTACTCTAACAAGAAAGAAATCAATAATTTAATTTTTTTCTTTGTAATTTTTTTTTTTTTTTTTGTTATTGTTTAGTGCAACTAATAAAATATCTTAATTTCTGGCACAATTTGAAAGAGTCGCAAATACCAACAAATAAAAATCCATTCCGGCTCCATTTCCTTACCCATACTCGCATGACCAGCAACGACAAGACTTACATGACCGGCAAGCGTTTTTATCTGCGTTTTTACAGCTGCTCAGTCGGTTCGAGCCAGGCCGGGTCCTGATAAAATTATGCCAACATTTTTGGCAACTGCCATAAAATAACTCGCAGAATTTATGGCTCGTTCAGACGCTGCCAAAAAGCGACAGTTATTCCGTTCGTAGATAATTGCAGTTTATTGCATTCTATAGACTGAATGCCATTCCATGCCGCCCCTTGACTCCACTACTTCGTTTACGGCTTTCATATGAAGTGAAATATTTCTTAAAGCACTTTTTAAGAGGCAGTTGAACAAGTTTAGCTGCCAATGATTTTTATTAATGGTCTTAGTAATCCAAATCAAATAGAATTAAAACCACTTTGAGTGCCACAAGCTGCTATTGAACCGCAAATAAATTGCATCACAAAGGTATTAAAGTAAAGAAAAACCAATTTCCTGTGCTCGGCACTGAGCAAATGAAATGTCCGTAGTTTTGAGTATCGAACTCAAAGCTTTTGTTGTGGCCAAGGACGATTCGTGCAACTCTCACTGAGCATGTAAGCTGTAAATACTTAAATTGGGCTGCGCCATAAAAGTGGTAACATGAGCTGCTTAAAACACTTTCTTGGTGGTTGCTTGTAACCACTTTGACCTAAATAAATAATTTGTTTATGGTTTCATGCACTTGTCAACAACGCCTGGACAAACAAATAATGAAGTATGCAAATGGGTGCATAAACCAATCACAACTGAAATGTTAAGGTCTGAAACATAAGTAAAGCTGTTGACCGATTCGGACTCGCATAAAGAGGATCCTGAAATAAGGTTCTCATTCCAAAAACCAACCGAACTCGCACCCAAGTCGGGAAATGCTTTCGTTAAAGAGGCTCCTCACAATAAAAGAGATGAACTCTTCAGCATTATATTAACACTTTAATCAATATATTTTTTCCCCCGACTTTCGCGGTATACTAACGCGACAAACTTTACAGGATTACTCGACAGGCTATTCTAGAGTTACGCTGAAAATTTCAACAATATCGGTCCAGCGGTTTCGGCGTCTATAGCGGATGTCTGTGATCATACATCCAATTTTATATATATAGATACATAGATTTTGTTGTTTTGATTTTTAAAAGTAATTATGTTAATACAATAATAATTTTGTATAATATTTAGCTATTGCTTATGATTGCTAAGTGACGAACGACTAACTCTCCTCTTTGACCACACCGTTCTGGTTAGCCGACACTACCTTTTACTTTTTCTACTTTAACACTGCCTAATCAACACTAAACGATATAGAAAATCTAATAAAAAAATAAATTAAATTAAAATAGAGAAAAAAATGGTTATAAGGAAAATTATTGTAAATTTACAATAATTGTAAAAATAAATGGAATTTCCAAATAAATTATGTCGCCTTCAAAGTCGCTCCATCACACCCACACTTCGCCCAGTCTTCAAAACACCATTTAAACACTGAAGAAGGTAGCGCCTCAATCTCTTTTTGCGAATTTTCTTTTGAAGCTTCTATCGATTCAAAACGACTTCCCTGTAGGGGTAATTTGACTTTCCTAAATACGAAAAAGTTACAGTCTGGTGAATAAGGTGCCTGTTCGATCACATTTGTTGAGTACTTGGCCAAAAGTTCGCGTACCATGCACGGTAGAATTTGAAAGTGAGAAATTTTACACAATGCATAAGAAGTCTAACATCCAATCCGCAATTAACTGGCTCCACAAGTCAAGTTTAGTTCATACATGGAAGAAAACAATGTTACTTGTGAGTCTTAGCGTAATTAGAACCATTCCAGAGCCCAGTGGAGCACTGTTGCTATTGTTTCATTAGCATTAACATTTTTTGAAATGTCGAGATAAGGTGATACTTATGTGCCTGTTAATAAGACTAGTATGAATAAACTACTTTTCTGGATAGGATACAAAAACAAAAAAAAAAGAAATGTGTTTAGTTGGAGAAAAAGTTCACAAAAAGGTACTAGTATTGTACCTGAGCTAAGCTAATTATTCCTTGCTAGAACAAGTCAATGTTAAGTTCTATAGTTCAAACAATTATTGGGGGTAGCAAGCAGTCACTAAGATCATTATAGTCTTAGGATACTAATTCATAATTATTATTTAATGGATTCGTCAGAGTTGCATATTTATACTAGATAGATAGATAGAAAACTTAGAGCAACACATAAGAAGCATAAGAAGAAACCTAAGAAGATACAGTGCTCCAATTAAATTAAACTTTATATTATGCGTACGGCTCTTCTGTTTCATAGATTACTAGGATTACGAGTTTTTAATCAATCCATATTACGACAAATGTATAAAATGTTCAAATAAACAGTTTCCATATTTCGAATATATTTATAGCTATATTCAAGCATGCCTCGAACTGCTTCGAGAAACAAACAATTTTACAAACCTGAAAATAATTTAACTAAGCTAAGGAATTTAATATGTCTTCTAACTAAAGCGTTGTCTAGATTTACAAACTAAAATTAATTTCTCTTTAAACTGCCACTCAGTGTACCATAAAATGCTGATGCACTTTTGCTTTGGTTTTTCTCTGAACTCCAGTAAGCCTCGCAAAATGACTCAATCAAAGTCCTCTGTTCCGGCCACCTCAAAATCTGACTTCAGCAGATGGAATGCATGTGGTTTGCCGCATTTGACTTTAATTACCAACAGAAAAATTGAGCAGAAAAGCTTAGCAACAAGCGCACTGCGCCACCCACATGTGGGATGAGTTAGGTTTGGTTTTAAGCCACCAGGTGGCGTCACAGTATGAGCTCGGAAACAAATTCGAATTGGTTGGTTTCGTTTCGCTGTGGTTTAGTGTGACTTGCACTGGCTTGCGTACAATCGCTGTTAATTTCGAGCAGTCAAGTAGTGAAAAGATTTCTGCTATAAGCTTCAAGTAAGTAAAAAGAATATTTCTGTGTTTCTGTGCTTGTTTGCTTAATTGAAGTAGATTAGTTGCAGTTAACTTAACCTTTATATATTGATGTCAGACATACGAAAGTGAAAATGTCTGTTGTTTGCATGTACAAATGTTAAATAGAAAAGTCTCTGAGTAGCTTAACACCTACAAAGAGGATATTAGATTTAGTCAGCTTAGCATGAACTAAACAAAAAGTATTTACATAGTGAAGGTGAAGCAATCAAATGAAAATCAAATCATGCAAAAAAGGCAGTTGTGGAACCAACAAAGGAAGGTACAACTTCGTAAGGCTCCAAACGAAACCCAGACAAAAAATTGTCGATAGTAAAAGGTAAATGGCTGGGCAGATAAATGGAGGCAAAGAAGCCGTTATTGTAATCTGCATTTAAGTGGCTTTGTTTTTTGGCTCTCTACTGCCAACTTTGCTGAATACATTTTTTTGAAATTCGAAGATGTGTTGCTGCACACAGTTGGCTTCTTTGACTTGTGTGAAATTAAGGAAATTGCTTTGCATCCCTTTTTTTTCTTGCTAGGCATTCATATTTACACGTTTGATGTTCTTAAGCTAAACCAAGTTACTTTAAAACCATCGAATCGTATCAAGAATTAGATTATTTCTTAATAACATTAAAAAAAAAATTTAAATAAATAAATTAGGACACATTTTAAAATTCATTAAAAATCAAAACAAAAAAAAGAATTTTAAATAAAAATGTCAAAAATTTCTAGAAAACTACGACTTGTGTGGACATTGAATGGTTGGATTTTGGAATAAGTCAGAGTTTTCTATGAGTCAGAGTTTCAAACAAGCAGGGCGACGAAAAAACACACAGTGGGGTTTGGTAGCATTATACACTTCTTCATGATGTTTGCTTCGCTCTTCTTATATGGGCGACTTTGATCAATTTCTTTTATATATATTTTTTTACCAGCAGTCTTCGCTTCGGCAATCATCTAAAGCGTCTAATGTTCACAACATGAGAAGTACACTGAGTATATGAGCAATAATACAGTTGACACCAAATTATAGTTCTCGAAAAAGTCATTCGCCAAGTCATATCCTCTCATTTTAAAATAAATATAAATATATAAAATATATATGTTGCCACGTTTTTTCAAATTTTCCTCTTACATACTTTATATCATACTGAAATAAAATGTACTGCACTTTACCTTCCAAAGGAAGCATAATAGTAAGAAATTAATTCGGCACATTACAATGGTAAACAAATGATCAATTTTTCTCTAGTTAGTTCTCGTGCTTTTGGCTATTCTCACGCATATAAAATCTGCTCTTTTTAACCAGGGCTGTATTTTACAGCTTTTCTGTAAAGTCCATGTATGCAGTCTGTTAAGTGCATATGGTCATATGGTTTTTTCAAATACTTCTACTTTATAATGCAATTTGAATTGCGTGGCGACCGACGATTGGCTCATAGCAGCAGAGGGGTTGTTTCCTACGCACTTTTGGTATGACCCATGTTTGTAGAAACATAAAGACGCCAAGAAACGAAACTCAAATGGAATTTTTGAGTTTCCATTATCACGCGGCTTCAATTGCTCTACCAATTGGTGGCACAATATTTTTTAGAAATAATAATTTCTTTCAAAAATATTGTCCGCTATTGAAAAAGAATCGCTCTGTCATAATTATCACTATTTTAAAACATTTTCGCAATAATGCAGCAAACCACGTTGTCTGTCGTCCAGCTGATAAAAACCTGTGAAAATTTAAATTTTAACATTTATCTTGATATGACCTACCGAGAGACCTGGCAGAAATCTATTAGAAACCTGCTAGAAACGATTTTTAATAAGATGTAAGTGGGTGAAGAGCTTTCCCTAATAGGTTAGGGTGTTAGGTTGCTCAGAATACCGCCCATCAACTTTCAAAACGACATTCCTTTTAAGTTAATTGTATACAACATTTATATTGATGTGTTTAAGTATAGATTTAAGTACAAAACAAAAAATTATTAAATTCTCAGATATATAAAATCCAAGCTATTGCATAACAACTATACTACACTACACACTAAAGCTTATCACATTCAAATGTGAGCAACATGTGAATAATAGGAAACAATACGCTTTCTATAAAGAGCCAAAAAAATACTTGGAATAAATAAACACAAAGTGGCAAGTAAAATATTGGAGAATCATGTTCAACCAAAAATTCGATCACCCATCGAGGAGCACAGTTCGCGACGTTGCAGAACTTCCCTCACTTCATTCTTACTTCTCATAAAGATTTGATAGTCAATCAGGCGTTTCGAATCTAAGGGGCCCCAATCGTCACTGGGCTTGAGAGCATTGCACACACGAGACTTTAGCGAGCCTTTCGGTTGTTTCAAAACAGCATGAAGCGCCCAATAGAGCAGTTGTCCAGAGATAGTCAATGTGAGGCACCAACCAAAGACTGTAATGAGAAAGCATTCGATTTGAGGTAAAAAAAATAAATAAAAGCAAAGCATTTTGCGCATTACTCTTGAGTACTCACTTCGATAGGCGAGCGGAAATTCCTGGCCATTATAGGTCAGTGGTTTCATTGTGATCAGCATATAAATCAGTATGACAATCATAACGAGTGGCGTTATGAGTGACCAGCAAATGCGATAGTAAATCGATGTCTTGATGTCCAACATAAATTCAGCGTCCTGGCAGAGCCGTTTAACGCCGTAAACCCAACCGACGGCAATGAGCTCCACAATTGCGGAGACCAGAGAGACAAATGTAACGCCATAGAAATCAAGCAGCGTTATAATATACTGACCACCGGGTGTTATGTAGAGTAGGCCAATGAGAAAGCCTATCACCGATATTATGATGACAATGAGCCAACGTTTGACATTCACAAATCGATCTTTGAGCACACTCATAATGCAACTGATCATGCCCACATTGCTGCCGACGCCAAGTATGAAGAGCATTACAAAGAAGAGAACAGAGAAGATCTGAGAGTGAACACGTTAAGGGTTAAAATAAAACTGAATTGGAGGTATACGAATTAGTTGCTCACCTGTGGCATAAACTTGAACTTGGCAATGGCGTCGGGATACGATATAAAGGCTAAACCGGGTCCGGCTTTAACAACACTAGCAATATCCTTAGTGCCTGATTCATAGGCCAAATTGCCTAGTATGCCGAAGATAATAATGCCGGAGAGCATTGATGTGAACGTATCCAAAGTGGTGACGATATTCGCATCACGATAAATATTATGCTCGAAGCGATTGTATGATGAATACATAATTATCACACCAAAACAGACGGCAAGTGAGAAGAAGACTTGTGTAACTGCATTATACCAAACTTGCGGTTCGAGCAGTTTATCCCATTGTGGCGTAAGAAAGTACAGCACGCCATCGAGCGCACCGGGTAGACTCAAAGCACGCACAAGTAGTATGACCATCACGACATACGGAAATAGAGCGAGCACATAGGACGCCTTGCCCGAACTATGCACGCCATTGATAATAATCAAGGTGACCGTTATCCAAGAGAGAGCCAACATTAAAGCCAAATTCCAGTTGGGATAGCCAATGCCATGGGCGAGTGTAGCGGTCTCATTGATTACGACACGCTCAAAGTACAGTTGCGTTGAAGAGATGAACTCGCCAACGGCACTGGTGGCATTACTCAACGGCACAGCATCAGCGTCAAACAATACCGTTGAGCTTATGCAATTCGCACCCCACTCCGGCCGACAATAGCTCCAGGGCAGCACAGTTTTGAACGAATCGAAAAAATAGCGCAAAGTAAGCGCCATCACCGAGGCATAGTACGTCGCCAGCACGCCTAGCGCAAGCAGTTGGGCATAGCCAATACCTAAAATGGTGTGTGTTGATGAAAAACGTCGTCCAAAACTGTCTCCCACTCAAACTCTTACCACGCATCATTGGTGCAAAATCAAAGACCTGCACAATGCCGCGACTCGAGAATTGACCCAGCAACATTTCCATATAGTAAATCGGCTTGCCAACCAAGAACAAAACAATCAAATACGGTATGAGAAATGCACCGCCGCCATTCTCCAATGCCGTAAATGGGAAACGCCAAACGTTGCCCAGACCGACGGAGAGCGCAATGCAGGACATGAGAAACTCAAGTGAATTGCCCCAATTAGCGCGCTGCTTCGCCTCCGGCGACTCAACGCGGCACGAGGAGACGCTGGCAGCGCGACTCACGGGCGCCGCTTGCTGCCTGGGTGGTTCATTGGACTGCTGTTGTTGCTGCAATATGGGCAAAGGCTTTATTAATCAAACACAAATGAAAAGCAGCTTTTACGTACCATGTCCGGTTTGTGTAGCGGACACAATACGCTCGCTTCGCCAAGAGGCGGACAGCCCAACGACTCGTCCGTCATCTCACTAAGAGATTGAGTCTGGACAAAAAATAGCAGAAACAACGAAAGAACATTATTAAACAAAACAAACAAAAAAAAAGGAAAATATTGCGAAGGGAGTTCCAATTTCAAAGTCATTGCATACATAAAAATAAATCTATATATAAAGACTTTGTTTTTGTTTTTGTTTTTGTTTAGTCTCTAAGTCTGCGCCTGCGTCAGCAGTACTCAAGTTCTATGTAAGTCAATACCCCCAGCGCCGAAGTTGTGACAAGCGCTGATTGCTGCCCCTTTTGGCGGAGTGTAACGCATCCACTCAAATTATATTGGCTGATGCAATACGTTTTAGAGGTCTTTATAGCATTTCGATTGAAACGCCACATTTGATCCAATGCACGTTTTGCAGATATGACGTACGCAGAAAAACGCAATGATAAAGAGCGGCCGACGCATATTGCAATGAACCACTTAAAATTGCAACTTCAACAAACCTTTAAGATTTATTTGTTCTAGCAATTTCAGCCACTCGCGCTTTCAATGAATTATCAATTAAAAAATTATGCGGCGAAAACAGAAACAAAAGAAAGAATTTCAGAAAACAACAACACTAAATTTCGCAGTCTTAAAAAACTTTTTCAAACCATATATTATTATTATTCTATTTTATTAATATTAATTTTATTTTTTGCAAATTATTTCTTGTTCCGTCTGCATTTGCAGTTTTGAAGCGTCTGCAACAAGCCGTAAAATGTGTTCGCTTTTATAGTCGGATTGGATCAGTGCTCATTCACTCGATCGAAGCCGCTCACTGAGCTCTGCTTTTGTCACTATCTCTTATTCTCGATGCTCTATACTCAAATTTTCTTTATGGACTCAGCTTTCTTTGTAAAGTGTATGCTCAGCACAAGATAAATGGATACTCGTTCGACTCACGACACTCCCGATTTGTAACGTTTGATTGAAGCAAGCCCTATGCGTAAGAAGCGTGCTTAATTTTTTGCTATTATTATTAATGAGGTCAATCAAAAATAATTAAATACATAAATTTAAGAAAATAAATTAGCTCCGGTTTAGCTGAAATTCGCGCACCCCCAAAAAAAAAATGTCTCAAAATGTTTGAGCAGCTTTGATTGTTTAAGGAATGTTTACTCTACAGTACCTACTGCAGTTCAATACTGGCACTGCAATGATTTGTGTAGCATCACGCAATCATGGGAACTTATGTAAATGGATCCAAGCTGCAATATATTCAGACTTCAAAAAAGAAGACAAAAAATAAATATTCTCTGAAGTACCTGTGACTAACACTGGACAGGCATCTCACGTGGCAACCTCATATCAAGACCAAGAGAAAGCTTGTTAGATCAACCTCGAAGCTCAACCTACGAAACAGGATTTTACTGTACAAGTAAGTTTGAAAGCGTTATGGCATACAACTTTGGCGCCTCCCTTCCAGTTCAAGCTGCTCCGGTGGATCGTAGGTGCACAGTGGTATATTCAGAACTTTGTTATTTATCGAAAGTATAAGATCCCAACAATCAAAGAAGGAATTGGCAACCACAGCAACAGACACCACACCAACAGGTACACGCGACGCCTGAAAAAGCTACATCAAGGATAATTGATCAGTCATTCTAAGTTATTATTGTTCATGTGATTTTTACTTATTTTACTCGGCGAATTTTCTAGCTGGATATAGATTAACTAGAGTAGCAAATAAAGACTATAGACAAAGAAAAAAAATTTATAAATATTGGTTTGTAGTTGGATATCCCCTCAGGTGGGCGAAAGCGATCGGTTTCTACAAATGTACAGGTCTCTAACGCGAAAACTAACAGATGTCGCTAAATCAACTCATCCCATCGATCTAATCATGAATATATACCTACTGATGCTCGCCTTTATTACAAATTTCATGACCAAGTTAAATTAAAATACTACAAAATACTAATATTTAGTATACTACTAAAAACAGCAAAATAAAAAAAATAAAAAGACTCAAAATACACACAAAGCTTGTAGACAATAACATTTGTAACACGAAGAATTACGACGTGTCTAGGAATTCATCCATTTATTTTATTTTTGGTATCTACGAATCGTGCCATTGCGATAAGTGTGAAGAATGCAGCTTGCACTGATTATAAACATTATGAACATCTGTTTCTGTGAATTTGGCGACAGGCGCACTCACTCTGAAATCGGAGACTCCAACAAGCTGTGGCAGCAGGTGTGCGGCGTAACTGTACAAAGTTATTATCAGTGAAATTAACCCAACTGCAATGAGTCATGTTGTGTGCAACTGTCATCAAATAATTATTTATATAGATTTCTAGAATGTAAAGACAACGCACGACTCCTTGGCCAATAAAGAATAATTTAAATATTTTTTTAATGCTTTTTTCATTCAGCCCCAATTTGACTGAAGAGAACTAGACCTTTGCATACTTTTAAGCTGAAACCTAAAGCTTACTTCAAAATCGTGCAATCAAAGCTCTCCAAGTCTAAATTGAAACCCAAACCTCATACCTATGTTTAACATTAATTTTTTAGTGCATAATTACAGCCTTTTTTCTCATTCAATTCGTTTAATTATTTCGTGTGTGTGTGTTTTTTCTTCCAAGTTTTCACACTGCTACATGCACTTAAGACTATGTAAGTATTCCATAACAAAAATTTATTTATAGTTGACAATACGCAATAAACAATTGTTTATCCTACCAGACGCATCCATGCCTGTATACATGGAATCGGTGTATATATTTATAATATTTGAACAAAACAAAGAAAAAAGGTAGTTCTTTTTGGTCCAATATTTTACTGCTACGGTCTTTATAAATATAGAAAATATACTTATGCACATACAAACCTATGTATAACGCATAATTAAATTTTCTTCTTATCTCGTTTTTTTTTTCGATAGCACCTTTCTTGTAATACACATTCTCTTTCAAGAGTGTTAGAAGGCCACCAAGCTTTTGTTATCTCTTTGTATTATCTTATGCTATGTTGCCAGCGTGCGGCATATAAGAGAAAAGAAGAAGGAAAACAATGCAACAAACTTCAAAGCTAGGACAATGAAACTGCTTATTTTATTTAATCCTTTTGCTTTTCAGCAGTGATTGACTGATTGGTTCTTTTTAATTTTTGAGTGAATTTAATTGAGTAATTTTTTAAAATTTTAATAAGATTCTCTATTATATGATTTATAAGAGAAGCAGCACTAGAGAGATTAAAAATAAACCATCGCTTTGCTATGGCTAAGTCCAGTTTTATGAAAAAAATTAGTAGCAAAATTATACCTTTGAGCCATCCTTTGTCCGATGCGCTCGCTCACTGTAGCGCTCGATTCTTCCGTTTGATTTGCAATTGTAATTCTTTCCGCTCTCCAAGTACGAAGACTTCAATTTGATCTTCTTCGAGGCTAATAACTCGATTGGCTTAATTTAATGACGCCCGACTACTGTTAATCGATACCTCGACTGATTATATCGCTCAACTCGATACTCCATATCAAGGAGTATCCCCATCATATCCCCAAAACAAAACAAAATATAAATTTAAAAAGGCTTAATTCTCGAATTATAATTTGACAATTCTATGCGCTGTCGCCGTTCAATCGCTGAATATCAAAAAAACTCTATATGCCGCATAAGGATTTGCCCTCTCCCCACCTTTCTTTCCAGAGAGTCGTACCAGAGAGTAACTTCAGTGTGAAATGCAACAACTGTCTATCTAGTACTGCCAGGCTGACCACTGTCAGTTGCAAGTTCTGTGGATGCTGCAAATCCAACTTGGCTAAAGATCGCATGCCTGATGTTCCAACGGAATCTAAAAGGACAATATTGATTTCTCAGACGACGAAGACCAGCCCATGGTAATTACTAGCTTAGCAAGTAGATTTGACAGAGTTTTTCATAAAAAAATTTTTTCCTTACTTTTTGATGCATTTGTAAGATCGCCCACGATATGCTTACCAAACCAGAGCCAAATAACGAGGCAAGTTAACATTTATAGAATACACTATTTGGTAGTCGTTCCATTTATGGTCGAGCCCATAGGTTCTGCCCATAGGTCGAGCATGAACAAGCCCGTGGTAATGCTATAGCCTTATTGACCCTTCTGGAAGAAGAAGATATAGCCTCAAAAGATCAAAGAGAACTTAAAAATCATAAGCGGCAATAAAAAAAAAACTATAGTATTCCATAACTTGGTATTATACTCAAATTTTGATAAACTATTGTGCCCATTTATTTTATAAGCCTTCGGATCGAAATAACTTTTTTGTTTTTAATTTTGAATTACACAGCATTACCCACCGGCACATGAAACATTGTATGCAATAAAAATAAAAATTATGCTAATGAATTTCAAAGCGACTGCTGTTTTATAAACAAAAATATAATTCAATATTTAAAGTGCGTGAGCGTACTCTTTCCTTTCCTTTGGTACGCCCGCAACACCAAGCTGCATATGGATCTCTCCGTGCCAACGGTTATGGAGGTGATTAATTTTCACAGCAGCCGATATCACTCAAGCCTTTTGACGCACCCAAATCCTCTGGCATTCTCCCTCACCTCATATCTCAACAAGCCATAGACTGAAGAGGCTACACCCGCTTTATCACCACCTAAGAAGGAATCCGCCTTCTATGTCATTGCCTTTCCGGCGCAATTGGCATCATTTTTAATTTAATCTAAGTCTAATTTTTTATACGTCATTATTTTCAATCCGACAAATGCAGTTTACTGCAATAAATGTTATACTTTAATTATAATAAAAAAACTGTATATGCTTAAGAAAAAAAAATCTGAGTGCTACCTGATACACTGTAAAAAAATTAATTCTTTTAATTGTATTCCCCTAATTATGTGAACCATCAATCTAATATTCAAATACGCTTGTTGCTATATTTTACTGACGCACTTCTCATTTTGTGGCGATGAAGATCAACAACAAACTTTATTATCAGAAAGTAAACTTTAACAAGTTATTGTTAGACAACGAAAAATTCCATCAAATAACGGTTGTAGCTCCCAAACTAATAAGCCAGTAATAACATTTGCTTTATTTTTATTTAAATGCAAACAATTGCTGTGATATCAAATTTTATTTGTTGTTTACATTTTCCATAAGAGTAGATATGGTATGCAATATAAAAAGCTACATGAATGTGTTGTGATTAACAAAAATATACCTAGAACAATCTAAAAGAAAATATATATACGACTTATTTTTGATTAAGTCGGGAAGTGAAAAAAATCTCAAAGCAGTCAAAAAGATCTACACAAATTTTATTTTTTTTTTTGATATTGTGACTTTGAAAAGTCAGGCGCCCAATCTTCATAGATCTACGGTGAACTTGTTCTTAAGGCAATAATTATAACACAAACTTTAAACCCACAAACTTAAGCTGGAGTGCGTATATTCGTAGCGAAAACCTCACCACACCTTCAAAATATTCCGACTTTCAGTAGAATCAATTTTCAAAGTGAGATCCTCAGCTAATCAAAATTACGCAGCTATGTTATGATAGACTGAGCACTGGAAAAATGTTGATGAAATAGAAATCCATTTAATATATAATAAAATCATGAACAATAAGTCATGGTGTATTGCGAGTTGATGGTACTGGTAATATTTTTATACAAATCCACAATTATAATAATATATAATAAAATTAGTTACACTTTCTACATGAAGAAAGAATTTTTTCTTTTCTTTTTTTATGTACCTGACTTTGTTGTAGACGGTTTAAGCAAAGTTTTTTAATTCTACATCAAACCTGGGCTATGCCGAGTACAATCTCTTCTATATATATATAAAAATGTGGGAAGGAGCCTTTATTTCCCTGCGCTGGCTGTAATTTTCAACCACTTTAGTTGTTTATTTTTTCTTTTTTTAAATGTTTATTATATAATTACTGTATAAGCAAAGAAAAATAAATAAATAAATTTAAAAAACTTTCAAAAACATTTTTAATAATATAAATCAGTTCGCATTGGCTAGCGCCCTGTTGCATGTCCAGTGCTATGCAAATGAGAGAGGCATAATATGGCTACCGATGAACTGCGCTTGTCAAAATTAATTAAGAGGCATTAGGAGGCGCTAGTAAAATGATTTTTTTTTATTTAATACTGATGATGCTGATTAGGTAAAATTATTGTCCTGCCAAAAAAATTTTGTTTTAATGAACAATCTTATTATGGCAGAGTAGAAGTGCAGTACAGCGCACATAGCGAATACAAGTTGCTCGAGGACGTGACGTGTTTAGTTTTATTCAAATTGTTGGAAAAAGGTTTTTTTTTGTCTGGTAAAGCAGGCTTGTAGCGTTTTATAAAATAATTATAAAAAATTAGTCATTCAAAAAAATTTTGAAATCCACTTAAAACTATATTTTCCCAGTATCAAAATTAATGAATTTACCAATAGTTGGTATTTACGTTTACCAGATAATATGTCCAATACACCCGAACTGTTGCTGGGGAGAGATGTGTCTCTCCGTTTTAGGGTTAGACACATCTTTTTCCTTTAATAGTTCTCTGTTATCAGGTTCTCACCGGCGTTTGAGGTTGAAGATCGCATCACCATTTCATTAATACTCCATAACATATTCTCATTAAATTTCAATTTGTCCTTACTCTAGTGTAGAATATAAAAGTTAAGAGCACAAATAAAACGTTTAAATCGAAAATCGGATGACTCAAATCTCGACTTCGATGGACTTATCAAGCCATTTGCCTGAAAAATCATAACGTTTGAAAGTACCTCAAATTAGTATTCAAATGGGTGCTACAATTTCTCTGTAAGAGACATAAGTCTCGACTGATTTATTCGATGCATATGTTTATAGCAATGTACGCGTAGACACTCAAAATTGGAGCGCATTAATGTACTTGTATTTTGTTATGCATGGCGGGGTCGCAAAACCAATTCAGCGGAACACCTCATTTCTCATTTTAAGCTATCATAGCGAGAACAGCGGGCAGCCCAAAAAAATCGCATATTTTTTGTGGTTCATCGAATACAAACAAAGCCTCTACAATCTCAATTTGAAGTTTTTGTGACTTATCCGGCGTTAATAAGACTCACAAGACATAGCGCGATAACATGTTAATTGGCTGTGCGAATAATATTGTCACAGGTATGATTTTTTATTATAATTTTTATTATGATGTGTTTATTTTTATTATTACTAACTATTTTTTTCTTTTTAGTTTAACGCCCACGTCATTGCTTCAGTGTTATCAGCAACTCAAAACCACAATCACTTGGTGCCTCAAAATCTCAACTCTGGCAGCAACATACAAAGCAGCGAATTTTTGCATTCTAACGAGCGACAAATTTGCGAAGACCTGGAAAATTTTAATTTTTTATCAAGTTTTGTCAACACACGTCTCCACTCACTGCGACATCAACGGAGCTCGTGCACATCATTACAATATTGAAATTGAATTTTTTTGCTTACTGAACAAGCTCTTTTGAAGACGAGATGAATAGGTAAACAAATCTCGCATGCCTACTATTCAGACAAGTCTTCGCTTCGGGCTTAAATGAGACTGAAAGTTTCCCATGGATTTTGTTAACATGCAAAAACCCAGCTTGTCACACTTTTTGTATAGAATATTACAAATTTTTTAGGTAAACGTTTCCAGTTCTCTGACAATGGTAAATGTTCTGGGGCTAACTCTTAACAAAACTGAGTTGGCGCGAAATATTAGCCAAATAATTCTAAAAGGAAGACTGTTTGGTTAACAAATTTACAAATTTATTAATTTATTAATTCGAAAATGCTTGAAAATGAACAGCAAACAAGCGACTCATAAAATACAGAGCGCATATCACAAAAGAAAGAGCTGCTTGTAGCAGCTGACGAACTACAATAGCACAAGCGATAATACAGAGTTGACGTGAACATTGTGGCAGACCAAGGTTCAAATAGAACCAGTTTTAGCAAAATTTCTACTATTTGTTATTTTGTTGGGATTTAATTTCAACGCGAAATTGCATCAAAGAAATTTATTATTATCTTCTTTTATTTAGCCAAAACTAGATTTTATTAAAGAACTTACTGCCTAATTAGCGCCGCTAATCTAGTTGATTGAATACGAAACACGTCATATAAGCAGTTTCAGTGCGAAAACAATAGATTGAATACAAAGTCTATGAAAGGGCACTATTCAACAGGAGCCCAACAAAAATTGTTCGTGTAGAATGCAGATGAAAACGCCAAGTGAAAACTGCTTCAGTCACGTTGAGCGATTTTTAGTAAGCCACAATCTTATGAGTTCCCGACAACAACATGATATTCTCTTAAGTATTCATACTCTTGGTATCAACCAAAGAGTATACAAGATATAGAATTTCCATTCCTCTTATAAATATTTGTATTCGACGCCGGCGAGATGCGGTACCTTTACATTTCTATTATCAAAAGCAAATTTACAGCAAAGTGGCATTAGCTCACTGTGTAATGCTGAATACTGAACGAGCTGATCTGTATTTCTTTTCTATTTTCTCTTTCGAATCTGTGCTCTGATAATTGAATTATTATTATTAATTTATGAATATTATTTCTTTAAAAAAATAAATATCTTAAAAATCTAAATAAAAAGCCGGTAAGCGCTGATAAGCGAATAATGAAAACAATCTTGAATTTGAATTTCAATGTGTAAAACTAATTCATTATCGGGCAAATGCCCAAGTGATAGTTATTCAAGAAGATAAGAAAATAAATTTGACGCAACCACAAAGAGTGGTTGTTTATCATTTTCGCGCGTAGAACCGATACCCACCCCCTCATCATAATGGCCTCCACTGCATAAACCCATCTAAAACAGTAGCAATGAACTTGTAAGTTATTTCAGTAGTTAATTGTATATCTATTATAACTTAGTTTTCTAAACCGCCCAATCGAGTTTCAATGAAATTTTGGGAATGTGTATAGTTGTTTCCACGAAAGTTGTGAACCCAGTAGGTCCACATGCAAAATATACTCAACCGATTTTTAATTTTTATATTTTGAGTCGTAGGCCCTGGTAGCTAGTACTTTTTCCTCTTTTAGATGTAGTATTTTATAAACTTTATAAATAAAAAAAATAAATAAAAAAAAATTTTATTTGTCAGATAAAATATAAAACATTCATCTGTTTAAGAAGAGAAGTATTTTAATCTGCGCTTGATGATTTTGTTTTTCGTTATCTAAATACATTCGTATATTTGAACTGGTATGTGGCATAACAACATCTGGTTACGAGGTCCTATATTACTATTAATCATGGAGCTGTCGAGCTAAGAGTTTCTCCTTGGGTTTAATTCTGGACCACAAAGTTGCTACTGGGTTGGAGTTATTATGTTTATATTATTTAAGTATATTTAAAAAAGAAACGCTCATTAAGTAGACACGGAGCGCTCCTTAACTTTTAATTGACTCTTCTAAATTGTTTCAAAGTAAGAGCAGTCTGTTCTATTATGTGATCCAAGTTATAAATAACTTACGAACTTTTTGTTACCCATACTGGTGTGGGTTTTTCTGTATTGAATGCAGAAAAGTCAAATGTTTAATCAATTTGTTTCGAGACTATATTTGTTGTCAAAACTATACATGTGACGAGTCTAGGTAGTTTTAATAAAACATTTAGAAATCGACATCCGGGTGTTCGTAATTGAATAAACATTTTTTTCAGCCAATCATTGTACTCCAGATTAGTATGACAAAATAATGTATCCCATAGCAGGTCTGCCGACTGATATCAAAACAATTTGAGACATTTTCAAACGGCGTTTCAAAAGCTCTACATACTTTGTGATTAAATTAATTGGCTATTAGGCTCAGACAATCACTTGACAAATAATCAGGCAGGTTCTTCTACGCACTCATTAATTTGATTTAAAAATCAATGAACAATTTATTATCAGATTTTGGATATATACTTGCAGAAGATAAGGTTTAGGTAAACGTAAACAAGTAAATTAAAAAATGCTTTTAATAAATATTGTTGTGGAATTTCTTTTTAGGTTTAATGCAATCAATTGCAGTCGGGGATGACACAAAAAAAAAAAAAAAAATTCTATAAATTCTTTAAAAGATATGCAATGTAGCATTGAGTGATATCGGTTACTTCCTTCTTTGCTATCTGCACTCGCTTGAAAAACTTGTCACTGAAAACTTGTTTGGATGAACCCAAACTATATGCAGCCAACACCTTACACCGACGCCCTTAGTCGTTGTATTCTAAGCTAAGCACACTTAACCAGCTAATGTATGTAGTTAGCTAGATATAGAGCAGTGCATTGTGCAGCGTAGCTTATAATTGCATCAGAAATACAACTAATGAATAATGCATAAAATATGTCTCATTATACTCGACATATATTTTTTATACTCTACGCAGTGAACTGTGGTATACAAAACTTGGTCTTGTAAGGAACATAGCAGACTTCATAAGTTACTGTACAGATGTTAAGCTAGGCAAATTTTTATAAGACGCTATGCATTTTTGTAGATACCATTCCGATCCGATTAATGAAATGGAAAGTTCCCATACCAACAAAAAATATATGTCAAAAAAAACATGTGAAGAATGAAGAGCATAACACAAAACCGAAAAATTCCATTTTCTCTTTACAAGCAGCACACTCATACCAATAGAGAAGTGTAAGAAGAAGCAAAACTTGTTACGTTTTCGTACATTTTGTGCTTGAGCATTAGCTCCGCTTGATAAATAAATTAATTAATTAAAAAACATGTTCTAGTGGATCGAATTGTAAATCTAAACCATTCTTGAAGTCACTTGAATACACAGTAAAAAATTACATAAAGATCGGTACAGCCGTTTAGGAGGAGTTTAGTCACATACAGATTTTTATATATAAAGATATATATATATATACATTTTTGGTGAAGTACCGAACTAAAATTTCGACAGACTTTCAATATATAGAATACATAATATAGAATAGATAGGAATACTTAAAAACGGCTGAATTCTTGAACTGCAATTTGGTAATATGATACTTTAATTCAGGTCCATAGGTAGTTTAATGTATATATATTTTGCTTTTTTGACGTATAGAGGATAAAACGTTTTAACATAGAATTACTGGACTGTATAGCGTTCTAATAAACAATTTATTGATTTATAAGTACGTAGAGTTTAAAGAGTATTAAAACTTCGGCACAACAAAAGATAACATTATTTTTGCTTTTCATTCTGGAGTGTTCTTGCCAGCCTAAGATTCCTTAAGCATTTCACAAAGAGATAAAAAATTATATTATTAATTCCTAGTCGTGCTTATCAGCAAAATTTATCTGAAATGATGAGCGGAAAAACATTAACATAAACAATTAAAATGCAAAAAAAATATAAACAAATAGCCACAAAATGAAACAATTAAACCGCTGAGCAGAGTCGAGTCGAGTAGCGCTGGGGCTTTTAATTCAAGCGACGATTGCTGCAATGCGCGTCTTGCCTTCCACAACCCAGAAATAACAACGCGCGACGATGTCGTCGTTCGTCATGATAAGAAACCTTATAGTAGCACGACTATCTCTGTAGCTGTGTATGTTTGCAAGTGGCTATGTGAAGGGGCATCGGGCAGCAGACGCTACTTTGAGCATAAACGCGCCACATATAAAAATCGCACACATGCTGTGAATAACAGTTCAGTCAGCCAGACAACAGCACTAAGCAAAGAAGTCCGTTTGCACGTTCACATACGAGTAGAAGATTCATTCTAGGCATCACGCAGCACAAGCAGAGCCACAAAAACGTAGTGAAGAAGTGCAAGAACAACTCAGACGTCAGAATAAAAATAGCACAAAACCAAAGAAGAACAGCAAAAAACAAAAATTACTCGCGTTCTTGAAAAATCAACGCGAACTGCGTCACGCAGTGTAGGAAAAAGACACGCCGCGGAAAATCATTGGGAAAAGCGTTGTGAAAATTATTGTGAACATTTTGCTTGATCATTTTTTGTCACAACACAAAAATTATTGAAAAGTAAAAATATTCCCATTTTATGTCTTGGCGCAAATTGGAAACACATTCAACTGATCACAGCTGCCGTTTAGCTTAGCATGGAAATGTCTGAGATTTAGGCAACATCAAAGAAATATTGCTAAAATATTCAACAAATATAAATTAAAAGTGTTATTAAACTAATTGAAAAATCAGAATAATTTTTGAACACCTTTAAAACCTGCATGGGTAGAGTTATGAGAGTGAATTCATTGCCACCGCCCACCCACAAGTGCTACGCCTTTCGCAATCAACAACACCAACAGAAGAGTCAGCAACAATTGAAACACAAGAAAATCAAAATCTATTTTATGTTCAATAATCTGTGCAAGCGAAAAACTTTAACCGAGTATAACTCATTGACACTAAAACGAAACTCGGAAAGAAATTGAAGTGAGTCGAAGTGCCGAAAGAGTGACGAGTGAAGTGAAAATAAGTGTACATAAAACAGCACTTAAAAAATTATTGAGAAGTGTATATAAAAATATCTTTAAAAAAGTAATACATTTAAAAAAACAAATAATAAAAATTCCTAGAAATATTAAAAAGAATAAATATTTCAGCATCACTTGACTAGGGTGAGTTACTCGTACAATAATTTATGCTCCCACATTGAAATTGTGGGATTCCCACAAATTTTGTTTTAATTAACTTAATACAAATTTCTCAATGAACATATTATTATTTATTAAGTAGCGTGAACATTTTCAGATATTCACTAATCGAAATGAATTGCAAATGAGCTCGTTTAGTACTTTGTCATGATGCTTTGGGAAAAGCCTCATTAGATTTTTGATTATAAAACGATAATTAGCTACACATGTAACACTTGTACTATGGCGTGACTAGGGCACATGCAATTTTGAAAGTAATTGCATATCTTTCTTGTATAAGGCAAATGAGAAAAAAATTAAAATATATCCCAATTACACTGAACTGCACAGATATTTTTGATATAGAAAGAAAAAATCTATATTCGTCAAAAAAAAATAAAATAAAATAAAAAAATTTATTCTATGTTATGATAAATCCTTCTATTGTTCTATACATATCAACCTATTATCTACTCTTTTACAATTATGCTAGTTCTTTATTATGCATAATATGCGAAATTGGATTAACATCAGAAAGGTCTTATAATGTTATAACGATCATTATGGTACAATTGCTAATTACTCTATGCTTAGCATGGTATTCCCATGGCTTAAATTGCATTCATGCGCGTATAGTATTACATTGCTTTCCATGCGTATATCCAATGATTTCGTCATTCATTTCTTAGGGCAAACATTTGCCTTAGCTTCTCATACTTCTTTGTTTAATTTACTTCTTAATTCGGCGAAAAGGCCAAATTATTTCTTCACGAACGAAGAACCTGAAATTCAGCTACAAATTTGCATAGAAATTTTACAATCTGCTGAATATATATAGTAGTATATGATTTCTCTCAAAAAACACTAGTGAACTTGAATAGAGGCTAAACAATTCCCCAAGCCTATGGCCTTGAATTTCTCATATTTTAAGTCTATGGTCATAGACAAATAAATAAAATAAATTGTTGAAAAAATTCAAGCCAAAAAACGTTAAGACAGCATCTCAATTTTTCATACAAAATCTTGAAGTTAAACCATGTGGGGTGATCTTTTTCGCTTCTTTCGACAAATGTGCGGAACATGTGGCGCAAGTATAAAATGTAAGCTTAATATACGAGTACATGTACACTATGTACACCAACAGGGACATGGAGGGACATAACTGCTTACATACCTCATAACAATCTACGATTATAAAATTGACTGAAGAATATAATGAAATTAATGAAAATTAAAATTATATTATCGCTAGTATCAGGAAGCTGTAAGACGCTCTGCTTCCTTTTTGGCTAAGCAGTTCAATATGCTTTATGATCGTCAGCAGTTGTTGGTCGCTAAGCTGTTGTCTCAGAAATCAGCACAGAGAATAGTACTGTTTCGCATGCCATAGACAACTATTTAATTTACTTTTAATTCTCTGGATAAACTAAATTGTTGGTTATAGTTTATTAAATTGAATATTTAATTTTCAGTGAGCTACTGAGATATGCAATCACTTTCCACAATTTCAGAGAACCTAATTAAAAAATTAAACTTCAATTTAAAAATAAAAGTTGCTCTCTTGATGTCAGACTTGGTTTCATCTACAGCTTCATTCAAAAATTCCATGAATTAAACAAAACAAAAAAAAAGCACGAATAAAAATAAAAACAAATATTTGCACCGGTCTCCAAGCGCCAACAACCTAACTTCCGAAACATAAAAATCTATTTTGGTTCGAGAAAACAAAAATACAGAAAACAAAAATTTGTTGACCCACTAAAATTATTTCATGCATATGCAAAATCAAACGGTCTTAAGTTGGATCTTGATAATTTGATAAAAAATCGGCTGAGAGTACTAAACTTTGCTATTGAACTATTCTTATAGACGAGCGCTGTATATGCTACATGGCATGACTAGATAATAGGCGATCGGTAACACTTCAAATAAAGCCCCATTTGAGCCCCTTAAGTATGTGCATAAAGCCCATTGATTTATTCAATTAGTGGAGAATTAATATAAAATAGCCAGCAACAAAGAGAACAACCGCAACTTTACACGCAATAAACACCACACACGACAACACCAATGAATGCGAGTGAGTCTCTGAACACCGAAACGAGCATCGGCCGGAGATGCTCGGACAAACTTGACAAATTAGCTTTTTGTATTTTAAATTCCATTGTTGTTGTTGTCTGCCATGTTGATGGTGGCTTTGATAAAGTTTATTCGCAAAAGATTTTGTCAATGACTCGATTCGTGCTTAGACTCAGTTTCAATTTCGACGCTTGAGGTTTCGGTTTGCTCGTTGCGCGCTACTCGTTTTTCTCACCGCACCAGTGAACTATGCGACCCGGCACAAATTAATCAATCAATAGCCTATAACATAATAAATTATTAATTTTACGAGTGTATTAATTGTTAACTCAGCGCTATTAACATGACGTATGAAACAATCTGAAAAGTGTTTGACCTATTTGGATTGTATTGGTTCAGCATTTGTGCGCTAAACATACGATACGTCGTGTCGTATTAAAATGTATATTATTGTTAAATTTAAAAAAAAGTGATATTGGAGAACACATTAGAGCGTATGAAATATAAAGCGAATTAATTTGAACTGTGATAATTTGAATTCTTGCATTAAAAAATAAGTTGCTAAGGTAAACAAACATATCAAAGAATAAATAAATAAAAATGTAGAAAAAGGTTTTCATAAGAAAGTAAACAAGACTTTCAAACCGGCTATCATTTGCATGTTTATACACAGTATTAAAAACTTAAATCTATGAGCAACTCCATCGGTATGTTATTTCATACGCCACAACTTTGGATGGAGACATCATTTCGGCCAGCAAAAATAACGCATAAAATTTGCAACTTTTTTAAGAGTTCAAATGCGCAAAATCATAACAACTGCTAATTAAATCTGTGTAGTTCAACAATCCTCATGTTATTTATAACACCTATAAAGCCAGCCTGTAGTCTTTTAAAAATCACACCTACTATTGTACATTGAGTCATAAAGGCATCGATTAATTTCGCTTTCACGCAAAGCACACAGAGGCTAGTACGGACTGATTTCAATACTTAACCATCTTATGTGAAAAAATAAAAAATTGTTTTAACATTTCTAACAGCCTAATAAATATACCCATATACACACGTATATACTGACCTTCCTTAAGCTAGCAACTACTATACAAGAGTGTCGCCCAGTTATACTGAGAAATTATTTTTCGAACACGTCTGCCATTTACCATGTGCCCTAATCTCTTCAATAACCTTAACAACTTTAATTACTTAAAGATTTTTTGAAGTTCCGATTTCATTGTACTCTAATGGGCCGATAACTTTGGTAATCAAAGTGCTTTCTTTTAGTTTATAATTTTTTGTAATTAAAGTAAGGCTGCCGGTGTGAAAAACATGGATTTCGCAGATTCATTCAATACATGCTGATGCTTGGCCAAATAAATAGGACATTGCAAGTATTTGAAGGTGTTGCAGCAAAATATTTTCTTCTCTGAATTATCTATTCAAAATTTTCTCGTTTATGAGATTATTCATAATTCATTTGATCACCAATTGGGCCTTTGCATAGTTTTGGCAGATATAAATTACAAAGCAAAATAAATGAAATGTGGTAGTTGAAGCAAATCTAATGACTTAAAAAATTCAGTGGAGTAATTGACAGTTTCGTTTGCATCTCTTAGAGTGTCGACCTGAAAAGGCATTTATTATTTATTTATTATCAATCCATATAATATTAATTATTACCGTCCGTCCACCTATCTATGCAAACCTACCCCTCCATGTTATGCTACATAAGTTTAACAGACAACAATTCTGTTGATGTGCAGAATTACCGGCAGACTATCTCGGATTCTATTAAGTGTATCCATCCATTTATTTAAGGGAGAATCGTCACCTCTATGTGGTTAATGCTCTTTGGTCGACCTATTTGAATGACAACAATTCTTCTTCTTTTCTCTTTGCTTTTTAATTTAATGATTCTGTTCTTGTAAAAAACAACTTCGATTTAACTATTTACAATAATTAACATTACAACTTATATTAGTAAGTGGGAAGCAACAAATTAGGGAAATATGACTTTTAAAAGTATAATATACAGCCAGGTATTTATGACCCGATTAGTGTTCCAGCAACTGGTTGCCAAGAAAGACTGCTGGGCAAACATTCGCCCGTGCGTGCGTCATATTGTTACGTTGCTTTTTGTTAATGACAATGTTCCACAATTGTTTTTGTATTTTGTTTGGAAATTAATTTAATCAGCTGCCCAAGTCGACGATCTTGACGGATTCAGGGGTTATTCATTTGTTGGTGAAACTATCTCATTTTTCAAACCGGAAGCAATCAACCTAATTTAAATCGGTTAGATATAAGTTCCTTAGTTCTTTAATTACAAGGAAAATGCATTAACATTAATTAATCTCGGTATTTCTCCGAAGCATATATTTTGATTGTACTTTCCAGAACAACAAATTAGCAACAATTTTTTAAACCACGCATTAAACCACTCGTACGACAACATCAAAACAACACCAAAAAGTAATTCCATACAGAAGAACAATTTACTTATTGAATCGTGGCGTGTTCATATTGGATAAAATATGTGTAAATCTTAGTAATTGCCTAAGGGTTCCTTGATTCAATAATCAATGAAACCATTATTATTACTATTAGCGAATAGAACGCGCCAGTTATCAATGTTAATCAAAAATTGCAATCAAAGTTTGTGTATGTCCAATTATCTATTTTTCTTGCTATAAATGACATATTATTTTTAGCGCTGTAGTTCCTAGCATTACATCTTATTGACCTAGAAACATTCTTGCAAAAAGCAAACTGCACCGCTTTCTATTTATTTTATTTATTTATTTATTTTGTTTCCATTTTTTCTTATCACAATATTGACTTTTATGGCTGGCTTTGGTTAGATTGGCACACAATTTATCAACCTCCGAGCAATCGAGTGTCTCCATGTGGCTTGACACTTTTCATTTATTGATTTGCGCACAATTAATTTGCCATAAATAAGGCGCTTGCTTTGAACCGGCCGGGAATTGTTTGATTTGGGTTTGAGTTGTGTTAGAGCGACAGCGACTGCTGTGGAGAGTGTTGAAGTCCAAGCAAGATGTGCCGGCCACATAGGCGACAACGACGACGAAGCCTCAGACAATGACTCAATTAATTCAGTTCAATGTCTTTTATGTAGTTTCTATTGTAATTTTGCGTCGTGTGTAGAAGACAAAAAACGAAAGAAAAAAAAAAACCAAAAGCAACATTTATGCAGAATACGCGTAGCATTAGAGAAGACGTCAAAGTAAGAAATAATGAAATCAAATCTCGGCATTGCTCTCAAATATATTTTTATCGGTTACTGCGATTTAATTGGAAAACTGTGTTTATTCGCGGATACATGCGAAGTCATGGCAGTAAACAACAAGGGGTTTGTCGCTGCAGGCACTTAACACAGGCCCAAATGAAATTATGAGAATGAATGATTCTTTGCTTTAGGATTTGTTTATTATTTTTTTTTTTTAATATTCTTTTTAATTTGTTTCCAGAACTTTTGAGTAACGTTCTTCCGCGTATCACAATTGGATTTCACTACAAGTACATCACTATCAGACCGCACGAAAATGGTTGGTGTCGCTGCCAACACATCTCTCTCCGAAGAGTTGTCATCGGCTAAGAATCCGATGATCAAATTTATGCTGAAAACGCGCGAAAATCACGCACGCACGCAGAAACACGACTACTCGCATGTGTTTCGCAAGAAGACGCGCTTCGAACTCTTTCGACTGGCTGCCATTGCGATGGCCATCGAGTTCGCTTACGCAGCGGAAACATCCTTTGTATCACCCATACTACTGCAGATTGGCATTGATCACAAGCACATGACAATGGCGTGGGGTGTGTCACCGCTTATTGGGTTCTTTGTGTCACCGCTGCTTGGCTCAATTAGTGATCGCTGTAAGCTGAACTGTGGTCGACGCAGGCCGATTATCAGCATACTCTCGCTGGGCATACTTCTGGGTTTAATACTAGTGCCTTATGGCAAGGATTTGGGCTTATTGCTCGGCGATGCGGGCTATAAGTATAGCGATCAACTACTGACAAGTAACTACACAGGTGATCGCGCACAGGGCGCTGTAGCGGCTCTGGTCGCCGCAACAGTTGATGCGGGTCCAGCCGCATCGGATTACAAGTATGCAGCCATACTAACCATACTCGGCATGGTGTTGCTTGACTTTGATGCAGACACATGTCAAACACCAGCACGCACCTATCTGCTGGACATGTGCACGCCAGAGGATCAGCCACGTGCGTTGACCATGTTCACGCTCTTTGCGGGCGTTGGCGGCACAATTGGTTATGCGATTGGTGGCATCGACTGGGAGACAACACACATCGGCAACTTTTTAGGTGGTAATATACCCACCGTTTTTAGTTTGGTCACCATTATTTTTGTGATCTGTTATTTCGTAACGATTACGACCTTCCGTGAGATACCACTCAAGCTTATCGAGAAAGATCCGCTGCTGCGTCCGCTCTCAGAGAAGGCAATCAAACGTGAATTGAAGAAGAATAACAATGCCGTGTACTACATCAAAGAGGTGCGGCACTCACAATAAACACTTCAACAGCAGCTAAATAAAATCTCTATCTCTATCAATTCTACAGAATAATTACCTTGATGAGCAACAAGCTGAACATTCGAAAGAAGTGTCACCGCCCACCCTCAGTATGAGCTATCAAAATGGCTACTCCCCAGCGCTGCCCGCACAAATCGAGCCCCAGTTTAGTGGCAAAGCTGTAGCCGGACAGGTTGAGGCGCAAATCGATGATGAGTCACCAATATCGCTGTCTCAGTATCTGAAGAGCATCGTCATTATGCCGTACTCAATGCGTATGCTTGCACTCACCAATCTGCTGTGCTGGATGGGTCATGTCACCTATTGTCTCTACTTCACCGACTTTGTTGGTGAAGCTGGTGTGTATGAGTGCTTCAATTAATTGACAGCTTAACCAACTTAAATCATTTCTAATCCAAGTTTTCGGCGGTGATCCAATGGCTTCACCCAACTCAGCAACTGGCCTCCTATATGAGCAGGGCGTGCGCTTCGGTTGTTGGGGTATGTCCATCTACGCATTATCCTGCTCAATTTACTCGCTTTCGGTGACGAAACTGATGAAATGGCTTGGCACTAAGGTGGTCTACATCAGCGGCATGGTCTACTATGGCATTGGTATGCTCATATTGGGACTCTGGCCTACCAAATGGGGCGTCTTGGTCTTCAGCACATCGGCGGGCATATTGTATGGCACACTATTCACAATGCCCTACATATTGGTCGCCAGCTATCATGCGAAGAATTGTGTAAGTAACACCTTGTTTTACTAGTTCTTTTATGAGTGTTTTTTATTTATTTTATATGGCTTCCTTCACCAGTTCAATGTGCGTAATGGCGAAACTGTGCCACTGAAACAGCCACGCGGCTTGGGCACCGATATCTCCATCATCAGCAGCATGGTCTTCATCGCTCAGCTGATTGTCTCGCTTAGTGTCGGACCACTCGTTTCTTGGATGGATACCACATGCGCCATTTTGTACGCCTCCACATTCTTTTCGCTTCTCTCTGCCATTTCAGCCATGTTCGTTTTGTACGTTTAAAGACTTCAACTTTTTATGTCATTTTTTTTATGTGTTTACTAAACTGAATAAGTTTAGTTATTGACTAAGTTCTAAATGTTTTTAAATGAGATTATAATTTCTCCTAATATACTCGTACTTTATATTAAACTAATCCTTCAACTGGTTTTTTTCTGGACAGAATACCTAGGCAAAGTAAAATAAAAACGAGAAAATATCAGCCTTCTTAGAAGTGATAAGCTGTTTTATAAGGGGTTAGTATGTGATAAGCAAAATAAAAGTAGACATTTCCGTAACCATATTCTGCACTTTTTAACATGGTCGAATTAGCTATAAACCTCTAAACACTTATGACGATTGCGCTATGACGATCACTTTTCCTTTTTCTCTTCGTTATTCCAAAAACCGCACACACGCAAGGCACCGAACACTTTTAAGCTACTTTGCTCTCTCGGCACTATCATTGGTTCTCATAAATATTCAAAAATTAACGAGCAGAATTGTTAGAATTGGTTTAACCCATATGACTGGTGTCTGAGCAGCTAACATAATATAAATAAGTCTGGAGAGAGCTACAACTACATTAAGCGTAAGCATCTTTTATTCTCTCAATTTGAGCCTCTTTGGTTTGAGAACATGTTCGTACAAGGCTTGGTAGAGTATTGAGCAAAGAATATGCATTTATGAATTAGTTCTCTCTGGTGTTGGAGCTCCAAAGCAACACAGAAAGAGTAGACTTATTCTAACTCCTTCTCTTGCAGTCTAAAACCCTATAGATAGTTTGTCTCTTTTAAGTGTCGTTTCATGGAGTTTCACTGCTATATATGGGTGGACTTCTGTACGGACTTTCCTTGCGTTAAAATTCTCAGATTACTTATTTCATTTTATTATTTAATATTTTTTTTATTTTTTTATAAATATTTTTTATAACACAAGCGGAAATAAAAATATTTTTACTGAACTCGACTTGTATCTATTTCTGCCACCGTTGCATAACAGACAGGATATGTTTATGATGTGTCAATTGACTGCAAAGAAGGTTTTATCTTAATAAAATACGTGCATGCAGAAGTTCATACGGTTTTTATTTAATGTACTCAGAGAATACGAGTACATCTCGGATGGCTCGTCGAAAATAAATTTTGTGCCAACAATAAAGTCGATATTGAAACAAATTTGAGGACCTCGAGAACATCAATCAACTGGGAAGGTTCAAAAAACTGTTGAAATGGATGAAATGTATTGCCATAAAAGAGACTATATTTAGAAATAAATAAATCTACCATTGGAAGTGGCACTACCTTGTTTATTGAAGAAAAAAATTATAATAATAAAAATACAACAAAATTTTAAAATTGAACTCAAATTATACTGAAAGTACCAACCATTATCTCGCAAAAATCTTTAAAAACGAAAATCGAAATCCATGTATTATCTCAACTCCTTCACACTTCATATTTCAATCTTTACCAAAACCTAAATCGTATTTAATTACTTTAGTAATATACTGTTTTCAGAGAACCTTCCATGTGAACTCTAGTTAAAAAAGAAAAAAATATATTTCAACCGCGTTTTTTTTTTTTTTTCTTAAGAAAATTGAAAAAAAAACAACCTCAAGAAATGAAAAACAAGCCAAGATGAAATGCGAAAGAGCAGAATGACAATAAAACAAATATATTTAATATGCAAAGGATGAAAATAATTAAAATGAGCAACAGGAGCCAAAAGATGGATGTGCTTCTTTGCACCCAAAGTTTGAGACAGAAGGAGCGTAATAAAAATAAGAAATAACTTGTTGTTGTTGTTGTTGGGTGGAAAAAAAAAAGTAAAATAAATAACAAGGAAAAGTAGAAATAAATTTTCTTTTGCAAACAAATTAACAACATAATAAAAAAAATCATAAAAATGCGCAAAACCCCAAAAAAATAACACTTCTTTGTCATTGTCGGTTTGTTTGGAAAATCAAAACGAATTTTCAAACTGAAGTGTGAAGTGAGGATTTTCCTTAAAAATATGAATAATTCTTAGTTCGGAGAAATCTTGTGTAAATGTGACAAGAAATTTGCAACTTCCGTGCACTTTAAATGCAGCTCGAGTGTGCATGAAGACGATGCTCTAGCACAGAGAGCCTGCAGGAAATGAAGACTTTGTGCAACGTGGCGTATGCATGATATATCGCTTTAGATTTCCCCACGACAAACACAAACACATACAACCTGCGGGAAATGAATTTTTGAAAGCATCTTCTGCTTATACTTCCCCTTTCAAAGTGTTTAGGAAACTGTGCTTTTTAATACTTGATTGCCAAAAAGTTTTTTTTTTGTTATTTTTTTTTTTTGATGTGCTAAAATTTGATAACGCTACGCCTCATTTAAATTCATTCTACTACATCGTGTATTGAGCGTCAGCTGACAAGAGAGTATTTATTGTCGCTGTTACAAATGAGTGCAAATTATTGGTGAATGAAAAAGTGATAACGAGAACCAAAACCAAGACCACGACGGGAAGCTTTAAAGCACTGGCGCTGGCCGCCTGACAAATTTCACATTTTGTCTGCTGAAACGATAAGAGAAAATTTATTGTTGCTCATGATTGGGGCTTGATAGAAGGTGAGTAAATTTGGAGCACAAAGTTAGCATTGAATGGTTAAAATGGGGAGTGAGTAGTAATTGAGTATTCATTCGGTAGTTATATAATTTATATTTAAATCAATTCACACAAAGACGAGAAAGTGGCTGATTACTACTCAGTTGGTGACACAACAAAATAAAATAAAATAAACTAATAATAAATTTAATGGTAAGAATCTACTCAGTCACAAAACTTACATAGCAAAACCTTAAATTAAATACGTCATCACTACATTACTTCTGATGCCAAGCATTCTGCGAATGTGAAGGTCATTTTGGTTACGATAACAGGAAATCACAAAGACAACGTGCGTAGACTACATCGACCAAGGCATGCCTCTTATACGAGTATTGGTTGTTATAAAAAGTATCCACATTTTTTAACACTAAATGGTTTGCATATCCATATATTGTGCAACACTAATCCGATTGTGTAAAATGAGCACTTGATTGAAAGGTGTCATTTCAGGCTACAATTTTTGTGCAGACAGTTCTGTAATTCATGGATCGTGTAAAAAGTTATTATATGTTGATTTGAAAATATCTGACAAATACGCTTTGTAATGCGTTTTGACTATAAAAAAAGTTCAAAATTGTACCAACAAAATGTGTTCGCTCTGATTGGTCACTCACTAAAAACGCGGATAAAACGTTAATTTCCAACCGCTTAAACGAAGCAATCAAGGAAAAGCGGCATGAAAAATGTACCAAAAAACTGCGAACACTTTTTATATCATGCAATATTTAGACAATAGGTTTGTGGAATCAGTGGAAATATATTTTGTCGTTCGAGTTACTTCAATGCAGAATCCACATATCGCCATTAATAGGTTCTTCTTTAAGAGGAAGCGAATCATTATAGATCGTTGTGATGATGGCTCATTATAAAGGTATTCAAAATCGTGCAAAAAAAGCACGGTAAAACCTGGTAGGCACTATCTACAATAAGTCCATATCTTCAATTTATTGTATATCTGAAAATACTCAATAAAGACAGAGTCAGAATGAATATAAATCTTCGATAGTATATGAAGCACCACAAGGAAAAATGTTTGGAAAAATGCAGACCTCCATTCACTAATTCTTCTACCGAATCAACGAACATTCTGGGAATTTTTCGCCATCTATGATAATGTGACTTAAGACAGTGCCAAATTTTCAGCCTGGGTGAAATTCGTATAACTAGATGACATAAAATATCTGCTTACATATTCTGAAAACCTGTCCACAAACAAAGCTAGCCGATTCAACTTTCTACTCAAGAACCCCATAGACAACCTTTTTTCTCCTACTAACCACAACATCTCAAATCTTCTTTAAAACAGTAAGCATATACCACCTAACTTAGAACTTACATACAATAGCATTTAAAGTAAACATAATCACCACTGTAAACATAAGAACATATATATGTTATATATGTCTTATGATAATAGACATGCGACGTGAGACCTCTTGAAGCTGTGGAAACTTCCTTAATAAAGAGGCTCCCAAAGACTACCTTGCTCTCTTATAATTTTACTTTTAATTTGCTGTCGATATTATCGAGTACCTACAATAACTCGAGTTGGACATTGTCAACTAAAAGTATCTAATAATGTTGCAAGGCAGTGAAATGCATTTTGAAAAATGTCACGGCGCTTCAATCAGTGGAAATTTGACGGCAACACGTCTTTATCGTCTTCGTTTGCGTTGTTAACATGAAAATTTAAGTGACTCGATTCTTGTTTCGAAGCCTGTTATCCTGCCTTTCCTGCTTGCGATCGATGAAGTCAAGAAATTCATAGAGACAACAGACGCCCACTCGAATCGCTTGCGCGCTATGTAGGAGTGCGTATGAGTGTGTGTGTGCATGTGTGTATATATATATATAAGTAAGTGTATTTGCAAATGTTATTCATACGCCACGTTGACAATAATAGAAAATGCAATTTATGTTGGAAAAACATTGCGTAAGTGCATCTGACACAAGGCATACGAGCAGTTCTCTCAAGTAGACAACCATACAGCGCACTTGACACCATACGCTGCCTTCCGCTCCCATCCAGTAGTGCCCACGCAACGTTTGGTGTTTCCAAGGCGCATAAAGTATGAAATGTCAATGAAATTTTACATTCCTATTGGGTATGCATGGGTATGCATGTACTCATACAATTTTACATAGCCGTACTCGCACATTCCTCTTGCCAAATGCATCAACTTATAGCGACTTATAGCATAGTAAGACACTCAATACGTAAAATAAACAATGCACCAAGTGCCAAAATCAATTTTCTATGTTAAAAAGCAAGCTTCCTTCCCTACTTGTAGAGTTGTTGTCATATGCATATCTGGCATTGCTTGATAGGCCGGTCCTGAGCGCGACCCCAATTCAGTGAATGAAAATAATTTTTATTTCAAGTTTTTTTTTTACTTAAAGTTAGAATTTTATGTTACGCAGCTTTCTTCGAGGTTGGCATTTTTTGATATTTTTATTTGGAATATGATGTACGGCATCCGCTTTTAATCGCAGGAGTAGAATGTGTTTAGTGAACGACGAATATTGCTAACTTCCTATTTTTCTGTGGCTTTCGATTTCGAATTTGACACACTTTTCAAAGGCAAACTGATGAAGCAATATGGATTTCATACAAATAATCCAATTTATTTATTTATTTTTTTCCCCCAACATTCGCGGTATACTAATGCACCAAACTTCACAGAATTTCCCGACAGGCTATTCTAGAATTTCCCTGGAAATTTTATCAAAATCAGTCCAGCGGTTTCGGCGTCTATGACGGACAATCATACATCTAACTATATATATATCAATTTTTTTGTTTACAAAACCCTTTGGAAGGGATTGCAAAAAAATTTTATTGAGAACCGTTGTTGTGAACCTTAAAACGCGCAGTGCTTAACATAACACGGTAGTACAACTGCCCGACCATAAGTCTATTACAAGCAGATCAAAGTTCTATCTACATTCAGATAAGAGTAAAATCAAAATCAGTCTTTACAATTACTTCAAGGATTTTTTTTTTTTGAGAATATGAAGACTAGGTGCTTCGTATAAATGTACTGCACTTTAAGTCACAAAAAGTTTGCTGGTAAATATGGACTAAGAGTTTTGACAAAATAAGGCGCAAGACTGCTGCTGTTTGCAACAAACTAACTACAAAATCTATAAGGATCTATATCTCAACATTCAAAGCAAAAATTACGTCAGCGCTTGGGTTTACTGACGGGGCACTCTCTAGTTTCTACTAATGCCAAGCATTGCCACAAGCTGCATACGAGGCGTGGATAACGAGACCAACGCCAGCAACCAACAGCTGAGAAGTTTAGAGTCCTTTCTTTGAAATGTAGTGCCTCTCGCTTCTTTAGACAAATCAGTATAGCTATAGTCTTTATTTTACATTAGGCTTGTTTTTTACTTTCACCGGAAAAATGTTAAGTTAATGTTAAATGTAACAATTGAACAAGGAATTGTTGTACAATTTTACTTGAAACTTGTTCTACAGCGTCAATCTCCTTACTTAATAGCCCCAACTCCAATATACCAAACAGACATCTAAGTATATGACTCGTTAGTATATGACTCTGAGTATATGACTCGTTAGACTAATAAAACTAGAGAGACCAATCTGGCAGTCTAAGTTCTAGTAGAGCTTGAATCAATCCCCCTAAAAATTATAAAATTATCCCTCTATAATTTCAAACTCTTTGCACCACTATGAATCAATATGTGGTTCCATGTAAAGACCCCGATGCAAGAAACCTAATCTAATTTCCATAATAATTTATAAATACAAACGACCACAAAAAATAATTAACACTCCCCAATCCATGCCACAGTAGTAGGTTATTTTGGCCAGTCGCTGGTGACTCGAGGGCTTCAGATTGATTTATATATAACATATTCATTGAAAGTCTGATACCTTGCTGACAATTTAAACTTTCGAATTTTTATCAATTTGTGTCTCAAACAGGCCTTTCCTTGATGGTTCGATTTTAGCCACATTTTATATATTTTCTAACACTCTTATGGGCAAAATAAATGTATTTAAAATAAATTTTGCACACATCGGCAACGTGTGAGTTTAATTTATGCCTGCCAACGCACAACAAAACACACACACACATACACGCGTTCATTTCAATGAGGAACGCATCCTTCAACATGCTCTACAAAGCAGACACTTTTGTTAGACCGATGTCGACGTCGACAATATCAGTTTGGCAGGCAGCAGGCAGCTGGCAAGAAGAATGCTGCATCCGAGTGAAGAGCTTTCGCTTCATTTTACTCGTCCTTTTCTTTTTCAGCTAAAATACCAAATTACGACATAAATAATGCATAGATAACGAAATTTATTACATTTCATGTGGAGTGGAGTGGCCGAGTCCGTTACGAGTTTAGTGGGCTCGTGCCGCAGCAGCCAATGAAACTCAGCCGTGCCGTGCCAGCAATGCAAGTCGCTGTTCGCCTATGTGTGTGTGTGTGTATGTATTTGTCTCTATGATGCTGCTAATTTATGGCGCGTGTTAACTTTCAGATTTGGCCAAAAGTTTATCGCAAACTATATACGAGTATATACATATGTCAATGATAGAAACAGCGTTGTATCGCAGTCACTGCTCGCGGAGCTTGAGATTTTTGAGTTAATTGTTAATTTCAAGTGATCTGGACTACGAAACATCTACAACAGTTACAAATGTGAATGATGAACGTTGATGACTACTCAGTTAAGTTTAAAGTACTACCAAACTAATCCGATTCAGTTCTGGAAGAATCAGAAGCAGTAAATCTAAGTTATTCCCCTACTTCATTTCCTGCAGAAATTTACATAAACTTCTTCACAACCTACTACGACCCTTTAAAAAAACAGCATAATATTTTCTTGATCTATCCCAATTTAACCTGTTCATTTAACACAACTTCCATTAATAACACACAAATAATAGAGTGGCACTTCAATTATTAAAAACGAATAATTTCTTACTCTATATTATAACACTAATAATTTCATCATCTTAAGGCATAGAATATATGTAAGTACAGTACGTTAACTATTTAGCAGAATGATTTACTAGACATTGATCGAGTTTAGCCCGGCTTCTTTTGAAGTGATGTAGAACGGAAGGAGGTAGACTGCCTAGGCAGCTGAGACGATCGCAACCTGTCGACCTCCCACCTCTAAATAATTTAAGTTAAAATGTTTTTTTTTTATAATAACAGAATGATTATAGTTTCTAAAAAAAAGGAAAGAAGAAGAAAAATTGTTCGGGTAGTGCCGCGCTAATCCTTGGATTCGGATTCGAACATTCGTAGCTGATGAGTATTCGTAGTAATTGAATCTCAGTGTGAAGCCGGTTCCGACGAATCGCATTTTTCATGAATACGTACCCCAAGTTATGTGTTTGAGAAATCATCGAACAAAGTGAATTTTTTTTTAAATTTATTTTTATTTATTTATTTATTTTATTTTATTTTTTAATTTATTTATTTATTTTTTTCAATATTTTACTCGCTCACAGAAGATAAACATAAAATAACTAATATTTACTAATAACTAATTAACTAACATTAATTGCTAAGAGCCATTTCATATTTATGATCTACAGCCACTATAACTGTTTACTCGATGTTAATAACAGAGCGTTAAGGCGAACACCTTGATACATTCTGTAAAATAACCTTATATGAAAATCACATGAAAACTTTACAATATTTAATATCTTCCAAAAGCTCAGTTTATCGAAGACTTCAGCCAATCTTTGAGCTTTTTCAACTTAGAACCCGCATACTTGAAAAGCTCAAAAGCTGCAGAAAAATCCCAAGCCAGTTGTAGTCGAATAAATTCCCTTTATTTTAAAAGGCATTATAATTGGGTATATTTTCAAAATATCAATTGTTTTCAAATGTTTTCTAATTTCAGGTGGGTTTTATCTATATATATATATATATATATATCTGTATAGAAAAGTATTATTCACACAAGAGTCTAATGTAATATAAAAATAAAAAAATCATGCCTACAGTTCACGTGCACGTGCGTGACCTTCTTGTTTTTGTTTTCATTACATACACTGCTGACGACTTTGTTTTCATTTCACAACTTCGGCTCAGCGCTCGAATGCTACACGAAGAACGATAATGCAATGACGCGATGACGCAATGACACTATGACGCGCCATAAGGATGAACATCACATACTAAAAGAAAACAATGACGAGCGGAAAACTTTTGTGCGTGCTGAAGACCGCGTAACTTCTGCACATTTTCAAGCAACTCACAAATACAAACACAAAATTTGTACGTCTGCGGTGTATTCCTTCCCTGTTTCTCTTACATATTTTTCTTGCATCTCTGTCGTAGAACGCGGCATCCCGGCGCCGGAATATTGCAAATTTTTACTAACACTTCAAAATGTACCCTTTTAATTCCTTAATCAAGCCAAATGAACCAACTAGTTCAATAAATTTTTCATTAATAACAGCGTTGCAGCTCAAACCTCTAACACAGCCGAAGTTGACCTGGCACTTTCATACAGAGATGAGATAAGCAATGTATAATCGATATTTGTCACGCTGCTCATTTCTATAAATATACAACTATAATGGGATAACTTCCACTTTTTAGATGGGGCATAATTTGTATAAATATTGTACTAAAACAAGCTCACGCAGAACACATTATTGGTTGATGTTGTTCAGTTTATTATGAATACAACGACATTTTATAAACAGAAAGCGTCTGACTGTCAACCCATGTCAGTAAATTTAATGTAATGCTAATCTAGTAGGAATAGAAGAAACACACGCAAACACATACAGCCACAGAAACGCATTCAAGCATTCAACGTATGTAATCAGCATAGACAAAAGTTTGATGAGGCAAAGTGTTAATCAAAATAAAGACGGATATGGCAAAAAATTCCATTTCCGTTGATGTCAGAAGTTTCTTTTGAGTTTCAACGTACTCACTAATACATCAAAGTATATGTGAATAGATAAACGTATATATAGCTATAAATACATATATATGCCATCAAGGATATGCGTAGCAACTCAATCGAATGTAATTTTATCTCGTGTAATAAGTAGCTCATCACAGGCATTATTAGGGTCAGTTCTATAATTAGAAAAAAAAAAATTAACAACAAAAAATACTCTACTACGACAACAGCGAAAAAATATTAAATTAAAAAAAAAATAAGAAAAAATATCTGAAATTCATTTGCTAAAAGTTCCATTAATTCTTTGAAAAAACAAATATGAACAACTTAGTTAAGAGTGAACTTACTAGTTGGCTTTAAAATAATTGAGATTGCATGCCAAATTTTTTGAATGACACACAAAGGCGGATTTAGAGCAATTTGCCCAAACAGTCCCACACGGTAAAAAAAAAATAAATATAAAAAAAACAATAATTCTATCGTTTTAAATGTGTATGGTTTTTAATAGTCTGTAGTGCTAAGATATACACTGTGGAGAAATAATACATATAATACAGGTAATGCCTATAAATTTCTCGTTTGATATCTTAAAAAAAAACAATTATTATACGGCAGATATGGATTATGGATAGATCAAATTTTCAATCAGAAGTATGGATCTTGAAACTTTATTTTCATTTTCTTTTACCAAGTGATCACAGTGGGTGAGTACAGCTCTAGCCTACTGTTAAAATTTTTCAAGTCTACAAAATGGGCATGCTTAAGAAAGCGGAGGTCTGTGTTATATTGTCATAGGCCATATTGCCATGATTGTCTGGTGAATAATTCTAACCTAAGCTTACCAAGATCTAATATTCTTATTCAACTGATTAAAGGACTTGTTTTACTCATGTCATATTCCCATACACATTGTGTAGTGCACAAAAAATTGTTGTAGCGAAATGTATATTATCAACTCACTGACCGCATCATTAAATTGTCCCTAAAGAATGCGCAATATGCCGCATTCCTGAAAACTCTTTCGGCTACGTAAATATTTTTGAAAAATTTATAAACTATTGAATCGTAAAGCAAGCACACACATGCAAACCAAACACGCACACTTGTAAAAAAAAATATATGACGTTTTGATACGCTAATATATTGCTGCTCGTTGCATACTTTTCAGCGCAAATGTCAAAGGCGGCGTCCGCATCAGCAACAGCAACATCGATAACAACATCAAACGACAGCACTAACAACAACGACAGCAGCATCTGCCCCAAATGATGGCTCAACTTGCTTTACCTTGGCATAAATTAATAAAATTTTCATGTGCCAAATAATTGCAATTAACGTGAGTTCTTAATTAAGACCACACCGCAGCGTTGACGCCCCCTCCCCAACACAATGAAGCAACCAGCCTAACGATCCAATACTAAATTACGCTATACAACCGACATCCCAGAAAACCCCTAAGCGAGCGGTTGCTGCGGCGCATATTAATGGTAATGGCATTGTTGTTGTTATTGTTGTCGCTGCCTGCCTGACTGCCTGCTTGCTTGCATGCCTGACCGACTACAGCATCCACATACAAAGCTCTCTATCTCCTTTTCACTTGACACTTTGTGTCTGGTTTCCCTTCATACTCGTTCACTCGCTTACTCACTCAGTCGTTCGTTCGTTCGTTCAATTGTTCCGTTTGTTTCTTTTGTTCTTTCCCCTATCGGCTCGGTTCGGCTCGTTTCTATTCGGCGCCGTTCGTAAATAACTTTTCCTTTTCACCTTTTGCGAAGAACTCAACTCGGCTGCGTTCGCGGTTGAGGTTCTTTAATTTAATGTGACGTAGTGTTGTGTGGTGGATTGTAGGGAGTTGTGCTCGTGCTTATGCTCACCTCAGTGAATTCATTTGTCACCTTTCATTTGATGTTGTCTTTTTATCCTACCTTTTACTTTATTTCTATAACACGAGAACATATATATATTTTTGCAAATTGCCACTCGATATTTTATATGCTCTTCGTTTAATTACAATATAAATGTCAAAGGTGAACTTATATTTGTTGGCCTGGTTTCAATTGAGTTTTTTTACATATTTTTTTTTGTTGCTTATACTGGCCTACAGCTACATCAATGCAATAGGAGAATATCGAAACTCGGACAAAAGTCTATATTTATTTTATACAAAAAGTATATTTACAAAACACTTCAGTATTAAATATATTTTTCATTTGTATTGGAAGAGGGCAGCTCAATAGGATAATTATTCAGTTCCATTCGCCCAAGGCGATCTTAAAATTTTCACTGCATCAAAATAATTTGTTCTAGTCATAGAGAAATCGGAGCGTTCTTACTTAATTAATACTGAGTTAGGCACCAGCAAGTGTAGCACAAAAAATATTTCGCTTCACATTGTATTTTGTGCTGCTAACAAATACTACACCGGCTACACCGGCCAATACGAGTATATCATCGCTACAAGCTATGACTATGAACTTCCAGAGAGTGCAGGTTTTGCTAAGAATATGACGAAATGAGTGTGCGACTAAGGCCCGTCTTCGTTTAATCAATCATTCACGTCTTGAATGCCGTGACAAAGATCCGTTCCATTTACATCAAAAAGGGTGTATATATTACTCGTAAAATAGATCTTCTGGTTACATGGCTTACATAGAATTGTGTGAGAACACTTCAACTAAAAATTGACCTCTAGATTGCTGATCTGTCAACAGATGAGAGCTTGCCACGTAGCACACTATTTGATTCAGACTTAGGAGCAACCATGACTTCACACTATTGTAGTATAGTGGACACGCGTTAACTTGAACACCCAATAACTTGAACTATCCCGTAACTGGAACATCACTTTTTTCCATTGCATACACTATAACTTGAACACGAGTTAATTTCGTCACTCGTTAACTTGAACTTTACTTTCAAATCTAAACTCTCCCATAAAATATTAAATTCAGCATATATCCAGTAACTTGGAAATCTCGTTAACTTGAACAGCCTTGGTTTTTTGGTGTTCAAGTTAGCGCGAGTCTACTATAGTTCTTTGGCGCCATACCACTGGCAAAACTTTCTACTTTATTAACTGCTTGCTTTCTGGTTCGTTCTGATCTAAACATGCTCAAAAAAACCCGTACAGATTACGGACCGAACAACACCAAACTGTACATCAAAGTCATGACTTGTTTTTAAACTTTTTTATTTAACTCAGACCTGTTTGGCACGAATCTTGTAATTAAAACTTTTTCTGCCTTCTGTTGACCGATTCATCTGAAATTTGGTACACAACTGTGGCTCTGATGACATTACAATAATACTTAACAATAATCAGATTAAACCGAAACCATACAGCCGAATGATATACCTATGTTCTCTACGTTCTCACGCACCCTTAATATTAATCAGCCAAAACCATATCGTTGTCAACTCAATTTGGTGTCCAGAAATATTAGCATCACTGGACAGAACAAAGTCTAGAAAATTATTTCTATCATTGAAATTTTGCTTGCTAAGTGCTCATAGGATTTATGAAGCTATGAGTACACTTTCAACAAAATTCACCGACTTATTAAACCAGTCTAGCTTCTCATAAAAGCAGACAAGTTATACAAAATAAAAATGAAAGGAAAGAAAATAAAATAGAACAAGTTGAACGGATCTCATTGTGACAAGCGTCAAGCATTTGAAATTGCGGATAAACATGGAAGTCAGTGTGTCTCTGACATCAAACTAGAAGATGGGCAACAAAAAAAAAAAGAAAAAAAAGAAGAAAATATAAACTGAAATGTTAAGCAGAAGAGCAGGAGACAGGACAGGATACTTACGAGTACAGCTACATACTCGTATATAAGCATTTCTTGATATATGTGTATGTTTTCATATATGTGACCATGTACGAGGCTATGTTGAGTGAGTAAGAGTGAATGACAGATAGACAGACAGACAAAGAGACCGAGATAGCCTGGCACTCGGACACATGCAAACGGATGAAAAGAAAGTTGAGCATGAAAGGATGCCAGCAAGGATGGCCATGTCTGATGGCCGTGTGAATTGAAATGAAAAGCGTTCAAGTAGAAAATAAAGTGTAGTGTAGTGTAGTGAAGTGAAGTGAAGTGAAATGAAATGCATGCGACTGGCCAACTGACTGACATAACTGAAGTACGTAAACAAATGTCAAGCAGGCATGGGGTACAAAGACACACATACTATATACAGGGTACAGGTGCTTGGCAGAGCTCTGTAATGGTGGCCAACATTTTGTTTGCGAATTTCAATAGCGACGAAAACGCTTTAAAAGAAGTCGTTGAATCGAAAAAAATGGTTTAAAAAAATTGGAAAAAAAACATAACTAATTCAAGTGGGGAATAGGCTGAAATAACACAACACGCAGCGAACTGCAGTTAAACAGATAAAAACAACACAACAAACTTTTCGTAAACATGGCACAACGAAATTGTCCTGCAGCGCGTTTGTTTACTTATCTCTAGCAAGCTCTGTATGTGTGGTTGACTTTGTGTGTGTGTGTGTGTGTGTATGTGTGTGCATAAACAAACAGTAGAAAAACTGAAATAACATTTAAATCCGTAAACACTACCAAAAAGAAGAAAAAAAAAGAACGAATACTCGCAAAGGCCGCTGACATATTTGAGCAAGGTGAACTTAGATATTCGTTTTCATGACGTCATAAAACACACACATCAAGAGAAGGTGCTACACTGACAAAGAGCGCACACACAGTGATTGCAGATTAAAGAGTACACAGCATCTCACCAGTGCTCTTCCTATTTTTGTTTTTTTTTTTTGTTTTTTTTTTGTAGTACTTTTCTTACAACAATGCGCTTATTTCTTATGGTATGCGCGCGCAGCAATAAGCCGGCTCTGCAGTAAATACAGTTTCAAAGAAACTTCGATGAAATCTGTTTATCAGATATACTCATACTTACACACACGCCTACACATTCATAAAAATGCTTTACAAATTTGGAAATTGCGTCTCACAAAACTAAAATCCTTCATTCCTAGAAAACTTTCTGACGTCCTGTGACAGGCGCTTTTGATTTGGAATGAGCTTAGCTGAAAATAGCACAGTTTTGGTCTTTTTTATTTCATATTATTTTCTGATATGCGTGAAATTGTCGTCATAATTTTTTTGTTTAATTTTTTTATAATTATTTTTTTATATTATTACATATATACTTATATCGATTTTTGAAAGTATAAATTATTGTCTCGACACGCGGCGCAACAAAAAAGCATCGATCTTCGGTATTTGTTTATTTATTTTGTTATGCGGTCGATCGCTAATTTTTTTATACAGCACTTATTCCTTATAATACTGATTTATTACTCTTTTTGCTTAGAAAGTGTACTGAGTAGATGACCCTCTCTACTCAGTTTTTTTTACAATAAGTTAAGTACTAAGAACATTCATTTTGAATGTAAAATGTCTTTGGTTGGAGTAGGGTAAAATTGCACAAGTGTTATGCTCGCACACAATCAATTCTTGTAACGCTCACATCAATTATAAAAAACTGTAACTCTCGCATACAATCCAGCATCGTCATCGGCTCACGCACGAAAGCATACGAAGTCGATCCAATCGCTGCCCCATACACAGTTAAATTATTTGCTTGCCTCAGTGTGAGCCTAGTGAAACTATATTACAGCTGCGGTCCCTGAGGTCGTGGTTCAATCGCCACTCCACCTTTCACATATTCTTTTTTTAAGAGAAAACTTCTATAGCGCCACTAGTGATTTGAAATTTTGTGAAACGAAAAAGCGTCAAGCGAATTTCGGGGGGAAAAAAACGAGATTCGCATTTCAGCTTATCAACACACGCCTTGATAGGCATGCCCGTGCAATGAAAGCCGAAAGGCTAGAGCATGCGGCAGGGTTCATGCGGTGATCGCACTGCAAACTCCGCTTTCGAAAGCGAGAACATGTGACCCAAATGCAGATGTCCATTCATATAGGGAAAAAAAGGGAAAGTGACAAAGAATATTTTCCTCCTATTTTGTTCGAAGTATTGATAAAATCCGGTGATGAGCGATATTTTACTACATGTGATTTTCTTCACTATGAATAAAACGGTTTTCAAAAGTAGCAGTCTTTTTATTGATTTCATTGATCGCAAATGACTGGTGAAAATCACTAAAGGTTTCACTTCTACCGCATATCACATTTTATTTTTTATTTAATTTTTTTATTTGTTTTTATATATTTTTTTTTACATATTATTTTATTTTCTTATTTATTTATTTTTCTCTTTTTAATGAAGTTTTATTACATCGCAGACAATAAATAATTCTCAATAGTGTTGCATTATAAGAACTAGTTATGAAATGAGTTAGAAAAATGCCTGTTAATTATCTTAGTTATCTATGTGTCAAGGATAAGCGCAAATCCGAGGTTTCAAATTAGTGTGACTTTGGAGTGGTGTTTATCCTAGAAAAGTCAACCCTTTTAGAAATAGTCAATCCGAGCCAATATCAATCTGTAGGTAGGATGAAAAAAAAATAATTAACCGACATCCTTTTTATACGAACACGCCTTTAGGGGAAGTGTTATCTGCTTTTCTAAATAGTTTGGAATAAATCTTTAATCTAAATTGAAAAACAATATATTTTTTATATATTTACTATATCTGTTGCTTTCATAAAAACAAAAATTTCCCATTATTTTTAATAATTCACAATATTTAAATCGGTGGAGCAATACATTTTTTATTGGATAATATAAAAATATTTTTAATTAGGACAGATTTCTGAAGATCTTATATTTTCCCAATATAAATTGGTTGATTGTGAATGTTTGGCCAATGTGATTTTCACTGCATCTAATATATACTATTGGAGGAAGATGGATTTTATTTGAATTTACTTCAGAAATACACATTAAATTGAAGAAAGTTTAGTACTCTGGGAGAAAATTATGTAGGTAACGAAATTTAAGTGGCGCAAACGGGACGCACAAAATAATTGGCGAATGTGGGGTTTGCGATTACACGTTCATTCAATCAGACAAAAAAAAACCGAAACACGCAATAACAGAAAATGTGTAAGCATTACCCTCCAATCGAATCAAGTTACACATGTACTTAACCTCAGTTTAAGGGCAATTGACTTGATGGACCACCTCAAAGGCTGCAACAAAAATTAAGTTGAGTGCGTAGCTATGCGTGCGTAGGTAGAAAAAGTTATAAGAAAAGCTCTTCTCGCCCTGCAATGATGATGGTGGTGTTGACATGGCGTAGATGCCTTCAAAAAAGTGGAAACAAATGAAATTAATGAACACACAACGCAACAATAGAATAAAACACAATGAGGTAGGGAAACAGTCAAAGCAGCAACAGCAGCTGCAGACAAAAAATTATTTTAAGAAGCGTTCGGAGCAGCAATTGTGATAGCAAATGGAGCAGGTACTCCAACCAACCAAGCAACCAACAGCAACCAAACGAGCGACAGTCAAAAAGTGAAATGCGAATAGACCAAAAAGAGAGCAAGATTAATCAAAGAGAAATAGAAAAACACCACAACCTGTGTGCGTCGCTCTTCGATGTGTTACGTGCAGAAATCAATACGAGTCGAGTGAAAGGTGCAGCGCAAAGTTGGCAGAATCGGCTACGTTGGCATCAAGAGTAAAAACCGCCAAGCAATTCTGACGTTGACGGCAGGCACAGCAACAGTAGTGGCAGCATTACTTTCAACAGCATCAGTTGAGGTCAGACCAGATGTCATACAAACTCACACACACACACACACAGGCACACAGCGACAGCAAACAATTCGCACACTCACACACTCACACTTATACGCACTCAGTTGAGTCGCTCTTGTCTCCATTTTAGAAAATTCCCGGGCAAACGCTTGCGCGCTGCCTCAACTTGACTGACTCTGACTTTGCCTTTGGCTCGTTCATAGCATGCGATTTTACGTGTGTACTCGTATGTGTGTATGGGTGTATCATCTGTGTTCGTATGTTGTTGTTGTTGTTGTTGCTACACCTTCTACCGATTTGCGACTTTCTCAACAGCCGTTTGGTGTTCCTCGGTCTTTGCCTTTGTCTGTGTCAACTTCAACTTTTGTTGTCTGACAACATTTCTCGGGATTACTGTGCCCACCCCCACTTTCAATATTTGTCCAATAATTATTTTTACACCTTTCCATTTACATTTTTCGACTTTCGATGTCGCAGTTGAATATTTTCTTTAATTCAAAAATTCTATGAATATTGTAAGATTTTTAATCGCTATTTAAAAATGTATATGACTTCAGGTTAAGTAACTCACCCATCCACATGCAACACCCGCAACTCACACCTACTTTATGTGCTGCCGTTTGTACAGCATTATTTAGAAGTTGTTGTTGTGGTAATACTAAAATAAGTTGTAAGGACTTTATGTTTGGTTGTACAAAAATTTATTGGAACAGAGAACTTAGAGTGAAGCCCCTTAAAAGGTCGCGGGTAACTCAAGTGAGTTGTGACGGTTGTTATAGTAGTGTTTCAGAGAGATTTGTATCATATTCATTTCCAAACAATACTACCTTATCTGAATAGATCCTAAAATAAATTACAAGTATGTATAAGGGCGTTTACTCGTAGTACATCAAACTCTACACTGAGATCGCACTGAACCACTATTACGTATCTGTAGTGTAGTATTTTGAGAACCACAGGGAAAGCCAAGTGAACTACAATCACAAAGAGTATGGCACAATTTCGAGATTTTCGAGTCCTTAAATAAACTGTTGTAGTACTAGTAAGATCCCCTGCGGGGGATTTGGCACATACCAAACGCATCAAAGATATGATCGCCACCAAAAACACGCTAAACTTTCGATTTCAGGTCAACTTTTTGAAGTGAAAATTCTTTAGCGAGGTCTAAGTCCAAAAATAGTAAAACGGACTTCAAGATGAGGACGCTTGAGAGACGTAGGGGGTATATGCATTTGTTTATGCGTCTAAAGCCTAGAGAATGAGTGTTTATGCGTTTTGGCTCTCTCTCTTGAATGTTATTCGTGCTCATGGGGAGAGCGAATTTCATTTATGCTTTTCATTTGTGGCGGTGCTCTACACGACGCCGATCACGCATATTAATTTGTTTGCACGTCACTGAGGCTTTGACATTTGATGCATCAAACAAAATAAATAAAAATATACGAATATTATTAATTTAATTAATTAAATAACTTAAATCTTTATTCCTACCATTTTGTTCAGCAGTTTCACTTCAATAGTGTGCTTATATAGGTGAGGTACTTTATTTTTTCATAATAATTATCTTTATCAGACTTTCGATTCTTAATTTGAAATTTCGGTCAAATGGTGCAAGAGTTCATAGGCTACAAACTAACATACAAATAACCATTTTTATATAATTTTCATATTAGTATATGGAATGAATGTACCCTATAATATTATTGTTCATTGTTTATTCATAACATTTCAGTCACATTCCAATATGAGTGCCTTGGTAGCCTGGTGGAAGTGCAACATAGCTATCGGCCACAGTAGAGATCGTGATATGTTGCCCACTGGAGTCAGTATTCATGGTCATGCGACTTTCTGCGGCCGACACATTAGCCACCCTATCTCCCCAAAGTAGCGAACGAAAAAATAAAATTATAATTAAAATTAAAAATTATTTATAATTATAATTTAACATAACGAAGTCCTATGCCGATGATGCCCTATACTTGATTAAATATTAATAATTAATATTAATAATTAATATTAATTTGAATGTCTATTTTCACCCAGTTCTCTCATTATATCTGATATTTATAATTACCTACATCCGTAGTCGCTGCTCTTGATGCTACAATCACTGCAAACACTTTCTATATTTATCGCTTAATTCAGCTACTGTGCTCATGCACTCTTCTCCTGGTGGCTTGATTTATTCTTGTCACCTTTTTTTTTCAAATGAATTGAAAATTCAAAACCTAATGAACAAAAAAAGACCAACGCCACCTGGAGCGCCACCGTCATCAACATCATCATCTTCATCATAGGGGCGGCAACCGAATGACAACAACAAGGTCCAACGCACAAATACAGTTGTAGTTACACCTCTGCACACACACACACACACACACACACAGACACACACAAACACAAAGAACGATTTACTTTGACAGCTGGTGTAGAGCAACCTGGAGACGTGTTGGAACCAACAAAGAATTTAGTAACAAGCGTGGCTCAGCTCAAAAAAGCACGAAAAACGTATGTGTGTATGCGTGTCTATGGATAGACGAAAAGTGAAAGAAACTTTTTTCGCTTCCTGCTCTTTTATGTTCAATGTCCTTTATTGTTTTTTTTTCTTCTTTTTTTTTGCACGCTCTCTGGCCATATTCAAATACTCGACGCGTACACATTTCTGGGTTTTGTCAAAGTGATGTTTTTCTCTGCGTTGTTGTTTTTGTTGCTTACGTTGGTTCCCAAAAGAAATTCTACGCTTCTTTGGCATTTTTCTGTAAAAAAATAAAAAAATAAAAATAAAAAATATTTAAAAAAATATTCCCAGTGAAAATGAAATGACGCTGAGGCAGCCGTTGACACTGGCATTTTGTCTTGCAAAACATTGGCGCAGTGAAGCTGCGGTAAAGTGCGCAGTTGAAATGGATTTCTGCTTCATTTGTCCATGTGGAAAAAAAAACTCAGCAAAAAAAAAAAACAGTAACAACAAAAAAGCCTAGTAAATGTTACTGCCGCTGCTTGTTCTATCTCAGCCATTATCATCGCTCACATTGCATGCAAACGCCTACCTTCAGCCATTTGGCATACATCCTGCTTCCTGCAAACCACACCTCCCGCTTTCTGCTACTGATGAGCCGCTTAGGCGTATGCCATATGGAGTGCGGTTGTGAGCACATTAAAATGACGTTGCGTTTCACCGCCACACGAATCCACGAGCCCCATAAGAGCCCATGAGTCCATGAGTCCATATCCGTACTCGTATTTATGCCGCGCACTTGGTTTGTTTTGCAAATTAAAATGTGTGGCGACTTGTTTGTTTCTCTTTTACAATATTCACCCCTTTTATTCATTTTTTTTCTTTTATGATTGTTGTTGTATTTGTTGTTTGCATGATTATGCCATTGTTGTAGCTGGTGACACTACTGCCCCAGACGTGCTTGTTTGCTTTTAAGCAGCGCCGATGTTAAATTGCGCCTCGGGCATAGACAACTTTAATGAATTTGCCTATGAAAGAACGCAAAGGACAAGTACAAAATATATTGTGGCAGTTCTTAAAACAAAATCGCAACAAATGGAAAATATGATATGTGCCAATTTTCTTCCACTTAAAAGTACTTGTAAATTCCGACGTTGCGCAATTGAAATTGGCTAACTTTAAGTGTTAACGGTAAATAATTTTAGGCCTTATATACATTAATAAAATGGTTAAAACTCTCATTAAAAAGTTATATCCCAATTATATTAACCTTCAAAGAGATGTAGCTGCTTTGAACAATTGATTTTAATAGGAGTACAAATAAGTCACCTCCGTTTGAGAAAGAAAGGCTTTATACTTCCTACAATTCAAGTTCAAAAATTTACGCCATCTACTTGGAACATATAAAATGACTATTACCAGAGCCACGACAGAAGCCAAAAGACCCAAATGGCTAGTTCTTAGCCAGGTGTTCCTCGACCTATCCACTCTGTAGTTGCTTTTGTTCCATTGCAATGTTGTCAATCCCTGAAATCCCCTTATATTCCTCCATATTTCAGACTCTCTCACGTTGCAGTTCATGAGTATTACTTCTTACATCTCCTACTCAATGATATTAGAAGAAGTGTATGTTCAAAAGATATGGCAGAATATGCCAACATATTTGCTAACAAAGTCTTTGGAATTTCTGCACATGAAATGTATGACTTTGATGGTCTCTGTTCCGCTTAGGAATTATAATTACGACTTATAATTATTTAAGTTACTGCGCTGTGAGATATTGCCCGTGAATGTAAGATTCTGCTGCGCTCATGAAATGTTGGGCTTACTTTGGTTACTCTACTTCAGTGTCTACCCCAGTATCAAGCGCCATAAATACCGCACGAGTAGGAAAACAGTGTTACATTTTATTACATAATTTGAGTGTCATTGTTTGTCATTTAAATAAATTATTGAATTTATTAGTCTAGTGAAATGTTTTCATTATCGTTGCGTTTGAATTGTGCTGTGAAGATTAAATAATGCCTCATTACAATAATGCCTCCAAGAAGTTGAAACTTACGTCGTAGTACTTAGAGAGCGAAATTTTGGTCGATTCGCCGCATATGTTGTCTACCAATCGAATATTAAAATGTGATCTTGGGAACAATTTTATAAGCTCATTGTTTAAAATAATTATATAATGAATGATTATGTTGCTTATGAAAGAGTCATTTCGATTAGAAGGTTATCTCACAAACCTAACAGGTATATTGTAAAATGGCATCTTAAGAATACTTCATTACTACACACCACTTTAATAATAAACTTCATTGGTGTTTATAATCATAAAATGATATAAAATTTAATTTTTAACACAACTTGAAAACAACTTTTAATTGCTTCTTTTGTGGTATTTGTATGCCATAGAAATGACTATCAAGTTAGAACAAAACCATCGATTCGCCACACTCCATTTGTGCACAATTTATGTGTAGAATTTACTTTAAAAATAAGACTGAAATTTACTAAATAACATACAAAGCTATCTCATTTCCCAAAGAAGTCAAAAAAAAATAAATAAAAAAATACCGTTCAAGGCGTACAAATCGCGCTATCTGGATTTGCATATTTTGATTTGTGTGCGCAAATTTTTGGGCGCAGTGTAGCGTCGAAAAGCAATTCATGGCATACTATTGGGCGCAATGCCGCACCGAGACAAAACTTGCACACATCGCTACGACGTTAAGCCCGCATGTGTTTCTATGTGTGTGTATGTGTGCTTGGTCCTGCACTAACAATAAACGCCAAGCTCTCAACACACATTCGCGAAGTCAACGAGCGAGTGAGAGCAATCCGAACCGAACGAGCAAGCGAACTTCGTGTGTGATTCGTAATCCGCTTTTGCATATGCGAACGCTCTCGTTCGTTTGCTCGTTGGTCGCACCCTGATTTTTCGAATTCAGTTTTCAACCGTGATGTAAGTTCTGGGCCAGTCGGTCTTCGCATATTCGCCCGTTTTCTACTAACTTTATACAAGGCTCCGTGTACGGCATGTCGAGGCATAAATTTACCTATAGCTTTTAGTTGACATACAAAAGAAAAAATTTTAAAAATTCAATCAAACAAAACAAAAGGAAAATAGCTCTAAAAATATAAATTAAATAAGAGAAAAAACGTTAATATCTGATGCGATTTGATTTGGAGCAAACAGAGTGTGCTAAAAAGGACGCGTTGGCATTGTGTAAGGCGCAGTCGAAATACTTCAAAAGAAAAATATAAATTTTTCATGCGTATTTAGTATAGAGAAACTGAATTTTTGTTGTTCTTGTTGCGGGTGCGTGCGTATGTGTGTGCGATATTTAAGTGTGTGTGTGTATGTGTTTGTGTGTGTTTGTTCGCAGCAACAGCAAGGCACGCAGCTAACAAAGCTAAATCAAATTTGCCAAGCAATTAATAAAACAAAAGAAGACAAAACACCTAAAACTATGCTACAAAAAATGTACTATGCAAATTAAGCGTGGTTTAGAACTACAAATAAAATCAAAGAAAAACTCTGAAGCCGAAATATATACGTACATCTTAAACTATCCACGTCCTTCGACTTAATTTCAATTTCTGCCATTTGTGCTTGCATTCATTAGTCTTTGTCACTCAACGCCCATCAGGCTTGTTTGCCTTTGCTTTGTTTAACTTTTTGCCAAATTCTGCGGGCTTCGTTAATTTATGCTAATTTGAGTTGCCCGCATAGTATGCGAATTGCCAAAGAAACGGCTCAAAAGAACAGTGAACTTAGAATGATTGAGCTGATGGTGATGTGCTATTTTAAGGTGTACTTCAAGTAAATTGAGTAAAGGCTGTTAGAATGCTTTGAATGCAGCACTGAGACACATGCAATGGAGCGTACGAACCCACAAAAATTGACTCAACCAAATTAGTTTGATTTCTTGGAAAAAGTCTTTATTTCTTCTACTTCTACAAGACCAAAAGAACTACTACACACTGCAAGCAACACTGAGTTCAATTGCCCAAAAAAATGTTATGTTTTAATAGTGCTCAAAAAGTCTGAGAAGAGGAGTCACAAAAAACAGACACTTGAACTACAAAACTACAATAAAAAAGTGAATGCGTCGCAATGCACGAGGCTACTCTAAGCATGTGTGTATGTGTGTGTGTGTGTGTGAATAACAGAGACTAAAAAATTCATAATAAAAAGTCATCAAGTACAATGAAAGCAAAGAAAGGCTTCATAGCGAAAAACAAGACATTTCAACAACAACAACAACAACACACACACACTCACACACATGTAAATGAGAAAGACAAAGCAGCATATCAAGTGCTGTATGTGTGTTTGTGTGTTTATGTCAGAATGCCAAAGTAGCAAGCGTTTTTGCTAAACAGAGTGTAACTGCCGGGGTTGCCATTGCAAGCACAGCCATACAAGCACACAGACACACACACACACACACACAAACAGGCAGAGAGACAGCTGCTCAAAGCGTAGAAAGCAAGACGCAACAACAGAGTACAAAGGCAACGAGCAAAAATTCTTTGTTGTTTTCCATTTTTCTAAAAATGTTTGTTGTCACATTTTAAAGTCGAAAAAGCAAGTAGCAGCCGAAAAGTATGCAGCTAAAAATGTGTTGTGCTATGCATAGAGTTCGGTACTAATAGAAGAGCGTGAGACAAGGCCGCATTAGAGAGTGTGAGCAAAGAGCGGCAAGCACCAAGCACCAAATGCTCTTACTGAGCAGCAGGCAATACACGAAGCAGGCACAGCAAAGCAAAGCATGGTTAGACAAGGAAGCAGCTGAAGTTATTTTTGTTTTAACGGCGTAGCTCGATTAGCGCTGCACAATTTCTGCGCGCGTGTGTGTGTGTGTGTGTTAGTATAAAATTTTTGCAGAACGCGTCAGGACTGTGACTTCAAGCATAGCACAGTGAGAGCTCACCTTACATATCGTTGGCGTACGCGTAGCTATGAAAATGTAACGTTTTAGCCGTAAAAGCGGAAGCGCAACTGAATTCAAACGTTAATTTCAGCTTTAATCAGAAACCAATACCAAGCAGCAGCAGCAGCAGTAGTACTCCGTATCTGTGTGTATGTTTGTGAGTATGTGTATGTGTGTATGTGCATGTGTTTAGTAACAGCATGAAAATTGTAGTGCAGCAGTGTACGGCGCGCCCTGATTTTTTCATACGCACACACAGACAAGAACGTATGCACGTAAATAAGTGAATTTAATGAATTTGGCGAAGTCGTAAAATATTCAAGACTTCTAATAAATACTAAAAAACAACAATTTCGTTTGCAGTAATACAAATAAATTATTAAAAAATAAGAAAAAACAAAGTGCACAGAAAAATTGACAAATATGTTGCAGTTACGTACAAAAATGTACTATAAATATTTGCTAAGCTAATGTGAACAATTAAATAAAAAAGAAATAATAATGAAAATGCATTTAAAATAAATAAAAGGAGAGAAAAAAAAATATTAAAAAATGTTTAACGCACCTCGAAGCACGCCGACAAATCAAAGCACCAACAAAATGGAGCAGCAAGTAGATATATCGATAGCCGCCAATGCCATTCGGTGAGATGTTTCGCAATTTCGAGCAACTGGGATGACACTGAAAGGCTTTAAGTATTTAAGCGGTTTTCACTATAATAAAAAAATATAGAAAAGAAGAATCTACAAAATAAATAAATACAAAATATTCATATGAGACGGCATTAAGAAGTGTCAAAATATATAAAACACAATTGAAAGCAAAGGCAATCGAGTCTGCGATTAATGTCAATCTTAAGACCAACAAAATCAGCATCATTGTCAACCACACTCACAGCACAATCACTCATCATTGCCAGCCTCGAAGCAGATACACAAATGGAGATCAAATAAAAAAGTAGCGACGGCAGCTCGAAGAAGAGCAGTGCGTAGAGCAAGCTTCTTGTACGAAGTGTGTCACGTAGATCGTAGCGTATCGTCAACTTCCTCACACAAAAAAAAATAAAAGAGAATAAACAAGGATTATCAAAATACAAAACAACTTTAAGAAGAATATTTAAAGAAAAAAATAATAATACAACTACAACAAACACGCAAAATTGACTGACTGCCAATGCCTGAACGCAAAATAAAAATTTGCGCAAAACACGCCGACGAAGACGACAACATTTTTATTGCACTCAACTAAATACTCAAAGAACGGCAAATAAAACAAAGAAAACGTCATAAGTAAAGCTCAAAATACTTATTTTCTAATGCAAGACCCCGTAATTATAGTGGTATCAACTAATAACCAAAACACAACTTCCACATTTTTTAAACGTCAACACCAACATCAACTTTAACATCAACTAAGCAACCTTAGCGATACAACACATTAGTGGTACCCAACATTCCCGAGAACCAACATGAGTGATTCACTAGTTCATAAATTAACGAATCTGTTGCCACGTGCACGGCTGATCACACTATGGCTGGCCTTCAATCTGGCGCTAATCGTGCAGCAGCCCACGAAGCGGATAAACACAGTCGAAGCGGCGTAAGTGAACAATTTTCTTCCAATCTACTTTTAAGTTTTTAGATGAATATTATAGCAACATAAATGTCATTACTATAAATATAACACACGTCATAAAGCCCTAGACTCATTTTTAAGCATCTAAAGCTATATAAATGAAAGGTCTGAGTTTCAGTCTCTTTTAAGAAACTCTCTATTAACCCACTCCAAGGTTTAGAAAACGAAGCCTAAACAGTTGACTTCAACCAACTTTATATGAGACTAGATTCCACCCTTCGCTCGCCTGGTATGGAATAATATAAAATTATCCCATTTATCGGAATAAAAGTATGTCCTACTCAGATAGAGCTCTATCCGAAACAACGAAAACGCACATGACACTTTTTGTGTTGGGTCTTGCAGTGATTTTGCAAGAAAGAGAAAACATATTTTCCTTAAAAAAAAAATAATAATAATAAAGATATAGCCCCTGATAATCAGTGACTACGTAGCATTCTACTGGTGAAATAATTTTTAAAATCGGATGAGTAGTTTTGTATATTATCTCTAACATCCAAATAAACGTTACCTCTTTATAATATTAGTGTTGATATTATAATAAAACAAAAGAGCGACTGTCAAATACTGATATGAGCGATGTTTAGCAACAAGAAAATCTCTATAAAAAAATATATTAAAAATTCTTGAGTTCGACTTCTTGTCTTGATCCAGACATATATAAGAATAATTTCAGAGGGTTATAATATTAAAGTGAGTTTCAATTAAGTTCGATTAAATTGAATTCAGTTATGTTAAGTTGGATTACAACAGTTGTTCTATGGGCCGTTAATTAATTATTAATTACTCATTAATTAATGAAAATGTGTAAAATTCGAAGAATTATAAAATATAAAATAATGCAAGCGGCAAGGGCATGAGTCGGTCGTGCACCACATACTACGGTGGGCAAAATAACGTTTGGTAGTATATAGTTTAAATGTTTAAATACTTGAATGTAAATAAAAATCAAAAAATTAAGAGTACGAAATGCCACACAAATAGTCAAATACTGGAGGATCAACGATAAAATCACAGCAGTATACAGGGCATAGAGCTACTGAAATATCCGAAGAGCGTGACGCACGCGAAGGCAGCAACGCGTCGGGTCCCTGCTTGTATATAATAAAGTGGAAAAAGGCGTTTGTTTGCCTCTGCTGCTCGTAATTCTCAACCAATTTAGGCAAGAAAAAACCTTTTTGTTTTTGATAATTGAAGAATAATGTTAATCGCAGTAAACTGCATAACACATTTATCGGATTATAAACAATCACATGTAAAAAATTAGACTACACTAAAGTGATGACTATGATGACTATTGGTTCCTTCTTAGGGAACATTCCGATGGAACCTCAGTTATGCGCTCTTTAGCCAAGTTGTATTTGCGGCATCCACAGAACTTGCAAGTGACAGTGGTCAGCCTGGCAGTACTAAATAGACAGTTGTTTCATTTCACACTGAAGTTACTCTCTGGTACGACTCTCTTGAAAGAAACGTGGGTAGAGGGCAAATCCTTATGCGGCATACAGAGTTATTTTGATATTCATCGATTGAACGGCGACAGCGCATAGAATTGTCAAATTATAATTCGAGAATTAAGCCTTTTTAAATTTATATTTATTATTTTCATTGTTTCTAACATATATATGAAACGAGGGAGGGTGAGGTGGTGATCGATGAGGAGTGTCGAGTTGTGCGATATCGATAATCAGTCGTGTTATCGATTAACAGAAGTGAGTAGTCGGGCGTCATTAAATTAAGGCAATCGAGTCATTAGCCTCGAAGAAAATCAAATATATATATATATATAGGTTTATTTTTAATCTCTCTAGTGCTGATCAAACACAAAATTATTCATCTATCTATCTATATATATAAAAATCAAGTTGAGTGTTTGTTTGTTAGAAACGGGTGTTCACAGCATCCATAAGGCCTATCGAGCTCAAATTTTTACCATGGGTTCTGTTCGATTTTTTATCGGTCTTTTTCTTATTTGGGGCCCGGTAGTTGACCTTAGGTTGGAGATATTTCTATCATACATACTTACGTATACATAGAAAGCTAACTGATACGTACATAGAGTAGGCACAGAGAGTTATCTTTCGAACTGTTTCAAAGTGAAATCAATCTCTTCTGTTTTGTAATGCATATTATAAGGAACTTATTCTCTTCTTGTTGACAGTATTAATATCACGTTTTGTCATTCACCATTCACTAACACAGTTTTAAATGCATTGCGATATTATATATAGATTGAACGTAAAATTAAAATGTATGAAGTTTTTCAATAATAACACACAACTGTTTAATTAATTTGTTACCTATCAATACTAACAAATGCACAAACGTTCTTTGGGAACAACACACCCTTTGCCGGGTCTAGTTAGTCAATCATATAAAAGATAATCTTATTAAAATTTTAAAAAATTACTCCAATAAATTTACTAAAGAATTAAAATAAACCAATCACTCAATCACTGCTGAAAATCAAAAGGATTTAATAAAATGAGCAGTTGCATTGTCGTAGCCATGAGGTTGAGGTATGTTGGGTTGTTTCGTGTCTTTTCTTTTCTCTTATATGCCGCACGCTGGCACACGTAGCCTACTAACGCTCTTGAAAGAGAACGTATATTACAAGAAAGGTGTGATCGAACAAAAAAAAGGCGAGATAAAAAGAAAATTTAATTAAAAATATATAGTTTTTCTATATTGACAACGACCGTAGCGGCAAATATTGGAACCAAAGTGGACCAAAGAGAACTACCTTTTTTCTTTGTTTTGTTCAAATATTATAAATATATACACCGATTCCATGTATACAGGCATGGATGCGTCTGGTAGGATAAACAATTGTTTATTGCGTATTGTCAACTATAAATACATTTTTGTTATGGAATGCTTACATAGTCTTAAGTGCATGTAGCAGTGCGAAAACTTGGAAGAAAAAACAGACGAATTGAATAAGAAAAAAAGGCTGCAATTAAGTTTGCCAATATTAATTTTTACTTAAATCACAATTCTTATGCGCTGAAAGTGCATAGCGAGTACCGGCATTTTTCTTATCTCAAATGCTTATCGATTCTCGCTTCAGCAGCCTGACAGAAGATCAAGGCGAAAGGCGAAAGCTTTCTAAGAACTTTCAACGCACCTGCACTCACCAACAAAGCCGCCCTCTCTCTGTTACACAGCGCTTCGCTCTCCTTCATGCACGCTATTCTTCGTTAAATTTGAGTGCAGCTCTGGCTCTGTTAGAGCATGCGTCTATTTGGGGCTGGAGAAGGCGTAAACCAATGCTTACCAAACTCAAAATATGCTGTGAAAAGCATAGGTACTCTAATTAGTGAATTATCTACAGTTGTGCTCATTAGAGATTATATTGGAGCCTACACTGAAAACTTGGATATGAATGCGCTTATTCTCTTTAATAAAGTCATGAATTACAATTAACAGAGCTCATTTGCTCCTGTAGATGTTTGTAGTTCGACTGTCTGTCTAATAAACATATATGCTGCGCGAGACTCAAAGTGCTGCTTCTGCGTGAGCATTAGAGATGCCGACGATTTGAGCACTTGAGTATTGTCCGTTGCAGTAGTTTGTCTGATTTTGCCAATGTAGCCATATAGGGATGGAAAACTGTTCTGGACTTTACTTTTAGGAAGAGCATACACAAGTTCCTAACAGACTATATTTTATTTCTACTTTTACTTTTATAATATTTAACTTAATACGTTAAGTTTGTGTCTTTAAATAACTGAACAGCGCACAGTCGAAATGCAGAAATGCGCTGACAACTAAGCTCATCTTTAATGTCTACCACTTTCTTACACTCAAAGTGTGAAGAGTGTAAAAAAGCAATATGTGAGTGAGCTTATCACTCACGAGCTTCTGATGTAAAACGCGTCTTTTCTTTTCCCAAACCACGATCACTGGGACGGCCGAGCCACTAGGCTACCGAGTCGACGTACACATTCAGGCAATGCAAAATGGATTTAATTGTACATGGGTAGCTACTCGAACACTTCGTATGCCTTCGTGTACAAGCCGATGATATTTGATTGTATGCGAGCGTTACGCTTGTAAAATTTTACCCTATTGTAACCAAAGAAGAAGATAATCACACTTTACCGTGTCGAAATATATACGTCATGCTATTTTATACATATTTCCTGTCACCTCCTGGTTATATCAACATTTGTGACAATCACAAATGGGTGTTATTTGCTAACTGCTCTTAATCAAAATAACAACTTTTTGTAGGCGAAAACACTTATAAATGTCATTCAAAATTACAAGTACAACAATTTTGTTAATATGTCACTTTCTGTGGTACTAATTTATGCCAATTTATATATACGTATATTTATACATATATACAAATGTGTGTGTGTATTATACTCAAATGGAGGTGTAAAGGTTTGCGTGAGTATTAATTTCACTTTCATTTTGGCATTACCTCACAATTTATGATAATTAATATTCGTACGTACATTTTGTGCAGTCCCACGTCATATTTATGGTGACCTATAATGCATGGCGCAGATTTCCTAATTTGAACATAATAAATTATACTCATTTAGAATGGTTCAGTGTACTAGAAATGAGCTACGAGTATGCAGAACCAAACCTCAGCTACTGTAATTAGGTGAGCTGTGAAGCACGCATACACTTCGTGCTGATTACATGCCATAACAATGCATGGCAAATAGAAATCAGAAAGTCCTCATCATAACTAATTGTTTTGAAGTATAAAAAAAAAATTTAGCTAATAACTCTGCGTTTTGTTTTAGTTAAGCTATGCCACAAATTCGAAAGCATAAAATTGTCAATTCAGTTAATTAAATAGCTAAAATAACAACTATTTTATTGTAAACGGAATAACAAAATGAACACTTAGGAAGAACTAAAATCAAGTAAAAAAATAAGCATTTACCAATCTGTTGTAGGTGGATGGCCACATTGCAATGCAAGCAAAGGCAAAATAAGTTGGTTGGTTTTGCATGCCATTTACATATGAATTTAGGTTAGCTCATTAGTAAATATTTAGGCGAACTAAATACGTTACACGAACGAACGTATGTTCGACGACGCAAACATTTACATAACACACGAAAAAGGACATAAAGAAACTGAGTAGCAAGAAAAATCACGCCAAGAAACCAAGCACTAAATAAAGGCCACCAAAACAAAGTAAAGCAAACAATGTACGTTTAGTGGATTACATGTTCGCGTGCGACGAACTCTATACTTATATATATATATATATATACAAATATATTTATATTTAGAAAAGAACAAGTAGAGTAACACGAATTTACTGTTCGCGGCTGCAGCGACGAGGGCCAACTGTGCAAAAATCTTAAAACATATAAAATTGGCAAGGTCTCAATACAATATGCACGCTGCAGCAAAAAATCCTTTTGGGATAGCAGTAACTCCAACAAAGATTTCGACTATAAAATAAACCAAGCACAATCCAATCGAACTAATTTTGTCAGCTACAGCATACCGAAGAAACTCTGCTCCCAAAAGGTTAAAGACCAAACCGAAGCGTTGAAAAAGAAAAAATGCACAAAAAAGAAGAAAAAATCAGCTTCTCTGCTCATTTGGGACACAGTGCACTTGCAACCGAGCTCCTCGAATCGTGAAACTCTTTGAGCACGGCATGGCTTGGCAAACTTGGTCGCACTGTGTGCCCACTATTTTTTGCTCCACTTTTTCACAAGTGGCGCGCTGCCACTTCACTTGGAATTTATTGATTGTAGATAACGGCAAAGTGGCAACGACACAGTCGACTAAGTTGTACGTATGCCATGGAGAAGGATTGACGCGGCAGGGTTAGGCACATGCAGTAGACCGTATGCACTTACAAAGCTTGTTCGATAGGCCCCCTCGCTCACTTGTTCAGTCGCTCATTCACTTTGCTCTGTTCGCATATTTGCACAACAGTGCACAGCATGCGCCTGCTTCAGCTAATGTTGTCAGTTTGTCGACGCCTTTGCCTTTGCCTTTGCCTTAGCGCTCAACTCACGTACTTCGTGCTTCTTTATCCTTTAGTTCTTCGTCATCTTTTCGCCATCTCAAGTGATTTCAAGTGTCATTCAGCGTAAATTGTTGTTTTTCGTATTGAGTATATTTGAAATTTGAAGTACACAAGCTGTTGAATATTTACCACATTGTGGGCCAACTCGTCAAACCCCTGCCGTGTCCCGACCATATGGTTCTCGTTACAAGTGATTTTTATTAGTAGAAAAGTTCAATTCACAACGATTCGGTTCACTGCAAATTGGCCTTTCAGTCAGCTACAATAATTTTAGCCAAGCAAATGAAGAAAGTGTATCATTTCATATTCTTAGAAATCACATCAAAACTAATCAAATAAACTAAAAATAAATTTTTCTTAGATTTTATTTATCAGCGCTATGCTATGCAGTAGTCTCAATGAAACTAAACACTCGCATTCCCTTAAACGAAATGTCGCCCGGCTTCAGTCACGTCGGCATTTGCTCGAACCACTGCCGATCATGTGATGTGTTCGAGGCAATAAAAGGGACACTTTGCAAGTAAATCCAATATTCTTGTATGCTTATATGATCTACTTTTAAATGCAAACAATAGTCATTCTTATAAAATGGTGAGACTAAGTGAATTAGTATTAGGTTAACCCTGAGTATTTTGGGCACCAATTTTCTGAAATATTCAAACCTTAAAATTTAAACGAAAAATGAAACAAAGAATTCAAAAAGTTTCCTGTTATTATCACCATAGTTCAGCTTAATTTATACTTCTTCTATATATATAATATTGTAAGTATGTTTGTCTGTTTGTTACTTTTTCTGTACCACTGGCAGATCACTGTCCGTTATGGACGTCGAAACCGCTGCACCGATTTTGATGAAATTTTCAGGGAATCTCTATAATAACCTTTAGATGGTTACTGATGACGTTTGGTGCAAAAATGTCGTCGAATTCGCTAAATATTAAGATATTTTTCAGATGCTTCTCAAATTGTACAAATACAAATAAAACATAAAAACAAAAGTATCAAATGAGTTTGCCTGAAAGTGCTGCTTAAACTGTACAATGTCGAAATATTCAAATATTCAATTTTAAAAAAATTAAAAAAGTGATATATACGAAATGCCACCCAAAAAGTCAAACACTGGAAAATCGCAGCGGTAAACAGAGCGCAGAGCTGCTGAAACATGTGAACAGTGAGACGCACCTGAAGGCAGCAACGCGCCGGATCCCTGCTAGTATATTATAAAGAGTTGATGTTTGTTTGAATGTTCTAGGTAATCTTCGAAACTACTCATCCGATTTGAATATAATTTCACCAGTAGAATGCTACGTTGGCACTGAGTGTCATGTGCTATATATATATTTTTGATTTCATAAAATAAAATATGTTTTTTCTTAAGATATTTTTTAACTTATACTTACTTAATATACTTAATATATAATTATAAATCTAAAAAATAAGGGGATAGAGCTCGACCTGGTAGGAAAAACTTTTATTTCCCGTAGGATAATTTTCAATGTTGGTCCATACCAAACGAGCGATGTCGCGGGCGGAATCTAGTTCTATATATGCTCGTCATTATTATATTAATCATACAAATATGTCACGAAGTTTACTGTGATTAATGTTATTCGTTACACATATGTCGTGTAAAGTTTTAAATATCTTAATTGGTAAAAGTATAATATGGACAGCACCTCAAACTTTGACCATAACAACATTTGTAATGGTCGCCAAGTCCACAATTAGTGTTGTGCTGTAATCATCGCTTTGTGATGCAAGCTTTGCGTTCTTCTTATGAACTGTAGTCAGGACCAAGTCCTGTTGCCGGTGGGTGTAATCTAGTTGTGATCCGGTAAGAGGTGCACAACATTTTCTAACTCTGATGATGGGGCTTGGAAGTACCTAGGGGCCTGGCAAGTCTATTGCGTTGATCCATCAGCCTATAATTGTATCTGCTGGAAAAGAAGATTTGCTCCTCCACGAGGTTATGGTGAAAAGTCGAATTTCTGACATAGTATTCACAACCAGTAGTAATAGGGCTGAATACCTTGTTCTGCATTGTCTGATATCTTTTGCGGTTTGATCTTGCAGCAGTACTGGATACCGTAAAAATTTTCCCGTTCTACATATAGCGTCTGGGTTCCATCTCGATATATGATATACATGGTATCCAACGTCGTGCTTGTTTTGTTCTTTTATTTTTTCATTTGCAAAAAAAAAGTAAAACGTTTTAACCATTGACAAAAAGTATAAATAATTAGCGAGTTAAAGAAATGCCTATAAGGATGCTTAAAAAAGTTCACCCTTTTAAAGACTCCAAAATGTTGCAATAAACTTATATGCAATGAGGAGTGTGAATCTGAATATGACTTATCTCTATCTAAGCCACATAGGAGAGAATTGTGCTGACCCTGCAGATAATTTGGTCGATTTATTGATTGTTGTAGCCCCATACGTATACTTGAAAATTTAATGACAAGATATATTATGTTACCTCTTACGAAAACTGCCGAAGAACACTGATAATAAAAGTACAACCAACCGAGAAACTCGGTGGCGCTATTATAATTTAACAAATGTATTAAACTGAGGAAAATTATTTATAGAAAAAAAAAACTACAAAAAGTTAAAATACTTGGAGAATATAAATTGGTCGATTTATTGATTATTGTAGTCCCATACGTATACTTTGAGAGTTTGACAAGATATATTATGATATCCAAAAGAAAACTGCCGAAGAACACTGATAATAAATAAAAATTTCTTAATAAAAAACTGTTTCTTTTAATTTATCGAATATACACACCAAAAAATTATGTAATAATGAAATAATAATGTAAGTGAAATATTTTATATTAAATAAAAACGTATATATAGCTTTATTAATTTAAAGAAGTTCTCGGTAAACCGGAATCACCCATAGTTCAGAATTAAGGGCATCGAAATGTTAGAAGCGATGGAACGATTTTATCGCTCTTGAAATAAATCACACTGACAAGTCTTTTCTACATCTCCCTAATAAAACTAAGTCGTAAAAGAAACATAAACAACTTAAAAAAATACCATTTAAAAAAAAAACTATTAAAAAGAATCAAAACCAAAAACTGCCCACAAACCTCTGATCATGGCACTGAAATATATAATGTTCATGGCCGCATTATGGCAAAAGACATGAAAACAGATATTGAAGAAAACAGAAACCATTGCAACAACACAACAAAAAAAAACATAACCCAAAAGAAAACGACACCGAATCCCAGTTTGAAATGCATTTATTTCTTATATTAACACCACATTGAACTGACTGTGAATTAGAACTATCCAAAGAAAAATATCCATAAAAGAAATTATTGTATTAAAACAACTACGAATTCTAAGAAGTTAATAGTCAGCAGTAATAAAGTCAAATAAACAACAACAATTAATATATACGTGTGAGTGTGCTTAGCAGCCGCGAGCAAAGAATATCCATTCTTTTTTAACAAATTTAATAAAACTAGCGTAATTCTACCCTTAGTAACCATTAGTTACCATGCGTTCAATTAATTGTGACAATATGCAAGCACGTGTGTAAAGTTGCATTTCAACTTTAGGTAACTTTTAACTGTTTCTACGCCCACAATACCAAATTAAATTAATTACAAATTATATGATAATGCTTCTGCAAATGAAAGCCTGCCTAATGGTTTAGTTTTTGTCAAAATCGGTTAATCGTTTAGGCATAAAGTGTCGGTAAAGCGAATGTCTTGGTCTATTTATATTTAATAAAACAAAATTCGCATAATTAAAAAAATAATGCGCAAAGAGTCAGTCAATCTAAAACAAGTGCTGCGCGTTCAGCAATCAGCAGTATGTTGTTACTTCACAGCGGTAACACGACGTTTATAGCAGAGAGATAACATATTCTAATAGCTTCTAATTCGCAGCCTCTACAGAATGAATAATCTATGATTAAATGAACTGAATAAAAGGGATGAATGTGCTTCATTCAACTCAATTGTAATGAAATAAGAGGTATACACTCCTCTTCTTCAATATCCATTTCAGATGAAATGCTTGAGATCCATAGCTTCACATGATTGCCTGCAAAGGATTTGCAATAAATATTAAAAGTGTAGTATAGAAATAATCACGTTACATCTTTTGGATCCACAATTAAAGATATTGAAGGGGCATAACACAACTACTAAGTCCAAATGTTTGTAATAAACGGGTTGGCATTTTAAATTGTCCACTTGTCAATTCACCAACTTACTGAAGATGTTACCATTTAAATAAAGAAATTTATAAGGGAACGGTTTCAACGGAGACCGGACCATTGAAATTTGAAAAAAAAAACTCTAAAAATGTGACGCCTTTTTAGAGGATCACACGACTAAAAAGTACTATAGATTTCAAATCAACATGTCTAATGCTTGAATCGATCTGATCTTAAAGGTTCCATGAAATATATAAATTTTCTGCGCTACTACAGACACAATTCTTTTTTTCTAATTTACTTTACATCCCATTAAAAGTTACTGCTTTCTTTTCTTGAAGTTCGTTCGCTAAAGTACACTGAACCACTAAAGAAGAACTATGAAAGAAACTGTAAACGCTTTCCACGCAACCTATTGACATTTAAGAGTGCACTCAATACTCAAAACACTCATCTCGTTGGGAGTGCATATGTGTGTGTATATGCTGAAGAGTATAACCACTCGAACTCACATGGTTCTGCATAAATTATACGAGTACGAGTATGGCATAATATTAATTTTAGTTAACGTGGGGATCAACTTATTTGCATATTGCTTGCTGCCAGTCTATATTATAAAATGTCTATTTCCATGTGTGAGTGTATGAGCACATAAATACTAGCAATATGCCCTTGTTGAACTAACAATGAAGGTTTTCTATTGAAGTACAATAGAATTTAGCTTGGAAAATGGCAACAGCTGTTGGTAAAAGCCTGCGCCCGATAATTATATCAAACTACATATAAAAATCTGCATATGAAAGAAAAAATTTAGATATATTTCAAGTCTTTATTGATAGGTTTATGTACTCGTGCTCGAGTCTTAGTAAAAGAAATTGCTTACAAACTACATCATAGCTTGGCAACCAGTTCACTTCGCCACATAACGGTGAACAATGATTAATCAACGGTTTCTTTTTTGCAAAACCTTTTAACAAAACTGTTAGTCCATATATATAAATATAGATAATTCTTCGTCATAAGTGTGTGACTAGTGAGTGTAGCGCTCAATATGCAAAGCACTGCTAAACAGCGAAGGAGCACACGAGAGTCAACCACAATAAAATAAGTCGGCGAGAAGAGAATTACTTGCTTAACGTAAAGTCAGTATTTCGTAGGTGGCGTTTAGTATGTTGCAGAGAGTCACGTATTGAAATAAGAGCGTGCAGCAGAAAAAGAGGGTGCATAGCGAAGAGTACTTAGTTGATAATGGGAATAGGAGTAGAATAGGAATAGGAGTAGAAGCATGATATGATGAAAGCAAACAGAAATTGGCATACATATAAAAAATGTATGTATGTACTCGTTTATCAAAAAAACCACTTTCATTTTAAACTGCTTTCTCGCTTCATAGAACTCCTGTGCATTACTCTTCTTCTTCTTAGCAACGCACACCAAACGAGTACTGCTATTTATACAAGCAAACGCCAATTTTATTGAATTGTGTTATTTCAATGACGTCCCTCGTTTTTGGGTAACTCAATCACAGACTCACTACATTCGCAGATACTGCTGCACAGTTATAGCTACACACACAGAGCACAAACTCACACAGCTAAAACAAAAATACCCGACTAAACTTGTGTGACAGTTAAAATAACAACAAATGCGTTTTAATAGCACAGTTTAGCAGAGAATAGTCACAAACAAGCAGACATTGAAGAGGCATCACTGCCAGGCACATGCAATAAACAATAAACAGCAAGCCTATGCTATAAGAGCTGCTTGTGAACGGGTGTAGGCGGGCATTGCACCCTTGATGAGCGGAAAAGCAAAAAAAAAAAATAAGAAAAAAATACATAAAAATAAAAAAGGCAAACACATGAAAACCAACGTCCAAACTCAAACTAAAATGTAGTGTAGTGCAGTGTAGTGAGTGTAGCCTACAACCACATGCAGGTTATACGTGTGCTTAACCTGCAGCAATGGCTAGCTAGCTCTGTGTGTGTGTTTGTGTGGGGTGACGCTTGAGTATGAGTTTGTTCGTAAAATGTTTGCAGGAAATGCCAAAGTCCTTGTAAATACTCGACACAACACAAAATGGCACACAACAACAACAACAACAACAAAAGTGAAATAAAAACAAAGAATAAAAAAAACAGAGAAAACATTCTGCCACACACTCGTCGCATCAATACAGCGAGCGCCCTAACATTATTTGTGCAACATTTAAAACTTTTAGCCAAGTTCCAACATTGTGCTTTTGTTTTGACTGCTTGTGTTAGATTTTGATTAGAAATTCTAATTAGAGAACTCGAACTCAGTAATTAGAATACTTTTCAAGTGCCACAAAATGTTGGCTATACATTTTTTGACAACAATGGCCAAGCCAAATTGTATGAATAAATTAGATTTTTGTTTATAAGTGCAAGAGTTGCTTAAGCTTTGTACTTCATTCATATGCAATAGGAAAATATTTTAGTTCGCTTACTTCAAATACGAACTGTTAATAAAATAATTTGGAATAGAAACATCCAACTTGATGCATCTGTCCAGGGTTAGATAGTTACATGGTCGTCTGCTCTCTATGAAACCCACTCGCCATTGAAGCAGCTCTATTTAACTAGCATAATCAATTAGATCATAATTTTTCCGTCATCCACACTCTAATATATCCTCCGTACTATCCATAGAAGATGGTCGGTCTCCGAAAGTGTCTCATATTTTTATTTTTGCCAACAAAAGACTGATCTACTTAAAAATGGTGGCACCTGCTTGCAGTTACTCCATTGCAAATATGGGGCTTAAGGATTACGCTGAATATAGTTTGACAGTATTAGCCCTCAAAAGGAGAGTCAGATTGACCACAATTTTTTTGAAAAATCATAGGGGAAAAATTATTCTTCTCCCATTAAAACAAAAATCCGCTCTTATAAAAATTCCGCGAAAAGATTTAACTGGTTAGGAGTGTATAGGAGCTTTGCGTCCATTTTTATCTACATTCCGATAGCACCGGTAGATACTCCCCTAGCGTTTCTCCACTGATAATCCACATATGGCGGAAAAATTGTTTTCTGCTTTAAAGTAAAAAGTCATATCTATAAAACTAAGCCGAAAGTGGTAGAGTAGAATATTATTTACAATTGTTGGCGCCCATACAATGGTTTTTTATTTCTATTGTTCCTACATACTCTAACATTTCTATCTCTCTGTCTCTCTATCACAATCGTACATGCGACGTTGTCAAGAATATGCGATTGTTTAGTGTGTTGGTATGTCATGCGAAGCGTGTGTGTGATACTTTCTTGTAATTGCGTTTGTGACAACTTTTAACTGATTTTACGCCCACAATACCTAACTAATTATATTAAAAAGTATATTGTGCACATCTGCAAATGCAACTCTGTCGTATGCTATATTTTTTATCAAAATCGGTTATATAGTTGAGGTGTAAAATGATGCTAAAGAAATTTCTTAGTGTACTCGTATCAATAATACATATTGAAGGTAATCCTACACTTTTCTCAATCTTTTGAAGAGTTTAAAAAAATAAAGTTTATTTCTTTTTTTCCACTCATACTAATATTTCCACAATATTTTCCACAATATTTTCTGTATTCCATATTTCAGCACTGGCGGCGGCAGCATGTTGGGAGATGTAAACATATCTGCAATATTGGACTCGTTTAGCGTTAGTTACGATAAAAGAGTAAGACCCAACTATGGTGGTAAGTACATATATTATTTCGGAGACAATTTTTAACAAGAATAAATTAGTAAGCAAAGTGCAATAGAAGAGGACTTAAAACATGCTACCAAATTTAGCTCGTAAAGGAACAATCTTTGCATATAGACTTATAGTCGTACTTAAACCCAATGAGTTACAGAACCTTTAAAAAGAACAAAACCGCAAGGCAACTGCTGCACTCAGACGTGTGTGAAAAAGCGTAAAATGGATGCATTTTTCATTTCGTAGTTTTAATCTATACCCCTCTGTATTGTTTTTGTTATTTTGAATATGTAAATGAAATGAAACAAACAAAAAAATATGCGTGTTTCAGGACCGCCTGTCGAAGTCGGAGTCACCATGTACGTGCTCTCTATCAGCTCGCTGTCCGAAGTGAAAATGGTACAAATTATATGGACTTTGTACCTAATTTAAGATCCATAAAATATTTTTAACTATTTGGATTGTATTCTGTTTTGTTTGCTACACTTTACTGTTCTTCTTTTCTAATTAAATTATACTTTTTTGAAGAACCTTAGTTTGCTAGCTTTTTAAGCAAATACACACGTTTTTAATGAAATTCTAAGCATTTCCTTTGATTTGATTTGTTTGAGCCTTTTTTAATATTTTGTAACAACAATATAACTTTACTTATTATTGTAATTTGAATTAATATTTAAATATTTTTTTAAATTTTTTTCTGACTTTATTCATGCAACACAATTTAATAGAAAAGCGCAGAAAGCTCCCCACATTTTTTGTTCTGTTTTCTCAAAACTCTTTAATGATTAGCATATCTGTACCTTTTAGAAAACACACCATACATTTTTATTTTTACTATAAAATTATAATTACTTTTTAAGCTATAAAAATATATGATTCCTCTTATAAATAACAACGGTACTGGAAAAATAGGTGAAAGTAGTGTTATTAAATAAACAGCGAAGGCAAGGCAACGTATATTTTGAAATAGGTGATCTCTAGCATATGCTACTTGCACTCCATGCACCAATCCTCAGAGTAATGAAAAATATAAATTTAAAAATTAATATTGTCCTACTAACAATTGATTAAACGTGTTTTTATTTCTTTTCATATTTATTTTGCATTTCGTCTTTGAGCAAATGTCAAAAAAATCGCGCATAGAACACCACTAAAAAGGCACACTTTAAATTTTAAACATTAGTGAAAATTCTTAAACAAAATCCAACAACACAGACCACAATTAACAGACACTATACCCTCAGCTACACTCAGCTTGGTTCTTTTTATATGCTTGTCAGAACAACACAGATTATCCCAACATTTTCAGCGAAAATTCTTTGGAGAAAGGATTTCACTAACATTGCATTTTACATTTTTATTATAGGCTTCATAGCTCAATAAAATTAAGCTTCAGCGCGAAAACTCTAAACTCATACAAAAGTACACTGACAAGAAACAACCAAAATACAAATATATTAAAAATACTATATAAAAAAAAGCAGCCCATTTTGGCTTAAGGAAAGCGCAAATTTGCTTTTATGCTTCTATTGAAGTAGCGTCATTCACAGGTCATACAAATATGAAAATGGTGTGTTAAATCTGCTATATGAATGAAAAAACTACGACTCTAAACTCAAATGAACTTTTAACTGATTTTTTAATTAAACTTATGGTTAATCTATTAAACTAACATTTTAGCTTTAGATTGATTTGGTTTTCATTCGGCGCGTTCGAAATGGCTGAAAAGGCAGAGCCACAAAATACAACAATAAATACAAAAAAGAAAACATCAACAAAAAACAGCAACGATGAATTCGATCGCAACTCATTTGCTTTTTTAAGTAATTTTTTTTTTGTTATTTTTTTATTAAACTTTTGTTTTGTTTTTTATTTTTATTATTTATTTATTTTTTGTTTAACATTTTTAACGCCAAAAAAATAAAGAGAAGCAGTAATTAAAAAAGCACAACAAATTGAGTAAAAAAATCAAGGAATTAATATTGTATATATACACAAGCACAATGCAACAAAGAATCTAGGTACCACGCAGCAGTTCGTCCTTTAGCGCGTCGTCTTTAGATGTGTGCGTCCTACGTTAATCCTTCGCTCGTTTACATTAGTCAAAGCTGCTCAACAGAAACGCTTTGTTCTAAGCGTTGAATGTGAATTTTTCTTTTTTGTGTGTTTTTCATTTCTTGCGGTCAAAATAAGTATTTATCACAACAACAAAAATAATAAAATATAAAAAATACCAACAACAACAATAAAAACAAAACAACAGCAATAGCATCAATCGTGTGTGTGTATATGTTGCAGGTCCCCCTGTGGAGGTTGGCGTCACAATGTATGTCCTCAGTATCAGTTCGGTTTCGGAAGTTCTCATGGTACATACGTAACAAACTTTAAAAAAAAAAAATTTATTAAAAAATTCATTTAAAAAATAATTCTACTAAAATTTAAAAAAAAATCTCGCATATATTTGTTTTAATTATTTGTTATATTAAAATAATTAATTTTCAACTTAATTCGATCGATCGATACAATTGGCTTGATTAACTATTTTTTTCTACTAACTTCAAAAACAAATACATACAAAAATGTGTTGGTTTTCCCTTTTATTTTAATTAATTTTATTAATTACAAAAAAAAATTTTAAAACTTATTTATCTCTTGCTTCCAATTTAAGTTCAAATACACACATTCTCTAAACAAATGTTGTACAATACAACTTGTAAATGCTTTAAACTCACAAGCAAAGCAAAAAAGAGTTACAACTATGCAAATATACAAGGATACAATTAAAAACCAAAACAATAACTTGCGTTGTCAATACTGATACAAATACATTAACAAAACCATTAAAAAATATTTTCCCTTCTACCTCTGCCTCTCTCGCTTCAAACATGCTCACTGAGAACGCTCTGTCTCTATCCAACTGTCTTTCTATTTTATTAACTACAACAAAATCGCATTTGAACTAAGAACTTTAATGTCCAAACAAAAACAACAACTACAACAAAGACACTACAACTTTGATTCAAAAAGATTGTTGCAAATATTTAAAAAAAATATTTTGTTTTATTAAATTTTTTTTTTAAATATGTATTTAGAATAATTTAATTCAAAGAGTTCAAAAAATATTAATTGAATTTAAATATACTTTTTTTTCTTTTAACAATATTTATTTTTAATTTTTATTTCATTTATATATTTTTATTTTTTATTTATATATTTTTTTATTTTTTATATTATTATTTTTTTTTAATAAACATCTTCAGCTACAAAACTAACAAAAGCAGCCAACCAAACATTTTCTCTTCTTAATTTTTAATTCTTTAAAGCCTATAAATAACGCTAATAACAAATTTCACTTTCTTTTAAATCATCATCTGTGTCTAACGTAAATATTTGTATTTAATTCGCATATATACAAGACTTTGTATACATATTTATAGATTTTGCTATATACTCTGTACTTCTATTTATATATCGTACTTGATTGTGACAAAAACCAATAACCACAGCAGTCCCAATGACAACGGCTGCGCGCATGCGTAATTGTGAACATGTGTGTATGTGTATGTATATTGTATATGTATGTATGTCTGTATGGACATAAATAAATTACTTCAAAAATACACATATATACATATATATATATATATATGTAAATACTCACAGATTTACATGATTTCTTTTTCAAATAACAAAAACAAAATTATTATTCAAATCACCGGGCGGGCTTTAACGATTTCTCAGCCACAACAGTGAGAGCAAAAATATCACTTGGTGCCCAAATCAAGAACTTAGATAGGTAGGGCTTTTTTGTCATATTTGGTTTCCAATTTCAAATATCAGTGCAATTGGTTGTTAATATGGAAATATTGAAATTTCTTTATTTCGTTTTATTATTTTTTTATTATTCTATTTATGTGTTTATTTTAATTTTTGTTTGAATTTTTTTTAACTGAACCAAAAAGAAAAAAAACTAAATGCAAACAAACTTTCGATTGAATTTCTAACTTGTTATAATCGTAGACAATTTTTTTTTTATATTCCGCCTTATACTGAATCATACCAAATTCGAAGTCGTTGTCTTTAATTAAGAAGTAGACATTTTTCTTAATGTCTCTCAATCAAAACTAGTAATTCTCTTCAAGATATATGCCATTCCGTCAACCAGTTTTTGTAGAGCGGTTGTCCAATAACATGTATAAATGTAATGAGTATTTAAAATTTTTGAAAGTAATTGAAAAAGACAAATTATGCATTTGAAGTAGATATCGCTCATTTACAGATGCTCTGTTTATTTAAGATAGAGTGCTGAAATTTTAACCTAATCTAGATCATTTCATAGCAACGGACTTTTCCGTGGCGCTGTTACAATGAAGCGCTGAAGGCGCACGAAAACGAAATTGCACCAACGAACGCGATTCCTTTCAACTGCACAATGAAACGAAAAACAGCCGAAAACTATGAGACTCTACGATTTCCCTTTTTAATAATAATACTTTCTACAATTAACAGCACTATTTATAAACAATGAAAGTGATCACCTAACATAACAGCTGAGAGCCCTTCTAGTCGCTAACAGCGACTTAATGTTAAGTTGGTTGGGCGGAGCGTCATTCTCATTTAACGAACATATAGCACCAATAACTCAAAAATTTTATTTTTTTTTTAGTTATGACAGTCTTCAAGTAAATGAGCGATATGTATATTCAGATTAGTTATGCGGTTCACTTAATAAAAACAGTATATTCATTTCAGTGTATCTACAACTTCGAAAGATACTCTCTTCCAAACCTCTTCCTAAAGTAAATACCCTTTAGGCTCTAATAATTTTAAATTAAATTCCAAAATTTTCGACATTAAAATTATTCCATTACCGGTGAACTTTTTGATTAAAAATAAATGAACCAACTGTCAAATTTAATTCATAGTGTGATTTATGTTTAAAGCCATATAGTGGAATTTGGCAACCATATCAAAGAAAGACAATTCAATTTCACATACCCAATTGTGAACTCGATTTAACGCTAAACCTTTTAAACGGAAGTTTTTAATTAATTTCCCAAATAAATTTTTTTTCCAAGCTTTTCGAGATTGTCACTACTTAATTTATAGAGAGCAGTCAATCAAGAATTTTTTCAGATCTTATTGAACGATCCTGAATGACTTAGTTCAAAATTTATTAATTATCATACACCTACAAATACACTTTGATATTATTAACTCACAGAACAGTCATAATTTGGGTCTAAGTAAACACGCTCTTGCTAAATAGATTTTATCTAGTATCAATTAGGTTTAGTTAGTTACACCGTCACAAACACCCACTCATCATGACACATACGCGAGTATCAAACTTTGCAACGAACTTGATTTTAATAGAAAAATTAGAAGATTTTGAGTGCACTGAAAGCGCACATGCAACTGCAATGAACACAAAAACATTATCAGTAAATTGTCGTTTATCATTAAGTCAGCAAATACCAATTTGGACACAGCAACAGGAGAATTGCATTTTAGTCAAGCGCCTGCGTTATTAGGCACCTCATGCACATAGATAGATAATCACACATACACATTAGGATCATACATAAAATTTCTATTGCTCATTCAATCATTCATGTCAATTCACATTGAATTATTTAATTAACTGTTTTATGATGATATTTATGATGATGATGATGATGATGATGATAATACTTGAGTAACAAATACAGCAGCAGACATTAACACTTGAAAAACAAAGTATTTATAGAACAACAGCAAATTCTTCAATGCCAGAGTAACACCAACACCCCAACCAAACAGGATAAATTAAACAATAAATAATCGTTTTCAGTAGGTTTAATTGTGCTACCGTTTAAATGTGTGAGTGCGGCGCATAGATGAAAATAAAACCACAACAACAAATCAGTCAGTTACAACACAACACACACAAATGTTGTTGCCACACAGACACTTGACAAAAAAAATTATGTGTTTTTCTTATTGCAAAACAATTTATTTTTCCATTCAATGTTGCTCTATTTTAATTCTTATTGTTTGTTTTAGATTGTTCTGATTTAGACGAGCAAACCAACTGGAAACCAAATCAATAAAAAAAAGTTTAAAAAAGTTGAATTTTCCGAGAATTGTATGCCAAAAGGATAACGAGCACTGAATACAATTTTCAACAACAATTTTGATGCTATGTAAAAGATACAATTCAAAATACACAAAGAATATAAGATAATAAATTTTTGTAGAAATTAAGTCGAAAGTCACAACAAAACGTGACCAAATTCATTATGCCATACTGAAGTGCTTAATGGATAAAAAATTTCATTTAAAAAATTTAAGCGATTAAAAAGAATAACTTCGGAAATAAACAAAAGATACTCATTCATAATTTATCTGAATTTGAATCCTATTTATGGATTCATGCATGTTAGTTTTTATTGACATTTGTGACATTTCCGGCATCGTTTTGAGCCAACCAATTTAAGTGAAATGGAAGGAAATATAATAAAAATAAATTAATAAAAAAAAGCATGTCAACTTCGGCTATGCCGAAGTTATAATACTCTTTACGCTCAAAGGATTCGACATTTAAAAAAGGGTTTGTATCAAAACTACACGATATAGTCAAATCTCTTAGATGGTTTCCGTCTGTGATGGTAAAACATCTTGTAACAAAATGCCAGCCCGTTAAAATACATTGTGTATTTAAATTTCGCACATTCGAATTCCACAGTGCATGTATTGAAACAAATTTTTTTGTGTAAGTTGGCAACATTGTATATTATGTTGTTACGCTAAATTTGATCGTAAACAGTGTATTCAGGGCAATTATTTACACCAGTCGATCTCGAGCATGCTCTGGGATTTTCGTTTTATTTACATTACATATTACAAGTTCCAAATAAATCGTTGCAAAAAATGTTAACAGTAGACTAGGGGACAATACGATACAATAACATAGAATGTCGAACTTCTCATGAGTTCCTGCAATAGGGAGTTCAGCAATTTAAGCTCCATAAATAAATTGTTTAAAGCAACTTTAAGTAGACTAGACCCATGAGCTTATAAGGGCGTATATATTTTTTATTAAAATATTCTTCAAGGCTTATGTCACCTAGTGAACGAATCCAGACAAATGTGCAGCTTGTACTTTATGGGGTCTGAGATGTATCTGTTATTATTATTTTTTTTTAAATTATTTTTTTTAATATTCAATGCGTGAAGTGTATAAAAAATAATGATCAACAATGCATTGTTAAAGCTAATTGCAACGCGCCTAAAATATTGCTTTGATCTATGTACATACATATTTATACTATAAGGGGGAATAAATACAGTCAAAGAAGTTAAAACATGCTGACGTAAACAGATACGCTTCAGGCAGAAGTTTCGTCCTTACATCAACGCGCAACCAACTCAAAACTGCATTCAACTACAGAACAGCACTAGCAATCTTGCAAAAAGACAATAAAACTAGCCTCTACTTCACCTGCTCTCTTGCTCGCTCTCCCTCTCTCTATCTGCTGATAGTTTAGCAATATTTAGCCCAAATGCTGTGACTAAAAACAAACTCAATTCAAATTCAAAGCCAAGAAAAGACCAAATCTACTTCACATCACAATTTCAATATTTGTGAGAGGATTCTATGCCATTGTACAAAAAATGCTTTATAAACTCCAAGTTATTTATTTTTTAATTTTTTAATTTTATTAATTAAAATCAAACTTTAATTTTGACTTAAATTTGCGTGTGCAACGTTATACAAAACTTATTGATGTGTGTTTGCATGCTCCACCAAACGAAGCAAAACCAAATTTAAAATATTTTTCGGCTTTGTCCTAAAATAATGCTTCATGTTTTTGTTCTGTTTTGTTACTCCTTTAATTGTCGCACGTAGTACGAAAACAAAGCAGCCTTAAGCCTAATCCTTGATTTTATTTTTAGAATTTTTTTCAAATTTTTTTAAACACTGACAATATGCGAATGACTTATGTTGTTTACTAACTTTATTAATATCAAACTTATTTTATTAGTTTTTTTATTAATTTGAAACACTATTTTTTAGTAAAAAAAAATAACTATAAACTAAACAAAAACTAACCCATTTTTTCTCTACTTTTGCAAACCTGCAAATATTTTTGTTCTTCTTTTTCGTTGATCCCAAAAAAATAAAAATTATTTGAAAAAAAATGTAATACTTAAATGTATCTACAACAACTTGGCGCCTACGGCAACTCAAAAATAGGACTTTACATTGGATTTTTACTTTCGTCAATTTTGGACCGATCCTCGTTTAGCGTATAGAAAACGACCTGGTGTAGAAACACTATCGGTTGGATCAGAGTTCATTAAAAATATATGGGTACCTGACACCTTTTTTGTAAATGAGAAACAATCATATTTTCACATTGCAACAACCAGTAATGAATTCATACGTGTTCACCATTCCGGATCGATAACAAGAAGTATTAGGTAAAACATTTAAAACTAAAACTAAAAACCAAAAAAAAAAATATCTGCTACTCTTTCTCTCATATATAAATATTGTGTATGTGTATAAATTAAATAATTTAAACGAAGTACTTCAAATTATTTTAGTTTTTTACTAAATAATGAAAGACAAAAAAAAATTAAATCTATAAAGTTTACATTTCTTAACTCTTTCACGATTGTCTTTTTGTGTTTTAAACTGTTATTTTTGTGTTCCTTTTTCTGTTGTAAAAATTGATGTTGTAATTCTACAAAAGACAAAGAACAAAAATTCCACAAAACGAATTAAAAACAAGTATCACAGCTACTCGATACTAAACCAAAAGAACCAAAACCAAAAACTAAACCAAAACCAAGTGAGTTCAATTGGCTAATGAAAGCAATCCAAGTTAAAGCTGGCAATTGTTTTGTTCAATAGCATCATTTAGAGCCCCTACCCATGCAGGTACCACACAGTCTGAGCAGAATGTGTATTTTACACCATAAAAAGGTTTGATTTGCTGGCGGTTACACAAACCCGCACACAATTTTCTACTACTTTTAAACAAGAATCTGTCCAAAATCCTAACCTTATAAAAAGGAATTCAAACCAAGACAAAAACAAAAAATATATAAAGATATACTAAAACCAGATCTACGAGGATGCTGCTCCGTAAGTTAAAAATCAATCCGAGTCAAGCTTGAACAGTGTAAGTAATACCGATTTGTAATTAATAAGCTATACACAACTAAATTAAAACTATTTAAATAACAATAAAAAAATTACCTCGAAAGTATTTGAGTCTCTACCCTCGCTCGCGCGCAAAAGATATATGCAAGTATGAGTAGACTTTTATTTGTAGTTTTAAAATTCCATAGTTCCAAACTTCCAATTTTGTCATACACCAGTAACGTATTTAAAGCAAAATCCCATAATCGATATGAGTAGACCTACAGTCAAGCCTACTTATGCTACTTAAAAGCCAAGCTAAAATCGCTCGGTTGCTCAAAGATCTACAATAATCTGAATCGAACTCAAAGTGAGACTACTACATTAAGCGATAATAATGAATACTGACTATGCCACTCGTATCATTCAATTGTTAATCCAATTGAACTCGCTCTAGCTCGCTCTCTCTCTCTCTCTCTAACTCTCTTTCTCTCTGTAACTCTCTGTATTGTTCAAATATTTTCTATATGTATTTACTATATGTATGTTCTATGTATGTATTTATGTATGTCTCTTTGACTGTTCTGTATTGTCTACTGCCACTGCCTGAACTTAGAACTTTCATTGCTGCTAAATATATAGATCATTTAACAGGTCCTTAATAATTTTCTAATCATCTTCTTCACAAAATATTTAAACTACAATAACTAAACTCTAGATTGACTATTACCGCATCGTGTCCGATGAATCTCCAATACTTCCCTATGGATCGACAGTTGTGTCATATCGAAATCGAAAGCTGTAAGTAGAACTATTGTCTAACAACTTTTAGTGTAAGCTTAATAATAATAAAAAGAACAACAATAAAAATTTTCTTTTAACTATAGTCTTCAAAAGAAATTGTAACTCATTCAGAATTACAGGCTTTACAGTACCATACAAATATTGTTTAATAAATCTATGCAAGTTTATGCAGTTGATGTTGAAAGCCAAGTCGATATACATATGTATTTGTAGCCCCAGAAAAAAGGATAATTATGCGAAAGTTTTACTTGATGGGTTTTTATTATAATTTTGTCAAATAAATGTTTAAATATTTTTACGAGTAGGAGGTCTAATATTTTTCTTAAAATATATTTTTATTTTATTTATTAAATTGTTTTTTTCTTAGCTAATTTCGAGTTCCGAATACAAAAATATTCGATTTAATGGAACAAGTTTGCTCTACTTATAATAGAGTTGACTACGACTTACAGTAGTATAACGTACAACAGCATAAGAAAGGAAGAAGAATATAGAATACAAAGTAATTCTGCTCAAACCGCGAGAGAATGTAGACATTAATACCTCTATACCATAATCAGTCTTATAAACCAAAAAGGCAATTGTTATGGTCTATTGATCTGTGAATATCTGTCAACCCAAACTTTTGATTAGGTTTCTGATGGTAGTTAAACATTGACGTATTCTCAATGCAGGTAGCAATTTGTAACATGTGGAATCTCAGACTCGCCCTGGTGCCCAAAGTATCTCGTTATGGTACCTTCTAAGCCAAGAGCTGTGGGAAATAAATTTAGACTTTATTTTAAAACCCCCACCACTGACTTGAAAGTAAACGGAATAGTTAATAGTGTCTTTCTCACTCACTTGATTTGTGCTATTCCCCTTGGATTACTAAATAACTTGGGATGACTAAAATTACTATTTCATTCAGCTCCATAGTAAGAAAAAACACTACACAATATGCTATTCAAAAAGCTTGATTTTATAGGAAATTGGTATGATATTCATATCGTTTTTACAAAAATCGTGTTCTGCAGGGTGCGGTTCAGGCAGCAAAAATATTCAGAAATTCAAGTCTGGATCAAATTACTGAATTAATTTCAATTTTTCACATTGAGTGGCAATACTTTAACTACTGAGAGAATGCATTAAACTGCTAGAAACCATTTTAATAAAGTGATCTAAAATTTTAATTCAGCAACTTCAACTGCCTAAACTTACAACTTAATTGCGCTACATAACTTGTGCTGTTTGTTCCGACTCCAAGAAATAATAAATAAGAATTAAAAAACAAAATTAAGTAAACTTTTAAAAAACTCGAAAAACTGAAGTGCATGCAATGAACAAAGCGGTCGATACCCAACTACACAGAGTGTAACAAATGGGACTTATTTTAAGAACCTCTCAGTTAGTACTAAACTGGCACTGAAAGGAAAGAACTTACAGATGATAAGGCCAAAGAAAGCAATGCCAAAGGAGTAACTCCATTTAGTTGCAAATGAAGAAGTAGGCAGAAATTAATGAATCTAGAATGGTTGAGTAAAAATATCTACAAAAGAAATTGATACAACTTTTTTTCTCCAGTTGTGAGATAGTTGAATCCATGCAAATATAAGAGAAAAAAAATCAACGATTTTCTTTTTAAATTTTATTTAAAATTTTTCTTTTTTAATTTATGTTGCTTCATTTTTCATAACTAGGGGAAAGTATATACTACCCTTGATGTCCGATACAAAAGCAATTTTCGTTCGATGAGAGTAAAGGAAAAAGAACCAATAAATTAATTTGAAAATTTTAATTCTTCTCTGTTATTAATTTATTTCTGTTATTTCAAGTCGATTCAAATAGTTACGTAATTTCCCCACCTCCCGCCATAATTTTTTTGTTACTCATTAGCAGAAAAAAATATACAATCAACTATCTAGAAAAACTCTTTAAAAAATAAAAGTTCACAACAGCTTAGTACAAATATTTTTCAATTATATTTTAACCCATCCATTAAATCAACAATTTCCAAATACGATTTTTATACAACGATTTATATACAGCAAAAATTCATGAATCATCGCCTTAACGAAAACCAAAAGTGATAAATATATCCAACACAACCGCTTAAATGAATATTGCTAAATATGAAATATGGTTGGTTTTCGGTCGCCTTCTCACTTACAGCAACCGCAGAAGGTTGATTATCGATAATCGACTGGTAAAAGTGCCTAAAGTGAGGCAATTCATTTTATATAAATTAAAATACAATGTGAAAGTGAATATGTGCAATCAGTTAGCTATAATAAAACTGGAGGTGTTAGGCCAGTAATCAGCTAAGGCATTAACCGAAGTCAATTTAAATAAGTTTTTAACAAACTCACCTTCAGCAAACCAACCACGACCATAACTGTCGCTCGTAATGTATTCATAGGCTTTGATTTATTTGTACCATTATCATATCGAACACTGAAAAACAACTTAAAAAGAAAACAAACAAATAAGTCGCCAATATATATCTTTGTGTATGTCTTATGTATGTACTTTCATTATCATTTCTTCCTTCATTTACATAACTTTTTTTAAGTTAACGTACAACGAACGCCTAAGAAACTTTCAGCACTTACTCTTGCTAGTGTAAAAAATACAAAAAAAATATATATAATTTATTAAAAATGCAATGGAAAATAATAAGAAAGAAAAATTTCTTCGCCAAACCTCGTAAAAACCAGGTACGAAGAAATTTCATATTCAACGTGTATCTACAGCTTAATTAATAGATAATTAGTAACTAAACTAGATTAAGCAACACTAACTACTGCAACTACAAACAAAAACATAATAAAAAACTTTTTTTTAACATACAACATACAAACTACAACCAAAAAAATTCGTAACGAAAAATAAATGAAACAATTGGGAATGACGTCATTTTGTATATGTATACCACTATATCTACTACCCAACAACCAACTTACTACTTAACCATTCAACCAATGAACCAACAACAACTATCCAACTACTACAACTTCTACTACTACAACAATTCTTTGATTGTTATTTATAAACCTGGAGTCGGTTATACGATGCGTGATATTCGATACTTCTGGCGAGATGGACTGAGTAGTGTTGGCATGAGCAGTGAGGTCGAACTTCCGCAGTTCCGCGTTTTGGGACACAGGCAGAGGGCGACCGAAATAAACCTAACCACAGGTACCCCCATTAAAATACATAAAAAATACATTAACATTTCTCAGTTCAATCATTTTCTGTGTGATTTCATTTCATTTTTCAATATTTTTGTTTAAAAAAATATATATATAATATATATATATATATATATATTAAAAAGAGAAGCGCATACACTCGTTCCATACATAATCGAGAGCCTTCACTTTCGGTTAATCATACTTCTCAAGTATTAACTCAATTTTAACTACTAACACCGTCTTTTATTTTTTAAGTTCCAGATCAATTTTAAGTGTAATTTTTTATTACGTGTATTTTGCACCGTTTTATCTATTTTTTACTTAATATTTCTTTTTTATTTTTATTTTATTATTTTTTTATTATTTTAGTGGACTTAGTGCAACTGTAGCCGAGGTTGTTAAAACAGGCGCTTGCTTTGCTAGTGAGGGCGCAGACAGGCGTTCAACAGAAAAGTGCGAAAACAATAAATTTTATTATTATTAAAAAAAATAAAATGAATATTTTATTTAAGAAAAAAAATTAAAACTGCATTTGCTTGGGTAGGCTAAAAGAAAAAAAGCAATACAAAAACATCACAAATAATTCTGTGTAGCATATTACGCAAAGTATCTGTACGGCAAAATGGATGGCGGTAAACCCCAAAACTAACAGAAAACACAAGAGCACAGATTCTGCTAACAACATTCCACGCCATAATTTTATTTATTTTAGCATTTATATAAGATGCTTTCAAGTAACGCGTTTAATGAACTAAACTACTGCCCCGAAGAGAACAAACAGTAGCCTAAATGCTAAGCAACAAAAAAAATACTAGAAATGCAATCAAAATTATCAAACTAATTGGAAATACTTTTGAAAAAATTTAGTCACACAAAATGTTAATTAAAAATAAATGCCAAAAATTTGTAAGAAAGCAAAATAATTAAACAACACTTCTAGCAACAAGTTCTGAATGAGACTATTAATTAAAAAAACAAAAAAAATACGCAATATTGAACGCTTCTCAAAGATTCCAATGACAAAAATAGCTAAATATATACATTTACAACTTTTTCTTATATATATAAATGTAGTCATACACAAATTATCATTAATAGTCTCACGAAATGTTTTATGGTTTTCTTATTGCGTTTTGTTTGTGCAACCAACTGTCAAAAAAACCAATTACAACACCAAATACAAAAATACTTCTGCCATTAACAATTACAATTGTACAAACACGAATAACGGTTAAAAATAACATCCACATAAATAATGCAAAACCTAACAAAAATCAAAACACAAAATAAATACAAACAACCAAACAAACAAACAAACAGTTGGCTATACGATGCGTGACATACGTTATAAATGGAATGAAGGCCCTAACTCGGTCGGTGTCTCGAATGAGGTATCTCTACCCCAGTTTAAGGTCTTGGGCCATCGTCAGAGAGCTATGGAAATCAGTCTTACCACAGGTACCTGTAGACGGTTACCGATTTTTTTCTTATTTGTATTATTATTATATATTACTCAATATAAAATTTATACAAAAAAAACATTATTAAAAAAAAAAAAAATTATTTGTTAATTTTGATAACTTTGTTTTTTGAATTTCGATTTAAATTAAAATTTACTTGTGACATAATGCGTCACTTTTATTTACTATATTTATTATCATTTTCAATATGTATCAAAATATTTTGTTTGTGCATTACAACAGCCAAAAAATTCTATAGTTAAATTCGATAGATCATCAATTTTTGACAATCAATAAAATAACAGCATTCAAAAATGAGGCCCCTCAATCCAAAGAAATAAAATTGTTTACTCTAATTAAACAATTAGGGAATAAAAATTGTAATGTCCAAATTTCAAAAATTTTGTTAAAATCACCTTTGCAGTCAAATAACATAATAGAGTAGTTGAACTTATTTGGTTTTGATGAAACGTTATTTGTTCGATGGAATTTTGAATTCAAATTTCTTGATAACAAAAATAACATACGATTTTTGTACTTGTAAATGTTCAGAGCATTATATTTGTTGTTAATAGCAGAACGGCATTATGTTACTTAACATGTGTAATGCTGCAACAGGCATTTGCAATAATTTAGTGCCTTTCTTTTTGTTCAAAAACCCGCTGTTTCTGATCAGTAAAATAGTTCTAAAACAGTCCAAAATAGTTCTAAAAGAAAATAGTTGTTAAAAACAGTCCCCTTGTCTAAGGTTCTCATTAGTGTTCAACGAAGCTATGGCAAATCTTAATTGGCTAGCACCCAGTTATCTTAAATACTTAAAATATTCGCACTATATTAAAAAAAATGTAACAAAGTGTATTATACAAGGACAAAACAGTAAAACTTATTTATTGCTATTGTAAAGGACTTATCAGAATACACATTTGTGGGTAACTCACTGATAAGTCGGAGAATGCTGAAAGTCGTTTCTATATAGTGCCTTATGTCTCAACTAAATTATTCGAATTATAACAGATTCTCTCACACTCACGTAAGCTTTCCATGATGATCAAATCTCTATATATAAATATATAGTAAAAACGAAATTTTATTCCAAATCGAACAAATGACGCATTCTTAAGTAAAGTTTTTGAAAATAGTAAAGTTTTGAAAAAAAAAAATTAGCGGAGCTTTGAACAATCTTAGAGTTACCCAATACTCTCGCATGTTTTTTTTTTCTCTGAAGAGAATGTATTATACTCGTATTTCCGTCAATCAAGACTTTAATGAACTACATAACAATTTTTTAATAAACTAAAATTCCTTAACAAGCAATAATAATAATTATCATTCATTAATAATAATGACCAGAGCTTAATGCGTTTTAGTGCTTTCACTTTTCAACAAATAATCTTATAAAAGCAATCAAGTGGAGCATGTTCAACTAGAATAGATAAACTTTTCTTATTATTTCACACTTTTTTGTGCATTTCTACTCTTCTGTTAGTGTATTTTTGTTAGTTACTGCTTTTCATTTTGCTATCATCTAATATATAACAACTACGCTATAACATAAAGAAATTAAATATTTCGGCCAAAATAAAAATAAAAAATAAAAACAAATGGAGAAACGCGAACAGAAAAATTCAACCTAATGAAAATTAAAGAAAATTTCGGCTATGCCGAATATTTTATACTCTTCATATGAATGTATGTATTACAAATAACAAATCTTATTAGAATCAAAATTTTCATTGAAGAGTAAATTTCCATCAGAAATATTAAAAATATTTTATAACAATAATAAATTGTTTTTAATACTTTCACATATCATATATATACCCTGGTAATGTAACCTTCCTTTCATCTCACACTTCTATTTACATATGTTCAATCAACAATTTGTCCGAATCAGGCCTAATTCGCCTTCTTGCTAGAATCAATTGTTCAAATAGAACAATAACAACCTACTTCAAAGCTCATAACTGTTTTATACTCATATCTGTATGACCATAAAATTAAGAAATTATCCACCAAACCGTTTTCTGGGTTTTACTTAAAATTATTACAATATGAGAAGGTCAATAAGTCCTTCTTCCAAGTAATGAAGTAATGAAGAAAGTCTCAATCAATTATGGTCTTGTAAAAATATGGGCCCGGATTATATGAAGAGTAACAAATGTAAGGATGATATAGAAAATTCTACCTTATAATAGTGCTTTATTTTATTTTCATTTTATTTTTAATTACATCTCAGATTGTAGTCACTCTAATCATCGAGTTTTCTTCGTGTTCAAAATTTGCTAACAGACATGTTAAACTCTTTTTCCAGTATTTTAAATAACACAGCATATTTTTTAATAAGAATCATTAGCATTTTAAACATTACTGTATAAAGCTAAAAGCAACAAAAAAAAGCATTGACAATTAAAAAATCTTTAATAATCAGGTTGATAAATTCAAAAACCAGAAACTCAACAAAAACGGCCCTCCCAAGCATGCTCTCATCTCAAATGTTTATTTTAATTTAACGATACTTGTAATAAAATAATACTACTTAAAGACAATTTAATAATAATTGATTCATAAGCCAAAGCAGTTATATTAAAGAAAAAAGAAAATCCACTTAAAGAAAAAAAGTACAATCGAACAAATAAAATTTTTATGTGCTTCCATTTGGGTTTTAGAGTAGCCAAGGCTCGTAATTAAACTTATGCTCATTAATGATTTTTTTAATTTCTTTTATGAATAAATTATTTTGTTTTACCAAAATCTACAGCTTATTTATTTTTTCAAAAATTCTACCAAATAAAGAAACTATTTTTATTAATAAAAATTTTATATTATTAAAAATACTTTATATGTAAATTTAAAAAAAACGACGTTTTACTTTCAATAAAAAAAAGATTTTAATAAATTTGAAAGAAAATTGTCAATTATAATCAAAATACAAAATTCTATTTATTTTTTATTTGTTGATATTTTATGAAACTTATTAATAATTAAAGCTACTTATTTTTTTGTTAATGTTGACTCCTATCTCATACACAATTTTTATTTTGAATTGATAATTGAGAATCTGAAAATTTTTTTAAAATTTTGATCAATTTTTAGTGAGTAGCAAACGAAGCGCGTTGCTGTCCCACAATACTTTTATATAATTTTTTACGACTGTTTATCCTCTAACTTCATTTACGGAAGCTACATAAAATCACGCTGCATATCAAATTAATATAATTTTTTTTTTTGGAAAATGCGCTCATAAATATATTTACTTTGTTCACTAATAAAAATTAAAAAAAAAAAATATTTTTGTATTTGTTTTTTTTTTCAATTTTCTTTTTATTACTTTGTTTTACTTAAATGCCTTTTAGTTCTATATGATAAAATCTTATTTTTCTGCAACTAAAACTAACAATCTTATAATCCGAACCGACTTGGTATGACATAATATATGTTTCGCAGTCTGTTTGGGTTATAATTAGTATGATATGTAAATAAAGCTTCCTTGCTAGTTCGAATTTTAATAGTCTAAAATACTAATAATAAATTACTGTCTTCTCTTTTTCTTTCCACACTTTCCCGACATGCAAAATCTAACTAATCGAAAAAATAAATAAAACATTTTAAAAATATAAATAAATAAATAACATTAAAATTGCAAATATCCAAATCCAGGAAACTATTCGCGTTTAGCCTGTGAGATACAGTTCGTGCGTTCGATGGGCTACTATCTTATACAAATCTATATACCCTCTGGACTGATCGTTATTATATCATGGGTATCATTTTGGCTCAATCGCAATGCAACGCCGGCGCGTGTGGCGCTCGGTGTGACAACTGTGTTGACAATGACCACGTTGATGTCGTCAACGAATGCAGCTTTGCCAAAAATTTCATATGTCAAATCAATTGACGTCTATTTAGGAACATGCTTCGTTATGGTCTTTGCCAGTCTGCTGGGTAAACAACAAAAAACAAATTCAAACAATTATCTATTTCTCTCTGTGTCTCTCTGTCTCTGTAAATGTCTATTTCTATTTCTATATGGTTTTTCGTTGATTTTGGTTTCATGATTTACTTTATAATAATTCAATTTATAAGTTTTCGAAAATGAAAACTAAAGTCACTTAGACAATACTACTTCAAAACTAAAGCTCTATGTGAATCGCATACACTAACAAGCATACTTCAAGTGTATATAAAATGTACTTATATACATTCACAAACATAATACTATTTTCTATTAATTTGTATAGTTTCATTTTACAAATAATAAAGCAAAAATACTTCTTTGTTTTCTTTATTTAACCTTTATTGAACACAACTCACGCTTTCCGACAGTTAATATCACTGACTGTATTCGTGTACCGTTACTTTGAGTACAGTTTCGTTGTACACAGCAACGCAACTCTTTATGTACATTTCCTTTGTTTCTTTTTTTTATTTTAATAGATTTTTAGAGTATTTGTATTTAGTTATTTTATAAATCACATCACTGATATACAAAATGCTATAATTGAAAGCGATAAACACCAAACAAATTGCGCTTTAATTATAAACTAAAAAAAAGTCAGCAGAACAATGTTACACCTCTTCTTGCTCTAATAACAAATAACAACAAAAACAACAAAACAAACACATTAACAACAAAAGATACAAACAAACAACAACAACAACTATTTACAACAAACAAATCTCTTTTTTCGTATTTGTATGTTCTTGTTAATTTTCAATGAAACAAATCGAAGACTATCAATTAAAGAAAATATTTGCAAACTCATTGAAACGCGCTTTTATAAACGTAAAAGCCAAAAATGTTGTCGATTCAAGACCAAGAATACTCGATTCAAGCGCCCAGTTAAATGGCCAATCGATCCAAATATCCCTTAATCAGTTAAACGAAAGAAAAAAAATTTATAAAATAATAGAAGCATACTTCAACGCATTGTATATCATCGCCTACAACAACCGCAGCGACTAACTAACTGTACATTAAATGTTAGCCTTAGGTTGAAGTAGCGTTCATGCCAATGCAACTACGTATTGCAATGGTTGCACTTGCCAGAAGGCCAAAAAATAAAAACATAACTGCACGCACTCATAGAGTAGATATGAGATACACACATGTGAACGCACTTCAACCTAGAATGGTACCCTGATATTAATATACGCCCAGCTTCCGCAAATTCAACTCTGCTCAGATCAACTCAAAGTAAAACAATTACAATAACTGGAACTAAGAAAGCAGACAAGCGATCAATAAGTCAATCAATCAATTAATCAATCAAGCACGCTGTGTATGTAAATATACGAATACGAACAGGGTATGTATTTACGTAATTCAAAATGCGATGAACGAACTCAATGCACATGCATGCCCAGCGCCACACTCGGCTTGAGTCGCGATTGAATTCTGTTCTCTACAGATTGGTCAAAGTGATCTCAAGTTCGTCAGCGGCATCGCTGGAAATGCCAAAGTTTTAACATTTTTCGTTCACGGCATTTGCGTTGTCAAGTATTGCATTACGTTGCTCATCGAGTCATCGCTTAACTTTTCAATACATGACTCCACAAATGTCAAGAGTTCGTTTGTTCTGCGCTAAAAGCAAGACAAACGTTCTTGCATAATTTTGTGAAAATGTTAGCTTATTTACGGTATGTATGTATCTATATTATTTGCATATGTATCTACACACTTTTTGCATTGTTGTTGCATTAATAGATTTTTACAGCGATTCACTTGGAGCTGGTAAGTAAAACGGAAAATTATATATTTCACAATTATTTAGTTTACAGTGGCGTATTGGGGATACAACCAACTAAAAACATGGAGGCAAATGCCAATGACTATAATATAAACTATACGCGGTGAAATTGAATAGGCTCAGTTTAAACAAAGTTGAAAGAAAAATAAGTGTTTAACATGCAGGGTGGACTATCACATTTATGAGTGAATTTTGTATTGCAATCAGGCCTACCCCATATTCTCTTTGGATGTCGTCTTTCGTAACAATGAACAATTTTTCGAATCAAAATTTCAACACAAAGAATCCACATGAAATGCATGAAGAGCCATTGCATCCCTCAAAGTGACTGCTTGGTTGGAGCCAGATGTTTTGCGCGCAACAATTCAAAATGCCGTAAAACGAGTACAATTTTGCATCAACTCGGGAGATGACCATTTGAGTGATATAATTTTTTTCAAATTAATGTCATCAATTTTACATCTTCAAATAAACTTTTCGTGAAAAGAGAACTATTTTTTTTTTCATTTCTAATGAATTCACATTGTAACATTACTTTTGTGCCAACTTGTATACGTGTTCGGTCTGAATATTGAATGATATATCATGAATCAGCTTATACAGTTTCTCTCTTTCTGTATCTCTCTCTCTCTCTATCTATGTTTGAAAAGTACAAAGTTTTCTAAGGAAAACTCCACCGAGGCGGGCGCTCTCCTCAGTCAATAATGGTTTACACTACAATTTTAATTTTTTACGATCAAGTATGCATGTATTCCGTAATATCCGCAATGAATAACTATTAGTAGACAGAACATTTTGGATAAATACTGCATATTCAAAGCGGCAGTCGTTGCAATAAAAAATTCATCATAAATATATATGTTGTTTTGAAATATCGTTAATAACATAGCCGCTGTTAACGGCATTATGTTAATTAACATAGATTTTAGGTCTCAACAACACTATCAAATATTTCTAAACATGATGTGCTGCATCACCGACCTTCACACCAATCCTTCGTATTGTAGTTCAATACACACACCACTGAGTTCAAGTAGAACGACATGTTTCCAATATAAAGACAAACTATTCTCAGCTTTACTATATTCCTATGCAGAGACAGAGTTATAAAATGTGGTCCACCTTGTATAACTATAAAAGTCACGTTACTAAATAACGTTTAATCGAGGAAATCTTAACTGTGAACTAAATACAGTTGTAATACGTAATATGTGCTCACTCATCATCACCATAATCCAATATAACCAACAAATGTATCATTTCAATATTATTTATTCGGTACACACTTCCGGTTGAATCGCAACAATCTTTGAGCTCTTTACCAAAGCGTCTTTTCAATGAATTTGCATAAAGACACAAACTGTGAATTTTCCTTAAATGATAGTAAACACGAACTTCAAAGCGACGTAATTTCCTTTTTTTTCTCATATTATTGTATAACCCAAATAAATCAATTCTTTGCTCACTCGATTTTTCACACCCACAATTCATGTAACGCAGTGCAACAAACAACAAAAATATATAATTAAATAAATATCCAAACAATTATTTTTGAAATTAAATTCTAACCCAATTTTGATTTGAACAATTTGCTCATTTTGGCTACACCTTTGAAATTGTTCTTTGCAATATTTTATTAGAATAGACATTTTTTTATGCTTCTGTAAATAATTTTTCAAGCTACATTTTATTTGAATTAACTTTTCAAATTCTTTTGTATGCGTTTTCAAATATTACCGTAATGTAGAAATCATAGAAAACATCCACAATTAACTTGAATGCGTCTTGCTTTGGTTGCGTTGAGAGCTGTGAAGTGCACTTCCTACTTTAAGCTGCACCAGTCTATTCTCTAGAATGGTACAAACACATAACTCAACGCGACTATACAAGACCAAAGCTTAAAAAAATAGTGCCCTCCTCATTTTCCTAATGCCCCATGCCCCTTTGACGTTTTGCAAATGAACCAATACGAAAATTACAAAATTCTCCATAACTTTCTTTCTTTTTATCTTTTTACTTTGATCTGAAAAAACAAACAAAAAAAATCAACAATGCTCCATTTATTCCGTCTAAATCGAAATTCAATCGAAACTAATTGGAACGTACGTCAAACGATCAATCAAACGCACTCAACTTCCAATGGGACACATTATCATCACCCTTCAATCACAAACCGTTTATCGAAATATCCTTAAAAAAACCCAACCAAAAAAAAAAATTTATTGGAACCTACCCCGCTGCTAACCAAACTCCAACATCACCATACATCATAAACGAAACCCAATTTGTAATTTGTAACGAAATCCAAAATTGTATCAACTGCTCGATCGATCAATCAATCAATCAAACAATCGAACCAATCAATTAATAGAATACGCAACCGTCGGCTATATGGCAAAACGAATTCAAATGCGAAAACAAAGATTTATGGCGATTCAAAAGATAGCTGAGCAAAAGAAACAGCAACTTGATGGGGTGCAACAACAACCCAATCCAAATCCAAATGTCGGCGAGCATGGACATGGGCATGCTCATGGCCACAGCCATGGACATCCTCATGCGCCGAAGCAAACAGTGAGTAACCGCCCAATTGGCTTTTCAAATATCCAACAAAACGTTGGTACGCGCGGTTGCTCGATAGTGGGACCCTTGTTCCAGGAGGTGAGATTCAAGGTGCACGATCCCAAGGCACACTCGAAAGGCGGCACACTGGAGAACACCGTCAATGGTGGACGTGGCGGTGGCGGCGGCGGTGGCGGTGGCGGTGGCGGCGGTGTGCCCGGCGGTGGACATGGCCCTGGACCAATCGGACCACCAGGCGGCGGAGGTGGCGGTGGCGGTGGCGGCGGCGGTGGTGGCGGGCCACCCGAAAGTGGCGATCCAGAAGCTGGCGTGCCAGCGCATTTACTTCATCCGGGCAAAGTAAAAAAGGTAGGTTTTTGTAGCACTGTGTGTTATAAATTTGGACTTTAACTGATGTTCTTTAAAATTATATCTAGGATATAAACAAACTGCTAGGCATAACACCCTCAGATATCGATAAATATTCGCGTATTGTGTTTCCTGTTTGCTTTGTCTGTTTCAATCTTATGTATTGGATCATCTATCTACATGTGAGCGATGTGGTCGCCGATGATCTAGTGCTACTCGGTGAAGAGTAAATGGCTAATGAGCCAACGATCGACAAATTAATTAAACGATCACGAACGAATGAATTGGACAGTTTGATCAGTCGTCCTCTTCAACTTCAAAACCAGCGGCATATAATATGGTCAAGTGAAGGATGCTTGTGCTTCAACGAGACAACCTGTACGAGGCGCAAAGGATAATATTAAAATTAATATTATTTAGCTCTATTTATAAAACAACACCGTAACATAAAGTAAAGAAAAGGCAAAAAATAAAATAACAAATAAATTAATACGTATATTGAACAATTGCAGAAATATTAAACTAGACTAACACAAGGTATAAAAGAAAAAATAGCGTTGAACCATTAATTGTAAATCGAACTAGCTAAAACTCTAAGTAATTAATCAAAAGCAAGCAAGCAAGCAGAAGCTGAAAAATAGTCAATATTTTATAAATGAGGAAGTGCAAAAAAAAAACACTCATAATCGAAGCAGTAGAATATCATTTCCAAAAACCAAAAATTTAAGGAAAAAATATAAAAATGAAAAGGAACCCTATTAATCAAATTACTCATGAAAGCTCAAGTAAGAAGTATCTAAATTAGAATTTTACATAACTAAAGTATTTTTTTTTTTTTTTTTTTTTCATTTCGAAATTCTACCTTTTTGATTTTTTTATATACTCACACAGCACATACAAGCAATGCTCACGCTCAATTAGCTAGGCAATGAACTATGAACTTGAGATTGCAAACGAACTGGGTAGCAGAAAAAATTTATATACTTTTTATATGATTTATCACATAGATTATTTGTTATATGAGATGGCCGTGAAAAATTCTTCTACAAAGCCAATATGAAACTAGTAATCTATACTAACAAAAATTCCGATTTGTATTGTATATCACTTACCACATCACACACACACACAGACACATACTAGGCAGATGTGAAAATGTATTTCAAAAATCAAAACTCAAAAAATAAAAGTCTTCCCTAAGTTAAGTTGTTGCTTATGTCATGATTTTAGTATTGATTGCTAGCAACAATGCCACAATTAAGCAATTAAGTGAAGCCTCCTCAACAACAAACACTTCGTGCACTTTTAAATGCAATCAGACATGATTTGCCAATGCTGTTCAACTAAAATGAGGTTTCACTGCACTTACTTTCCAGTTGTTTACGCTGTTCTTTTTCGATTGTTATGCTTGTATAAGCAGTTACTTTATATTAAAAGCAAAAATACTGAAGAAAATAAGAAACTCTTTAGCGCTTCCAACAAAATTTGCCAAATTTTAGGTACGAAAAACTAGTTCGCAAAAATTTAAAAATCGAATCGTATCGATTGGGTAATGAAGAAAAATGGCGCAAAAAGCAATACAGTGCTGCCCGAGTTATCGTGTTTATGCGTATCGGGTGGCACTCGAAAGTCGTACTTAGCAAACAATTTTTCTATGACTACTAAGTTAAAATTAAAACAAAATATTCTACATTTAAGAAGTACATTTGTTGCACAAAATGACTTTGTAGTTTTTCGAAAGCACCTTAAGCTAATTACAGATTTAAGTGCATTTCTTTCGAATTTCAATAGAACAAGCAACGGGGTCTATAACTACAATAGATAGTTCAATTTAAAAAAAAGACACAAAACACACAGAAATTTCATAGTTTTTTTTTTATAATAAAAAGAAAAACCTACCATTTTTTATATTGTACAATTCATAAATAAAAATCAAAAAATAAAAATGCACAGAAAATAGAAGTTGACGTGAATAGAGAAAAAATATTTTAAAAGATGGCAAAGGCGAAACATTTTTAAAACTGCAGCACTCATTAAAATTAAGACAGATTATAACGTTAAAAAATTAAGAAATAAAAGCATATAAATAAAAATTAAAAAGAAATAAATAAATGAAACTGCCTACAAAACTAAATTATAGTGAAAAGTATTTAGTTATATATGTAAGTTATATAAGTTATAGCGTTAGTTTAATGTTAATGTTATACTAAGTAAGTGTGACAACTGAGACGGCGCTGCGCACGTTTGTGTAAACACGTGCAACAAATAGGACAAACAACTGCAACAACAAAAATAATTCAAATGGACTTAAACCGCATGCGTCAATGGAGAATTTTTATTTTTTTTTGTAGTTAAGCGTTATGTGTGTGTATAAGGAAGATATTGGTTTAAGTGCTATAAAAAATACTTTCTTCAGTTTGTACATATAGAAATATACAAGAAACATATTTCAATGGGTAGGAGCAAAACTTCGCAAAGCATTACTATTAAATTACATAATTATTACAATTAACTATAGCATAATTAATTTTTAAACAACAACACCAAGAAATATCAAAAAGCAGCTAGCCACATTAAAAAAAGTCATAATCTTCAGTTAATACAAAGCTAATATGTAAAAAATAATTATTATATTTATTAAAAAATCAACAACAACAACAAGGCTAAAAACTAATTTACAGTAAAAGCTGCTATTTTAAGCAGTTGAAGAAAAAAAAATTTTTTTAACAGCATTACGCGCATTTTATTTCAACAATTTTCAGTTTATTCGTACAAAATTGCACATGCTTTTTAACACGCAAATCAATCTTAACGCTGAAACTACTTCAAACTAAAAAGTCTTATGTATAAAATACAGAACAAATTCGCTCAAGTTCCTTCACAAATTGTCACATGAATAAATACAAAATAATTTTAAAAAATGGTTTATGTAGCCAAACCAGCATAAAACTAAAATAAAATAATACAAAAAAAAAACGAAACTATAAATAAATTTTTAAAGAAAATTTAATACTTTTGTTTTTATTTGTTATAATTTGTCTGCATTAAGTGAAGTAAAACTAATAATTTTGTACAGTTAGCTAAAGAAATACATAGGAATTAATTGTGTACACAAATGCAGCTACATAAGTGAATACATAAATTTCGAAACACACATAGGCACTTTCATATATTATACATATGCAATTATGTGTTTATATACAAATATAGCAGCACAATTTTTTTATATAAAAATGAAAGATACAATAATTCGAGTATTGAAAAAATGCTCCTTTTTTAGAAGATTTTAATAATTTGAGAGCGGTATAAAATAAAGACAGAAGGAAAAATTGATCCACATTAAATCTCTTTAAATTCACTTCAATAACTGAACACAACGCGATGCGCATTATACCCATACTTTTAAGCCAACTCTACAACTTTTCCACATCTTCTAATCTAATGTAATGCGGCACTGTAAAACAAGGATATTTCTTTTTTTCCTGCCATGTTTATGCTGAAATTTCGCCTAACCTATCGATGGTCAAAAAATGTTTTTAATGGGAGCGGCATGTACGAATAAAGCTAAGAAATAGCTAAGCCATTTTTCATGCTTTATGTTTATCTCACGTTAATTTCTACTAGCCATACCTATAGAAGTAAAATGGGGCCTTTATGCATATAGTAGAACCCTCTAACTTTTATTGAGCTTGTAGTACTGAGCGATTTTTTGAAAATATCTTTTAGAGTTAAGCCCCACGTTTTGCATTTTGATGATGACTTTTTGTTTCGTCTAAATCAAGATAATTCAAACGTCCGTAACTTCATTTTCGTTAAGTAAACTATAGATTGATTTTTTTATGGAGTGAGTATTTAAATATTCTGGAACTCAGTATTTTTTTTTTCTTTAATATTCATTACACCAGCCAACTTCCAATCCGCTTGCAGTTGTCTTCCAATAGACTGGTGGTTTTCGACCACTACTTTTTAAAACCCAGACTATTTCGCTAGAGTGGAAATTTCGATTTTATTATTACTCAAACTTTAAACTTCTATACTGACAACACACTAATTGACTTGGTAAATTTTAAAATTATTGATTTGACTTTGAATTTGTTGCTCTGTCATACCCCCAACAGTACTATTAGCACAAATCGCAACACAATATATATAAACGCAAAAGACACGTTTTTCAATTGAGACAAAGGTTAAAAGGGCAGTAAAGAGCAATATAAATTTTATTACTTTTTTATACAAAGAAAAAAATAAATAAATAAAAATTAAAAATAAAAAAAATAAAAATATATATAAATGTGAACAGTTACGAAAAACATTCAAATGGATTTGAATAATAAAATGTAATACAACAGAAAAAAATCAATCTTAACACTAAAAAAATAAAAAATAAAATAAGAAAGAAATAAATTAATAAAAAAAGAATAATAATCAATAAAAAAAATAAAAAGTTTCAGCACAAGAAAAAATGGAATAAGAACGTAGTGTGAGATTAAGTGGTTTAATGCGCGTGTAGATTATTACTATAATTATAATTATAATATTATAATTATATACAAAAGTTTTACATATAGCAATACATAGATACATAGCTGATGTACAATAGGGAATTAAGCGTATTTGTATGTAAGATGTGCGTCATGTTCTTTATACATATATATACACGAAAACACACATGTACGCAAATAAATAAATAAGTAAGTAAATAAATTAAACGAAATCCAAAAGCAAATTAAATTTATTATATAAGATGACATGTTAAAAAAGAAAACTCGGTGATAAAGTAAATATTAAAAGTAAAAAATAAAGAAAGTAACTTCGTAGAGAACGTAAGAACTCAATTATGTTAAACGTGAAATTAATTAAGTAATTTAAAATAAAACTAAACCAATCAAAATGTTAAGTGAAAAATGTGAAAAAAAATCAACAACAACAACAAATTAAATGCTCAACGGTTTCGGAGCGTATTTCCAAAACAAAAACTATTTTTGATTTTCTTTTTATGAGATTTTCAAAGTGAATGTCGTTTTTTTTTCTAGAAAAAAATTTTATTAGCTAATTTATTATTTTTAACTTATTTTTATGCAATTATTGTTTCAATATTTCATTGTTTAAATTAAACACTTTTATGAAAGCATTTAGGATAACAAGAAAATATAAATTTTAATAGAGAAAATTATACCAGAAAAGGTTAAAGCATTTTTGGGGCACAAATTGTGTACCCCAATCAGAAAACTTTTATAAGGACATACACACACACATACTTAAAACACACACACATACATATGGATAGATATTATATATTTATTAATATATGTATGTGTGCTAAATAAGGTGTTTATATACAACACATACTAAATTGTACTTAAACCTGTACTTGTATATGCATTGTTTGATAACAAATTACACAGGCATATACTGTACGTATATGTTGGTCTCAATGAAATTCTAAAATATTTAGATAAGAACAAGTTAAATATATAGCATTTAAGCACGAATGCAAAAAATTAAATAAATAAACAGTAAAATAAGTAAAACAATAATAAAAAGGAACATATAACAAAAAGGGACACCAAAAGAGAATAAAAATGTTTGAAATCAACTCAACTCAGCTCAGCAAACAGAACCATACGCAATGCACGCAAACAATTTTAACAATAAAAAAACAGCTGTATATATAAAATAAAAATTAATAATAATAGTAATACCCCAAAAACCGGGAACCCCATTAAAAATGCTTTAGTTAAACAATTACATCTACGCGAAGGCAACACTGGCAAAGAAAGCCTTCAATTGTTAAGAAATACATTTATAAAAACAGAAACTATAAACACATATAAATGCAGATACAAATCCACACACACACACACAATTATGGTTGTATAATGCATATAAATTCGTTAAAAAAAATTTTTTTTTGTTTTTTTTAAGACAGAATTATTTTATTTGTGCTAAAATATAATAATAAGAAAAATGTTTTTATAAAAAGTGATTATGAATTAAAAAAATAATATTCTTATTGTTGTTAAATATATTTCTTTTTTTAATGCACAAAAATATGTTAATTAAAAAAACATTTCTTGTTGTTTGTTACTTTTTCTATTAATAAATTATTAACTATTATTATATATGATTAATAATTAATTTTTTTTTAAATTAGTTTTTAACATTATTTTTATATTTTTTAATTATATATTTGTTAATTTTGTTATTTAATAACATTTAGCCAGCAGAGTTACAAGTTATAAAATGTTAATTATTAAAATCAATAAATATTAATTTTCGTAAAAATATTTTTTTATTTATTAGTATTATTTTTTATTTCTTTAATTTTTTTTTTATTACAACTATTTTAGTCGACGTCAGGCACAGTTATATATTTCTAATAATTTAATCACAAATTTTAGCAAAATTTAAACAGAAACTTCATTTTGCTCAAATGAAAAACTTTGAAGTCTTAAGTATCTCCAATAAATTCCTAAAATTGTTTGTCTCTGCAGTAATTTAAATAAATACCACATCAAACATCAAAAACAAATTTTAAAAAAATTAACAAGTTTTATGTAATTTATTTTTATCCGTCCATATAAAAGGTTCCTACAACAGTAAACAAGCAACACATGCGACATAAAACCAAAACGTCTTCGGTTCAGATAAGAAATCCAGTAATTTAATCAAAAAAAATTTTTTTGTATTTCATTAGAATGAATAATTTTATACGCTTCTATTGTGCCCTTGGTCGACGCCTTTGCATTGATTTTTTTATTAAGAATTTTTATTTTATTTAATGAAATATCAAAACCAAAAAATAGAGTATTTTAAAACACACACAACAACAAAATATTACATTGGAAATATTGTAACTGTAAAATGTTTGATCACTGATCACAAATTTTGACTGTGTTAATTCCGTTAAAAAAATATACCACAAAAAAAATGAAACAAAATAAATAAATTATATTATTAAGCATAAAACCAAAGTTATGATTATTGAATAAAAATAGTGAAAAATCGATTACCAAACCAGATAAAACTATAATTAAGTTGAATACAAAACAAATATGATGAAGAAGAAGAATGAAAGAAAAAATAATAAAATCGATTCAAAACTAAAAAGAACAACAAAAATATAAAATTTCAAGTGGAAAAAAATGTATATGAATAAACATATGTAAAAAATAATCAAAGTCTTTTAATCAAAAAAGCAACAGGTAAGTCTTAACTAGATAATCTATTGATTAACGTCCCACGTCCTCAACGCCTTGGCAAATACACCTATTCAGCGTTTTAAATTGTATGATGTAGATGACGAAGAGCTAACTGTCTGAGCTATCACTGCCTAAATATATTTACCTACGGTAAATCAAGCGCTAATTATGAACACCATTTATAATGTGAAACATCGTTGGTTTCGGGAGAGTGAAATTTTAAATGCGCGTCATCGCTTCATCGCATCATCGTTCTTCGTTTAGCATTCGAGCGTTGAGCCGAAGTTGTAAAACGAAAACGAAGTCATTAGCTGGGAAAACAACAACAAGTACTTTTCGCTGAAAGCGCAATCGTTTGATTGAAGCAGAGAAACGAAAACAAAACTGTTAACAACAAGTGTATGTGTTGTTACTGAGAGAGAAGTCGTTTGAGCGAAACATAGAAACTGTAACCAAGACAGCCGTTGTAAAAACGACAACAACAAAGGCATATATTGATACTGATTGAAAAATCGTTGGATCGAAAATAACAGCAAGAGGAAGGGAATGCGTTATTGTTATTTATATATTTATATACATATTTATTCTTCAGTTACCTACTGAATATGTTTACATCAAAAGCTCGTGAGTGCTAAGCATACTCACACATTTTTTGTATTTCCTTTTTCACTCGTTGTGGTGTTCAGACTTGTGGTGTTTACATAAATCAAATGGTTTTTGTCTGAACACCTAGAGCTCGTAGTATATGTTGGGGCCTTTCGCATTTTGTACGTCGATAATAACGCTCATTTTATTTTTAAATACTTATTTTTAAATAAATTTTAAATTCAACGGATCCATACAAACACTGGATCAAAGGAGATCGAAAGTCCAGCCTAATTTCCAGCTCTAAATGCAGTGTGACTACACAAATAGTGATCGCCCGTTTTGGAATTTTGAACTGGCCGTCCAGATCACCAGTTCAAACGGTACTCTTGAAATCTCGCAATAAACCACAAAGCAAGTCTTGAAAGCTAACATTGAAGAAGAAATCGCCAATTTGGAGGCACATGTTTTACGAGCAATAATTCAAAGTGCCGGGTACAATTGTGCATTAACTCGGGAAGTGGCCACCTTGTGTATGCAGTTATAGCCTTTATATAAAGACAACTAAATTCACTATTCTCTAAAATACAGGCATTTAAAAAACAAATGTCTCTATTCGGCCTCAACTATAGGCTCAGTAGAGCTTATGAATACAACTTGATATTTATTTTGTCGCTGATGATGTTACTCCAAATCCTGATGAATTTTCTAGGTTTTCCGTTACATGGGCACTCTAGAGCGAGCAATATCTGAATAACAACCTGTACTTTCTGTACTGTACTTTCACCTGTTTAGAGATAAAAGTTATTGGAGAAGCATTAGTATTCAAGGCTCGTCATTAAACACTCTAATACTAGTCACGTCTCCGAGATATGATTCCTTTTGCCAAACTCTAAGGAACACATGAACTTCTCTATGTTTTTCACTTATTTTATTTGTGCGTGATTAGCTTTACGAAATTGGGGAGTCACACATATATTGTGTAAAATAAGTTCCAGGAATTTCTCACTTTCTATTACTATTATAACAAATTATTGTGTGTATGATAAGTTGGCAACATTGTATTCAGTTGTCACGCTAACTTTGATCACAATATGAGAAACATAAAACAAAACTCAAATGGAATTTTTGAGTGTCATTTATCATGCGGCTTCAATTGCTCTATCAATTGGTGACACAATATTTTTGAGAAACCATAATTTTTCACAAAACCCTTGTCCATTATTGAAAATGGATCGCTATAACCCCGCAGTCTTTAACACACTTCCGTTTACAAAACTATCACTATTTTCCAAAATTTTCGCAATAATACAGCAATAATAATCATGTTGTTGTCAATTTTACAGTGTATTAACAGTGCGCGAAATACCAGCTAATAAAAACCAGTCAAAAAAATGCGATTTTAACATTTATCTTGATATGACCTACGGAGAAGCTGTCAGAAACCTGGCTGAAACGTGCCAAATAAAACATACTATCCGTCAGTAACATACTATCTTACTTGCTGTTAGGTTGCTGAACATGGGGCGTTAAATTTGATCGCAATATGACAACCAGTGTCATCACGGCAGTTGTTTACATCATCATAAGAGTGTTCGAAGCGTGAGAGAGGAACTCAAACGCCACTTATTTTGTAGACAATCTCAGTGAGAAGACTGAATTTATAAAATGAAAATCACTTCAGTAACTTTTTTACATTTATTTTGAGTAAAACTGAAATTTATATATGCTTTGTCAAATAACGATTCCCCTTAGAATATATAGTTCCATATATATATCATTTTTTGTTGATTTATTTATATCTGTACCAAAGTATTTACTAAGTATTTGCGTTTTATTAAGAGTAATTTCTCTATATAACCCTAAGAAATAATGATTTAATTGATTATGACAATATTTGATTTAAACTAGTTATAGATATAACAAATAAAACCAAAACAAATTTATTGCAACACCCCTCGTTAGCTAAATTATATTATTATTGAAATATTACCGCAAATCCATTGAGTTATTGCACTAAAACGTAAGTAATAATTTTTATGGGTTTGGCTAATCTTTAATAGAATACCAAAAGACTTTCATTTGAACAACAAATCTGTTTAAGACCGACCATTTTGTAAATATTCATCAATTTGTGTACCTTAAATATTAACATTAAACTAGGTGCACTGGATAGTTTGTTAACATAAGAAATTCCCAATTGCTCTATAAAGTTGATTATCATCTGATACACATCAATAACTTAAGCACATTTAGATGAAGTACATTCATATATATATATATGTTATATAACATTAATTGCTTATATATACAATCTAGTTAAAGAAATCTCAGTGTTCGAAATTACTATAAATTTGCTACGCTTTAAATCGTTAAGTACGCCTAACGCGATATTCCCTAGAACAGTTGAAATGCCTATCAGTTCAACAGCGTGTGTAGAAATGACGTTTTGTAGTTTTGAGAAAATGATTTGTGAGTGATGAAACGAAATTTGAGCATTTCTAATACTAACAAAGAATTGCTTGGGTTCATAAAATAAAGCATTGTAATAGTAAGAATGTATCTATGAGTGTATGGCATGTAGCTAGTATATCGTTGTAACTATTTCTTCAACTTCAAGTTCTTCTCATTTCTCGTTTTGTTTAGTATTGAACTAGTTCGGTGTACATTCGGTAATTTTTTTTTAATTATGTTTTTTTTTAAATATGTGTAGTTGAGTATCGAGTTGATTAAAACGTTATATCTAATTCGAGCTCAGCCATTGCACAGACATCAAAAGCCATTATTCAGGCATTCGACTCTTTTAGATTCTGCAAACGTGCCAATTGATTTGAGTCTAATTCCTCTGGTATGCTTGCACGTCCGCCAACAACTTGTTTCGGTGCTTCCATATCCTCGGGATTGGTATCGAGCTCACATGACTTCTCGCCACCGCCACCCGCAAAGGCATCATCGAAATTAGCCTCGAAATTGGCCTCGAAACCACAACCGTCACTTGCTGATTCGGCGGTGACCTTCTCATTGAACGGATCCTCAATATCTTGTAGTGTTTTCACTTCGCTCGCCTCCGATGATGTATCAGCCTCCGATGGCAATGATTTTTGGTCCTCTGCGGCATGCACATTGGATTCTGTTAACGTAATTGCAACAGTTGGCTGCACTTTATTACCTTCTTTGGCGGCCGCTGTGGCTTTCTTTATAGCCGCTGGCGTTGGTTTGGCTGCTATGGTCGGCTTAACAACATCGGCTTTCGATTTAGCCACCTCAGTGGCAACATCCGGCGTTGGTGTTGATTCAACCGCTGTTGTCTCAGCTTTGTTGCTGTCACCTTCGTTCTCTCCTATCGGAGGGAAAGATTTATCTGTTCCGTCTTCAACCATTGGGGTTGCAGCGGTAACAATTATTTGTGCCATACCTAAATTCAATGTATTTCCTTCCTTATACAATGGCGGTGGTGCCTGCGACGGTGGCGGCTTACCATCGTCGCTGATATCGTCCTGAAAATAGGTGAATGTATCTATGAAGTAATTCTAAGACAAAGAAGTTAGTGAAGTCAGAATAAGCAGTGACGTTCACAATATGATTATATAATGAAAAGCTGACCTCATGAAACTCCAGAAAGCTAATTCTCGATCAGCACTATACTTGTGCTGTAAATCTTGAAATCAATTTGAAATTTATTGCATTAAGAACCCCAGTCGAACAGCTACTGTAAATGGACAAAAGCTATGAACGCCTAACATTTTTTAATTTGATTTCGATTTTCTACTCTATAAGGCATACAATTTCTTGATCAGCCATCAGGCGACTTTATCTGTACGTTTGCTATACTGGATATTCAGATTTAAACTAGAAAACTTTGAGCTAGAGATCTGTACATTTCATGGAAACGGTCTGATCTCTGTAAGTTTAGCCTCTATGGAAGCCCATAAGCCAATTTCAAGTATTTATATTAAAACGTTTTGTGCTTTGAATCGTCGAGCTAAACTTATGTCAAGACCCTTGGCATAAACTAATTACGAAAGTATCGTCAAATTTCGGTATAATATAATTTCTATTCAAGCTCCTGAGTGAAGTATAGTACAAATTTAAGCATAGATGAAGCTAATATTCTTTCTTGTCAATATCACTATATCCTACGAAACAAGCTGTTAATTGGTAAGGTCAAATTTAAACCGATACAAACTTATGGTATACAGCTTTGGGGCACTGTAAGTAAATCTAACCTTGCCAAGCTACTGTGCACACTGATATGTTCGGAACACTGTTATCAATCGAGACTTGAAGAGCCCAACAATCAAAGAAGAAATCGTCAAGCACAACAACAGACAACTATTTAAGTTGGAAGCCCATGTTGATCATCCAGGAATCAATCTGCTGGACAACAGCAGGCATACGCGGGTATACTTTATCTTCGGTTCAGCCGAAGTTATTATTAGTAGCTTAATGAATTCTGGACAGGTTTTAGAAAATGATGTAAAATATTTTGAATAATACATATTGTACAAGTTTTTCACAATAAATACCGCTTTACATGTTTTATATAAGCTTTAGCTGTGTGTTTGTAACGTGTAACCAAATCCTTGAACTAGATTTTCACTCACTTCGAAACGTCAGATTAAACTGAAACTTTGCGCACCCATGACAATACAATAATTTGACAACTTTGTCTGGTTATAACTTAACCAGGATCATCAGTATTAAATGAAAATGACTAATTTTACGAGCACCTAAACTAATTTAGTTTTTAGTTCGGTTTGCTATTGAAGCGTGTTTTTTTAGTTCTTGTAAACTATATATTATTACAATTAGAAGATGACCAGAATTCATGCAAGCTCTTAATATTGTCATAACTATTTCTTTTTATGGTTTATTTTACCTCCATTCCAGGCTCTTGTATAAGCACTGATTGCATTAAAATATAAAGAAAATAATTTTACTCTCATTAAATGCTCAATTTTTTTTTGTTGCTATATATGGGTTATATATATCATTTTGTTTGATTTTTTTTATATATGAAGAGCCGTGAGGAAAATCTAAATGAAAGCAATAGCTAAACAAAATTCATAGCGTTTACCAAAAAGAAACTCATATGAAGTGGAAATTATTTAAATAATTAAACAAGCATTTAACATAAGATGAACTTTCGGATTTCAGACATGCCAATACACAATTGTTTATTTAACAAAATAATTTTCTAGCCAGACAACGAAATTATATTATACAAAGTGAATTATTACAAAATGCTGTTATAAAATGACCACCCGAGAACAATGCCGATATCATTTACATTCACTTGTACGCATTATTGAGACATCATGGCAAGCAGAAAACCCAAACAGAGACAGCGTTTGCGTTTCGATTTATGCACATTTTCAGTTTAACTTGGATTTAGCACTAAATAGCAAAAAAATTATTAAAATAATTAATTTTAAAAAAAATGCGAAAATAGTTTAACAAAACTCAAGATCAAAGAACATTTTTACAGATTATATAGAGATCGAAAACGAATAAACTTTAAACATACAAAAAGCAACTACGGCGAAATGAGGCTTTTGAAGCAGCGTAACAAAATTTGGCATTATTTTTTAATTATAATTTTTTTTTTTTTTATAACAGGACAAGATTACAAGTACTTTAAGCTGTCCATACATGTGTTTGAGAGCATATTCGTCGTGTGTGGCAGTGTTGACGCGCCAATGTTCAAATTTTTTTGTTTCGCTCGAACGAATCACATGAGCTTGTTTGTCGTGTATGGTCAGCTTAAATTAAACTAATTAAATCTTTTTTTTTTAAGTAAGCCTATAAAAGCTAGAAGAAACTAGGTGCAAAATGCTTCGAGAGCACAAAAAAGGACGCAACATTTAAATACAAAAATATACTTCTAACTCTAAAATCACTCATTAAAAATTCACAATACGCAGGTCCACACTTATATTAAACTCTTTTTTGTTTGTTTTTTTTTTTTTTTTTATATATAGTTCAGTATTTTAACACAATTATCATGGATGTTGGTTAAAGGTTGTCGGACGAGCTGCTGTTTGTTTCGGGCATAGCTTTTACCTCTAGGTGTACGAGTATACAGAAGCAGGCAAATATTTTTTGGTTATTGTTTTTTTTAAAATTTTTTTTTTTTGTTGGTTTGATTTGGCTTGGTTTTTGTGAAATCAAAATTAAATATTTTTTGTTAGGTAATTTACTAGAGAGGATTTTTAGTGAGAGAGAGAGAGAGATAAAGAGAAAACAAGAAAGAAACGGATGGCACGCAGCAGCGGCGGTGGAGCGTATCGTTTGAGAGAATTACCTGGTGGTGGCATACTGGGTGGTGCGCCATTTGGTATGTAACCACTGTCATCATCTGTTATAAGATAAATTTCATGATCAGAAAAGCTTTAATGATTTGAATTTAGTTTTAGACTACCTGCAGTGTCCTGTGAACCGAACATATCCTCAGTTAGCTCATGCGCATACTCTGGTGGTAATTGTGGTGCCGGTGGTAGTGCAAAAGTGGGCGGTGCTGTTGGCGGCGGTGATTCTTCGCCGCCATCGGTTAACGGTTCACCATTCTCATCGCACTCTTCAACCACAAGCGATGGGAAATTACCATATTTGCCATCAAGTTCACCCTCCCACCAGCCGTCGTCAACGCCATGAGCGGTCTTTGTGATAATCTTTATGATCTGACCTTCTTCAAATGTAAGCTCATCCTCAGCGGTGGCATCGTAATCGTACAGAGCAATGCAGTACTCCACATCCGATGGCTTTTTCTTTTGCGGTGCCATTATGACGGACACTTGATCCGGTGACTGCATTGAGTCCACGGTTTGATCTTCATTGTCAACAGTATAATCGACAGATGAGAATGAGATTTGAGTGCGCAATTGATTGCCAGAACTACCATTGAGCGCAGCTTCCTGATCGATGTCCAAATAGTTATGCGGCACGTAACCTTCTTCGCCGCGATAGTTACGCGCACGCAACCAACCATCACCATCACCCTCGCCAATTACCTCGAGCTGTTCATTTTCGACTATGGTCAGCTCGTCTGGATTTTGAGCCTAGCAAATGCAGCGAAAATTAACCTTTTTTTTTGTATATTCAAGTTTGACAATTACTCACGGTATAACTGTAAATTGCTGTACATTTAAAGATAGCCTCCTTCGGCTCAGGAACAATAGGCTCTTCTTTTTCGACCTCCTCCTCTTCGGCGCCCCAATTGACTTCGGTCGGATCATCCCAACCACCTGTTGCAGCCATCATGGGCACCGGCTGTGCTGTTGGCGGTGGCACGCGTTCCTCTTCTGAAAACAAACAAATGTTGTTCAGCAATGAAAGCAACACTGGAAGCGCGCTAGAGGTCAACATACCCTCATCACTGTCACTGAATGTACGATCACGTGACAATTGCTTTTCCTCCTTAGACTTGGCAGCAGCTGCGTGTGTGCCAGCAGCAGCCTCGTCCTTGTCGCTGTCATAGAACGAATCGGAGCTTGGATTCTCCTGTATAAAAAAAATACAAAAAAATTGATTTAACCTTCGAAGCAACTTGCTTGTCTTTAAGGATACTAACGCCTTGTCCCGATGCATCGGTACGCATTGATATAGAGCTTGCCGATCGTGTCAACTCCTGTACACCCATAATCTCCGCTTCCTGAACCCATTCGTCCACGTTGATGCCACCTTCACGCAAACATTGCAAACAAGCCTCAGCCTTTGCCTTCTCCGTCTCCGAACGCCTAATCATGTCTCTAAATTCCTCGATTTTCGTATCCAAATCCGGACCACTAGGATCATTTGGATCGGAGCGTTGGCCCGAATCGCGTAACGCCACACAAAGTGCCAATTTCTTGGCATGCTCACGTATGGATGCATTCTCCTTAACCACACGCCCGGCCAGATTTTTAGCCTCCTTAGTAAGTGTCTCAGCGGCGGAGTCGTGCTCTGTGGTCACCTTACGCACGGGGTCATTATCGCACGGCTCAAAATCATACTGTATATGCTGCTTCAACACCGGATAGAACAGATAGCAACACTGGAGATTATAATCGCGCGACAATTGCTGCGCCTGATCGCGTATCTTGCCAAATGAGTTCTGTGTAGCCGAGCAGGTCAACAACTCAGTACGCCCCATTAAGGTTAGATAATCTGCAACGCGTTCGTACACATAATTCTCCATGGTGGTCATTGTGGTCTGCAGATCGACCGTGAAATAGCGATTCTGATGCGCATTCGCCGCCGCTAGACTGAGTATGTAATCGTTGCGTGCACCCGTCGACTTCTCCTCGAGCAACTCCTTACGTGAGGTGACCCGTGCGCTGTTTTTCTGCAGCGATGTTATGGACTGGAAGAACGAGCCTTTTTTCTTTTTCAATTTCTCCTCGATATCGCGCGCCTTATCACGCACATCGTGCGCACAGTGCTCCTCATCGAAGTAGGATTTCTTTGTCTTGTCCACATCGCCAACACTCAGATGCAACTCCTTCTGCACATTGACAATCTGAGCCAGAGAACGTTTGGCAATCGCGAGTTTATAGTCCCGGATTCTACGGAGAAAACATAGGGTGTTTATTCAAGTCTTAATAGAGAATTTTAATAGAGCTGAAACTTACGATTTCGCTTCGTCGGCGATTTGCTGCTGGAAAACTTCGATGGCAGCGAGTCGAGCACGTGCCAACTTCTCGTTCTCCTCGAGCACTGTACGCCAAACGCTCCACATGTTCCTAGTTGGGTTGAAAAAGAGAGTAAAATTTTATCGTTAATAAAGAATAGACCAAGAAGATATGTGGTTTGGCTTTATTGCAATTAAATTTTGCGTGACGTGTAGTTTTACATGTTATTTGTCACTGGATGACTGACGCTTTATCTTCAAATGTCATACCGCCTTCAACTTTATAGGACAAACCATGGGAAATATATATTGTGCGGGAAAATGGGATAAGGTCTATGTTTCTATGTATATTTCTATCGAGGAACGACTGTACTCAATTCGTGTTCTCTAACCTCACTTTGGCGAAATGATGTTTCTGATCAAAGCGTGGTCAGACTTAAAAGGAGGGCTCATTACACCTCAGCAAACCTTATGGGCTCCACAAACCTATCAGAGTTGTTTATGACATCTGTACTTGAATCAAGAATTCTTCTCAAGAAACTGTGTCCAAAGTTGGCCATACACGACGAACATGTACATGTAATTCGCTCGTGTTTGAGTGCATGTTCGTCGTGTATAGCGTTGTTGAGGAGCCGTTGTTCATGTAAAATTTCATATTTTGTTGTTTTGCTCGAGCGTTACACACGAGCATGTTAGTTCTGTATGGCCAGCTTAATATAAACATTCAAGCTACACAATTCTCTTCCAAGGTGTAGCCATAAGAAAATTAAATATAACAAATTAAATTTTAGCCAGAACTTCAGGAAAACACAGCAAAAGTCGGCGCTTTGGCACTCTGACACATGTCGCAAGGTTCCTCCTATCTACCATAAAAATAAAAAAAAACATTAAACCACTACTTACCAGCGTTCCTCCATGCCCTCCATTTTAATATCCGGTATGTTTGGTATTTTCTTATTCAAATATTGCGATGAGATTTTTAACAAGGACTCACTGTAGGACTTCTCAATGGCGGAACGTTTGATGGTGAACTGCCGTATATCCTCAAGCAAATCGCACTCATGTTGATTCTTCAATTGAAGCTTGGCAACTTGTTCCGTGTGTAGATTTTTCAGGAATTTGACATAGTTACCCTATAAAAATTTATTAAAAATTTAGTGAATTAAAACAACAACAAAAAAAACTGTGAAAATCTGTAAAGCACCACAGCCTAAAGGACGTAGAGAACAAACAAAACTTTTATCGAGCTTACCTTGCGAGGTGGGGGCTGCATTTTGTCGAGCTTGATACTAGGATTTCCAACGTTAACAAAAAGAAATATTCTATGAATGCTGTTGTATTTCAACTTTAATTTATTTTACTTATTTACTTTATTTTTTTGTTTTTTTTTTTATGAGTCAATTTTCAAGCGCAACTCGGTCGAAAATTCTACAATATAGCTTTATAAGACAAGACACGATATACACGCACACAGTAAGAAAACTTATGTAATGCTTGGATGAGTGGGGGTCAACGGTATATAAAGCGAAGGTTGGTCCTGTTTAAAGGGCACACACACACACCCACATACATTAAGGAAAACGGCAGAGGATAAAATGAAGAGTAGCCAGAAGAGTAACAAATTTCTCTTATTAGGATGATTGTGGTGACAAGTGGTGAAGCACGGAAGCGATGAGGAAAGTATACAAAAAACAATGAATTTGAATTAATATTTAAATTTGGTGGTACACAAATTCGGGTGTAGCTTTTAGCTAAAAATATCTGCAGCTTTATTATCGATTTCTGTGCCCACTGTGGCGCGACAAGCAGACAAGTAAGCACACACTGGGCCAAAATTAATTTGCGTAGTTTTGAGTAGATCTTTTATAGCTAACACTTTTCTTAGCCATGCTCCACACGATTTAAGGAGCTTGGTCGCACTTTAAAGTTACTTGGATTTTTTATTTTTATTTTTTATGCACTTTAACACCGTTTCGAAGTGACTTTTTTCTTACATATCGATTGCGTTGCGGATTCACGTTTGAAATGCGTAGATGAAAATCTACTCGCAATACTCGCGAACTGTTGGCTCGTTCCGTTTATTCCTTCGTTCCTTTTGCTATGTTCACTGGAAACAAGCACTCTTCATCTGGAAGCGGTGGTTGTTATGATTCGTGGTCTTTACGTTTCCCATGCATTAAAATGTCTAAATTTCATTCATTGAGCTGACTGACATTCCGTTAGGGTCGGCACATGCGCATACGAAGAGACGCTGTTTCCATGCCACTCATTTACAGTTAATTTCGGTTTGGGGAAATGACCCGCTATTTATGTTAACCTTCATAAAACCGCATACCAAACATACAACAACAATTAATCTAACTGTACTATTATAGAACGGTCAGATATGACAATGATTAGGTTCGTTTTCAACAAAGGCTGATAAAAAAATATCAACGTAGCGAAGGTCGTCGTTGAATGTTGGTGCTGTTGTTGGTCAAGATTTTGTTTTGGTTTAGCTACTTGAAATTTTACAAACAATTTAAACCGTATTAAAAATAATTTTCTTGATTCTAACGATTTTTTGTGACGCAACGTTGTGAAAAAAGAAGCGCCGAGTTCGTATACACTAATATAAACGGCTGTACTTGTATCAATAATTTTTCTTTCATTTATGAAGCAGGCAATGATGTCCAAAAAATACAAAATGTTAATCTGAGAGTACGTTTGTCGAAGAGTATCATTTTTCGAAGAGAATAGTTTTTATCAGAATCAGTTTCTTATCATTAATAATATGCTATTGTGATTAGAACGAATTGAGCTTTCAGTATATTTGCAATAACCCCTTTTCATATAAAATAAACCCTCCGCCCATGTATAGCGGTAAAGAGAGAAATCGATGGTTACTTCAGGCCATCTAACGGCGTAATTAATCGAAATTAATATTAGGGCTTGCATTCCGTTATTTCATCAGCTGATCAGCAAATAGTTTCGTAATGCCACTGGATTTGGCGCCAAGTTGGTAAAAAAAAAAGTATCTGAATGGGTAAATAAAATTTTTTCATTAATTTGGGATTGTATTCTTAATGTAACAAACACTCTACCAGGGTCCCCCACAAGAAAGGTAATTGCCATCAAATGTCGGAGAGAAAAAACAAAGGCAACATGGGCATATAACCATACTCTGAACATCTGTTGTGCTTACACAAGTACATTGCTGTCTGTACTATCGAGGTGCCTCGAATCGATTTACTTTGGCACATATTATTTAGTATGCACCTTCACAAATTCACTGATTCAAGCTATGAAAAATTAATATCTCGATATGTTTTGTGATCACCTGCATGATATAACCTCGATCCTGTTGTCAAGACTCTGTAAGCTATAACCGCCATATGAGTATATTTTACCGTCATGCTCTATGTTTCTTAAAGCATCAACAATCGATAACAATCTGCACCTAATGCAGTGGGCTTGTTATCGCCATCTCAATTTATTATTGCTGCCTTTGCAGAACCAAACGCAAAACGAAAACGGCTGATTAGTTTTGATGTTATGAAAACAGACAACAGCTGATTGGTAAACATGACGGCACTCAGGGGGCGTCGTAAAAAAGCACAAATCGAGAAAACCGGTTTTTATCAAGAAATGTAGAAATTAAGTTAACAAAAAGAGGCCCAGCATCTACAAAAACAAACAATCGTCGGCACACCTCCCAAAGCTAAACGCAGAGACGTACAACGCACAAAGAAGACGCAGAGCAACAAGTAGAAAAGTTGGCTCGAACGCAAAAACAACAATAACAAACAGTACAGAGTCAAAGCCCAGTTTCACTTTTGGACGAGCAGTCAAACCGAGCAGACGATCAAGTCAAGTGAAACTCATTAAAAACCAAGTACGAACATCTCAAACAACCTTCAAAAATAAAACGAAAATGCTACAAATTGGCGCCAATGCGATTATGCAACAGGGACGCATCGCTGGGATGTCCTTGACAATACAACAGAGGCAATTGTGGCTCGCAAAATGGCAAAGGTGCTGTATATCAACAACAACAAATGCGACACAGAAAACTTTCTCTTTGCAACAACAACAACTGCGTTTCTCAACATCAGTGACGACACCACAGCAGCAACAACAAAACACGAAACCAGCACCACCCAAGCACGACTGGAATCGAGCAGTTAGCGAGGCGGAGCGCATTGTAGGGTATCCAACATCATTCCTAAGCCTACGTTGGCTGCTCAGCGATGAAATTGCAAATGTAGCGCTACACCTGCGCAAATTGGTAGGCAGCACGCATCCACTGCTGAAGACAGCCAAGTGAGTAATTGAGTGTAGTAGAGCATAGCATGCACTTTTAGTTTATCCTTTCAACGCCACACAGGCATCTGCTCTACAATGGTAAGAACACGATGCAAGCATGGGGTCTTATTGTATTGCTTATCTCGAAGGCGGCAGGTCATGCGCCCAACATACCAGAAATGGAGCAAGACAAGAGTGCTGGCGTGCTACACTCGCAACGTGGGCTGGCCGAGGTTACCGAAATGATACGAATATCACATTTAGTGCACAATGTGAGTACTATTTTTATAGAAGACAAAGAGTGACTTAACGTTGTACATCCTTTCCACAGAGCTTAGTTAATCTGCAACCCAGTTCAAAAGCCGGGCAAGATGCTACCACCTATGAAGACATGACTTTTGGCAATAAGATTGGCTTACTTACTGGTGATTATTTGCTTGGTCATTCGAGTGCTGAGCTGGCCAATCTACGCAATCAGGAAGTCGTTGAACTCATATCTTCCGCTGTGCGTGATTTTTCCGAATCCGAATTTATTGGTGAACGTGATGAACAGAATAATCCATTGCCATTTAAGCCAGGCACACATACACCTAAAGCGGCGAGTGTTGATTTTGATGAACAAAATGTTATGGCACCCATGGATATTACAAAAGTCATAGGCAATCCCGAAAAGGAATGGGAATGCCGTAATATACTCAACGCTGGCAGCCTGCTTGGTAAATCTTGCCAAGCTACACTCAAACTGGCCGGTCAAAGTGAAGAGTTGCAACGTCAGGCGTATCTATTCGGCAAACACCTTTCGCTAGCTTGGCAGGCCTGTCTAGATGCTGAACCATTCCAATCACCGACTCTGCCACTCGATACCACATTCAGTTTAGTCAGTGCCCCAGTGCTTTTCCACTTGGAATATGATTCCTCGCTTTATGCTGAAATCGAAAAGGGCAAAGTGTCAGTGGATAACATTAACTATGCTAAAGTGCACAAGGCCATACTTGCTGGTCCCGGATTGGATAAGACGAAAGAGCTGCAGCGTAAGCACACAATGTCCGCGCTGAATGTGTTGAAACATTTCCCAGCAACCGATGCGCGCACTGCATTGGAGAATATCATTTTAGCTATGCAGGATTTGTAAGACTCTTGGTATAAAATTCGAATTAATTTATTTCCCATACACGCATTTAGCACCACTTGAATTAAACTTGTTAACTAAAATTAGTGACTCGTGTTAAAACTGAGTTCCAGCAGCACTAAATCCTTGCAACGTTCATACTCGAAATACTGTGGAAAGTCCAAAGGCAAATATACAAAACGCCACGGTTTATTCATTGTTTGCTTTAGAAAGTGCTCAAACATCGGCGCCACTACATCGCACTCGCTTATCGTGAACACATAACGCTTCTCCAGTGCAACGTACATCACCTTTGTACGATGGGCCACTTCCTGCCGCTCGAATATTGCATCAATAACATTAATGAAAGCATTCGTTAGCGTGTCATCGTATATGACATCTGCTGCGACAATTATATCGCACTCATCAATAGCTGCCAACAATTCCTTATTGTATTGCTCACGTTTCTGCAGAAAGTCAAATTCAAGCACGCCTACTGGCGCAGTTAACAGACGCTCATTGCGCTTGACATTGCTACGTATGAGCTGCAAAATACAACCAAGATTGACATCAGTGCAGATGACTTTGCGCGCAAAAATCGCGGCTGCAATACTCGTCAGTCCAACGCCAGCGCCCAGTTCCATAATCTGCAGGTCTTTAATCTGGTGACGCCGATGGAAGAGAAAGTCTGCCAAGAGTAAAGCGCCGCGCCATACTTGCAGACCAACGAATTGCAAGCTTGTAGCTATGGAATGTTCAAGTTCAATGAGTTCAGCGCGCGGTCGACGACGCACAATAAGATCACCATCCTTATCCAAAGTGGACGATACGTCATTGTCGTTCTCCTCTGTTGGATATAGGAATCTAAACTTGGAGATGACTTTGCCATCGGCTATCTCGACGGGCTGATAATTTGTCTCCTTATAGATTTCAGAGCTAACGGTGTACATATTTCCCAATACTTTTTATGTAAATAATCAAGAGATTTGTGTCTGGTGTCTACTTGTCTACTGAAATCCTACGTTGTCTGAGGCCCTATGACTTTTATTTATAGTTTTGAACTTGACGAATTGGCAAGTTTGCAACCATTGACGTCAGCGTTTATTGAAAAGATCATCGGCTATAAGTTTTTCGGTGGTAAGCTTTTTTGTTTAGTTTTATGAGCACCAAAAACTCAAATGAGCTAATTGGTACATCTGACTATTGGCGTTGAATTTTAAAGGTTTGTAAAAGCAGAGTAATTAAGATTTACATTTTAGTTTACATTTTTTTTTTTTTTTTTCAACATGGTAATAGTATTAAATTTTAAATATATGAAAACGCTTCCATATTTCTTGTCGAGCAATAACACACGAAAAGAGCGCCGATTCTTCATGATCAGCTGCTTGGATAAGTAAGAAGAAAACAGTGTTGAGCAGAACTGCACAAGTTTGAAAATTTTCGTATCTCAAAAAACAATCTGTGTATAAAGTGTTAATAAATAACACTTAATAATTTAGCAAAAAATAATTTAAATTTATTTTCACTAAAATATTTGTCATTTTTAAATCATTAGCTTGTGTATAACAAACATTCACAATTAACTATATTATAACCGCAGTTTACAACTCTGCTTGTCATAATATTGAGTCCAAACATACGACGAAGGTCATTCACAATAGCACAGCAGCTATTGTGAACTCTTTTTCATTCAGCGTGGCTAGAAAAAAATCACGATATTTAATAAATACAGATACTAGCGAAAAGTTAAGCCAACAAATGCGCAACAGCATGCTAACGGCTTGATTATAATGTAACTAAATAGATAAAGTTGAAAATAGCTACACAAAAAACTGCGTGTGATAACAAGCAATAATATATGAATAACTTGAACTCGTTTGTGTTTTTATTTCGCGTTTGAGTGAACGCGTGTGTGTGTTTGTGCGTGTGCTGTCACTCTTTTTAGTAATTGAGAGAGGGAGGCACCATTTTTAATTTACTATTCTCTAATTTCTGTTCCCTACTTCCTCCAACAGTGCTGTGCCGAACAAACTAAAAATAACAACAAGAACGACTTTTTAGTTGAGAATAGAAAAACCCTATTTCGGAAAAAAAGAAAGAAAAAAAAATCAAAAGGAATACTACGCTCAAATCTGCGATTTCCATAACTTGCGGCAACATCCAGTAACCGTATCTAATCAATATGTTTTGGGACAAAGGTTACGCACCTTCAGCCAACATTGAAGCTCTACTCGAGAAGGAGGTAATTCGGTTATGACTACCAACAGCGGCGTGTGCTTGCATGCCTTAGGCGCGCAGTGATTGCGTGTCTGAATGCGTGAGCACTTCCGCTCCTGTTAGAAATGCGTTTGTGTTAATTAAAGAGATTCGTTATTCGCAGAACGTCACAGTGGAAGAATTTTTGGACGAAGAAGACATACTACAAGAATGCAAAACTCAAAAGAAAAATATTGTTAACTAGTAAGTGGAATCGTTCTTATGTATACACTTCTTATCCATTGGTTGCCGCCTACAGTTTTACACGTCCCGAAGTCATCAAACGTCTGGTCGAACTTGTTGTGACTGAACCACCGGAAGATTTGCCAGTGGCTCAGCGCTTTCACTATGCGAATATGGCTTGTGAGATTTTGATAATGTAAGTCTACAAAAAAAAAAAAAAAGTCATAAATCGAATATCACTTTAAACACTTGCGTGAAACATTTCAGAGGCTTACCGTCCCTAGATGAAAAGCTCATGTCAGATCCGGAGACACTACTACTACTTTATTCATATCTGGAAAAAGATCCACCGTTGAATCCGCTGCTATCGTCGTTTTATAGCAAAACGTTTAGCATGCTATTTACCAAAAAGGCTGAACAAGATTGGTTTTTGTATCAACAATTGTGCCTACAACTCTTGGAATATATGAAATCGAAGAAGAATTTTTTGGACTTAATTTGTAAACATTTCGATACGCCTGTCATACCCGATCTAATAATGCAGATGATGAAGGATGTGGAGGGTGGCCAATTGAAACGGAATCTGTATGAGGTGAGTTTGCCTTAATGTCACTGAAGAGTAAATTGTAATATGGCGAAAGAGACATCGGTGACCTCATAAAGTATAAATATTTAGTGTTATCAGCACGATGTTTCGAGTTAATCCAAATCTAGACTCTTTTGTTTGTATATTGGTAGTAATAACACAATTATTGAGTGCGAAAGTTGAAATTGGAGCACACCATATGTTTAGAGCATACATGAAAATTAAAGATTCTTGAGAATCTTGTAACGTAAAGGTAATAGATCATTTTCTTATGTGATTTATTTTTTTAACTAAAAATCATTATAATCGTCGGAAATTAGGTTTAAAGTGCCTCTATATAACTACGTGTCATGGTTTTCCGATTTCTTCAAGTTCAATTAAAGCGGCATAAACTTTAATCTTATTACATTTCACCCTTACAAGTTAATATTCTTTTTTCCGTGTTTGCTTATAAATAAATATTCCTATTTTACGTTACAGTGGCTCACTGAAGAGAAGCTTGTTGAGAGACTGATTGCAATATTGCGTAACCCTCAAGAGACCGATAAACATGTAAATGTTGCCGAATTTTTCTGTGATCTTATACAACAGGGTCGTTCAATGCGACAAACTGAACAGGAGAATGATTCCTTTGAACCCGCATTTGATGGCTCGAATCCCTTATTAAAAAGAATCGAGTCAGCGAACACCATTGAAGCCTTGTTGGATGTGATTTTGGTACCAAATATGCAAGAAAGCGCCATTCTGTCAGGAATATCGGTTGTTCTTATGATTATCAGGCCCATAACCTTTACGTGAGTCTGTTGGCCATATGACTGACTGTATTATTGATTTCATTAACTCTATTATTCCATAATTTTAGCGACGAGCCCAATTCGGATCGACAAAAATATTTACAAAATCGAGAACGTGAATTTCACTTGGAAGTTCAGGAAACAGTAATCAAAGTGATAGCACCACGTCTTAAAGATTTTGTTGAGCTACTCAAAAACCCACCACCGGTGAGCAGAATACACAACTTAATATATCTGTAGAATTTTGTTGAATTTGTTATATATTTCGTATAAAGAAACCAACTGTGAAAACGACTGCGTGTACATTAACGCCACCATTTGGTAAGACCCGTTTGGACATTTGTCGCGTGTTCACGGCGCTCTTGGAAACTAAACATGAAACTATCTCAAAAGCGTAAGTAACACATAGATATTACGTCTATGGTGCCGTATTCAACGTCTAATTTTATGCAGCGTTTGCGAAACAAGCTACTTTGAGCTCATGCTCGATTACTTCAAACAATATTGCTGGAACAATTTCCTGCACGGCGAACTGGAGAAGGCTGTACACATTGTCTTTTACAATCATCTCAGCAATAGCTTCAAAAACAACTCGACCTCGGGTAGCGATAATTCATATGGCAAGAATATGAACAATGTCGATTGCATTTTCAATTGCTTTATGAAGGCCGATGATGATGAAGCGGCGGAAAATGCTAAAAACGCTGACAAGCGTGCTGTAGGCGGCGCCGAATCTGAGTTTGAAACACTTATGGAGCATAAATCATCGGTGGTGATCAGTGAAGAAGTAGAGAAAGAAGCAACACCAAAAGAAACGGAAAAAATCGGCGATGTGGATCACAGCGCTAACAATGAAAGTAAAGTCGCCGCAGATGCTGCAGAAACGGAAAATGCTGAGAAACTACAAATGGATGAAGATGTTGTAATGGAAGAGGCTGACCAAGACCAAGATGGAAGCAATGGCAATGACTCGAAAACAGATTCAGCAGATGAAACACAAGAGTTTGATAAAACAAAAGTAACGAACAATGCACCGCCAACTGAGATGCAAATTCATGTTAGTCTAATTGTTTTTTTTTTTTTTTTTGTTTTTTCTTTCATTCATACTAACTGCTATATAAAATTTTATTTCAGTTGATTGTCAAGTGTCGCCTGGTGCCGCACTTGATTAATTACTGGCAGCACAACAATGAACAACAGTATGTACTCAGTTTCAATGTAATAGGTTGCGTATTTATTAATTCAAATGTTTATTTTACAGAAGCGAAAAGGCTGGCCGTCGCCTTGGCTATATGGGCCATTTAATAAAAATACTCCAACATGTCACGAACTCAATAGCAGAATCTGAACATATCGGTGCCTTAATTAATTCAAACTTAAGTGATGAAGCTGAATTGAAATTATGGCAATCAATCGTAGATCCCGAAAATGGTGATTTCACAAAGGCCTTAAACACACAATCGAGAATGTTGGCAAACTGCAATCCACATGAGGAGAACGATTACAATCAGCAAATGCCAAAGAATTTTCTTGGCGATAACATAGTCTGGGACTTCATTGCACGAACGTACAACAATTTAGGCGCATTTAACGAGTCCGATGTAAGTGTAAGTATTTCAGGCATATCTAAAAAAAATATAGTACTTTAACATTCGAACAATTAATTCTCTTGACCAAAGGATATTTGCTTCACTATCGATGATGATCAAAATGTGTATCAATTCAATCGTAATATTGAAGAAGAGGACGACGACGATGATGATAATACCGCAATAAACGAAAGTCATGGTATGTCCGCGAAGAATGCTATAACTTTTAGCAATTTATCCGAAACCGGTAACAGCAACAGTCCCTGGGAAACAGAGGATCCGTTCACTGATTTAAGCACGATTGGCACAAGTAATCCTATTGGAAGTTGGGGTGCGGATTTTAACAGCGACAATTTTGCTGACTTCGATGCCCACTTCAGTTCTTTCAATAATGATATGGGTCTACAATTTAGTAACTCCATTAAAGAGTTAGAAGAGAGCCCCAAAATGGTTGAGACTCCACGCGGACGAAGAAGTGATAAAAACAACGAATGTGCCGGCGATGGAAATCAATCAGCGGCGAGCAACAATTTGAGTAAAGATGAGAGTTCGCAAACAACGGAATACGACAAGAATGCGAATGTGGAGAAGATTAAATTGAATGTAACTGAAGACGACAGATTAGCTGCACCAACGCCACAAACCATTGCGAGCACTGGTAGTGCTACTTCTTTGGTAAGTCGACTGCAATCGGTGCTACTCGATGGTGAAGAAGATTACGAAGATGATGAGGGCATGTGGACAAAACCATTGGGTGGTTCAACAAATATAGATATTGAACTGCCAGAGGCTGATGAGACGGCAGAAACACCAACAGAAAGTGAAACGGGACTTATGACGAGTAGGCCGAGCAAGCAGGAAGAGAGAGAAATGTAAGTAAAAGAGAATTATGAGTATGCTTTTGTAAGTTTACAAAATGAAAGGTATTGGAATGTCTAGGAAGTGATATTCTATTATGATAATAATGAGTTAAGTTCAGGCACAACTCTATTTTACAAGTGGTACAACGAGGCAGCGAATCAGTTGGAAACGATCTATCGAAGTGACCACACCAGTGAATATTCAAAGGATGAATAATTAATATTGGAAAATGCGCATATTAAGAGAAAAGAACTTGCACTTATTGATGCAATAGCTGCTAGAACAATTTTTGAGAGGATCATATAAATCATATATACATATAAACATATAATTGATTTTTTGTGACTTCGAAGAATTTGGGTAAACTGCGCAATTAAGCTGGACACACACGATGAACATGCTCGTGTGATTCGCTCGGGTTTGAGGGCATGTTCGACGTGTATGGCGCTGTTGACGAGCCGATTCTCATACTCGCGTGTTATTCAAATGTTGTTGAGTTGCGCGCAAGCATGTTCGTCGCGCATACCCAGCTTAATGAGACAAAAACAGGATTTAACAAAAAATGTGCACCTTTTGTATGACAATGACGTCTGCACTCGTAAGTTGTGTAGAATATCTGGGCTTTGATGTTTGATGTGGTGATCCAAGCAACTAGTAAATATTTTCAAAGATGAAAATAGATTGCCTGGGAACAAGTAGGGTTTTTCAAAAACTGTAATAAAAAAAAAAAATTGTTTAATTCAATTTTTTTTTACCTCTTCCTCTACGAACGTAAAAACATTTCCACTTAATAGAAAAATAAGCTTACTTAATTGTGTTGTCTGTTTTTTAGTTATACTCTAAGTAATCAGGAAGATATCACATTGGAACAACAAATGCCAACAGAGCAAACATCAGCAACAGAAACAACAATACCGCCAACACCACCACCAGCAACAAATCCTACAATGAACAACGCTGAAATTGCCCAAGCAGCAACAACAACGTAAATATCTTTCAATAAGTACATATTTGATGAATTCACAGTTTTGATGAATTCACATATTTGATGAAATGTTAATGAATGAAACAATTGTAAAGTTTGTGAATTTGTATAGTTAATATTCAAGTGAAATTATGCGAAAAACAAAATGTTCAATACTGTTAAAATAATTTTTACGTATACATATTCATACATCATACATATTTATACAAGAAAAGATATACGTACACATATATATTAATATATATTAATATAGGCTTATAGTACAACAACAATTTGTGTATTGACACCCGCCCAAAGGATGTTTTGTAACAATGTGAATTCTTACTATTTATTGATACAGCTAAACGATGAAAACGAAAAAAAAAGTGAAAAAAAAACTAAGTGTGAAGATTCCTCGCACGCATTGCCAATTCTAATTAAACAACAAATAAATAAAGAAGAGAGCACTTTATTTTGCCGTCTACAGTATCCTTTCCAAACTTACACTCCTTAAACATGCAACACTCTACGCAAGTAATGCGCTTAAACTTAAACTTTGTCTTTGCATTCAATAGTACTCTTAATTTTTATTTTTATGAACATTTTAATTTTTTATCAACAATGCCTCAGGAGACAAGAAATTGGTCTCTTAAAAATATTTTTATAAACAGTAATATAATAAAAAAAAGCAGAAGAATGTTAATTTGAACTGTGCTAAAAAGAGTTCGAATTATCGTAACTTAAAAGTGTTGACTTGCGTTGAGCAAAAAAAAAAATAATAATAATAATAATAAAAAAAATTGCCAAACCTTTGCTATACACAAAATATATATATAAGAGTTGATAACGTTTATTTTTTGCCATTTATTTAAATCTAATTTTTATTATTTTTAAATTTTTGCAGAAAACCGATTTAACCAAATGTTTGTTGTCCAAAGTACAAGCAAAAGCAAATCAATTAATGGTGTAAACGTTAAGGAATGCAAAAAAACAAACAAAAAAAAAAACATTGTAAAAAGACTTGTTATATAAGAAGACGTTATAAGACATAAGCAATGCTTTAAACAATTTATTTATAAAAAAATCCAAAAAAAACCCTTCATTCTTTTTTTTTGGTTATATGCAAATCAAGCCATCCAATTTTAGCAAAGTTTTTATTTATATATTTTAACTATATTTTTGATTATGTATATGTGTAAACATTTATTTTATAAATAAAAATACCAAATTGTTAAATGCTTTTTCACAGCACTCAATGCACATTAAATGAATATATTTTTTATTTATTTGTAATCGACAGTTCAACATCATTTTAAAAAAAATTCTCAACTATCTTTGATGAAAAACTGTGATAATCAAATGAAGGTGCAGGGTATTAAATAAATAAATAAAAGAAGCGTAATTCCTAAAAGACAAAAAGCTAAAAATTATACATGAAATAAATTAAGTTTTCAATAAAAAAAAAATACAACAAAAAAATCAAGATAAACTAGACAAAAACAACACTTGAACATTTTCTCAAAAAGTAATGCGTCTAAAAATAATTTTAAAAAAATATATAACACAGAAAAATAATTTAAGCATGCAAGAATTTAAAGCATTAGAAGCACAACCGTCATTAAGTAAAACAGTTACTATGCCTAATTAGACGAGGGAAGAACGCCTAACTATCAAAATGAAAAAAGGACCCTACTTTTCGCAAGCCATAAGCAATAAAATACGCAATAGAGTTATTTCGAAAAAGTTTTTAGATATTTAAAGTATAAACTGTCTGTGTGAGTGTCTGCTAGTGTGTATGTTGGCCTTAATGTTAAAATTAGCTGAAGTGCTACCTTAAAGTAAAGCAATGATTCAAGTAAATTATGATGGTAGTTGTTAGTGTGTAAAACTAGAAAATGTATATTTGTGGACAGGCATTAGAAACTCCAAGCGATTTTTTAGTTAAATAATTTGTCTTAATTTTTTTATGCATTTTTGTCGGCTAAAGCACACTGAACCAACCACCTTAAAGTAATTATTGTTTTAAATGTAAAAAAAAAAACAAAGTATTTGTTAATTTTTGAATAACTAATACAGCACAATCATATCATTATAGACACCCATTTTAAGAGTCTTCCATTCGTCTGGTTTCGTTTGAGTACGTATGCCCATTACGCTCACAATTTATTTTTAACACAAAGCAAGCTTCAAAACGCAGCAATCATTAAAAATTAAAAATAATGCAGGAATTTAAAAAAAAATGTGTATTTTTTATAAAGTTTCAATGTAGTTCCAAAATTGTTTACATGTAATGTGTCTTGTAAAACTTAGGTAAAGAAAAAAAAAACAAAAAATGTGTATAACTTGAATAAATTAAAAAGTTAATTAAATGTAAGTGCGTTTAATTAAATTTAAATTGTAAACTTAAAAAAGTAATGGCTTTAAAAACATTTATACGTGGCAGCCTTTTTAAGTTATGATATAATTAATAAAAAATATAAAATTAAAAAAAATATATAGTTAAAGTAATACCAAATAAACGTCCAATAGAAGTTATGCATCACAATAATTATAAATGACATTCGTAAAAAAAATGGAGAAAGAAAATAAACAAATAAAATTAAAATGTCTTCAATCTAACTACTTAGAATTTGAAAACTAAAAAAATAAAATATTTGAAAACTAAAAAAATTCTAGCATTAAATTAAATACTTGACTCTTTATATGGTGTCTATTTTGCTTGTTTTTTAACATGACTTAAATGAACGCATGTACCAAAAGGCAAGCGCAATAGTCACGGTATATAAACATACTTGTAAATTTAGACTAAAACAAATTTATTTGATGACTTTACTCAAATAATATTGTTTAATTTTTGAAGGTTGTCAGTTAACTTAAAAAAAATGTTGTAAACAAAGTGGTCTTTCAATTACCCAGTCTTTTTTTATTGTTTACACTATAAAAGCTGCAAAGGTTTCTACCTAATTCAAAGAAAAATTATAGCAAACTCAAAATCAGGCCAAGATTCTAGTAAGCATACATATATAAACCTAACACTTATGGGGAACAACAACGCGATTATGTCGTATCTGTAATAATGAAAAGAAATATAACAAATTTATAATGCAATTCAATCGTTAAAACTATTCAAAAAAACACATTTTGTTAAAACTAAAAAAAAATATTTAAAAAAAAAAAAAATGAGAAGTTTTAAAAATACGGAACCATTAAAATTACCCAAGTGTGCTTCGTGCAAGAATTTACCTTTGATAATATTAACTACGAGAAAGTGTTTTGCATACGATTTCAAATGTATTGGTGTCCATTTAGCAAATAAACATAGCAAGTAAGTTAAAAAATATGGACTTGAAACACAAACAAGTTAACTTACGCGTTGGTTGTAGAAGTTGTAACTACGCGCGCGTTGAATCTTAAAAAAAAAATATAAAAAAAAATTAAGGAAGAAGAAAAGAAACTACAAAATATCAGCAACACATATAAATAAATAAAAACCCCAAAGGCAGCCAAAGTTCTATACCATAACTTGTGCATTTTCAACGAACAAATATGCACATATAGGTATATGGAGGAGTACAAAATCAGAGTTCATAAAATAATTCAACGAACATGCTAAGCTATATAGAAAACTAAATTCTTATATTCTACATTAATTTGAAAAAAAAAATTAAGTTAAATTGTAATATTAAAGAAAAAAGTATTGTGTTCTTTTCTTCCCCACTCAACAGGGGGATTCCTTTAAATACTTGATGTGCTTCATGTGAGTTAAGCATACATAGTTATTAAGCACACATACATGCTCACAACTTCCACTTAGCGCATAATTTTAAGAATAAGTAATTTTGTCCGATCCATGAAAGTAAAGAAAAAATAATAATTATTTAAATCCTGCCTTTCAGTAAATGACAACCCACTGAACCGTTTCCATAAACCGTTCTAACTTTTTCCATTTTACTACTTTTTAGTTCGTTTATGTGGAAAAGTGCCTTATTCTGTAAAACGAAAAACCGCAATTAAACACATACATACGTTAGTTCAAAATTAAAATTAATCAAATTGCATTAAATAAAAAAGAAATCACATAAATTATGGACTATTTTTTTTTTGTTTTTTTTTTTAAGCGGCTTAAATTATCAGAATAAGTCACATTGCAATTATTAAAACAAAACTGTAGTGTCAAACATAGTGGCTACTTAACTACTCTAATCTGGAATAAACCAAGTGAAAAAAAATACTATAAACTATACTTACATCTACACTGTACTACCTAAGTATTGTGAAAACATTTGCTCAATGCAGTCTGAAAAAAGAGCAAACTCAGCAAAGTTCAGCGAAAGTTTAGTTACTCTTCAAGCAGCAAATTGACAGAGCATAAATTGAAGGGTTTCCAGTGCTTGCGGACTTGGCTGTTCGTCTTTGCAGTTCGTACCGAAATATGGAACTACGATTGGAGCAGCCAACCCTCCTACTACTTCCGCTTAGCAAAGCTGTTATTATATTATATATACCGGCTTAAACGAAATAAGACTATATGCCATACACTTTGCCTAGCATGCGTACTTTATGAACTACAAATTTCAGCAGCCACTGTCTTTTTTATCTCCGAAGGCTTTATCTTTTCCCGATGGCTTCAGCGTGGTATCTATTTTTAAAAGGGGCCCCGGCAAACGTTGTTTTGCCCTTTTCTGTATGTGGTGCGACGCCCTTACTCTATAGTTTATGCTCGCGAGCGTGAGAGTAATTTAATTTAATTTATGTTTTCTTTTTTTTAAAATGTTTTTGAATTTTACGATCAGCAGAGGGAGGGAAACAGACGCTTTTTACTACTTTGTTTTATATATAGAATATTCGTTGAACAATCTATATACTTTAAATCGATCTTGTTCTCTTCAACAACGACACATGTAGCAGTAGTGTCAGGTCGTCGAAACAGGGTTGGAGATCCCAAGTAGCAATTTTCATCGACAATTTTATACTACTTGTGGTCATAAAAACATTAGAAATCAAAAAGAGATCGCCATATTCCATTTTGAAATACTTCTAAAGAGCAAAGAAGCCGTAACTTACAGAAAAATATAACTGATTATTTGTGCACTGCCCTGCTCTTCAATGGTCATGGCTCTATTAACCTCTTGGTAAATTTCTATACTCAATAATAGAGCTTCTATACGACCCAGACTATTAAACCTCTCAAGGTTTCCAGGTGGGAAAGAGACCAACGAAAAAAAATAAATAAATCACGCTCAAACGATCCTCTGCAACTTCTTGTTGATGGGATCAGTTGACACTCCCATTATCAAGGACTGGTAGCGATAGTTTAAACACTCACCCTATCAGACAAATAGTTCAATGTTTTTGGAACCAAAATAAGCCTAGGATATGTAAGTTCCCACGTTGAAACTTGGAACGATGCAAAAACAACAGTACAGAACAGAGTAAGATGGACGAGCCTTGTGGAGGCGTTATTTATGCTACCAAGGGAAGCGAATACGGCAAAAAATAATAAAATAATTTTCAATTAAAAATAAAAAACTCTATTCACGTAATCACTTAAGAGTCATTGTGGTGTCATAACTCAAAACTCATAAAAATAGATTTTTATTGAAAAAAATTGGAATGCCCGGTTATCTAAATTTAATACGATGTGTAGAGCAGTGGTTTTATGCTATTAGTGCATAGATCTATTATACCCTTTTTCCTGCTTTGTCATCCGGAACTGTACTGGGGAAGTACAATTGTGCAATTATTGTAATGTCACTGCTTGAAGAGTAGTCCTTGAAAAAAGCGCAGAACTAATTAGATTTCTCCATCAGCTCTTTCAGTAAAAGTGAATAATAATTGTGATCGAAATGAAAGAACAGAATTATTTTGTGGTACTCCTAGAACTATTAAACAGAAGAAAATACTTAAATCCAAACGATTTGTGATTGTTTTTCGAATTCCTTTTTACAATACGCATTTAACAGTGTTGTACATAATCATGCATACATATGAATGAAATAACATAAAAGAAAAGTTGTACAAGCTACAAACTCATAACTTACTACAATATATATAACTCCTTAGAACGCAGTGAGCTCGAACGGCAATGACGATTTGCAAACCAAATGAGAAAATCATCTACTAGTTGTATCTAATACATACCATATAAGATTTCGCATTCAATGAAAGATTTTGTGCCCGAAATATATATTAATGACTTATGAATAAAATTACGTAATAAAAAAATATTCGACGTTTTCACTTCAATGGATTTTATTTTTAGTTGTTTATTTAATTAAATTTATTTTTTTTTGAGTCTACATATGTTATATGTACGAGATGTGTTCAAAAAATTAGGTGACTTTTTAATTTTCTTGACAAATATTTATTTATACATCAATATCTATTTTGTCTCCTTCAAAGTATTAACACTCAGACATAATACACATGTGTCGGGGATTTTTCAAATCCTCGAAGCACTACTGTTATGCGCTTTTTGGTATGACCTTTAGGTCTTCAGCGAAGTTTTGATTAGGAATCTCTAAACATATGTTAGGGACATGTGTACCAGAATAACAAAAGAAAGAAACGTAAAAAATCGATAACACATAAGAGCACGAAAATTAAAAGTCACCTTATTATTTGAACAGACTTGGTATATCTTAAAGAAGGTGTTTTTTTTTTAATCAGCTTGGAATTGAACAACATTAACCACCGACTTAATGGATGTAGAAAATTGGTCGAAGCATTTAAAATTTTAAAGGTGTGTTATCGGAAAAATATTCTACGTCCTCTTTAGCAGCCTCCTGCAAGTATTTGTACTCGGAGCGGATGCTAGCGTGTTGACATGAGACCTTAGCCGTTCATTATACCGACTTGTGTGATGATTGATCTGCGCACAAACCGGAGGATTCACAAGTCTCGGGAAATGACATTATTACGCACAAACCAAGGTGCGTTAAGGATCTAACGAAGTTCAGAGCTCTGCATGAGATAGAGGAGGTGAACTCAGCAGCAGGTGAATACAATAAGTTCAGTAAAGCACTACTATAGTGCTTTACTATAAATAAATAATTTGTTGCGTAAGCTAAGTTGGCCCCTAGACCGAATTGGTCAGTTGAGCTACCGCAGTTTTCACAATGTGCTTGCGCCCGATAAGCCTCTTGTCGAAAATCATACGCAGGTATAGGGCTGCGCCTATCTACGGCAGTCATCTTCAACTCTGCCTCATTGAACGAAGCTGCGCAGAAGTTGTCCAACTACTTAGACACATTTCACTACTGGGCCAGGCGCTGAAACATTGCCATTAACGCTGAGAAATCGGCTCACTGCAGCTTCACCTTAAGACAAGGCGTCTGTCCTACCTTCGGGCTCCAAAGCTAATAAGTGGCTCATATATCTGCAAGTAGTGCCAACTGCTTGGCGTTACGCCATACAAATTTGGGGCACCGCTGCCGCTTACAACTTAAGTAGAGTGCAGGCGTGCCAGAACAAGGCACTCAGAAGATTTACGGGCGCCCCTTGGTGCGTCTGCAACACCATGCTGCACAGGCACCTCTTCGTGTCAACTGTTATAAAACTGATTAATTGTCACAGCAGCCGCTATCACTCAAGACTTTTGACGCACCCTTATCCGTTGGCGTCCTCCCGCACTCATATCTCAATAGGGTGTAGACTGAAAAGTGATCTTCTCCTAAGAAGGAATCAATAGCCTTCTTCTGTCATTGCCTTTACGGCGCAACTACCAACCTCATCACCTTAGTCTAAGCCTAACTGAAGTATGACCGAGTTATGCAGCGCAACGTTTGGGCAAGAGCTGCTACTAAGGGCAAACGTACAGTGAGCGTTGATCCAGCGGTGGTGCATTTTTTATATGAGAAAAAATTTTAAAATTTTTTTTAAATACTTTTTTTATGTACTAATATCACAGTGTTGTTTGGAGCATGTCTATGGCTAATTATTTTCCTGTATGCCACTGTGCCATCCAATCAGCCAGAACTCTTCGAATACGCCGCTTGCGTTGGCGTTTGCGTTTGCGTGGATTGCGATGATTGCGTTGATTCATTAGCGCCTTGATGACCATGGCTTGTCGCAATGTGTCGCTGTAGTTCACGTCTTCGCACCAGTGTCTTATGACACAAATGACATTGAAAGCCTTCATTACCGCTCGAGATGGCAGCAGCGCTACTTGAACTACCACCACCCACATGAGATTGCAGATGTAAGCGAACGTGTTTATTGAGATTGCTTGGATCGCCGAAAGGACGCAGGCAGAATTTACACTTGAGCGGCTTGAAGCCGGTATGGGTGCGTATGTGTATCTTGAGGCCGTATTTGCGTGAGTACACTTTGCCACAATAAATACAAAGATGACCCTGTTTGGAGGCACCCATATTACTGACAATGGCTTCGATCTGTGCCGCGGGATTCATAACACCAGCGGAGATCGGTGGTAATAGACCCATCGTAGGTAGGCTAGGTAGCATGGGATAGGCTATATGCGAGATTGTTGTTGCTGTTGTTGTTGAGTGATGCCGCACTGGCTCAGTTGTTGTGGTTGCTGTTGTTGTCGGTGGTGTTGTTGCTATAGATACAATTGGTTTAAATGCAGATAAACGTGTTGGTGCTGCGGTGGTGACGCGGTTGCTGCTGCTGCTGCTGCTGCTGCTTTGAGTACGTGGTGTGCTAGTGTAAGCCTGAATTACTAAGCTCGTTGAAGGCATATGATCCGGTGAATAGCTACCGGTTGGCAGCGTTAAAGAGTAGGAACTGTGTAGAGTGGTTGTCGCAGTGATTGCATAATGCAAACGCTTCCAAAGCGTATCCATTGAACTGCGACCACAATCGAGCGCAAGGTGTATCTTCAAGGGATGTGGTGTCTCGAAGGTCAAGCGGCATATGTGGCAAGTGTAGCGGTTATTGCCTGATTGAATTGAATTGAATTTAGTTAGTAATCTAGTATCTAATCTTTGTTAAAGTTAACTCCCTTCAAGTTAACAACTATACCAACCAACCTTGTATATTGAGTGGTGTCAGAAATGGTATGCTCATAAGTAGTATTAGCTCCTCACTGTACCAGGCAACCACTTCATCATTTCGTCCTATATCACGTACAATGCGCACGCGTACCTGCCCCCTAAGCTGTTCAAAGAGCGCATTATAACTGTAAACATCTTCGGAGAGCTTGATCCTACGCATCTCCGCTGCCGACAAGCTAAGCAAACCGGCCGTTGTAATTCTACAGTTTGTGTCGCTTTGTAGCGTACTAGATGAGCACAACAAAGCAGTGCTTGGCACAAGCTCGGAATATGTATCTTTTGGTGTGAATTGTGCCACATAGACACCGCCGCTGGTGCGACAGTTAGTTGCTTGTTTTGCTGATTGCTCCAGTTTAAGACGTTTCTCTGTGATGACGTCACTACTGCTGGCACTCGAAGTTGTTGCTTCCGTTGTCGGGCTGCTGGTCGTGGCTGGTAGAAATTGCTCAATGCGAAAGATCATGTTCGAGGTTCTTTTCTGTGACTGCGATTGCTCGTGCTGCAAGCGGCTACTTCTTACGTTATTGTTGCTGTTGCTGTTGTTGTTGTTGTTGTTGTTGTTATTGTGTTGGTTATCCAATTTCCAATTGCTCGATAGCACTGGCAGCATGGTCCGTATCGGCTAGCAATGTTGCAGCTTTGCGATCTATTTCATTTATGCGTTCCAATTGGAAGCTGGCATCGCCTTTTATACGCACTGCCCTGCAAACCTCACTTCAGCACGTGTTCGATTTCAACTAAGATTTGCAAAAAGCAGCAACAACAACAACAACAACAAAAAGTACCCTTGTCCTTGCCTGATTGACTACTGTACCCTTGCTTGTTTGGATTTGTTACGGCTTGCAGTGTCAAAACAACGTTAGTTCGCGCGCGCCAAGTGCAAGAATTCCCAGCATAAAAATCGCTCACTTGCCGCGCCCATCCTGGACGGATGGATTGATGGTTGGATGACATAGCTACGCACTTTGCTCACGCACTCTGACTCTTGCCGCTGCCTCTCTCTCATGCTCACGCTCAATCTATGCCAAAGTGCCAATGCTATCGCTCAGCATCAGATGACGCCGTCTTTGGTCCGTTTTCAAGTTTGGTGGTGGCTCGTTCGTTGGTTGCTTGTTATTGTTGTTGTTGTTGTTGCTGTTGGTCCTTCTCGTTTGGTTGCCGTTGGTGTGCAAAGCAAGTGCAACATCATGTATATACATCTACCGCTACTAATCTGAGCTAATGTAGCAAGTGTTCACTTGTGTTCACTTTCCGAACGTCCTAACCCGCACAGCCCTGCATAGCCCTGCACAGCAAACCAAACCACACAATACCACACCACACCACGCCACACCAACCCAACCTAACCGAACTCTACCCGCTTAGCTCAACTTCGTCCTTGTTGCTTGAGCATTTTTGGCTTTTTGCATTTGGGTAAGGTCTTTCTAATTGAAATTAAACGATCTCATGTTGTTGTTGCTCTAATGCCACCATAGACAAATCGCATTCGTTACCCCGACCCTGCTCAAGTACAACTACAACCCCTCACCTTTCACTGCCCTTACTGGCTCTAATGCTTTAATTTTTTCGCATTTGTTTGTGGTTTAGGGGTAAGCAGGACACAGACGATTTTGATTTCTGATATAAGAGCGGAATTGGCATGCAGCGGTTGCTTTAGTCGACCAAGCGACCTTCAAAAGATGCGCGCATAAATTGTATCGCCCTGGTTGGCCGTAACCCGCGTCCGCCACTGTGCATTTAAGCCCTCATAATAATGCTAATATTTTCATTAATGCTTTTCGAAGGGTACAACCTGTTAGAGCAAAGCGTGTGCGGCTTGCAACATGTTAAAACGATCGAAAAGATATATACGCGTATATGGAATTAATTTTTTTTATTTTTTTTTTTGGTTGGTTTGGGGTGTAAATATCCATAAACATGTGTTTCAAGTCACATCGCACGCGCCTCGCTGCCGCTGAACTGTTTACGCTTCTATTGTTAATGAACTCTGAGGGGTTTGGAAACCGTGCAAGGTGCACGCTCAGTTTAATGGAAAGGAAATGATTTGATTTTTGACATACTCGAATTTGAATAGCATAGATATTGCGTTGGTCGTGAAGTGTGTACCTGCAGAAACAAAGTCTCACAAATGAGAGTTACTATATATACGAGAGTTATTCAATTAGTTCTTCGAAAATTATCTAATGGCAGCGCATGTTTGTAGTAAAAGTTAAGTACGCTTAGTATTTTACAAAAATATACCACATTGTAGTTCAACCAAATCTCATCTAGGCATATTCAAAGAAATAACTTTATATATATAAAATTGGATGTGTGTCTGTATGTGTGTCCGCTATATACGCCGAAACTGCTGCACCGATTTTGATGCGATTTTGAGGGCAACTCTAGAATAGCCTCTCGAGTAATCCTGTGAAGTTTGGTGCGTTAGATTAACGCAAAAATCGGGGAAAAACAAATAAATACATTAGATTATTTGTATTATTTGATTTTTGTACTTTTATTGAATTTGTATTTTCTTTGCTAATACCGGAAGGGACAGAACAACGTTGGGCGAGCTACGCTAGTAATAATAATAAAATAATAAATAAATCTAATATATAAAGCCTATCTACAACGACACCGTTTGACTGAACACCATGAAAATTGGTACATATATGGATGTTATCATGTAGAATGTTTGTATGTGAAGTTTGATGCGATAGTCTATCGGGAAAGTCGGTACTTTTATAAAATTTTTTGTATATATTACTTTATCAATTTGCCGTTGATATATATGTCAAATGCGAAACTGAAAGTCTGTTATAGGAAAATAATAAAGTTTAGTGATCATATCTTTGGTACTTTCTAAACGATTAAATCAATTTAGTGGCCGCCGGCGGTGTTACTAGTGAATAATAAAATATTATCTTATACAAAAAGTTTGTTACATCCGAATTTACAGGGCTAGCCATATTAGATGGACCTATTTATTTAAAAAAAAATAAATAAATAAATAAATAACATGAAAGAAACACTTCTTTGCTTCACTAGTGAGTGATCATTTAATTTAGTTTAAGCAGATTTGATTACATAAATTTTTGAATAGGCTATAGCGCCTTGGCGTAATGTGTTCGTTTTACGCACTCTCCATGGTACTAGTCAATTTTACGGAAGATATGGCGACTATTTTCTGGTGCATATTGACGTTTCGTCTAGAGTACTTGGCTTCTTGTTGTAAACCTTCGACTTCAAGTAGCCCCACAAGAAATAGTCCGGCGATGCCAAATCAAGCGTACGCGAAGGCCAGCCAAAATATACATTTTTTGACATCAAACTATCGGGGAACAATGGCTTCAATAAATAACGAGGCACGAGCTGTGTGACTTATTGCGCCGTCACGTTGAAACCAGAAGTGCTCCATAGAATTTTCGTGGATAAACGGCTTCATAAAATCGGTTATCATAGCCCGTTAACGCTACTGAATTTATTTATTTATTTATTTATTTTTTTAATTCAAATGTATTCTTCTCGAGACTACAGCAATATTGACCACCAGAACTAGGAGTTTTCAAATGTTTTATTCTTATATTACTGCTTTATGTTAATCACAAACACTTTTATTTATTTATTAATTTAATTTTTTTTTCATTACTTTCTATAGACATAACCACCATTATTGGCACCGCCGCCACCATTAGCATCAGCATCACCTCCATCACAATCATGACAACCGCCTGAAGCAGCAATCTTATCAAGTGCCTCTTGTATTTCGGGTGGTATCGGCGGCGGTGTAGGCAAATGATCACCTTGTGGCTGAAAACCGTTCTCGTCAGCAATATAGATGACGGCTATCGCAAGACCTTCGGGACTCGTATACGAAAAAGAACCTTCAGCCGTCTGTGCTTCATTCTTCAGATATCCGCTCTCCTCAACTTTGATACCATTACCGGTCTCATATTCGTACTGATATAATGAAAAAATTGTTTAATGTGATTGATTTCAAATAAAGTTTCCGTTAGAAAACTCACCTTATAAGAACCATCCGTATTCACTTTGGACTCCATTTTTATAATTGGTATTATAGGAGCACCGGCGTCACCATTACCGCCGCCACCACCGCCGTTTCCATTGCTTGCCGGCAAATAAGTATTGCCAACATTGCCATTACTCTTCTTTGGTGGCAGATAAGTGTTGCCATTACTTTTGCTTGGCGGTACATAAGTAGGCGCGGGCCGTGGTGGCGGTGGTGGCGGTGCTGGCTTAGGACGTGCTTTTTCGTAGCCCGCGGGCTTGGCGTTAACCAAACCAATGACTAGGATTGCGATTAGCAGTTGGTAACTACGCTTGTTTCTCATTGCAGCGATTCACGTTTGAACTGATTCGATTTTCACTTGAAGTCTTGCTTTTATAAAGTCGCATGTTGCTTAAGCTGCACTACAAGACAATGTGCAATGTGGCAGTTGTGCGCATCTCAGGCACCTCACGCACCTGAAGAGTTCAAAGTGTCAAGTCAAGCGAAGTGAATTAAATCATGTCATGGCAGCCGTTGATGCGTTTGTGAGTACACTACAAAAAATTAGCGTCTTAATCTAATCACAAGTGTTATGTTAATCTATCAGGCAAATCAAATAATGATCTCGAATGAGGATTCTTTTTTTTAATTTTTTTTTTTACTGCAACACTTGTTCGCATTCCCAGGCACCATGTTGGCTTTGTCACATGTTTCGCATCAAGCGCGAAATATAGTTAATTTATCATTGCAACCGATCGAAGGGTGCGTACATTGACTTGTTTACTTAGTGACGACAGGACTCAATTCACATCTCAGTCAGTCAGTTTAGCCTGCAGCTGCCGCTTAGCGCATCGAATCAAGAGCCAGCATGAATGTGCTACAAATCGCAATCAAATTAAAACGCTTTGTCCAAATTTACTTATTAAATGCGTCGACTTGAAATACGATTTTTGGCGAAATTATGAATTTTAGTTCAGGGTTGTTGTTGTTGTTGTTGCTGGAGTTGTTGTGCAGTGCGGGGGTGAATTACAACGCATTCTGCGGCCGCGCCAGCCATGAAATATTTTGCAATGCGTGTATAACGAATCAACGCCCAAATGAACCGGTGATTTTGTCTAGTTTACTTTACGCCGAAATCACTTTCTGAACCAACGAAGTGTATGTTGCTGTTGTTCTGCTGTACAAGTAAATACGCACAGCAACAAATCCTCTCGAAAACCCGTTTTGCGACTAAGCGCGCCGATACCGGCGTCAGCTGCAATTCTCGAAATAATTTCACAAGCGACAAAAGTTTCGATGCGCTGCTATTAGAGCGATCAGCATGTCACTCAGACTGAAATTCAACCCCCCCTTGGTAGTAGATTAAATGGGCATACGCAGTTTGAAGGCATCAACGAAAGGACGAGCTATCAAGCACGAGCATTAAACCAACACAAGCAAGCACTGGCAAAAAGTTAATAGTGCATTTTGGCTCATGGTTGGGTTGTCGTTTGGGCGGGTGGGCCACATACAAGTTCAGCTTTACTTAGCACCCTTGTAAGTTGTTATTGCTGGGCCTTGAGTAGCATACGCTATGGCGTCGACCGCTTGGTGAGCAGCTAGTCAGAGTGCATTAGATTTGCCTGCTGCATTGTTGTTTTTACTGGGTGCTATAGGCGTTGGTGTTGGTGGTGGTAAAAGGGGTTACCAACAAGCAACAATCAATGTCATGTGTTGCCGGCCAGCTGTGCAGGTGCTGCACATTTTGGCTTATTTCGTTTATATCCAAGCGAATCGAGCGTCCCCTTTTCTCTGAGCTGCACCAAACTGTCCAATGAGGCATGCTCAAAATTGTTTTTGAATTAAAATTTTACTTGTGGTCCTGCCGGTTTGTTGATTTTAGCTCTGATTAGCTTCTTTTTTTTTTTGTACGCCGCTCTCTATTTGTCAAATATTCAGAGATTACGCATCCACACAATTTATCAGCATTAAATCACATGTTCTGTTCACAACGCAATTAGTTTTAGCCAAATTTTTCTTAAGCTATTTTTAGATTTCAAATGTCTACACTTTGTTTACATTTTATTTTATTAACAAAATAAAATTGTATAATAAAAAAATTCGTTCGCCAAGCCCCATCTATTCGAGTTACATTCACAAGCATCTGTTCATACACAAAATATGTAGCCAAAGTATCTAAATTTCAGCCAAGGGTTTGTAACACAATTAAAAGTAAACACATCAAGTCAAAAAAGTCTGCGAAATAAAAATTGAAAATGGTTCCAAAGTAGGTCCGCTATTTACAATTACCGAAACAGTTTTCACATACGCTTGCCAGTATACTCTTGCACATATTCTATCTAAGTGTCAGGTCAAAAATGCAGCGTCCAGCGTATTCGACAGCGTACCTGCTGCTTTCTCTTCTGTTTTAGTTCATTGATTTTAATTAAATGAAATTTTAAACTTGACTGATATTACAATCTTTTGTAAACAATTTCGTTGAGATGTTAAGCTCAAAGTGTATATCAGAACTACCCAATTTGTTATAATAAATACCTACAATATTAACACTGACCGCATAGAGATTGGACGCAGAATAAAAAGTCCATCCCATAGTGTTATGACACTTGACTTATATGGTTATAAAAGCTGAGCAACCCATATGCATGTTTTCTTTAAATATCATTATGATATTTTTGCACAACGTATGAGTATATAATGTTTTTGTACTGATATTAATTAAATTCTAAAAACAGATTGTGGCCCAAGCTTAGCGATGTGGCACTCACATTGGGAGACCACTGCGTTTTATAATTTAAAAAAGATACAAGCAACACAAAATAAGGACCTTCGATTCACAACTGGTGCACTGTTATTTGCTAGGAACACCATATTGCATCGTGGGCTTATGATGCCAACGCTGATGAACGAAATTAATTTCTTTAGCGGCTAATACAATGAAGCATTGTTGAAGCATGCCAATCCCCTGGCAAGTTCTCTAACTCATGACACAACTTGCCGTTGGCTGATGATGATGATACCAATGTTTAAAAAAATTCTGGCGTTATAAAAAATAATAATAATAATAATATTCTATATATATATAAATAGATGTTTATTTGTTTATTTGTCTGTATGTAGCCTATGGACTCCGACACCGTTAACTGAATATCATGAAAATTGGTACATGTCATCATGGCGAATGTTTGTGGCAAAGTTTAGTGCATTAGTATACCGCAAAAGTTGTGAAATTCCATCCAATTTTTTGTGTGAAATAAATATTGTTTCATCAGTTTGCCGTTGATATGTATGTTAAATTCGAAATCGAAAGTCGAAAAATGCCAGTGAGGTGTCGAAATCACAATATTGGTCGACATAAGCGCAGCAAGGCAGACATAATCGTAGAGTCAGATCGTAGACTGAGGAACAAAAAAGAATTAATTATTGTAAGACGCAAACTCATAATATTCTGCGTTACAAAAAATTGCTCAAAGTAACTAAAGAAGTTTTCATATGCCGTTTATATTTTCATTCTACACAAATCCCGAGCAGTGCCGGGGCCGCTGTTAGTAATAATATTAATAAAATAAATTGACATATTCAGAGAGACCTTTGGAATCCAGCAACCCTAATTGCAGACTGGGTATATTTGTAAATTTATTACTATGCCGATCTTTTTCGACAGCTCTATTTCTGCTGTCTTAAGAAGAAGCAGAGTTTATGTATGTTGAATCGATTTCTTTATTGCGCTCATAGCAAGTGAGATAACAATTTTATAATACAAATTTTATGTCTGACTGCGGGACTTAACGAAGGAATGAAGCATAGAGAGAAATAGGATAACGCCTGTAAAAAGTAAGTGTAGAGTCTGAGCGAAGTATGCGAATGGGATTGGAGTGCAGCCATGCTTACAAAGGGTTATACGCTGAAATTTACAATAATTTATTTACATTGCTTATTATTACCAAGTCGATGGTGCCTAGCTACAACAAAATCCTATGACTCAAATGGAAGTTCTAATAGATAGATAATCTATAAATATAAAGCAAAGTGGCAGAAAGCCTGTGTTTCCCTCCGCTGCACGCAATTTTTTACCAATTTAGTTTTTTTTTTATTTTTTAAATGTAGATAACTCATAGAGAGTATACATTCACAAAGTTACGAAATATATGATATATGATATGAGTTTTGTCTGCTATTTATATATATTTAATACTCTTTTGCATAAGTGCGTCATGTGCTCGTGAGAGAACAAAACAACGTTTGCCGGCCTTGCTAGTTTTTTTTATATTAACAAGTGTCCTTATACTTTTTTAAGACAATCATACGAAACATGATTGATTCTAAAATTGAGCTTAATTTTTTTATTTTATTTTTGTATCGAAAACTTCTTATTCTATTCTTCGAAAGCTTAAAATCATATATGCATGTAAAGTATCTAATCTTCGACTCAACCGAAGTTAACGTTTTTAGCCAGATTTAATTTATGCTAAATTATTTTCAATCTTTCTTTCTCAGCGCTACCCCTGAAATTTATGACGTAATTCCTTGTATTTCTAAAAGCAGACACAAAACAGATTCGATCATCATCTTCTTCAGCTACCTTTTTTTTCTTGATGACAAACAAACTTTTGAAGTTGCTTTCATTCTCTGAACAGAACGGCGTCAAGCTAAGGTTCAGTTTTGTTTAGCAATCAAAGCGCAAAGTTTGGCCTAAGCCACAATTTTTTTATATAAAAAAATATATTTTCAACAATTACTGCAGACTCGAAATTACAACAGAGAAATGCTCAACGCAATTGTGAGCTTCAAAAAGCATGAGACAAATAAATAATTTATTAATAATTAATTTTGTATCTACTTGTATTAAAAATAGTTACCGGTCATGCTCATCGCGCTGCTGCTAATTAATAGTGCAGCGTCTGCGGCTATTCCAGAGGATGCCACGCCCAGTGTTAAGGACGGTCAAATGGAATTGCATTTTGGGTGAGCTTTTTTTTTTCTATTTTTTGGTATTTTTTTAGACTGCCACGATAATGCTACTCTTCATTGGCCAGTTTCCAAACCGAAAATGGGCAACAACGCACAGAAGATATCAAATACGATTTGCATGCAACAAAGCCATCAAATGAGACAGACAACGATGTGGAGGAATCCCAAAAGCCAGTTGAGTACCGTGGTGGCTATAGCTTCATCTCAGCGGATGGCTATGAATATACCGTGTTATATAAGGCCAATAAAAATGGTTTTCTGCCCTATGTGACGGCACATAAAATCAAAAAAGATAAATGAGTTAAAATGCTTTTTTTTTAATTGAATGTGATTCGCTTTTGTCTGAAAATATCTACAATATAATTATAGTGTTAGGTGGCGTACCTATGTGTGTGATATGAGAAATAAATTGATTTTTTTACAGAAAAAAGGCGGTGAATTTATAATTACGGCGTGTTTGTTTTGCTAAACGATTACCGCTGAGAACCACAATGTTAAGAAAAATTAAAGTGTTGCTCAAGTTCAAAATAATAATTTTTGTTGTAATTTTTATTTATTTTATTTTACACCGAAATTATTTAAAAATCCTACTCAAAATTGTTAAAATTAACATTGTTTTTTCGAAGCGCGTGTTTCACAAACAAAACAAAATTGAAGTGTATGAAAAGAAACAAATTCATTGAACGCTGCCCAAGTGGCGAAAAACAAAATATACCAAAAATTATGAAATACCCACAATTTAACAAATAATGATCAAAGATAACCGTTTGTCTGTTTGACAGACGCCTCTCTGCCTTGCTGAAGTTGAAGTTGTTGGAAGTCGCAGTATTGCCTCGATTCGAACTCAGCTGCTCTCGGTCGGTTATGCATACTTTTGTTTTAGCTGAAGTTGTTATTGGTTTGTCTTCTTCTGCGCTGCGATCAATCATTGGTCGCTAGTTTAGCTACTTCTTCTATTTTGCGCCTGTTTTGTTGTATCTTTCGCTTGGCTTGCGTTGCGTTGAGCATGAAAAACAAAAGAAAAACGAATCATTTCGGTGCAATCCGCGTTTGGTAATAGTTTCAGTTTGCTTGTAGCTTCAGTGTGTCTGCGTTCGAATTTATTTGTTGGAACATGCAGTTCATAAAGGTGATTGTTGTGGTTTATTCATATTGTAGTGTTAAACTTCTAAGCTAGCGATTTCATACTCCAATTGTGCAGCTCACATTGCTGTTTTTTACGCTCTTCACGCTACACGTCGAATCTTCGTTTGCACCTGGCGAAATCTTCGAAATCCAACTGCCAAATATTGTGATTGAAGAATTTGTTTATGAACCCACGCAAAATGGTTATAGATACAGGTAACTATTTCGAAGTCACACCTTCACTTAGGTTCACTACAAGTTTTTACCCTACGTAGTTACAAACTTCCCGATGGCACAAAACGTGATGAGGTTGGCATTTTGCTGGATGGACGAACATCGCAACAGGATTTGATCACAGCCAATAATTATGCAAGCAATGATCGACCCACGCGTCGTCCGGGTGTCAAAAATCGTAAATTGTCACCAAAATCACTTCAGTCATTGGCGGGTTAAAATGCAAAAGTAGATGACGTAGGACAAACGGTTATTAACTAGGTTTAGTTGAATACGAATTTTTATGATTTTAATAGCAAAATAATATACTGAAATACATCAAAAACTATTTGGTCTAAACATTTATCTAATTTAAGAAAACAAGCGGCTTTTTTGTACCACAACAAAATATTTTTGGAAAACAAACTTCTTCAATACGAATTGAGGGCGCTTGCACCGCGGTTTAATTAAGGCCACAAATAAAAGGAAGCGTATTAAATTTGAAAAAATAAATAAATAAATAAAAATCCACATTGAATTAATTTTAAACTTAATTTGAAAGCGTTAAGTTTGTTTTCTCCAACGTCAATAAAAACAGCAGTTCATAAGAGGCAACGCTAAAAGTATGCAATGTTTATAACAATTAGGAACGTAATTGGCGACTAAATGTCGCCGAAAAGCACACTTCTTCACAATGGATTTCCACATGTGCCTTACTGCGTCGCAGTAACATGAGCGTTTCCAACTACATTATTATTTGTTGGATTTCTAGGTTAATGGCACAAATGTGAGCCAAAGGCAAACCACAATTGATTGCTTGTTTCCCGTGAATTTTGCGAATATCCAACAATAAACCCAAATTATTTATTTATTGTTTTTGCTTTTGCTTTAACTGTTTATGTAATCTCTAATTGAGAAAAATGCACTGTGTGATTTATCACAATAAATTTTGGCATATCTGATTTTTATATCCAAAATATTAAACAAATGTCAAACGATTTAGTGCAGCAACATAATGGTGTAGCTATGTCTGTGTCTCAGTCTGTAGCTGAAGCCCGAAAAAATTTAACAGAATGCAAGGGTTGGCCTCACTAGGGTTATTTTAAAACGACAAACCTTGAAAAATAGAAATACCTAGTTTAATGAACTACAAAAATGTCTTGGTTATTTTTTTTTAATGTGTTGCTTAACCCCAGTTGTCCTCGCATTTTGCTTTTTCTTTAAGTTTTTGTAGTCTGCGTACCTCAAATTGTATAACAATTCTCTATTTTGCACTAGCAAAACTAACTTTGATGTGCTCTCTTCCATTTTCGTTTTTTTTTTTGTTTGAATCGCAATCAGCTGTGTTATCATTTAAGAGAAAGACAGAGAGCGACAGACGATTTGTAGCGGACACCAAATTGAACCAGTTCGAGTACAAGGAAACAGACACAGAAACAGACTTAGACTCAGCTACAGATTGGGTCGTTCACATACAAACCGCTGTGTTTGATTTTGTGACCAGTTACAGACTGAGACACAGCTACACTATGCTGTTTCAGCATTAAACTGTAGTTCTGAGGAGTTTGCTTGTTCTTTTCTATAGTACCACGGTAATTTTTAGTATGTTTAGCCAGTTTCCGAACCGAGAATGGACAACAATGCACAGAAGATATCAGATACGATCATGAAATGAGCCAGATAAGGACAGAGGGGTATGCCAAAAGTTAGGTGGTTTATCTCACCCAATGGCTAAGAAATTCATATGAAATTCAATGGCTATGAATTAAAAATGGCTTTCAGTCTTTTATGACGCAACATAAAGTAAATATTATGGTTCCGGAGAACACGTGTACCAATTTGTTTGTCTTTAGCTCAGCTATGGTCTATTATTGGTTACTAATTTAATTAATTAGTTCCAGCACATTAAATCAACAGAAAAAGTATTTATTTCGGTGCAATCCGGTTTTGGTAACAGTTTCACTTTGATTGTATCTTCAGAGTGTTTTCGTACGAATTTATTGATTGGAACATGCAGTTCATAAAGGTAATCCTCGTTGTTTATTCTTAGTGTCACTTCTAAGCTAATAAACTCCCACTCAGATTTCAGTGTCACTTTTTGTGCTCTTTATACTCCACGGCGACACTTCGGCTATGCCACGTAATCAAAATGCCAATGTTGGTCGAATCAGCATGGGATCAGCGCCTTCAATGGCGCGTTAAACCTAATTAAAAAAAGTATATTAGCTAAAATTAGGAACGTAATTGGCAATAATTGTATGTATTATTAATCTGTTGACGAACATATAAATTTAAAAACCGAAATACATAATTACATGTGGACATAAAACTGGATCAATTTATCTGTTATTGTCTCGAAAGGTTGCCCCAATGATTGCTCATTTAAACCCGTAGATTCTTTACTGGCGGACTCTGGCATTACCTGTCACTGTACTGACATAACTGAAAGAGTAGTGCAGGCCAAGACATTGTATATGATTACTGGTGCCCCGTAGCTCATGAGAACGGCGATTTAATTAATCGTCAGATCAAAAAGTATATGTCACGGTTGAAAAATCATCAAAATAAACTAGCCAGGCGCCTTTTAAAGCCACGCAGAAAGAGACGAGGTAGGCCGGCGAGACGGCTAAGAAGATCGCATCCTATTGGCCTCTCTACCAGAATCTTTTAATTCTATCCCTTCCCACTCACTATGGTGTATTTTTAATTATTTAATTAAAGTTGTTTTTTTTATAACAGAAAGGTTACAAAAATAATTACTACACTAAAGCCACCACAAGTCTCCTCAAATTTTTTTATATATATTATATATTATACATTATATATTATATATTATATATAAAATTCTATATTGTAATTTTTTTTAATATATATATATTTATTTATTTTTTTTTCTTGCCTTTTTTAATTATAGTTGTTTTTGTTTGTCTTTAGCTCTGCTACGGTATATTGTTGCTTACTAAATTAACTAATTAGTTCTCCCACAAGGAATCTGTGTTTTTGGCTTGGGTTGCCTGGCATGAAAAACAACAGAAAAACTATTTATGAACATGCAGTTCATACAGGTGATCCTTGTTCTTTATTCATAGTTACACTTCCAAGATAATAAATTCATAGGCAGATTTCAGTAAGACTTATTGTGCTCTTTATACTACAGGTCGAAACTTTAGCCATCAATGGTTTTAATGGCAGGTTAAACCTCAAAGCAGCTGACCTATGACGAAAGGTCAATCAGTTTAGTTGACTACGAATTTTTATGACCTTTGGTAGAAAAATAATATACTGACGAAAAATCTCAAAAACTGTTTGGTCTAAACATATCTTCTTCTTCTTAGTTGGCCATAACAACCTAATTGGATCTGAACCTGATGTATAATTTGGTCTAAACAAATACCAAATTTAAAAAAAATATATATACTATATATCATTGTGCTGCGCAACAGTTAATAAAGACAATGCAAAAAGTATGCAATGTTTATAATAATTAAGAACGTAATTGGCGATTAAATGCCGCCAAAAAGCACACTTCGTCACAATTCACTTCCACGTGCGCCTTATTTCGCCGCAGTAACATGAGCGTTTTCAGTTTTAACAACATCATTTTTTAGGTTTCTCGGTTAATTGCACAACTGCGAGCCAAAGGCAAACCACAATTGATTGCGTATTTAAAGTGAATTTTGCGAAAATCCAAAAATAAACACAAATTATTTGTTTATTTATTTAATTGTTTTTGCTTTTACTGTTTATGTAATCTCGCATAGAGCAAAATGCACTGTGATATTTATCGCAATCAATTTTGGCATGAGTGCTTTTATGTCTAAAATGTTACTCTGTTACTGAACCCACCATCAGGTCTCATTTTAATAAATCTCAAACGCCTTAAGTGTAGTTGCATAAAAATTTTATATTTCGTTAGTGAAGCTAGTTAAGAAAACATAAAATAAATTAAGCACATAAATTATGTTCAACGTTTTAATGTTAAATTTTTTTTTACCAACGGCACAAAAAATTCATGATAATTGCGTCGGAACATGTTCGAACTCAAAAAGCAGAAGAGGCCGCCCAAAAACGCAATAAAAACATAAAATTTTAAATGAAAAAGAAGAATTTAGTTTGTCAATAGAGATGGTCTAAATAGTATAATCAAGCACACTCGCACGCATCAAATGGCTGGCAAGCAAATAGGTTAAATAAAACCAAAGCAAATCCAAGGAAGATATCGACAATAATAAAAACGCTATTAACGGCCAAGTGATAATTTTGCAGCACCTCCGAACAACAAAGGTTGAATGATTAAAAATTAAGATTTTTGTTAAAACGCCAAAGCAACGACGGCCGCTGCGGCGGTTTGTAAATGAAGCCGGTTTCGTCTGCCTGAAGCCGACACCGGTCTTGGCTAAAAAAACCAGACAAGCACAAACATGCGAACAAATGTTCGAGCGGACAGACAATGGCTGCTTGGTTGGATGTTTGGTTGGCGTAACCCTACAAAAAAAAAAAAAGACCATTGAAAATTGGCTTTGGCAACAAACTGAAGACGAGCAAAGTTAAAAACGTTGCTGGAACGCAGTTGTTGGACGCTGTTGTTGCTTGACCTTGATTTAAATCACGAATGTGTTCACTTTCATTTGGAGTAAAAGAAAACTAATAAACCAGCTTTTTCGTACGAAGTGATGGGGGCAATTCAAAAGATCAAAAAAGCCAAACCTTTTCAAAAATTAAAAAAATGTTATAGGTCAGTGATTTATGGGCCACATTATGTAATGTAATGTAATTATGAAAAATTGTACTTTGTGTCTATTTTATAAAAAGGACAACACTAATTAGGACATTTACCTATTTGCCCGAGTATTACTATAGCGTACATTATGACTATTACGCAACCAAATATAGAGGTATAAATACTTCTCTCGGCTAGACAGACAGTCTTGTTAACTGGAGAAAAAGTTGTAGAGCAGAGTGCAGCGTATTTCCTCGAGCACTTTATATACGTACTTTTCTACCTCTTCATTACATTATACAACTTCTATGAACTGCTCATGGAAGCTAAATACACTTACTCTTCGTCATTAAGCATTGTACTAGTAGTCTAAGTGGACATAAGTACTGAATAAAAGTTAAAAAAAAAAAACTTTATAGACGTTGACTTAATTACTTGCGAGTGACTTCTCTGCAAGCTCACAAATACAACAAAATTCTAGGTTGAAATTGGATAGAAGACCCAAAGACAAAGGAGACCAGATGGTAGTACAGTTCGTCGTGCAATTAAGTAAATTTTATACCCAATAAAAAATTCTGCATTGGCCCTATTTATAATGGTAGAAACCTCAAGCCAAGGAAAACACTATTAAAATTTAATATGCATCATAGGTTAATTTATGCCAGTCCTACTCGAGATTGATGAATATAAGCAGTTATATGTGGCACTTAAGTACTTTTCTTTGGAGCATCAAAGTATGGGTTTTATAATCGGATTTTAATAACAGAAACAAACAATCTATGTGTATAAAAGCGTTCTTGCATTTGTTAGAGATGTTTGAACTTCGGATCCATAAGGGTTTTCAAACTAAGATTTGTACCTTGGGTTCTGTTCGAGCTCTTCTAAGTTTTTTATATACATATATAAATTGAACTATCTATATGGCGAGAGGATTGTGTTATTTCGATTATTTATATTAGTATTATTAAATGAAATTATCATTGATGCCTACACAAAGAAAACATCGAGCTCTCAATCTCGGTGGCAAAGCTAAGGCCAAGTTGTAATTGACTTACGCACTTATTGAAATCAGTTGTTCTGTTGTTCAATATCTTCAATAACCATTCAATATCAAATGCAGATACCACAAATGCTTAGTTAGTTTCTAATTAGTATATACAAATTCCAAACGCTCCTTGAAGGCAAAACAATTCTAGCCGGGTTTAGGTAGTTTTTTATTTTATTATTATTTATTTTTTGTAATTCATTATTCCACTAGACAGCAGAGCGTCTCAAACAAATATCTTCAATTTTTGATAATTGCTACTGTGGTGGTTACGTTAATCGAATAAGCTACAGTCCATGCACCATAATGGATGTTTAGGTAGCTTTGTATATAGTATAAAAACACGTGTCACTATGTTCATCCACGGTAATCTCTGAACCCGTTCAAGCGATTTGAATAAAATTTTGAAAAGTATAGAACAGTTTTGGGCACGGTAAACTTTGCTACTCGTATGTCGCATCATTATTAGTGTCAATAAGTCCAATAATAACAATAACAAATACAGTACTTGTAATTGATTGTGGCAACAAAATCCCCTTTTCAAATCATAAATCATCTCTTTTCACATCTTTCTCTTATGTAATCGAACACACTTTGTGGACGTGTTGCTGTAACTACAATAACTCATTTTCGACTTAAGAACTCAATGCAGTCTGGTTCAACATATTCGAGTTTTTTTATTTTTCTTATTTTTTTATATTTTAAATTTTTTTTTTTTATTCTTTTTTTTTCAAAATTGATGCGGCACATGCGGTCGTCGTTTAGGAAATAAAACAAAAAACAAAAAATAAAAAAAAAATTAAAAAAGTCAAATAAAATCCGTAAGCCGAAAGAAACCAGCGCAACCAGTTTCGATTTCGATTTCGGCTGACTACTGGCCAATGGTCAACGAAAATGGAAATTTTGCCAAAAATGAGAAAAAGCAATAAGCGAGGCATATGTATCTACGTTGATTATTAATTTGTTTGTTGTTGGTGCTGCCATACACATATCAATCTGCCACAAAGGTCATCAAATATGCCAAAAGTCAACAGACGACAGCGATGGCTACAGCGACATCAGCGAAGAAAAAAGTATCTGAAAAAAGTAGCTGTTGGCCGCTTAACTTTAGATGAAGATGCTTATGCGTGTGACCTTCTCACACTGCAAAAGACCTACAAAATTATGAAGTCATAATATTTCAAATGAAATCTGTATTATATTATTATTCTGTATTAATGAAATGACGTCTTACACGATACAACTGAGCTGCATTTGCGTCAGGAAGGGTATCGGGCAACAATTCAATACTGAAGAACTTACGCATGAATGCATGCTATTGGTCATTTCAACTAGCAATGAGCATTGTAAATGTAAGTAGTTAAATAAAAAGAATCTTAAGTTAAATGTTACTTGTCCCAACGACTTTTTCAAGTAATGCAACGAACGCGCGCCAAACCGAGTCCGATGGTAAATTAAAGACTTTAGGTGCCAACGACGACATACATCTTCAGCGTGTAATGCATTTGATGTTGCCGTTGGTATTGACGATGATGCTTTGAGTAAATTTATGAAGTTTGCATACATGTTCTTGCGAACGCATCATTTCGATGCAAGAAGCGCATATAAAATGCATCTAACAACAGAACATGCACTCAGTACTTGGCTCAAACGCTAAACGCAACGCAACGCGTCGTCGCGCATTAACTAAAGGACTTGGAATTGAATATAATATATAACGATATGAAATTGGTAAATCCAGCCGGGCCTTAAACATGGTCAAGGATAATTATCTATATGCAATCAATATCTTCACCACAGATGCTAGTCTTCGCTGCCGCCGTTGTCGCTGTACTTGGCACAGTTACGATGGTCAGTGCACGTCCGCAGGGTGATGTCGAATTGCTGGAGTACGATGTGGATAACATTGGCATAGGCGGTTATAAATTCAGGTAAGCCTGCTATATGTGCTCTACTAAATCACACAGCTTAACACGCGTTTACAGTTACAAGCTGAGCGATGGCACGTCACGCACAGAGGAGGCGGTCGTGAATAATGCGGGCACTGAGAATGAATCCCTCTCAATACGTGGTTCGATTTCATGGGTGGCGCCCGATGGTCAAACTTACACGGTCAACTTTGTCGCCGATGAGAATGGCTACCAGCCGGAAGGCGCGCACATACCAAAGTAACAGCGACCGATGAGAACCAATGACAATGCGTAAACGTTAATTAACTCGCGTATGCCAAGCTAAATAAATGTTGTAAATAAAAATAATAATAATAAAAAGCGAAAGTGCCTTCGGCTTCAGTCAGTGTGAAGAAAATGTATTGTGTTATATAATCTAGTAATAAGGCTGCGCGCAGAAATAACAAAAACTATGAAGGAAGTTTGCGAAGTCTACTTAGAATCAACACATAAATGTTTGGCTACGACTTTGCTGCCAGGCTTAATTGATGTCTGCTTCTTAGGCGTCGTTATATCTTTCCAAACTCTCTTTTGTTTCTTTTGTACTTATTTAGAGGCATTCCTACTAGCCATTGCCTTGGCCCAGCTCATATGCAGCAAATCAACGGCACGAAAATGCAAGAAACAAGGCACAAGCGATCAACCAACAATCTTGTGACTAAAAGATGCAAAGCCAAGCCCAGACCCTTAAACCCTTAAAAACATACTTTCGAAATTCATAAAGAGTGTATTCTTAAATAAATTTGGGTACATTCAGATTACAGAATTTGTAGAGCAGTAGAGCCAAAAACTCTTCCAACTTTGATAAGGCTTTGCTGTGCAGACCGAACGCGCCTCCATCAGAAAATTATCGCTCAGCTTTAGTGTCTAATTTTACAAAATTTAACTAAAATGTCAGCGGTTATTTAACGGCTAGTAAACTTTATTATCTAACAGAGAATTTAGTAAATACAAATTTTCAAACACTGTCATAGCACTATAAGCTTAATCTGATTATTATGTAAGTCAACCTTCTCATCGTCACACAAGACGCTAGCAGCCGCTGTAGCTATACAAATAACTCCAGTAGGAGGTTTCAAGCTTCTTCAACCTAATAACCTTTGGGTCTACGGACGCCTAAGAGGGCGTTGTGTCATTTTAATATTGGCTTGGTTAAACATTTTCTCTGGGTATTGTTTGGATTTTTATTTATTTATTTTATATTTATTTTATTTTAATAGTACAACCTTGTCTCAACTTGCATAAAACATTATTATGATTATACTGCAGCGAAGTTTATCTAGTTGGCGACCTTCTGTCTAGTAAGTCGTTAGGGTGTAGCCTCTTTAGCCACCGTCGCATCATACCGATTGTGTAGGCCATGGACAGACTGTTTGGATGATAACGGTTGCAGTTTTGACGAAACACTGCTTAGACATTATTTTGTAAAATGAATGTTAGTTTTCCGTTAAGTCGGTGCTTAATGTAGTATAATAATTGAAAAAAATAAATTTAAAAAAAATTTTAATTGAACTGCCAAGCTATGTAACTATGAACCTATGGCTTTCAATAACAAACTTAGCCCAAGAGCTTCAACTCCTATGGAGCCTTTGGTAAAAATAGCTAATTTATTCAATTCGCATACATTACAGTATCATGCGATACGTCAAGATAACGTTTAGATAAATGTTTGCCATTTTATTGCCGCGAAATACGTACACGTTGTTAAAATTGTCTATAAAATTTGTGAATTTATTTCGAACACGTTGCGATGTGACAGATTTCAGAAGTACGTACATAAGTGTTGAGATAAGGCATCTATATAAGTATATGATCGAAGTATAATGTGAGGAGACATCATAATTTGCAATAAATCAATATTTGCACAGCCAATGAATTTTTCTAGTGTTCGTACCTTCAACTCGTCTCAAGTTGATCGCACATGCAATCGGCACACATGACCTCAGCAGCTCGGTGGCGGCTTCAGTGGCGAAGCAAAGAAACCGAAAGTGACAATTTGATGGGCAGAGGAGCAACAACATTTTTTTAACGCTTGATTGTACACATGTATATTAATAGCTATGTAGACCACTTTAAGCTATGCAAAATTATGATAAGTAAGAAGACACACCGCGATTAGCATAAAGTTCGTTGGAGTCAAAGCGATTCATGACGCACATGCGTAAAAATCATATTGGCGAACAAAAGACGCGCGATGAAAAACGTGTTACATATAGAAACATACCATTTTTATCATGCGAATTATGGTTTATTCAAATCATCTACAAGTTTTATTAATTAACCAACTACGTTGAAAATGTCTTTTAGTTTTTAGCCAAAAATAGTCTCAAATGCGAATGGTATAAAAAGACTGGGCCTTTATCGTATGGTTATCATTAGTTCTTGAGTTTAACCAAGTAGACAACTAAGCAGACCTCAACATGAAATTCATCATTGTCTTCGTTGCTCTGTTCGCCTTCGCTTTGGCTGCGCCACCACTAGCCCAGGAAGCTCAGGTGCTCCGTTCGGAGTCCAATGTCCAGCCAGACGGTTACAACTACATGTAAGTTCAAAAAAAATATAACCAAAAAAAAAAAAATATCTAGACAAGAGTATAACGAAATATTTTCGTTAACAACAGCTTGGAGACCAGCGATGGTACATCGAAACAGGAACAGGGTCAACTGAAGAACATCGGCGCTGAAGATGAAGCCATCGTTGTTCGCGGCTCGTTCTCCTTCGTTGCTGATGATGGTCAAACCTACACCGTCAACTATGTCGCCGATGAGAACGGTTTCCAGCCAGAGGGCGCCCATTTGCCCGTTGCACCAGTAGTTTAAGAAGTTACAACTGAGTTCAACTGACTTGTTTATTAATGTTTGTTAAAATATCCTGAAAATATATAGAAAAAAAATTTTATTTGTGTAATTTTTACTATGTATACTATAAACAAGATGCATGGTTGAGTGACTGCGGTGTATTGAGATGCGTGTATTAAGTTACGAGTTTCAACTACGAAGACCCGAAGTCAAAGATCTAACTATAAAGATCCAATGCTCAACTATGAAGAGCCAAGTTATCGAGAAGAAACTGTTCAAGTAGTGATACTAACGTGGCTAAGCAACATATAGCTTAAGCTTAAGTATTGCGTTATACAAAAAGTATGCACTTTTTTTAACACTAGATGATGTTGATAACTATATATTGTGCTATACCAATCCATTTATGTCAAATGAACACGTGTTTGAAAGTTAACATTTCAAGCTAAATTTTTTTTGAAGACAGTTCTGTAATTCGTAGCACGTGTAAAAAGTTATATTGATTTGGAAATCTATGAAACGTCTATAGAAATACGGTACGTGATGATTTTTTACTATAAAAAGAAAATTTTATGCGGCTTACGGTGAGGATACCGCACCCAAGTGTGGTTTGCTTGTTTCAGTGCTAGAAATTTCGATGTCAAAGATGCACCTCGCTCTGTTCGGCCAGTCACTAAAAAAAGCGATTAAACGTTTACACAAAACTCGAGCGCTTGAACGAAGCAATCAAGGAAAAGCGACGTGCGTTGGCCAACAAAAATTTTTTGTTCAAAAATTTACCAAAAAACCGAGGATAGTTTTCATATCGCCTGAAATACTTGTCTCAGTTACTGAGCAGTAAAATTTTGCTGCTGTGGTGCATGTGGTATTTCTTCCTCAGCCTATCAATATCATCTCTTCGAGAAGTTACAAGTTTCATAGAGAATTAATTTACATTAACTGGAATCATTAAACGGCAAATAAAGAGACCTTTTCAAGGGTCTTTCTTATCTTACATCTGTATTCAAAAGAGTGCACTAGTAAGAATTTCAATTAAAACGAATACTCGCTTTAGTATATTTAGGCATTTTTGCGAAGTCACCTAAGAGTATTTTTGCGGAAACCAAATAAAAAGCATAAATATAAGAAGTCGAAAGACAAACGCACTTTTTAATAAGCGCATTGAAAATCGTTAAAACTTGGACTCTTACCACTCCTAGAAGCACTCTGAACTCTTCATCAGCGGCTCTGTAACTTGCATAAGGCCAGAACTGGAATACTTCAATTTATTTCTTATTAAATAATTTTTTATTTATTTTTCTTTATTTATTTCTTTATACCAAAACCAACCAACAGTCAAACGGCATTTTGTTCTAAAACCAATATTCATAATTGGTCTATTCCAGTTTTTCGCCAAATCTAGATATATCTCGCTGGTGCAGCAAATACATTTCATGAATCTAATATTTTAGATAAACAAGTTTGCATTTTGGCATGCAAAATATCTACTTTAAATGTATTTGATGAGCTGAATTTTTAATGCCAACGCATATAAATAGTTCGCTCTGCAGCTGATCAAATTAGTTCCCATCGTCAAAGTCTAGCGTTGACAACAAAATAATTCGTTAAACAAAATGAAATTCGCCATTGTCCTCGCTGTCGCTCTGTTCGCCGTGGTGGCCAACGCTCGTCCTGGTAATGATGTTGCCATCGTCCGTTTGGATTCTGATGTGCAGCCCGAAGGCTACAAATTTGGCTCAGAGACTAGCGATGGTTCAAGCCATGACTCCGAGGGTGTGCTGACAAACGTTGGCACCGATCACGAATCCATTGTCGTCCATGGACAATTCTCCTTCGTCGCTGATGATGGCCAGAAATACACGGTGACCTATGTTGCCGATGAGAACGGTTTCCAGCCACAAGGTGCTCATCTTCCAGTTGTTCCACCAGTTGGCCATTAAATAACGAAGAGCTAACATTAAAACTAAAATAAAAAAAAAGAAACTTGTTGAAATTTTCCGATTAATGAATGAATAAATTAAAGAGCTTTGTGATATAATTCTGTGACTTTTACTTTCGAACTCAAGAAATCTGCTCTATTAGAAGTATGTGCAGATTTATATATAGTTAAGTCGACATTATCAAGTTAAGAAGAAGCTACATTCATGGTTTACAACATCCTCTGAATCAAGCGCCATTACTCTGGTGACTTGCTTAAACAGACTGTTGCCATTGTCACTTTTTGACCGCACAAGATGATTGATTGTTCGGTCAAGGGCGGTGAACGCTAAGTCCGACATTATATTAAACTAGCAAAACTAAATGATGAAAAGAAGTTTAGTTTATGTTAACGAATAATTTGTTACTTCTATTTGATTGTAGAAGAGAAGTTCCAACGTGGCCTGGACCCGAAATACTCGTAAGACGCAAAACTACTGTAATAAGTACTATGCCTCATTAAAGCATAGAACAAAAAACATTATAAATTATTTAGAAATGACATGTCGCTTCAGTTAGTTTAACTCAATATTGTAATCAAGTCGGCATAGAGCTTGACAGGTCTGCTGTATTATCAGGCAGGCTTTTGGTTCCAGTTGTTGTCTCAGCTTCATAGTGTGTTCTGCTCGGCCTCGTAATCTACGCTTTCTTACTTCTAGTACTGCCACTGAAAGCAGCAGTCTAGAAGCAACAATAATAAGTTAGGCTAGCGGTAAAGAGTTTTTTCGCTTTCATTCAGTAATAGTATTTTAAAATATTTTGCTTGGGAAGTGATATAAATGTGATGGGGTTACAAACTACATTAACTACGTAATGAATGCCCAGCTAAGGCCAATGAAATGACCATTTTAATTTTCGGAACCAGTTTTTATTTTGTGTTTTTAATTATATGATTTTTTACTGACATATATAGTAATAATTATATACAAGATAACGGTTGTTGCCACAAATCCTGCTTAAGAGGGAATGTAGCTCCATGCATTCTTTACTCACGTTCGCTTTGCACAAATTCACTGTTTGAAAGCAACAACAGCTGGACTTAATGATGTGAGGTAATATTTTTAGAATGCATATTTGCATAAAAAGTAGTCTGGGAGTCAAGCTTTAGAACACGTTGAACTTTCAATTGACATTTTGGTTTTTTGTCTAAACAAGTTTATCACCTGAAAATCTAACTTTCTTGCGTTCTTCAATTGTTATGCAATTCAAATAGAAATCGTATAAATGCTGCACAATTAAATATAAAACTGAACAGTGCTTATTGTCAAAGCCTAGCGTACGACTCATAATTCAATAAAGATGAAATTTGTAATTGTCCTCGCTGTTGCTCTCTTCGCCGTGGTGGCCAACGCTCGTCCTGGTAATGATGTTGCCATCGTCCGTTTGGATTCTGATGTACAGCCCGAAGGCTACAAATTTGGCTCGGAGACTAGCGATGGTTCAAGACACGACTCTGAGGGTGTCCTGAAAAACGTTGGCACCGAACACGAAGCCATCAGCGTTCACGGTTCATTCTCGTTCGTCGCTGATGATGGTCTAACCTACATCGTCAACTATATCGCCGATGAGAATGGTTACCAGCCTACTGGTGCCCATTTGCCAGGCAGTCCCGGAGTCTAACGACGCTAAGTTTACTAAGAAATTGACAAGAATAAAAGTAAATTAATTAAAATTTTTGTTGTTTACTTATTGGGCGTTTGAATTGAAGTTGTACAGTAGGACTATCAAAATCGTATTTACACTGACCACAGACACTGTTGTTATGGTGGCTAAAACTGCAGTATATACAGTAAAAACTTGCTTGAGCGAACACTTAACATTTTGGCGCTAAGGAGAGATGACCGCATGACAAACACTTCATAAATAGAAAACAACAAGAGAAGAACATCAATGACATGACCAAGTTCTCATTCTCATAGCTTCAATAAAGCAAGCAAGCAACACCATTGAAATACTTTATTTTTGTAGTTTTATTGAATTTTGCCGTTTTTTTGAATACCGGGAAGGGCAGGACAATGTCGATTTACTACCACCGAACAAAATTGCAAACGACGGTTTTTTGTAATTTTAGACGAAAAAAAGAAGAAGAGAATTCTTCTATCAAAGAATAGGCCAGGATTTAGCAAACCGAATGCTTAATTTAGTTGCGTCAAGAGAAAACCTTAAATCAATCAAGGCTTTTACTCCAATGTGATGAAAGCTGGTTCCATATACAAAAGCCTATTTAACGTTTTGTTTGGTTACAATGACAGTACTCACGTCGTTTTGATAGCCAAGAGGTGTTTGTATATTCTAAGAAATTATAGCGAAATTTACTAACTATTAAAGTGGAGGGATACTGGCAAATCTTGGGCATAACACGTACTCAACAGATACCAACTGTCTACCTAGTGTTGTCATCCTAAGACTAACCAAGCTGGATATTTGCTTCCCGTTCGTACCCTACCATCAAACTGCTTCAGTATCGCTCATATGTCATACCAGACCTTTCAACATGAGTACCACTCGCCGCATTAGAACATGTAATAATTGAAAACCCTCAGCGCTGGAGTGTCTTAGCAAGTACGTTTGGTGGTTCGAGCTTAATTAATTGCCTAATCTCTTCATAAGTGTGCCTCTCTCGTCAGGTCGACCATATCAGGATACTCAATCAGGATACTATATATAATCAAACCGACTCTCTCTTTTACAATTACACTATTTGTAATGTAAAAGACTTGCAGTCGGTGCCCTAATAGCCGCTTGGCTATATTAAAGAAGATTACTCAGATATAATCGCACAAATTTATATTCCATATTTTCTTTCTTTTTTTTACACATTTTCAACAGTGATCAGTTAAAAAAATATGCACAGCTCCTTATTAGTGTGGAATAACTGGGATAGGTGGCAAGTGTGCACCAGAGGGGTGATATCCAGCCTCATCGGCGACAAAGTTGACTGCGTAGGGTTGACCGTCGTCAGCAATCCATGAGTAGGATCCCTGAACAACGATGGCTGCTTCTTCCTTGCCAACATTCTTGAGCACACCTACTTCGTCACGTTTGGTGCCATCACTTGTCTCGGAAGAGAATTTGTACCCATCCGGCTGAACATCGGAATCCAAATGCACAATGGTTACTTCACCACCAGGGCGGGCTTGAGCCAAGACGGCGCAGAAAGCGACAGCGAGGACGATTGCGAATTTCATTTTGTTTCGTATTGATGTTGCTTCGAAGAACGTAACACACTTTTTGAATAATTCTATTGAAACGTCGAGGCATTTTATATACACGACACAAATAGTTTCGAAAATACCATAGGTCAACTAATTCGTATTGTGATTCTACAATTCTACCAAAAACTGGTATCTTTTTCAATAAAAGTGCATTAAAATCATTCAATTATATTCGATTTCATATATACGCTAATAATAACTTGTCTTAAATAATTATGTATGCAAACGGTTTCGTCTTCAGTTAAGGAACCAGAGTTGAATTATGGGTTCCAAAGGAGAGTTTTAGCTGTATATAAAATGAGACTGCGAAGTCCTCATAAACTACTAGCTGAGATCCAGCGCGTTGCTGCTTACATGTGTATCTCGCTCTTCGATTGTTTCAGCAAATCTTCGCTCTGTCTATTGTTGCGATCTTCTCGTTGATCTTCCAGTGGTGGCATTTCGTATTCTGCATTTGAACATTTCGACTTTGTACAGTTTGAGCAGCATTGCCGGCAAACTCAATTCTCAGATGCTGCTTTTTTTTTGTATTTTATTTATATCTGTGCAGTTCGAGAAGCATCTGAAAATTGAGTTGGTCTTAATATTTAGCGAATTCAACAATTTGTTCTCACAAAAATTCACAGTAACCATCTAAAGATTATTATTGAGGTTCCCTCAAAATTTCATCAAAATCGGTGCAGCGGTTTCGACATCCATAACGGACAAATAAGCAAGCAAACAAATAAACATACTTCCGTGTCCTTGATCAACTCGACGAGACGATTTAATTTAGTAGTCTGTATGTATTCAAACCAGTCTCTTGAGCTTTGGAGCTTTTGGAGTAGTGTTGAACTTTTGTAAGTTATCTTTTTTTACCAAACGCTATACATTTGTCCGGATTCGACGATTTGAAGTGGCACCTCGTCCATACAAAGCGCAGATTCCATTTCAGTGTTCTTTGTTTTTGAACTAATGCACTGATACTTGGACAGAGGTTTTTCAATTACAATCACATAAACATTGGAAATTTCAAGACCCGCATGGTTTGATGTTAGCAAATACTAGAAATCCTGGCGCTGGTTAACTGGCCTTGGTTAAATGCTTTAATGTGTAGAGAACTGCAAGTTCGGCATATAACAAATTACTTTTCCTTTTTAATTAATTTTATGATTTTTCTTTTTTTACTTTAGTTTATTTTATATACAATGAACCAGAATTTTATAGAATTTAGTTGAGATTTATTGGCACATTTGGCAGATGTGCACCCTGGGGTTGGAAGCCATTCTCATCGGCGATGTAGTTGACGGTATAGGTTTGACCATCATCAGCGACAAAGGAGAAAGAGCCACGCACAACGATAGCTTCATCCTCCGCGCCAATGTTTTTCAGTTGACCCTGTTCCTCGTGCTTCTTGCCATCGCTCGTCTCCAAACTGTGTGCATTGTAGAAGTTGCCCTTTAGTTAATCCATTCCAAGTAACACAGTTAAATATGTTAAGAGACTTACGCAAACGTGTAACCCTCCGGATGCACATCTGATTCCAAACGTAAAATTTGTGCCTCCTCGACAGGCGCGGCGTAGGCGACAGCGAGGAGCATTGCGAATATAACTGCGTATTTCATTTTAAGTATTTTGATTTTTCTGTTTTTTTTAGTTTCACAGTTTAATTTTTTTACACTAAACAGCGTAGTTTTTAGTTACCGTGCTTGTTCGTATGCTTTCGATTTATGTTCAGCATTTTGTTTCATCCTCAGATTTTATAGCATCTGTGGTTTAGAGCCAAAAGCAACGCACTCGGAACGTAGCTTTGATTCATTACGAGTCAATGAAAATAATAATTACTTAATCATCTAAGCTGACAGAGTATTTCTTTAAGAGAAAATGAAGACAAATAATTTTTCATATCTACCTTCTGAACGAACACATAGAAGGCAACATCGAAGCTTAAACACTCTGCTGAAGACAGAGTTTGGCTCATTTGCATCAGATGATACACGTACTTAAGTCGTTATACCCGAAGAATAACCACCTAAGGTAACTTGTTATGATAAGCAATTCTTTGACAAAGAACCACGCGCTTATATCGAATATATTGAAGCTTTGTCTTCAGCTCAAGGGTATAGGGTACAAGAGTTAACTTCTGATTGCAGTACCTGTTTACCTTAAAAGCTTTGGCTCGCTGACCTGTCAATAGCTATGGCTTCATTTCGTATGTGGACGCTGTTTGTATGTTTGCGGTTTGTATGTTTTCGCTGTTGACAAGCCGATGTTCGTGTAAAATTTTAAATTTTGTTGATTTGCTCTAGCAACTTACACGAGCATGTTCGGCGTGTATGGCCAGCTTAAAACAGTTGTAGCATTAGTATGAGAAAGCCAACTCGAAGTTTTTAAATTATTTTAAAGTTGCATAGATGACGATGAACTTTATGGGCTGCTTGATAAGTGCCTGAGAAATTTTCTAACTCCCGGTATTATAGTATAGAAGTTCAGGTTCATTTCCAATAAAATATTCATTACGCTTGCATTTTTTATGCTCGGAGATCATTTTTAACTAGCGACAATTAAGGCGGCAGTTAAGGATAATAAGACCGCCCTGCAACAATTTTGTTATATGAAAAATTAACAACACCAACAAAAAAAAATCGTATACCCTACGTAGGGTATAAATATAACAACAAATTATAAGCTGAAAACCAAACGCTAATCAAAGAATTTTGGTTGAATTTTTTTGTAGTTAAAACATTTGCATTTTTCGTAAATCAATCAAAATTCATCAATAAACAAACGTGATTTCTGGTGTTATCTCATTCTGTGTGCATACACGGGTATATTGATAAAAAGACAAGCGTTGACCCATCGAAATCGTTTTTTCTTTATGCGTTGTTGTAATATTTCAAGGTCACTGTTAGATCAGGTTACAAGATGACACATATTACTAAAACCTTCGGATATAGCACTTTATTTAAAGTTGCTAGAGTCACCGAACTGAACTTAAGTGAAGGAAGACAACAAATTCACCTACATCTACAACAGCGCACCAGTTATGAAATACACTCAGCCTTTGTGCATGGCAAGTCCACAGTCCACCTAGTCAACACTCTGAGTGCTAGGTATAAATAGCTTACACAAGTTGAGCGTTCTCGTTATATTTGGGTCTGGTCTGCTTTTACAGAATGTTATTTTAGTCCCTTGTTAGAGAGCAGCTATAGTAAGTTGTAAGTAAGTTAATGCCCCCCATAGAAGGATAATTCAACCTAACTTCTTTGTACGTTAACAATGCAGTCTGATAGCCTATATCTTTCTCAGCAAATATTTATTCATCAAACACTATTTTGTCACCTTCTAAGAGTTATCCCTCAGATATAATGTAAGACTTGTGCCAGCGCTTTTTTTCAATGCTTGAAGCACTTCTGATATGCGCTTTTCAGCATGGCCTTTAGGTCTTCTAGCGTTGCGGTCTTTATTTCAGCAATTTTGGTAAATCTTCCTCACTTCAAAGTACTTTTTTGGCATGATTATGATTTTCTTTTGTGTAAAAAATCACGAATCTTTTATACATTTTTTAGATTGAAACAAATTGCCAAAACACAAAAACACGTGTAACCTTTGTGTTTGTCAAAGGCAAATCCTTTTTTTTTTTTTATAATTAAAGTATAACATTTATCACAGTAAACTGCATAACACATTTGTCGTATTGAAAATAATGACGTGCAAAAATTAAAAATAATGCTAATTGCGCCGGAAAGGCAATGACATAGATGTCTGATTCCTTCTTGGGGGAAGATCATGCGGATGCAGTCACTTCAGTCTACGCCTTGTTGAGTTATGGGCGTGGCAGGACGCCAGCGGATTTGGGTGCGAAAAAAGTCTGGAGTGATAGCGGCAACTATGAGAATTAATCACCAACATAACCGTTGGCACAGAGAGATCCCTGTGCAGCGTGGTGTTGCGAACGTAGCAAGGAGCGCCCGGAAATCTTCTGAGAGAAAAGCAAATTCAAAATCCAAAAATCGAAAGTCGATAGCACGTTGCCTTATTTTTTAACACAACCTGTTTCAATACGAGATATACAAATTCAATGTCTTACAAGACGTATTTTTTAAAATTTTTTTCATTTATTTTTAGTTTTTTTATTTTTAATAGTTAACAACAAAACATCACAATTTAAGCCACTGGAGCAACTGGCAGATGAGCTCCCGATGGCTGGAAGCCGTTCTCATCGGCGATGTATGAAACCTCGTACGTTTGTCCATCATCGCCAATGTAGTGATAAGAGCCCTTTACAACAACAGCTGATTCCTCAGGGCCGAAAGTCTTAAGTTCTCCATTAGCTTGGACACCGGTGCCATCACTGGTCTCGAAGTCGTAGGCGAAACCGTCTGGCCTGACGTCGGCTTCCGAACGCAGGATGTGGGCTTCCTCTGTTTGTGGTGGTGCAGCGACAGCGAAGGCGAAAAGTGCGACGAAGACAATAATGAATTTCATTTTGACTGTTTGATTTTCGGGTTTCTTCGGAGAGCTGCAGTGTTGCTGTGAGTCGAATACTTTTTGGCTAAATCTTCAACTTGGCTATAGTTTTTATAGCCGTCGCTGACATTGCAGTTCGATACGAAACGCTTACAAAAACTGGTTTAGGTAATCATTTCATGTTGGCATTGTTTGGTCGTCTTCTCGTGTATATTAACACCTTTTTAATTGCACGCACAAAATTGGTTTCATTAATGTTGTGCATATGATTTCGAGCATCATCGTACAATAATTTCCGTTGACGTAAGACACGATAACCAGATCTATAAAATGCGATTGGTGATCCGAACAAACTCCTACGAACTCAAAATAAACCAAAAACAAAAAAAAATAGGTTTGGCTCTTAATATTAAGATTACAAATATTTTTATATATTATAAGCTATTCAAATAAGAAACACCACTAGAAACAATAGAGTTGTAGTCGACAAAACTGGTACAACACTGCCCACTAGTAACTATATTAGCTATTCTAATATGAGCATATAAACGTCTAGCAACTAGCTACAGTACTAGCTCGCTAATCATCACCGCATTACTGTAAACGGCGAATTATTTTTACCAAAATATATATTCTTAATAACTTGATATAAACATCTAGAGCATCTTCGGATTTGACGGTGCAACCTACATGCAACATGACTTGTTCCTCTGATGAGCTTTCCAGGTTGTCGGGAAAATATAGAACTGTGTACGTCATCCCAGTGAAAGAGAGGGACAGAGGGCGGATTATCGAGCTGAATATTTTATTTTACGGCGGATTACAAAATTAGATTAAGATTAGTCTCTACTCGTAAAGTCGGCGGATTGCCGTCGTTGTGGGCTTAACGAAACGTCGAATTAGAGAGATAGTACTGTATATAGTATTTCGCTGCACTTAGGTCTTAAGAGTTAAAAAAATATATATAACCGGCTATTACACCAGTGTCTTGGTAGCCTAGTTGAAGTGCACTAAGGCTGCCTACCCAGCGCCCTATGTTCTCTAGAGTAGCGAACAAGTAAATAACACATCAGTGGTCAAGATTTCAAAGCTCAGTATTTTCTAATTTAATGCCCTATATGGCTACTCTAAAGCGGTCATGATAGGAAACACCACAAAAAATAAAATAGTTTTAGTTGACAGTTATAAACCTTAGAACTGGTATAACTTTACATATTATACATCGAGCTAAATATTCATTCCCGGTCCCAATGGCTTGGGTATAGAGAAACGGAATGCTGGGTTATAATGTCAGTGGTCTAGGTCTAAGATCCCAGTATTTTTTATTGAATACTTATTTATTTTCGATATTGTACGGTAATCACCTTTCTCGTCAAATGATACCTAATGTGGTTCCTTAGCGTCTCACCGTCTTTTCCATGACAAAAAAAATGCACCACTTGCCTATAATTTTCTTGAAGATTTCCAGATATCTGATAAGGAGAACTAATGGAAAGAATTGCCCTTTTGATATTGGGTTTCAGTAGGGTAAAATTTTACATAGCGTAACGGTAGCATACAATCAAACATCGTCGTCGGCTTACGCATGAAAGCATAAGTTGGGGGTTCCGTTGGTAATTAAATGAATATAACCGCTTTTTCTATTTGAGTATACTCATATGAGTATGTACTAATTATTTTGATGCATTGGAACATCCCTATTGTTGAATCGAAACAGCGCATAGGTAGAAGGAATATAATCAGAGATCGGCTAAAGATATTCGAATTCCTCAAAAGAATTAGTTCATACTCAAATTGGAAAATCGATTCTATGCATTTGATTACCAATGGAATATCCCTAGGCATAGGAAGTCGTTCCGGTCGCTTCATTTGCCTGCCTGAGTGTATACGTCGACGCTCGACGCGGTAGCCTAGTAGAAGTGTACTACGGCTGCGGTCCCAGAGATAGATGTTCAATTTCCACGTTGGGCGGTATAAGAAAAATGGCGCGCGTTTCTCATCAGAAGCTCCTGAGTGCTAAGCACACTTACATATATATATATATATATATTTTTTTTTTTTTATAGCTGGGTGTATATATTTATAAGAGCACAACAAGCAACCCCAATGTGCCAGCAGGTTTTAAGAATTATAAATTCTACTTTAAATTTTTGGGTGAAAACATTTTATTTCGATGCAGTACTTAGACATAGTTAACAGGATCTCAAAAAATATATATATATAATTCAAGCACGCGGTAAGTGAGCACCCTCGGGTTGGAAGCCATTCTCATCGGCCACATAGCTAATCGCATAGGTCTGGCCATCATCGCCGATATATGAGAAAGCGCCACGCACAACAATTGCCTCGTGATCGGTGCCGATGTCCTTTAGTTCGCCCTCTTCCTGATGTATTTTACCATCGCTGGTCTCCACACTGAAACGAAGAAAAAACCAGTTCAACGACACAAGCGCACAAAGCCAAAGCCAAAGCAACCGGCTGACCCTGAACCACTGACACAGATTCAAGCCAAGTCCGAGCAAAGCTTAATGAGCGAACATGCAAGCTCGCACTCACGCACGCACACTCAACTTACACGAATTTGTAGCCGTCAGGCTGAACATCCGAATCGAAGCGCAACGTTTTGACTTCCTGCTGAGGCGGTGCCGCTTTGGCGCAAGCGAAGTAAAATAAGTAGGCCAGGATAACGATTGCAAACTTCATGTTTACCAAGATATTTTTTCTCTTTCTTTTAGGTTTATGTTCCTTTTTGAGTCTGATTCGTTGAGCTCTTGAACAAATTCTGCTTGTTGTGGACCCTTTGTGCAGGCCATTTATATACCCTGACATTGTTGATAGTTGGAAGAGCTGAGGATCTCCTGCAGTGTCACCAATAATGAGCTCACCAATTATGAGCTAAAACTTGTTTTCCTTTGTACATTTGGATCCCATGAAATTCCGCTTTAATTCCACTAAGTTATTCGCACTTCAATTTATTTTCGTACTTCATTGCAAACCGCTGTAAATATAAACGAATTTGTGTCAAAATTTTTAACGCACTTACAAGTAACAATTTTCGATGTCAATTTCTACCTTTATTTATTTTATTTTCCTTCTTTTTTTGGCATTTTTGAGATGAATGATTGATGTGCATAAGCGACATTTGACTGCACCCAACAAACGCGTGGCTATAAACAAAAGCCAAGCGATAGAGACAAAAAAGTATCTTGGATCTAAGGCTAAGTTCGCATGACTCACAGGTTTAAGTCGGGAGTGCCTTATGCGATAAAAATTTGACTACCTTTGAGCAAATGTTTACAGAATGAGGTGAATGGAATGTAGTTTTGAAGAAACTCAATCAGCAAGAAATTGTAAGCCAATTTGACTCAACATGTGTATATATATATATATATATATATATATGGTGCTGATATAGGTGCTACGAAGATTACGTAGGTATGTAGAAGTCTTAAAAAATATGACAAGGCATTACACAATCAAATGCAAAAATGTCTGTTATCAATAAACCGCTTTAAAACTGGGGACTTCCAACTAAAATGATTTCCTTTTCATCTAGACGTCTTCAATTCAAGTCAAATGACTCGATTGTAGTACTATCGAATTGCACGCTGGTTTATCTGATTCAGCACATATTAACAATCGGTAGTTTGACAAAAAAGACCTTTATTCTGCAACACCACGAGCGAGACAACATCTATGCTGATACAGCAACTGTCAGGCTCACAACTATTTCAGCTGGTTCACTGACACAGGCCTGGCGAGCAATAAAAATGGTACAATTCACATAGTTGACAAATATTGTAATAAGAGCAACGGAATGCGTAAATCGCGTAAAATTTAATGTGTATAAGTCAAGTCCAAGGTCAGTTGTACTAATACTTTTTGTATTGTGCATCACTCCTCCCAGAGCTCAAGAATGTACATAGCTGCGTTCAATTAGCTACCATCTAAAGATATGCAACCGCTGCGCCATACTCCATGCAAAGCGACTTGAAACGTTTGGGTGAAGGCAGCAGAGAAAGTGAGACGACCAACACTGAACAGTTACAAGTTTGAAACTGTCTGCTTTGGGAGCTAATTAGTAGTTCGCACTAAAGGACATCGCATGTAGTTCTACAATTCTATTTTGAAAGTTCTAGTCATTCTAATTTCGATTCCACCCTTTCTTATACTAAACAAGATTTGAAATCTCAGCTTTTTGCAAAACAAACAACTTCCGCGAATGAAGAATTTCACACACACCCACACACTTATGCAGAAAAGTACACGTTATTTCGTTTGATGTTTTCTAGCACTGAATATAATACTTTAAGCAAAGCACTAAAAATACCAGTAACATATTTCAACACAGCTGTGTTCGATTTCACTCAAACTAAGAGAAATAAAATTTTAACAACAAAAATAATCATAATTGAAGTAACGTAAATCAATAAAGACATTGGGATAAGTTTGATGTATCCTACACAGAATATGCACAATGCACAGAGCAGCTGAAGCCAAATAGAGTTCTGTTTTTTTTTTACTAACTTTGTGTGGGTGCTTATTTTTCCACTTTAAAGATTTACAATATGTCAGAAGAGCAGGCGGTATCGATCAACGAAAACGACTTGAAAAATCTCAAGGACCGTATGATATTGATTGCTGACGCTGATCCAAAGCAATATCATAATGATTTTTCACTGAAACGCTATCTGGTTGCATTTAAAACCACTGATAACGCATTCCAGGTAAGGTCAACAGACAAATTTCCGCGGTTAACCGTTAGCTCTCACACACTTACGTGTATCATTGCAGGCCTTGCTAAAGTCGAACAAATGGCGTGAAGAGTACGGCGTAGAGAAATTACACGAAATTGATATGAAACATCTATCGAACAAGGCACGCGTTTTGCGTCATCGCGATTGCATTGGTCGTCCGGTTATCTATATTCCGGCCAAGAATCACAGCGCATCGTCGCGTGACATTGACGAGCTGACCAGATTCATTGTGTTGTGCCTGGAAGAGGCGTGTAAGAAGTGTTTTGAGGAAGTCACCGATAAACTTTGCATTGTCTTCGATTTGGCGCAATTCAGCACTTCCTGCATGGACTACCAGCTGGTGCAGAACTTAATATGGCTACTTGGCAAACACTATCCGGAACGTTTGGGCGTATGCCTCATCTTAAATGCGCCAGGCCTATTCTCGACAATTTGGCCGGCCATTCGTCAATTGTTGGACGACAAAACAGCAAAGAAAGTCCAATTTATCGACAATGAAACCGAGCTTTGCAAGTTTCTAATACCCGATATCCTACCGATAGATATGTAAATTACATTCCACCAAGTATTAGTAAATATGTCTGCAAATCTTAACAAAATGTACCTATTCTCCTAAAGAGACAACAAACATCAAAAACAAAAAACATCCTCCAACTTAGCAATTTCACACCCTACATTGGAGGTCTTAGCTATAGTTCTGTTATATACACAATATTTATTTAATATCTAACGAATATTGCAATATGTATTATATAATGTAACTGTAACAGCATTCACCTACTATATGGTTGGTTATACTATGCTATGGGTTAGGGTTATTACATTTTTCGTAAAATGATTGAGAGGTTAGGTCATTATGCATATGTACTGGAAATGAGAAAAATGTTCAAATGAAAGGGAAAAGGAATTATTTTGAACACCCTCTGCTAAATCAAAATGGCCTTAAGCTACGCATCGGCTTTATAACCCGCTACTGGAGGTACCATGTCAAGGAATTGAGTGCTTCGGAAATCGATGTCTGTCGGGTCTGTGATATATATGAAGGTAAAAATACTAGAAAACATATTGTGCAAATATCAAGCGTAGGTGCCTAACGGGGTAATTAATCGCATCACATTGCTTGCCTGAATTTAGGGGCAAAATTAAAAGTCTGCAACGCCAATTACATTTGTCATCGTGTCTTTGGAAGACCTAAGAAATTTAGACGTGATTAATTAATCACTTGAAAGTGGGATATTACTGGAACGAATTTCACAGCTCAAACAATAATTGATGCATTAAATTGGATTGTGGTATAACAATTAAAAAAGCACTGCAGCTAATTAGTTAGATAATGAATAAAACTGAGCTCTTCTTTTATTACAATGGAATTTTGGTTCGCTTAAGAGTTAACATATAAAATGAAATTAAATAATCATATCACAATTAAGAATAAACAAATACTCAATGTAGAGGATGAGAGTAAACTGAAATATTTGGCTGTGTGACTTCACATGGCATCGAAATGAAAACGATGCGCCTCTTGTAGTTTTTCCAATTTATCTTCGCGTTTCTCTTTGATGTAGAGCACCAGAATAATTAGCACAATGACGAGGCAAGTGCCGCCCAAAGCAACAACACTCATCAGAATCAGCTTGCTGGGCGTGACGAAAAGTTGAGCCTTCCAGCGTTGCGGTTCGAAGAGTGGCTTGGGCACAACGATTATCTGTGAGTTCGGTATCAGCTGGGTCCACGTGCGTGACATGCCGCCCAGGCCGACTTGCAATTGGTCTACGAAATTTGGCGTACGACCCAAACCGAAAATGGTGTATGGCAGCTGCAGAGCGTGGTAGGATGATTGTGGCAGTTGAACACTTGAACCATATTGCTTGTCGCCGTCTTGAGTTGTAGTGTTGTAGGTTATACGTGGTCCGGGCAAATTGGTACCATAGGTACGCTTCTTTCGACCCAATGGTGTACGTAAAGTTGGTTTTTTCTCGTTTATCAAGCCCGTGAGAACGATAACTTTCACGAAGTTCGCATCGTAGTCAAGAGTGTTACGGAAGGCCATCGGTCTATAGGTACCTTTTTTGGTCTTCTCAACTAGTATTACATCCAAAACGCCATCTTGATAGAAATCGTAAAAAGCGCCAGCGACAATATTATTTGCGGCCGTGTTCAGATTTAGTGCATTCCACTTCACCTCAAATGTACGCGTCAGTGGCTTACTGCATGTCTTACAAGGCACATTTTCTAATAGAAATGTCTTTATGTTTTTTGGTCCACTTAGTGGTTGCAAAGTTAACAGCAAATCCGGATAGCCATCCATATTGTAATCACCACTTCGCGCCGTTATTGTCTTGAGATACACATCATTCGCATCCGGTGGCACAAAAGTCCAACTTGTGCCTTGCATATCCTTAAAATTGACATGAATATCCCGAAAGTCTTTGCCATCGTGTACGAGTATACTCGAATTATGACAGTATTCGGTTATACAAACTGGTAATACGATATTCTCTTTGCCCTTCAATTCGAAGTCCATGAAGACGGCTTGTCCAACGGTAAACGACTTCGCACCGCTGACATTCAAATCGATTGAGTGATTGTAAGTAAAATCATGATCACTGCGGCCATACCAGATTTCAAAATACTTATTGGTCTGCACAAAGAGATCAGCCTTAAAATCCTCATTCAAATCGAGGTAAGCATTCGCATTAGGCAAACTAATCCTGGATTCAAATGTCGCAGCACCAGCGGGCGGTACTTGTGTTTCCTCCTTCGGCTTACTGCGCTCTTTATTGAATATCCAAAAAATGCGTTCGCCCTCTTGACTTTCGCCATAGAGATCGATAATCATGTCACGATTGAAATCCAAGGCCAAAGGTTCGCCTATACTCTTAAAGAGGGTAATATTCGAGCACTCCAAATCATCACCGTTACCATAGTTTATAAGAATATCGTACTTTTCCGAATCGGCGGCATTAGTTGCTCTCAAAGTAACCATCACATCCATCAAAGCATCACCGTCAAAGTCGCCAGGGACAAGGCTAACGACCACTTTGTCGCCATAATCGCAATAGGGGCCGGCGCGTAACAAAGGTTCCGTATCAGCAGCTAAGCATGGTGAAAAAAGTTAGTTTTAGTGCTCACTGAAAATATATTATCCTTGACTCATACGCTTACCAAATAAAATTTGCATTCGACTTTTATCTATGACGAAGACATCAGTGAGTTCGTCTGAGTTAAAATCACCATAAGCAGCAATGTAGCCCTCATTGATATTAGCAAACACTTGCTGAGTTATATCGTTGCCTGTCGTAGTAGCGATTGCCAATGCAAGCATGACAAATATTACTCGATTACTTTCCTTAAAAATCATTTTTTCACCAAATTCCCACACACAACCAAAACAGTTGTTTTATTACTATTGGACATACATAGTGTTGCAAAGCACGTTAAATATGGTCAAAACAAAGATAATTGTAGTGTGAGCATGCACTTTGAACTGATGCTATCCAAAAAAATTTCAAGTGAATGGCAGAAAAAAAAGAGGCAGCTAAGAAAACGCAAAAAGTTTTATTGAATGATCCTTTTTTGTTTGAATAATCCTTCGCTTATTATTAAAAAAAAGTATATTATTAACTAGAAAAATGAGTCACCAATTTCATACGCCTTCGTTTGGTGATGAAGTCTTTGAGATAAACGATACAGTTGACCCAACCGTAAGTCTTGATTTTTTTGACGCGCGGCGACATGCACGAAAAGCGATAAAGAGCAATATGTGGTCAGAGCTTCGATTCGAATCAGACTTTAATAATTTAATTGAAATTGGAATGGCTTAATAAAAATGTGCGTCCATAATCAATCGATGTGTGCTGAACTGTTCAGTTCACCAAAACAGGTGGGGATATCGGCGAAACTAAGCGAATATATCCAATAACAAGTCATTTGCAGCGATATCGCCTTACGTATTGTTTAGTCTACTTCAACTGTTGTTGTGCGATTGTTTATGTTTCTGAGTGCTTGCTTTGCTTGTTTATTCGGTATACGTTGACTGGCTGGGTTTGGCTTATGATTCTTGCAGACGCTGCATGCCTGGTCAGCCGCACAATACACTTGCTTACACATGTGGTTATCAACAACATACATACATATGTGGAATCGTCCGAAGAGCTGGGTCTTATCTATTTCGTTCTAAGCTGTGACAGAAAACACATCGGGGAACTAGCCGGTGTAGTTAAACTATATGTGAATTGGTTTTACCTTTTAATAATTTGTTTTCAAATTCGAACGCTTTTATCTTACTCTCTGTCATCTCATAGAAAAACAAATGAAGAAGTTCATAGTGAGCATTCATTTATTTCAAGTGATGTAAAGTTCTAACTCTTTGTTTTGTCTTTATTTCAGTCGCTAAGGATGCGCAGCTCGGAGCATAACGCAGTCGCAGTGGATGGCTACAATGCTGGCGACACCGTCGATGGTAATGCAGCGGCAATGAATAATCAAACAATGAATTCTCTAACAAATTATGTACAACCAACACTACAGAAACAAGTTGCAATTGTTTCACCGCTAGAAAACACTGCTCAGACAACGCCATCAGAAGCCGTACATGCAGAGCCAACCAAACCGTTGCCACCGTATGCTCTATTCTTTCGTGACACTGTCAATGTGATCAAGAAACAAAATCCCTCCTGCACATTCCAGGAGATATCAGTGATTGTGACGAAAATGTGGGAAACACTCGATGAAAAGAATAAGAACAATTACAATCAAAAGCATGAGAAGGCAAAACGGGATTACATAGCGGCGGTGCGTTTGTATGCACAACAGCAGGCCACAGTGACAGTGCAACAAAATAATGACCAGAATACGGAAACAATCAGAAATAAAATTAATGAAACACAACAACAACATAATCAACTGCAAGAAACGGTAAATCCAACCAGTACAACAAATACAGAAACACCGAAAGTAAATGAATTGCCAAACAACAACAACAATACAAATACCACAAATTTAAGCACTAATGCAACATCAATAGCTCCAACTGATAATCCACTAGCACCACAACAGATTAGAATGCTCACCGAAGCAGCGGCGACACAGAAATGCACACGTGTGGCCTGCAATAAGCCAGCGATCATTAATCCTGATTGGGAGGATGAGTACTGTAGCAATGAGTGCGTTATTATCCATTGCCGTACTGTATTCGAACAGTGGGTGAAATCACAAAATTCATCAACGCCAAACTGTAATGAATGATGACTTATATTATTCGAGTGTAATTTTAAATGCCGTATTAGCCTTAAAAACAGCACTATATGCTCCTATTGAGCTCTATAAAACATTCAATCAGCTGCAGCGATCTAAAAAAAAAGGCTGAATTCTTGGTCCAACTTCGAGCTATAAGAACAGTTTGTTGTTCATGTAACAGTTTATGGCCTATAGGTGCTCAACTTTTTAACATTCAGGCGACCGCGAACTACACACCGCTTCATAACCATTTACAGTTTATGAACTTGGTGCGTCATAGCAGAAATAATAAGGCCTTTCAAACAGTAATTGATTGGTTTATGTACAAATAATTTTAAATTAAAAATATATACAATTATATCCTGCGTGGTATATAATTAAAATATTTAATAAATACTTTTTCAATATGTATATTTTTTGTGCGCCTAATGAGACTCGATATTAATTATAAACTTAACAAAAAACGCATTTCTATCCATAGTTAAAAACGAATCAATTTAAAGTCTTCCATAGCATGAGAACTGTTCTGATAACAATGAGAGCGGAATGCGTTGCCGTAGAATTAAATAAAAATAATTCCTATACATAAAGGATAATTTAAATATGAAAAAAAAATAAGAACATTTTAACGTGGAACGTTATCAATATTAAAAGGAAGAGCACAGATTATCGAGAAAGTTACTTTCTCATGTGTTCTATTTTTTAGTCGCTTTCGGCGAAATAACTCAGATTTCCTTATTTAATATTATGCCTAAAACAATTGCAAAAATAAGCATTTGATTTACATAAAATATCAGTCGGTGTTTTGTTTGTTTCTTTTTTTCCCCCCGTTTTCACACAAATGCAAAATGAGTCGAGCGCTATTAAATGCGCTTTTTGGTATCGTAGTCCTCGGATGTGGCAGTAGCAACCGATTCCGACGCTGATGTGGGATTGTTAGTGTGCGACTGTGCAACTGAATTTTTATCTACAGTGTGTGACGATGACGGTGACGATGAATGACCCAAATGTCGTGCAGCCGGTTCTTCGCGTAGCTTTGAGGCTGCGGTCATTGTAAGTCGTGAGGCACTCGGTGAATTGATGCTGTAGAATGTTGTTTGTGTAGGATTTCGTTGTTTTAATTCGAATTCTGAAGCTGATTGGGAGCTGCCGTTCAACAAGCGTTCGGATGTCTGGCGTAGTAATGGTGGATGCAACCATATACGATGTGCTGTCAGCATAATAGTATCCTTTAGTAGTAGCAGTGGATGTAGTATATTGTCGAGAATGGTGCCAACAGAGTCATAGTCATTTGGTATGATGCCCTCCACTGAACTTTCAAAGTAGCTGAACATGGGAAACCAAATGCGCGTACGCGTAGAATCGCCTTGCATGAGGGCCTGAAAGAGAAGATGTAGTTAAGACTTTTATCCATTTGAGTTGGTATTGCAAAATCACCTGATTATTTGCCAATGTATGATAGTAGAGAAAGAGACGTGATGTTATGTAAAAAGCAACAAAAACATCGATCGAATAATGCTCGTGGGCAGCAAGTATAAAGAATATGCCGAACATGTTCAGCAGCCAAGTTAGTGTATGCAGGAAATACAAATTACGCGGTGTGTCTATGGAGTAAGTCAAGAAATATATTTCATTAGTACATCCAGAAAGACGAAGCTATCTTAGAGATCAACTTACATTCCGTAATAAAAAAGTTAAGCAGCGTCAATGCAACAGTGTGCCCGCTGAACATGTAATCGCCACATGTGCGCACACCCTGTATCGACATGCCCAGGCCACTCCAGATGGTATAGGCGCGCCGCATACGTATCCATAAAGAACCCAATAAATCCAAACTATAATCAGATAAGAAAATACAAATAACTATACCAATGATTATGCTTCTAGTTCAACTCACTCCGGGTCATCGATTGCGAAATCGTTTTGATTACACTGTAAATGCGTTCCAGGCACACTTAACGATGTAATCAGCATGGTTACACAACGTAAGAGAAAAACAGTACCCGCTAAAGCGAAAAACCGACGCAGTAGCACAGTGCGATATTTGTGGAAGATAATGACCAGCATCCAAATTGTGAAGAGTAGCGTGCCCGTAATCTCGCACATATTAAATGCCCACGGTATGTGCGGCACATTGTCTAAAAAGATATCAGGCAGTGGTGGATAACGCTTCATATCCGGTACACGTTCATGTACGATAACCATTACGAACGATGTTATCCAGGTGACCAAAAACGAGTAACCTGAGAGTAATGATAGAAATGTTGTTGTTGTTGTTGTAATAGGTTTGGATTGTCGTACACAATATGCACGGAAGTACTAAGTTACGATATCTCTTGGCTACCAGAAAAAATGACCAAATGAGTAAAAGGAGTGACCAATGGCATATCGAAATCTCTTAGTTGTCGGTTCCAGACAAGCTTCAGCAATGTGCCTAGCTCCATAGCGCACACAGCACACGTGAACCTTAAAAATGCTCCTCTTTGTGCTGCACTTTTTTATCATTATTATTACTTTTTTTTGTGTAATTAGAAGCCTTGTACGCGAGGAAACTCAAAGTCGACAAAAATAACTGATAGCATAGCATTTATTAAAAATTTTTGTTTTGGAGGTTTTCATGGTGAGTACAAATATATATTAATAAACGATTTCATGGAACATAAGTTACAGTTAATTTATTCCATTACGCGGTAATATGAGCGAACAAAAACCCCTTCGGTGTTAGCATCGCAAGCTGACTTTTAATAAATTTCCACAAACAACGTTTGTATAAACAATTGCTTAATACGAAAATAACATTTCTATTCTGAAAAATGCTATATATACTCATAAGACGCTGCTATCAATTAAATGTTCCTCAACGTCTGGGGAACTTTCTTCCCAATAATTTCTAATGGAGCTATCCGATTCAATAAGTCTGCCTTTCTCTCACTCTCACACACCTTAAACGGACTTGACTTAGACACGCTAGGGTATTAAAAGAAATCAGTGAGAGCACGAATTAATTGACCTTGTGATTACCTCAAATTGGCAGAGTAAGAAAACAATAACAATATACAAAGTAGCGCATACACAAACACACATTGAGTTGCCTTGGCAGGGATCGAAGGTAACAAGCAGCCGGCTAATGAGTTGGGCGCGCCCTCTATGAAGCAATCCTCATTGCTGGTACCGTAGTGTAGCGCATTCACTTTAGGTTAAGTTTATACTTTTTTGTTATGTTATGAAAAAATAAAGTAATAAAACTAAAAAAAAAAAATAAAAAAAAAATACAATCACACTCACCTAAACTAATTGCAGTTTTAAAATATTCCGGCGGTATTTTCTTCATGATTGATTTCTTGTAGGCTTCACAATCACTGATATAACTCGGACAATCAGTTGGGCATGGGCAAGCCGAGGGTGCGGGCATAAAGACAGCTGCAGCAGAGCAGGCGGCTTGTGTTACATGGCCCGAAATACCAACTAACATGGGCGGATTAACGTCTTTCACCTTAAACTGCAGTTTGAGCACGGACAACCAGAATTTCTTTAGTTCGCCAAAAGTTAGATTGTAACTGAGTCTGTAGCGCATATCACGTAAGTCTTCCTCGGTCAGTGCGAGCAACACCTGCCCGTCCACCTGTTCATTCCGCAGGCACTCCAACAGCTGACGCGAGCAATGAAGCGTACCGGCTGCCCAGTTCAGGACATCTTCCAAACGCCACTCGGGCACACCGACGAAGGTTTCGTCTGAGTTCGATACATCCAGCTTGGTTGCTCTCAGTTGTTCTTGCAGTGTGCACCTTACTGTTATAGGTGTTGTTAACGCTACAGCGGTTGGTTCCACGGCAGATTGAAGTGGCTTTCTGTGTGCACGGTGTGTCACATGCGGTGAAATTTCAGCCATCGTGTTCAGGAAGGGAGAAAGTGAGAGTTCAATGAATTTCTCCGATTTCTTCTCAAGACGATGATCTCGTTCCGATTGTAAGCACTGGCCAATATTTTGTTATTATTCATCCACTGTGGGTCACTTGCAACGTAGTCTATGCATCACTAATGAAAAAACACCGCCACTTCCGTGTTGAAGCAAATCGCTACTTTGCGCTGAGTATATAATCATTTAATTGGAACTTACTTCCTCTGACAACAACTGTGCCAGTGTACGCCAATCGTAGGTGCACGTCTTGAAAATGCATTAGAAAAAACCAAAACCACATGTTGGGGAAAATTGCTGAAAGCAAATGTGCCACATACATACGTTTGTTATTGCCATGTGGAACCACCACTCAAATTCTACTGTATTGATTTTGTTTTAATTTCACTTTAAAGAAAACAAAGCATTATTAATAAATGAATCGTTAGATTTGTAAATCGTTGTTAGTATAATTATTATTTTTATTTCATAAATTGACAATAGGTTTATTTAATATCAATCAGCTTGAACCTTAGCCACATATATTAAAGATTATAAAAATAATAATTAATCCGCTAAAAGGCTTATGAATTTAAGTAGTACTAGTGATTATGAAGTAATTTAAAATAAAAATTAAAATAAATAAAACAATGTTGATGAACATTCCTTCACGAAAGAATGTACATATGTGTAAAAAGTTCAGAAATCTTTTGAGTAACGACAATCAACACTAAAACTGATAATAGAGGTGCCTCTCACACAACATCTCGAAGACACGAGCGTCCGCTGATTGCAAAGGATAAATTATAAGGATACGCACGATTACAACAGGCCTGTCATAAAATAACACAGGTAGCTTTAGCTAACAGAAATCTTAAAATCTACTATCCACTGTCCTTTGTGTTTGTGTATGTATTATATAAATAACATCAGAAATTTGAAGTAAAATCAGTTGGCAAGGAATAAAGCTCACAGAAAGATTGATATTTTTCTGAATTTTTATAGTGCATAGTTTCAAGTATAAGCTCAAGTGTCAAACTTTTTTTTAATTCCGTTAATTTTCGTTCTGGAAGAGTTTTTTTACATATCTTCGTACGGCATTATTGCTTCCATAAACCTATGTGGCAACGTTGGCAAACGTAGAGTCGCCATATTGCGTTCGTGTTCTTCGTCATATCGCTTTGGTTTTCGGTAGTAAGTTTCACGACAAGCTACTAGTTTTATAAAGTTAGAAAAAGACTAAAACTTTCACTGTGCCTTTGTGCCTTTGAAATACAAATCACAAATATAAATAAAATAGATCAAACTTCAACTAATCTGAAATAGAGAAAAATTGGTGCTCAATACAAAGAAAAAGACAAAAGGCGAATACTCAAAAGAAACCAAATAATAGTGAAGTACGTAAGTGTGTGTTTGTTGCAATTGCCTTGAGCATTGTTGTTGTATGTAGATAAAAGGTGTGTTGTTGCTGTAGAACACTCCACGCTTCTTGCTGGTGCATGTTGGGTCCGAGTGACAATCTTTTTTTATGTTCACGAAATTGTGTAATTAATTTCTTTCAAAATTGTCAAACTTTCTGATAAACATTTTGACCAGGCCAAACAAAAAAAGTCTGGATCATGACCTCTGCTGTATTAAATACCTTTATTATCGAAAAGCGTCACATTCAAATATAAGCCCTAAATGCTAGAATTTACTCAATAATAAATTAATATTAATTCCTTCCTGTTAAACCAAGGAATAGTAATATATTTTCAGTGTGCTTTTATATATGAGTATGTGTGCACTTTTCTTGATTAATGTGCGTGCTAAAACTTCAGCCATTTTCACCCTAAAGTTTTCAGAAGTGGCAACTCAAACCAAACGAAGAGTTTTCCCATACTTTTTTTTCATTGGCTTCAGGAGAATCAATGCGACCACAGCCTTTTTTGTATCTAATTTTATATGTATATTAATTTGAGTGGCTTAGCAGGCTTTGTGTTGTGTGCATTAATCAACGAATCCATTTTTTTAATTTAATTTGTGTCAGTCGGTGCTTCCATAAGTGGCAATAAAATATTAAGGAACAATAATCAAATATATATAAAATATGGCATGCGCTACGCTTAAACGCTCATTGGACTGGGAGTCATTGAACCAGCGTCCCACAAAGCGTCGTAGGTGCAATCCATTTGGCCAATCGGGAAGTGGTTCACCGGGACGTGGTAACAATGGACACGACACCACAGCCAACTGTAGTTCGACTGCACTTTCCAAGAGTCCAAGTACTCGTTTTCTTAAGGACATAGAACCAAGTCCATTTCTCGAGGCTTCCTTGGGCAAAATGTCGCCAGGTGTGTACGATTTTAGTAATTTTATTTTTAATATGGAATAATGGAATTAGTACACTCTTAGACAAAATGGCCGAAAACTTGCGTGAAGAAATCAAGAGACTGCAAAAGAGGAAACAGCTGCCCTTCTCGTCAGCAGCGCTGGAACGAATGCAAGACTCCGAATCGAGCGGCTCTGAAATGGGTCCGGAAAGTCCACGGCGCCCAGATAGCCCACCTAATATGTCGCGTCATCCGGACAAAGCGCTCTTTACCTTCAAACAGGTAGTCCAAGCATAACTTGGAGAGAGGCTCATAATTTTCATTAAATTCTTTATTCGTTCCGTTCCCTCCAAAGGTGCAATTGATTTGCGAACGGATGCTGCAGGAGCGTGAAGACCAGCTGCGTGAGTCGTACGAATCCGTGCTTACAGCCAAATTGGCCGAGCAATACGACGCATTTGTGAAATTTACATACGATCAAATACAGCGTCGTTATGAAGCTGCACCAAGTTGTAAGTTTGAAGTATTTTTTTTTGTTTGTATTAAATGTGCAACTATAAGAACGTATTTTTTCAGATCTATCGTAATGTGTTAACCTCAAACTGTAAGGCTTGTGGGCGCGACTCCCTTTTATCATTAGAAACAACAACACCAGCAACAATTTAGTGCGAATACAAACATATGCGAACACAAGTCGAACTGAAGATTTAAACAAACATAAAAAAAAAACTCAAGATTGTAGAGAAAGATTGATTTCTTTCAATATGGAAGGAAACGTAAGAAGATGAAGGCCACCCAGACAGTTATATGTATAAATTTGAATGGAAAAGCAGCAACAGCAACAACAACAAAAAACAGCAGCATAATTTCTTTAATTTAATATTTGATTATAAGCTTTAATTCAGACGCGAGTTTATAATTATTAACAAATACAGCATATTTAAAAAATGAATATGAGATCACAATGATCATGAATTAGCAGGAAGGAAAGGAATTTAAAAAAAAAATAAATGTAAATTGTGAAGACAATTTCAATGAATGCCGCCGCGGCGCAGTAAAACTTTTCGTTTCACCTCAAATTGTAAAGAAAATAGACAGAAAACTATAAAAATACTGAAATTTATATACAATTATAGCAATAATGCAACGATGCATTCAACACGCGCATTGTTGAAGAATAAACCTCATCAGAGTAGCAATGTATATGCTACAAAAATTAGTTCACTAGTTTATAATGAATGAACACTATATTAATTTATATTGAAGCAACACCGCAACAACAAAAGAAAACTAAAAACAATAAATAAGTAATAAGAGAAGCAAACTATTCAATGTTCATCACGAATCGTTGAGAAAATATTTTCCAAACTTTTTTGTTTGTTGATTTTTTTTCTCTATATTTTCATATTGTAAATCCGTAAAATGCAAAATCATATTTTTATAATATTTAAAAACGAGAAAACTAAAAGTAAAGTAAAAAAAACGAATTAAAATATTTGCTAAAAGAAAATACGTAAAACTAAGTTAATTTGCTTTGATCTAAAATTTTGCAAAGTAACTAGAAACAAAAAAAATTTGAGAAGAAACAATTTTTTTTTAATGTGATTTAACATTAATTATGGACGCTTAAAATTTACGCTCGCGTACAATTCATGTATACATAGAGAAAAGAAAAAAAACATTTGTCATTTTCAAACTTTCTTTCCAATAATCTCATAATTACTTTATAAAATATTTAGAAATTTAATTTTAGATGAAAAATAAATGCCATTTTGTATAAAAAGGGAATAAAGATGATTATAATAAACCGTTGATATCAATTTAGAAAAGGACCATTAAAATTATCAGAGTAGCGCGCGCATTTGTTATGCAAGTGAAATTTCTAGTATGCTGGCAACTCTAAGAGCTGCCACTTCATCGTGCCTGTTTACAAACATTGGTTAAATTTAAGACGTTTTTCTATATTTCCAACTAATTGGGATTGACAGACACGCAAAAGAAGGATTGTATCAATTTGCGTATTAATATATTCAGAAGCGCTCGTACTACTTTCAATACAATATTTTAAAAGTTCAATAAATCAGAAAAGAGTGAACAGTGGTAATGCAATTATATTGTTTTATTAACTTATCGGGTTTATAACGTCAGAACAGAACAAGTTGCCAACGAATACCGTGATAGACGAATGTGAGAGAAAAAGTGGCCGCCACAGCAAATTTAACGAATACGACGACACGGAAGACAAATAAGAAAAATCTAAAAATATTTTTTAAAGTGAAGAATACTTGTGTATGTTTTTTTCCTAAATAATAACTTTTAGGAACTGCAAAAAATGGTTTTGAAGGTTTACGTTAGCGGCATGTCCGGCAATAAGGAGGTATGTATCAGTAATAATAATTGTAAGAGCATTGGAGTTGAATTGATTTGATTTAACAAGCGTAGAGGGTGGGGCTAGGTGGGCGTAGCGTAAAAGAAGGAACAGCATTATTGACAATGCGATGCGTAAGCGGCATCCATGCTTCTTTTTTTGTTCTCTTGTATTGCACTCTCACTCTGGAAATGATGACGAATATTTTGCTCATATGGCTGTTTTCGTTTATATGTATGTATGTGTATGTGTGTGTGGGTGTTTTTGTTAAATTCCAATTGCAATCTACCATACATAGCATAGCAGGCGCGAACGATTCCAATAAAAAAATGCCTCGAAAGTAAATTGGGTGCTTTAAACAGAGCTTTGACTGTATGTATGCGCGTGTGTGGCTTTGTTTATAATCAAAATATTTATGTGTGTTCGTGTCACAAAGGCTTCGATTATAATCATATATGCTTGTTCAATTCGCGACAACACACAGGGGCGCATTTAGTGTGAAAAGGCAGGGCTTTATGACTTATTCAACGTTGAATATTTATGCTCTCCACGCAATGAAAAGTCTTAAAGTAGGTAAGTTTGTAACACAATAAAGGCGACATAGGGGACACCATAAAGTATGAATAATATATAGTACATATATTCCTAACGAGACGAGTTTACATAGTTTTATGAAAGATAGTCTTAATTTTTGAGATAGCAAACGTAAGTGTGGTTTTTACCATACGTTGTACATACGAAGGTGTTCCCAGAAGTAGTCAGCCTAACATGAATGCATACTATTTAGCTAATTTTCTTTCCAGTGTTGAGAATGAAGACTTAAAGGCTTAACTTGAAAATGTGATATACATACGATTTTTAGTTTCTTACATAGATATGTAACGTCATATCGCTCCAAAATTTTTACAATATTAAACAAGCAATTTCTCAAACTGTTCGAGTATGTCTGTAATGGTATTTCTTTTTAAAATTATAATACTCATTAAACAGGTTAAAAAACGTCAGCAACGAGTTTTGATGATACTTGATAGTAAGAATATCCAATACGAACTTATCGATATCACAGAACCGGGTAAAGAAAGCAATAAGGAATTCATGCAAAACAAGTCAACGAGCAATGGCGCGACTGTGAGTGACCCTGAGCCCCGACACCCGCTGCCACCACAAATATTCAATGAAGATGAATATTGTGGCGACTACGACGCCTTTGATCTGGCCAATGAGATCGATACGTTGGATCAGTTCTTGAAACTAGCACCAGCCGATACGACAGCAGTGAGCAGCGCTCAAATTGAACTGCAATCAACTGAGAACGGTGAAGCGAAGTCGGCTGAGAAATCTGCTGAAGCTGCAGTGGAGACAGAAGAAAATGCAAAATCCGTTGATTCAACAACGGCGGCAGTGGCCGAAGCTGGAGCAGCAGCGAATGGTGTTGAGAATGCCAAGGAAGAGGTTTGAACAAACATGACATAAAAAAAACGTTAACAGCAACAGCAAATTAACAAAATAAAGCAGCTGGCACCAACAACAACAAAATATTCACAAAGCCTGTTTATTTTTAACTGGAATGTGCAGCGCGTGCAACAATAGCAACAACAGAAAAACAGTTATTAACAACGGTTTAGACTGCCGCTTTAGCCACCACTACCAACAATTATCAACTGTCGTCACTTGACAAAAACGCCCCTCAGCTGCTAAAACCTTTAAAAAAAAGAATGCTTACTAATTTCCTAATCATAATTTCGTTATCGATTACGCTTTATTCTGGCTATAATCGATAAAATTGAAGCAAAGAAAAGACATCGAAGGCAAAACTTCATAGCTCTCTGGGTGCGTTCGTCTTGCCTTTGACACAGCACTGCACTGATAATCAATTTGAATTATTTATTGTAATTTTGAATTCCAATAATTTCTTTTCTAATTTTATTTGTATTCTTCGTTTAACAAGTACATTTTTTATTTCATTGATTAATTTATTTATGCTTTACGAAATATGTAAAATGATTGAAAATGAATGTTTTTGTATTGCTTTTATGTAGAAATAGAACATAAAATGTTGCATATGGAAATAATAAAATATATTTATACTCTATTTACTAAAAAATTGTTTGTAGTTAAGTGTTCTTTAAGCAACAACAACAATAATAAATTATTAATTAATGATGTATAAAGAGCTGACAACAAACAAATAAGAACAGCTAAGCATTTTTGGCAGCCATGCAGCTTTTGTCAATGCTCAATTAACAGCTTAATTTTTATAAAGGAAAAATTATAAATAAAAAAACCTAACATTTTTAAAGAAAAAAGAATCGGAGAAACCGAACGACCCAGATACGGAGCAAGGAGAAACAGTAGAGAAACCGGACGATGACGAGAAAAATAATGAATCGGAAAGCAGTGAGAAACAGGTTCGTAACGTTCATCAGTAAAGTTTTAAGTTTAGCCTACGCATTAAGTGTAGCCCCGAACTAATCCCAAAATGAAGCTAACCTAATAACCTAGTTCTTTCATTAATGAACATCTTTCTTTCACGTTTCCCCACTTCCCGTTCACTCAAAAACCCCCATTAATACAACTACACAAAAACAAAAAACCAAAAAATAAGGCGGTTGATAAAACGGAAACAGAAGATGAAGGAACTGATACTGTTGATAAGAGCGTTGTTAAGGAGAAAGAAGGTAAACTTAAAGAAATTTTGCCTTGGGATTTTAATTCGTTTATAGATTGTGGTGCCTTTGCGTGGAGAAGTATTGTATGTGATTAAGTACAGTAAGCTTAGGATGAAAGATTTCAATTGTGATTTATTACATTTTTTATGACCATGTGTATGTCATATTTTGTCCGGTTTTTTTTTAATTTATTTTTTTTTTATAGATATGTTAATAAGGTTGTACGCTGAAGAGGGAGTCATTGGTTAAAAAATAATAGAAGAAATTTAGTTTTAAAAAAAGAGTTTGACAGAGGTGTAGTGTCCGTGTGTAAATAGCCTATCGAACCTCCTTACTTAAATAAAAATTCAAAATTTCTTGCTAAAAATACCACAATCAATATACGAAAGCCCAAAAAATTATTTCTTAAAATTTAAAATTATTAAAGGCGAAGCTGAAGCAGTCAACAAGACTACAGGGACTGTTGAAGGCACCGATGAGAAGGAAGAGAAGGACAAAGTCAAGGATGAGAAGCATAACGAAAAAGCAGAAGACTCTAAGGAAAGTGTTGGAGATGAAGTAGACGGAGCTAAAGCACAGGACACGAATAGGTCCAAAGAAGTAGGTGTCGGTGAACCCAACATAGGTGAAGAGGCAGAAGTTACTGGAAAAAAACCAGAATACCAAAAGGAATCTGTGCTTAGCAAAGTTATCAAAGATGGAGAAGAAGTTAAAAATGAGAAGATTACTGAACCCGACAAGGAAGATGAGCATAAAAAAGATACTATTAAGAAGGATGCTGAAGGGGAAGGCAGCATTAGCCGAGAGAGTAGAGAAGCTGATAACAAGGATGATGAGTTAGAAAAAGAAAAGGATGTTATTAACAGCGTAAAAGGTGAGCCTGAAGAGTATACTACGAAAGAGGAAGACCAACCAAAGGAGTTTACTGATGATAATAGCGAAAGAAAAGAAGCGTCTCAAAGTGAAGCCAAAGATCAGGAAGTAAATAAAGATGAGGTTCCTGAACCGAAAGAGGAAGATGATAAAAAAGATACTGATAGGAAGGACGCTATAGTCACTGAAGTTGCCGATATGAAGAATGATGAACAGGAAGAAGTGAAAGACGCTACCGCCAGTGCGGTAGATGAGCCCGAGGAGTTTAATACGAAAGAGAAAGACCAACCAAAGGAAGAGTTAAGTGGTGGAAATAGCGAAGGAAAAGAAACATGTCGAAGTGAACCCAAAGATCAGGAATCTAACAAAGAAGAGGCTACTGAACTGGCCAAGGAAGTTAAAAAAGATGCTGATACGAAGGATGCTGAACTGAAAAAGGCAGATAAAAAAGATGGTAGGAAGGATGCTGAAGTCAGTGAAGTTAATAAGAAGAATGAAGAGCAGGAAGATGATACGGTAGGTGGGTCCGAGGAGGATAATACCAAAAAGGATGACCAATCAAAGGAGCCAAGTGGTGAAATAAGCGAAGGAAAAAAAGCATCTCAAAGCGAAGCTGAATTTCTGGAAGTAATTAAAGAGAGTGACGCAACAAAGGAGGGCGAATATAAGAAAGAAGAACCGGAAGCCCAAAAATATGATAAAGAATCCAAAGAAGTAGGTAAGGATAAATGTGAAGCAAAAGAAACCACAAAGGAAAATGAAACGGCAGAAGAGAAAAAACCTGATGAGTCTCATGAAGTAAACAAGCCACAAGAGAGCAGTCAAAACGTTGAAACACCAAAGGAAAGCTCTACCGTAAAGAGTGAAGAAGATGCAAAAAAGTAGATGTATTTGTATAAACGAAGCAAGCAAGCAAACACACTAACTTATTTCACTCACCACCATCCACATTGTCCTGTTGAAGTAGAGTAAATGCACAGACAACATTGTACATGTACATATATAAAAAATTCACACTTTTTTCTTACTAATAAAGGTGATGGATCAAAGATAAGATCAAATCCACATCATTATTTCTTCATTTCTTGCAAAACTTTGCTTCTATTCAATTTGTATCTTTTCGAACAGTAATAAAGCCGACACCAAATTCCAAGCAATGCAACCGTGTTGAGCGAGCGTTCTACAAAAAGGAGAACCACGCAAAGAAAAACGCGGCAGAGAGCGCTGTGAAAGGAAATATGTACGTTCTATATGTTTAAAGACATTTTTCGCAACTGATATATAATTGATTACAAATGTAAATAAACCGAAGATTATCGGATTTGTTTTCCCTTTTTTTATTTGTTTTTTTATTTTATTGGTATTCAATTTTTAGATTTTTGTAATAGTAGATTTTTTTGCTCTTTTTTTAGTACATTACACATTAAAATAATGTAAATTAAATTAAAAAAACTAGTAAAAGTGGAAAAAGTTTTCGAGCTTCGTCGAAAAGTTCTTCGCTTAGCAAAATATGATTCACTAAAAAATACATTCTTCCTATTTGAATCGCGATTTTTGTTAACTGCTGCCTCATGTCAAGCGCCCATTAACCCAGACAGAGGGTTCAATGGGCGTAGGAAAGGTGTCATGATTTACGATACGAATGTCCGAAGTGTTTTGCTTTTATGTCATTTCGTAAATAACTTTATTATAATTGAGGAGGGGAGCGAGGGTGGTGGTAATGTAATATTCGGCGGCGTTGCTTTTAATCACTGTTCTCCTCATCAGATGAATCGGTTGTGTAGTCACTCAAATTCTCCTGCTGATCATTGTGCTCCGGTTCTGATTCACTGAGATCCCATTGCGGATGATCTGTGGGCGGTGCTGGGGCCTTTTTAACGTCCAATTTAAGCTCTTGTTGTTGATCCATGCCTAAATAGGAATCTGCAAGGATACAAGGTATTGAGCATATGTTCAAACAAATAGGAGTTCAAGTTACAAACTTTAGGACAAAGCTATAATAAAAAAATAATAGAGAAAAAGAAAAAAATCTTACCGGATCGCAAGCAAACCGTAAACGTGTACACGCCCGGCCAGCGTGGCGCTGTGAATTTGAGTTGTATTTCCTCTTTCTCGACAAGATTTGTTATGTGATACGGCGCCGTAAGCAGTGTGCGTGATTTGCGATCGCAAATGTATGTCCACCAGTACTCTTGTTTCTCCTCCGGGAAGTAAGGACAGTGTACGGTATGAGAAATACGTGATTTGCCCTCGAGCTTTTCGCGTTTATTCAATTTCGCTTGCAATCGTTCCCATTCCTCGTCGTCATCATCATCCAGTGATGAATTATTTTTTGCGTTTTTCTCGTCGTCTTCACTGCCAGAGATCGAATCCTTTTCCTCAATATCGCTGTTCTCAGCCTCGGATTCGGCATCGGAATTACCAGTTGTCTGTTGCTCCTCAGCTGTGTTTGTATTGGGCGTGGCAGCTGGTGCCGTTGATCTCGACTGTTGCGTTTTCCTTTTTTGATTGTTGGCCGGCTTTTTGCCACCTTTGCCTTTGCCGCCTTTGCGTGGTTTCGCCCAAGCAGATGATTTCTTTGCGGGTGCTGGGGGCGCGACATCGCCCTCTTCATCGCCATTGCCGTCTTCCGCAATATTATCATCTCTGCGCAGTCAAAATGATTAAAATGATTCATATAAAAAACAAAAAAAGAACCCACTTTATGCCCTGTTTTTCAGGAGCCTTCGTGTCACCAAAGAGTACCCTCATGTCTTTGCGTTCCAAGGCTACGGTGACCGTGACAATGGCGCCAGCGGTGACCACATTTGTGTTCTCATCGTCGATGACTGCAAAGTAAAGTACAAGTTAATTAATTATTGAAGGAAAAAATTCCGCACTTGTCGTATTTTGGTGTCAACCTCTCACCTTCACAACGTATCGAAAAATCGATGAGTGGCATTTTGCCGAGTACTTTCATTGTGTTTTCATACTCGAAGTCGGTGAGATTTTTTAGCAGGTGCCTACTCTCCTCCGGCTTCAATTGTGCGAATTGTTGCAAGTTCTTTACATGACGTTTTTTGTTCATGAAATACAAATGTTCCTCTGTGAGATGAGGCAACTGCAGCAGCGGCGATTTATACTCCCATAAACCTTGTATTATCATCGGTGACATCTTCATGCAATTCTCAATAGTTTCGATGCTCGGCAGACGTGGCACACGGCGTGCATAGGCCATCATTACAAGCTGATGTACACAGGAGACCATTTCCTGTACGAGGTAGGGACATTTCTTAACAATGAATTGACGATCCTTCTCCAACGTTTCGAGATTGAGTGGAATGCGTGAAAGATGCGCATGCAGAATCGCACGTGCCTTGATCGAATACATGCGGCAGAGTGGATGCTCTTTGCACTTTTCATTTAGATTAGGTAGCTGCCGTATTAGCTGCGAAAAGAATTAATCATCAGTTCTTTATATCATTATATTATATTATTTTTTATTACTTACTGCCGGTACTTCTTCGTTATCGGATTGACGCTCGACAACCTGCGAATTGTGTCGCTTATCGAATTCTAAACTTGCCGCAAGCACCATTAGTGCACGTTTCAGCAGCATGTGTGGCGTCTTGTGTATGAAATAAAAGTACATTTGAGTGGTGTCCAGCAGCACTTTGTCACCACTAAAGCGTATCGAGCGATACCACCAAACACCAACAACCGAGGGTAGCGCAACCATAAAGACTAAGCCATATAAACCCAGCACCCAAACTGAGTTTTCCTTCTCGACAATCCACGAGGGCAAAGCAATGCCAAACGACATTGCACCCGGACCATCTGGATTACCGTACTTCTCATAGTTCTCCTTGGCCACTTTGTCTGTAAGAGCTTGATAAGCTTTATTAAGCATCATAAACGATTTCTCATTGCCAGTCTCTTTGTCAGGATGCAATATAAGTGACAATTTATAGTAAGCCTTCTTAATTTCAGCTTGTGTTGCGGTAGGTTCCACTTTAAGGATTTCAAACGGGTCAAAGCTGGCAAGTTCATAGTCAAACTGTGAGACACGATAAGCCAAGAACACTAATAACGCCCAACCGAGCACGATTGTCAGTTTTATGCAAAGCGCTTTGACTGTGCGATAAGGCTCCTCTGCAGCGAGGATCACACGCTTCTTTATACAGTCCGGACATTGGCATTCGTCCTTTATTTTGTGCGGATCTAATAAGAAGAAAATAATAATTGCAATCGGTTTCAGATTACTCTTGTACAGAATATGGTAAGTTGTCTTTGGCCAACTGAGAGTTAGATATTTTCGGAATGAAGACTCGGGTTACTCTGTGGAGCTCTAGGTATCAACGATCTCTGAGCAGGTATCAATAATAGTACGATCTGCTAACAGCGGAAACCAAAACTCCACTTCAACAAGAACAGAAACAAGCTATGTAGCAATTAATTTAATTGTTATGGCATTCACGCCTAATTTTGACACATTTGCTACGCTGACGTTCAGCTGCAGCTTTCACCAATGTGAAGACGGCACCGGCGGGCCAGTTTCGGAAGGCAATTAAATCACTGGAACGTGTCAAAGAGAACACATGCTTGATAATGCATACACACGCACATGCACTTTTATATACGCACACGCAAACACATGCTTTTCGCACACTTTGATGGTAATATTTATTTTAGGGCGCTTTGCGAATACGAACCTTCTTTCTTTTTACGTGGCCAATAATAAATTGTTGTTGGTATCAGTATCAAAGCTAGAAATGACAACACAAAGTAATAAAATGTGCTGCCACTTTCATCGTACTGAAATTTTTGACCCGCCATAGCTGCTACAGATGACGATTACTTTCGACACTGCTAAACTCCACCACCTGAAGCTACTTTCTTTTTTAGAGCCCAGTCCGTTTTCTCAGCAGTAGGGTCTCACCAGCACCAACTCTATGCTGTCAAATATTTACAAAGTCTACGTTATTTAATCGTTTCGTTTATCCGTTTCCTAGCATTTGTTGGTGGTCTTTCGGGTTATCACTACAGCTGGGTGCGACTAAACGCTTTTCCGCAAAGAATTATATTGTAAATATAACACCGTCACGAACACGACTGACACGTACTAAATCTTTCCTGAAATGAAACGAAGAAGTACTGAAAAATACCAACATCTCTTTCGTGTGTTTTTAAAGTAATTTTAAAGGAGACATTATTTAACAAATAATAAAGAAATTAATAAGAATGAATTTAAGAACTTAGCAAAATTAAGTAATTAAAATTATATATTACTGACAATCATATAATTCTTATGAATTATATACATTCATTATATCCATCTGGTAACGCTGAAAGCGCCCAAAGCCGTTTGTTGGCAGCGCTCCCCCAACAACACTTTAGTTTATTAATTACTTCTGCTGGGAAGTGTCGTCGTCGCGAAATGCGCGCCATCTCAAGAGAAAAATGGAGCGATTTTGTTTAAAACAATGAATATGATTTACAGAGTGTTACCGAAAAACACCGTTTTAGTAAATTAGCTTTTTTCTATAGTTTTTCCCAACGGCATCAAAATCGATTGGGAGTTCAGTGCATAAAAGTCCATAAAAAGAAAGAGAAAATACGGCTATAAAAGAAATAAGGGGATAGAAAACGAGTCACGACAAGTTGTTTTTCGATATTAAAGGTGAATACAAGAAACAAATAATTACAAAAAGAGTTGTTGCTATTCTTATTCAGTGAAAATCGTTTTTTAAATTGTGCAAAGCGCTTCTAAAGGAATATTGTAAACGCTTAGCTTGTGTGGGTCACTGAGTTTTCGAAAGTGAGTGAGTGTGTATGTAGATGGTGATGCGAGTGCTGCATGCATTTTACACACAAAGTGTATAGATAAAAGCAACAGCAACAACAACAACTATATTGCGAAAAACTTCAAGGCTATCACATTTGTTCTGTGTGTGTTTGTTGTTATACTCGATTTTCCTCCGCTTGTGACAATAATCGTTTGCCGACGTGATTTAAAGGATTCCTATTGTTTTCACTTTTTAAAAAAGAAGAAAGGTAGCGGCCGAATACTTATATCGCGTGTGTGTTTTTAGGCTAAATGAAGCAATTAAATAGATTAGTAAGCACAAAATAAATGGCGAAAAATCAATATGCTGTGGCGGCTTACGGAAGGAAGCCGAGTTACTTTTTTCTTCATTGAAAATGCAAAAACAAAATGTAAAATGAAAAACTACGACGACTTTGCAAACAGAAAGTAAACGAAATAAGGGGGTGTTGCGTAAAGATAACAATTATGTTTTACCGCTGCCTTTTATACGCACATGCAATGAAATCGTTTAGTTTTTGGTTTTTTTAGCCTTCTTCCCTTTTATTAAAGTATTTAATTTTCACTTCTTGCAAGTCTGTTCAGTTCTTTTCTAGAAATAGTTAAATTCAAATAAAATGTTATAGAAATAAGCTTGGTATGAGACTTTTTCCACATTTTTGTAAACATTTATATCCTGGCGCTTCCCCCAGGGAAGCGCCATTTTTCGCATTTTTGTTTACACAATAGAGCATTTCCCGCAAATCTATTCACTAAAGTTGAGTCATCAGAAAAATGATGTGATGTTATGTTTGATGATGAGATGAGTTTAAAATTTGTTGTACATGAAGATTTTTGCGTACGTTTAGCATTTTTCAACAAAAATATGTATATATTTTATTGATTTAATAAAGTTAAGGGGTGAGTGTTTTTTCTAATTGTGTTAAACATATTTTATGAACAAATGTTTTTGTACAAATCTTCTTCCTCTGAGTTGTTGCTGCTTATCAAACATTTCATAAAGAATTTTTTTTTCTTTTGCTGACTCATATGATATTTTATTATTATTTGTGACTTCATATGACCTAAAATAATCAAATAATGAAATTAAGAAATATACAATAAAAGAAATAAAAGAGGCGGAATCGCGCCCTGAAGTTTCATTAGGGGAACTATCAAAAAAAAATTTACACACCCATTACCACAGAACATTTGTTCTGTATTTGGTTTAACGTGTGATTCTTTCAAAGCTGTTATTGACATCAGTTTAAATGTTAGAGATATCCCTTGTGAATCTAAGCGTAAAAATAGAGAGACAAGCTAACTGATATCAGGTTGATTCAAAGCTTATCGGTTTTATGAAATAGCAAGTTACAAAGTTCATATTATAGTATTATTTTCAGTCAGTATTATTTTCAAAGAATATTTAAACTAGATTTGCCGTGCCTAATATCCAGTCTTTCTAAGCTTCTTTCTTTTAAAGTCATTTATCACTGCTTCAGAAATGTATGCATGTAAATATTAATGTGTATTGTTGCTACATTTTCTATTGCGTAGTCTTTTCTCTTTCATTCAACGCTTCGTTTAACTGAAACAAATTGAAATACAAAATAAAAGAGCAAAAAAACCTAAAGGTTTTGGGTCAATGACTCTTCTTTGACGAATTGTTTTAGTCACCATTACGTAGTGGATAAAATTATCAAAACATGACGACAGAGAATAGTTTCTTATTTTCGTATGATGTCATGTGTGACAAGTGCAGCCAGCAGCAGCAAGAGTGTCACTTGCCAAAAAATGTTTTTTATTATTTTATTTTTATATATATATTTTTTTAAATTTAAATAAACCAAGGTTTTAATAGTTTGTCATATTAACTGAAATTTTTTATAAAACATTAAAAATAGTTACAAACACCTGTTTCACACACCTGCTTAAAATGCTTACATATATGTAAATGAAATGCAATGCGAGGGGAGAACGCCAGAGCGCTAAGAATGGCAAATTTCATTTGCACATGATTTTCTTTAGGTTTTGGCAAATATTTTAAGTCTGCATCCTTACAAATGAGCGAGAATGGGAGAACATTGATCGTGCGGTTCATTAAACACTGTTTTTCTAGCTATTTTGCACTCTTTCTATCACCCATTGTCTCTCGTTCCGCATTCACAATCGACATACTTCACGAATTTGGTGTTTCGCTTTCCCTCGCACAAAACAACTGCAAACGCAAATAATTGTGGTGTTTATGAAGACGATCCCAACCGAACGCGCTCGCTCAATTGCTGACTTTGCTTGGCTGTCTGTCTGTCTGTCTATCAGTCGCGTTACTTAATTTGATATTTAATCATTAAATACACAATTTCTAAACATATTTGCGAATTGTGCGCTTCATCCGAGCTTAACATAAAATCTGTTTTTTTCCATGCGTCTTGCCGATATCTGTGTGTTTGTATTAAATACGATTCCAGTTGTGTTATTGCTATTGTTGTAGTTGCTTAAGCGCTTCGCTGTGCTTTTGTTTACATTGGAAAAAGTGTATTTTGTTTTCATTTTAATTAATTTATGTTTTCGTAATTGCGGTCAATCTCACATTTCGTTGTTTATTGATTTTTTGTCGGAAAGTAATCAGCTAGATATAAAACCTTTGTCAATTTTTGCTTAATCGTAACAAGTGGCCCTATTTTGTTTAAAATATATACATATTTTTGCTTTTTGTGTGGAGAGTGAAGACAAATTTGAACACAAAATTGGCGTATTCTCGCATTAGTGTCTGATTGATCATAGCGCTGTAAAAACCATAAATATACCAATTACCGTGTAGTTATATTATAATGAACTATTAAAGCCATTGATGTCTATGGTAACAATTGATTTCAAATTTTTAACTTGTTTGTTCTTCATGCACTCTAACTTGTAACAATTAAATAGGGAAATGAACACATATAAAATTTGCAATGTCTAGCTTGGAGTTTGGCAACACTGCGATATGCAGTTAATTTGTTAATTTTGAGTTGAGTGTATGTATGTATGGTATATGGACATGCATGTCTTGTTTTGATATTATGTTTTTTGGTTACGCAGCAATGGTATCTTCTTCTTTAACATTTTTCGACCATGACGTTTTTTATATGAAATTATTCTACGCAATACACAAATTACAAAATGTTATCACATCATTCTGTTTTAAGCAACGTTTCCCAAATAACCACAACTTGTGGTTATTTTTATAATTCTTCCGTTACCTGGATTTACTGTATTGGAAAATATTCATTGATGGTACCGTACATCTGATTTTGAGTGAGATAAAGAACCTCTCGAGTACTGGCTGTAAGGGATCAGAAACAGCTAAATTTTATTATGCTACTATAAATATAGAGTGATTTTCAATTTTTTTATAGAAGAGTAAAAGTATTTTGAAGACGGAGCGCTTCTTCAACGTTTGTCTGCTGTACGGGATATTAACTTTTTCGAACGTGCAGCGAATTTGAAATTTAAATAACAACAAAAGTCATATATAGTAATTTGCATATTGTTTATATAGATTTCATATAAGGAAAAAATATAATTGTTCATTTGAATACAAAGCTTTGAATTTTGCTTGTAAGATGTTTTTTCAATGCCTCAGTGGGTGTGTGGGTGCAAGTGTGACTATTTGTGTGTGCCTGTGTGTGTTCTTATGTGGTTGGCGTTAGTTAACCGTTTACATATCCGACAAAAGTGTTGTATATTATAATTTCCATTTGATCTTCGTATGGCATATAGAATTTTTACTATTATAATTTTTATTATTATTATTACTCATGCTTCACTGCCTAAAATATTAATAAGATTTACAATTTATTAAATCACAAAATCAATTTATGTGTGGGTTTTATGTTTTTATTGTAGGTAGACTACAACAACGAGAACAACGGCTGTGTGTGACAATACTTTAACACTACTGCGATGTTTTTTTTGATTTGTTAGATGTAACGAAGCACCAAATAGCAGAGAAGCAGCACTTGCTGGCGAAGCAGAAAAGAACAAAGCAAAAAACAAGAACACAAATAACAATAACAAAAAAAAAACAAAAAAAAATTGTTTGTTCGACAGCAACGTAGAAACTCAATCGGGTTTATCTTCCCGCTGGCATTGCCACTTGAATCATCGACCAACCGACGGTAGGCGGCAACGACGACGAAGACGACGACGACAATGGATGCAACAGAGCAGCAAACCCAAAGACAAGCACACGCTGCTGATGTGGACGTTGATGTCGACGATGATGCTGCCGCCTCTGCCATTACATTTACGGGCAGGTCATTGGACCAGCAAGTTGATCATGATGGCACTTCACATAACAACTCGCACTACTCGAATCTCTCGAATAGCAACAGCAGCAGTGTCAGTGACACAAGCTTCAATGTGGCAAGTGGCGCAAGTTGTGGCGCTTCGACCAACAGCAATAGCACCTCATCTAACTCATCAGCGCCGCATTACAGTGAGAATGTGCGACGTGAAATGGCAGTTGCTAGCGCTGGCAGCGCAGATGTGGGTGCAGTTCTTCTTGCCGCTTTAGGTGGTACTGGTAGTAGTTCTTCCTCAACGAAAACTTGTGAAGTCAATGTGAGGGATGATGAACGTGACACATATTCGCCGGGCAGCAGCAATCAATGTACTCCATGTGATGCAGATGCGGTGCTCTTTTGTAATGGTGAGAGCAGCAACATCACTACTACCAGTGGGAAAGAAACTACTGCTGCCGTTGATAATAAGATCTTTGAGGTTGGTCAGCAGCACGCGTCTTTAGCGCCAAAATTTAATAGCCTAAACGGTCCCTCCAAAGAGGAGAAGCAGCGTCAAAATGAAGAAATTGTATGCATGGAGACTTCAACGGTTTCGAGCGAGACTGGCTCTTGGGAATCCGTTTATCCACACATGCCAAGCACATCGTCGGCGGCTGCGGCGGCGGCGGCAGTGGTTGCTACTGCTGCAAACACTAAGCCGAATGAGCAGCGTAGCAGTTCTACAGCTCAACTAGATCAATCAACGGGTGGATCACACGATAGATATCAGCTTGAAGATGATTTGGAATTACCAAAATATTTGCGAGAGCGCACTTATTCAACGGGGGCTGCTACTGTCGCGGGCAATACACTCTTAAAGGGTATTAGTGCAAACTCCCTATTACGCGATTTGGATAAGCAACCACTTTCAACTTCCGGCACCAGTGCTTGCTTCATTGATGCTTCTTCGCTACGCGATGAGGATGAAGTGTTATCATTTCCAAGCTTAGAGACTCATACGGCAAACGAAGTGGAGGCATGTGAGGCGCAAGAGGAGGAAAAACCTTTGGCGGCTGTTAACGATGAAGAAGAATCACCCACCAAACAATTGGAAGAGTTCCATAAATCATTTGCTAGATGTAAAAGTAAATCGAAATTGGACGTCGTCGGTGCGTCCCAAAAAAGCTATCAAACAACAAGTACGGCGAGCTCGAATTCCGGTGACGATGACTCACCACATAAAGCCGATCTTGATTCCACGAATAATCTCTCTGATGAAGAAAAGATCTGGAAGCGCGAACAAAGTAGCAGCGAACTACAACAACCCTCAGCAAGTTCAGATCTGATGGATTCACATTATCAGCCTCAATTGAAAACAGCAACGCATGAGGATGCAACGGAGGCATCTGTTTCCATTGCAGGCGATGTCGACTCATCGGACTCATCGTTCAGTGGGAAGCTGCGACAAAAACAGCTGCCATTCAGCTTCCAACATAATATGCAACACTTTAGCATCCATCCATTAGGCAATAGTCCGAAATTTGCACCTCATCATACCTCATCTTTGCACGGTGGTGTGTTAGGAGGAGTTGCGGCAGGGCAAACACACAACGATCTCAGTTATACAACCGATTACTCGTCATCTAGTCCAGCACCGAGTCTGGTTTGGTCCGAGCATGAACAACAACGCCCAAGTCTTGGCTCTGGCCGTACTAAGCTGCAACAGTACAAAGATGGTGGCACCAAGAGTGGTGCCATCTATCTGCCTGACACACCACATAATTCCATCGTACACATTGAGCCCACATCAAGCAATGCATCTTCCATACATCGCGATATAACAACATCGTCGTCACTCATGCAGCATCGAGATTCTGGTGCTTATTGCAGTGACGCCACAGATTCACCAATTCCCATGCCGCGGACACCGAAACGCTCCAAGTTCGATGAGTCGAACCCGATTGTTTCTGGTGGCGCTTCAATTGTCGATTTTAACGTTAAATGTGAAAGTCCATCTGTAAAACGTAGAACCGAGACTTGTCCCATAGTATCGGGTGGCTTCGTTTCATTAGACTTTGAATCGACACGCCCACTGCGGGATGAGGACGACGAGGAGGAGGAGGTTGAATTGCGTACAAAGACGAAAATCCGGAAACCTCTGCCAGGCATCGCCACATGGGTTGTTGATATGAGCGACTGCAGACCAGAACGCCGGAAGAGCACTAGTTCCACATCGTCGGGCATTGAAACGTTGCCCATGAAGTTCCGCGAACGCTCGGATTCCACTAGTTCACAGAAAAGCGGTTGTGGTTTCTACGTTTCGCTGGACGACATGGAGAAAAAACCACAAGAGAGACCGCAAATGTGCAAATCGTATACGGCACCGAAGTCGACTGGCTTCTTCGTAGACCTCAGTCAAAGCGAATACGGCGGCGGTAAAGCAGCCGAAGTAGCCGATCGTGAAAGTGGTGTACCAAAAGCACAGGAAGAGAATAACATCTTATCCACATGCGCATCGGATAAGAAAAACATATTCAGCATGTATATTGATTTTGGTGATAAGGCCGCAGCGTCCGCTGGCTGCAAGAAGGAGCCCTACAACTTAGCACAGCGTCTGTCAAGTTCACTGACCTCGGCTAGCAAACGCAGTGAGGATGCAATGAAGTCCAGTGCCAGTTCCACGGAGACCTTAATGGCTAAGAGTAGTAATGTGAAATCGCTATTGGCAGAGGAGGCGGAGACGACTACAAGTGGTGAGAGCAAATCTTTGGATTATAAATGCAACATAGAGCCGCCAACAACAGTGGCTGCCATTCGTCGCATCTCACACCAAACACGCGCACAGAATGATATCAGCAAACGGCATTCATGGGGTACAAATAATAGCAATTCGCAGGAAGCCACAGCCGCGCCTTGTGGCGGTGGCGACTACAAACGCTCAATAAGCCTGACAGCGAACGACTACGCCAAGGCTAATAGCAACGACAACGCTGGTTGTGGCCTGATGAGTATCATAGCCAAGCTACCCATTATATCAAAGGCCTCTTCTTTGTCGGTCGACAGTTCCTTGTCTCCCTATGACGAGTACACGGGCCCCAAATCGGATGTCAGCACTTGTTCGAATAACTCGGCGCGGAACTCGATTTCTGGAGCGGATCGTGAAGCCGACGGCAATGGGCAAGTGCGCATTAAGAAACGACGTCGCGATGTAAAGATTAATGAGACCTTCGATAAAAGCAGCATAGCCTCGCTAACCGATGGCGTGCTTTCGAAAGATCTGTCGCCGGAATCCACAACGGATACGGATGATCTGACATTCCAACAGGATGAGGAACTGGCATTGCGTGAGTTTGCCTTGCAGCAGACGCCAATGCAGCTGGGCAATAATTCCAATCGCACGTCTGCGATTATAATGGAGACTATTATTGAGGCAAAAGAGATCTCATCGCCCAAGAAGAAAGCCACCACTGCTAACCAGAGTAATGGCCACACAATGGAAAGCTTGCACGCCACAATTGAGAAGCAGAAAATGCTATTGGAAACAGTCAGCGAAACTGCTGAGGTCGGCAAGTCCACATTTGTTAAACTCTCCGACATGGATAAGCCAGTTAAGCATGAGCTGAATTCACCGGATTCGATGAGCAAGAGTGTGGGCTACCATCGTCAGATGAATCGTCTCTTTCGCGACGATACAAAGGCGCGTCCGCATTCGTGGTCTATGACTCGTTCTACGGGCAACAGTTTTCTGAACATCACCAATTCGGTGGACAATTTGCGTAGCTTGTCACGCCTATTTCCGAATTTCTCCAAAGAGTTCTCCAACTCATTGCCCAACGATATTGTGCTCGATCAAATGGACTATATACAAACCGATATTAGCGGTGACTCCAGTCTCGCTTCGAGTTTCAGCCGCTCCGGCATGGATGAGTCGTCGATTTCGTGCCGTCAGCCCCGACGTTTGGGTGAGGATTTGCTGAAAATGTTTCTGCAGGAAATCGCCACGGATATGATTGTCGAGGTGCATGGTCGACGTATTAGAGCGCACAAATGCATTTTGCGCTCGCGTTGTCAGTACTTTGCGGCAATGTTGGCTGGCAATGGTGCCCAGAGTGTGGTCTCGCTGCAGGGCTACTCCTACTCCGCCGTACACTTTGCACTCTGTCACATTTACTCGGGCGCTTCGCATCCACCCGATGGCATAAGTCTTATGGAACTGGCAGCATTGGCAGACTTACTCGGCTTGGAGGGCCTAAAGGAGGTCACATCGCATGCCCTGAAGACCAACTACTGTCACAACTTCCATAAGCCCTGCTCTGGTTGCATAGATGGTATACTACAAGTGCTGCCAGTAGCATTGAATCATGCACTGGACGATCTCTACAGAAAGTGTTTGCGCTGGACGTGTCGGCATTACTTGAAGGTATGGCCCACACGTCAGTTCGCACAGTTGCCGCCGGATATTTTGGGTCGCTGTAGGCAACAGATTGTCGCCTATCTGGTAAGACTGTATACGAATAGGTTTTAATACAATTGACTTACATATATGTTTCTATGCCTGTTAGACATCTGAAAGCGTGCTAGATGCCGTGCTTGATTGCGAACTCTTGCTGGGCCAACTGTCCACCTATCGCTGGGGTGGCATCTGTGAAAATCTAGTGCGTGATATACTCGATGCGGCCTATGCCTACATAGCCGACCACTTTGCTAGCCTAATAGCCAGTGATTCATTCCTTTCGCTTGGCCACGATCGCAGTGGACACATACCACACTTAGAAGGCTTACTATTGCGCACGGCTGCCTCGTTGACGCCCGATCAAGCCTGTCGTAGCTATCAGCGCATTACACGGCTCAACACAGTACTGCAGGCAAAGGTCATACAAATGCCAGCAAATCTTGGTGAACTAGCTAAAGAACTGCAAGGTCTCCAAGAGGAAGACCTCGACTGGGATGCGGAGTATATACGCTTGGTCAGTGAATTGCTTTCAGCTGTTGAGCAATGCCTCATACGGCAATGTTCGCGCGCTATGCGCGTCACTGCTTGGCAACGCATGGATTTGAATTTACGCAAGAAGATACAAACCTTAGCACGCCTCACCGAGCCGTTGGACATGAAGCGCAACAGCAAAGCAGTCGGCAAGGCATTCTCCTTTGGGGGCAGCACACGAAGTCAGGATTTAATACAAGTCAAACTGGCAATTCAAGCGCATTCGAGGCGTGCGCTGGCTCAGGATGCACAGCTGTACAAAGCAACACAAACTCAGGATGCGGTGCAGACGATCGAGCGTGGTGTACAGGCCAATAATGATTTGCGCGAAGGATATAGTGAGTAGAAATCGTATACCGTGAGTGATTTCTAATCAAAAAAACCTTTTTTTTGCAGGTAAAATTCTTAAGTCCAATTCACGCGCCCATGTGCCACAAACGTTTAGATCCACTTCGCAGAGCTTTACGGCCTCGGAACGTAACAGCATTAACATGAACAACACGCACCGTCGCACTCAATCGGAAGCGCCACCCGTAACGCAAAAACCCATTAGAAAATCTATGAGTGAGACGAAAACAGCTGCATCCGCTGCCACCGCCGCCACCGCCGACGTGGCATCGGCACAACCAAAGACCATAACACGTTTGGCAGATGTGCGTCCACGTTATTTGGAACCGCGTAAATCACGCGTCACAACCGTCGGCTCGGGCCCCATACGCAGCGCTACCACTTCCAGCGTGCCGGCGTCAACGGGCAGCAAAAGTGGTAAAAGTGGTTTGCACATCTCCTCCAGCGACAGCTCACGCAATTCCAGTCCAGCTGCTGCAATGCGAAATGCTAATCGCAATGCTGCGAAGATTGGCAATAAACTAACGAACATGTCAATGGATAGCCTAACATCGCCAGCGCGCCGCGCCAAGAGTGCAGCGCGTGGTAAGTCCTCAGATAACTCAATGGCGGAGAGCATGAAGAGCTCGGTAATCACGAACAAAACCGTTTCGAATGAATCACTTACAGGCGGCGTCATTAATAGACGCAATCACAGCTCGAATCAATTAAATGGCAATAGTCGTCGCACCTTAACTGCAGCGACAGCGCCACCACTACCAACAACGACGAGGGCAACCATTAACAAAGTGAAACAGAAAACTAGCAATAACATTAACAACAACAACAACACGAAAGTAACAACAACAACAACAATAGTAAACAACAAATCAACGCGACAGCTTCGCCAACAACATATAAATTCAAATGGTTCGAGTCCGTCGTCTGTGCAGACCTCAAAATCCGCGACCAGTCGCCTTTCCTCAGTCAGTTCAGTGCAATCGTCGAAGGAGCTCTTCAAGCATCGTTCGATTTCAATGCCAGCGGCGGCTGATGGTGGTAGCGGCCATGAGCAAGAGAAGCAAAGGTTTAGTTTTCTCACTGCCAAATCGCGTAAAATACTCGCAAAACGCGCCGAGAAAAACAGATTGCAACAACAACGGCAGCAGCAGGATCGACTGTTACAGCAAATGGCTGGTAGTGGTGGTGCTAGCGATAGTCAAGTGTCAAGTAGTGCACAAGAACAACGCTCCACAGCGTCAACAGATGGCGTTCAACGGCACTCGCTACGCTCGAATATACCCACACGACGACCAAATACGCTGAGCCTCATGAAGTCAGCGACAACAACGATGACGATGAATGGCATAGCCAGCCACCAACAGCAGCAGCTGCACAAAGCCCATGTGACCTCTGTTAATGCGAGAAATAACAAACCGATTGCCAATGGTGGCGGTAGTGCTGGTATCAATACCAGCGATGAGGTCTTCAAGGCGGCACACACCGTTAAACAAAAGTTGGATTTACTCATCAATGCGACGATGCAGGACGCAGTGGTTTCACCTGCGGTGAAGTTGGCAGAGTCGGAGACAACGCTACGCGGCGAATCGAAGCTGGAACGTTCGAGTACATTCTGCAAAGAGAGCACAGATCTCGAACTGGAACCGGATCACAATGAGCTGCAAATTGTCGAGTAAATTGAGTGAGTGGCTTGCTTAATGCTTGAATCCCAAAATAAAAATTAACCAATATTACTTTCTATCGCTTCTATATAGTTTATATATTAACTTCCGGAACGTCCCATAACAACTCTAGTCAATAATAGATCGTAGTTGTGTGAAAGCATGCATGCCAGACACCCTTATTTAATAATGTCTACTATTACATAATTATCAATATGTTAAAATCGAAAACAAAAACATAAAAGCGAAATTTATTGAGAATGCGAAATGCAAAAATCATGTATTTATGTAACCCCGCTACTTTGGAGTTTTGGATTTCCCTCAAACGAGGGACGCCGATTGAACGTACTTTTTATTGGGCGTATTTATTTTTTGGAATGTAAATATGCAGAAATAAAAACAGAAAAGAAAAGTTTGGTGATATTGTATTCTCTCTCTCTTTTAGGTTAACCAAGTTTATTGTTTTGTTGATAAAAATAATTAAATTAAATTAAATTAAATAATATTAAAAACTAAAAAATCTCTCATCCTAAAAGCGTAACCCGAAATATGAAGATTATTCTAACCAAAACAACATTTTCACGCTTGTTAATTTTTTAACGCTTATATTTTTTTGTATATTTTTCTATGCAAGAAATTTAAGCTACCCTTATTATTTAATGCCTTTGCAGAGTATGACTTAAATAAAACGATAAAATATATATATATTGACTATGTAGTTATTATATATTTTAAAGATGATATAATTACATGTGTAAAATTCTAATTAGCGTTCTGCTTATTATGATATTAAGAGTACATTTGAAATAAACGATACAATTTTTAGTGGAAACCACTTAAAAATGAATTTTATTTCATTTTCTAATGTTTTAAACGTTAAAATTAATTAATTTTTTTTAAATTTTTTGTTGTTGTTTTTTTATGGTGTCGAACTATATTTAACAAATATATTTAACAAATATTTCTAAGTATATCACAAAAAAATTTCTTAACATTTTTAATTTTTCTAAGTCTTTTTCTTTTAAGTTTTCTGATTTTGTGCATCTTTTAAGTGCGCAACGAGTTTAGGGCCACAGATAATGCACCAATTCATGCGGCCAGGTCAACAGTAGTCTCTTGCCGTGAACACGGAATACCCGTTTTGAATGAATTGGCCGTCCAAATCATCAGATGTGAACATAATCGAGAATGTTTAGAGAATTCTAGCTCGTGCAGTCTACAAAAATGGCGAACTAAGGGAGGATATTATGTCGGTTTGGGAAAATATTCCTCTGGATCATTTACAATCATTATATGACTGTCTAATAATGCTAAAGGCAAACACACAACAATGTTCAATGAAAATTTGATTTTCAAGACGAAAACTTCAAGTGGTCCTAACTTTATTTTGCAGTTATAAGATGCACAAAATCGAAAAAACTTGAAGTAACGGAGTAGAATGAAACATTTGAACAATTTTTTTTTGTGAAATACTTGTGAATAATTGTAAAAATATATTTTTGAAGAAAAAACGAACCTTATTCCGCACACCGTATAACAAAAATTTTAATTCAGTCAAATTTTTCCGCTATGCAGCAAGTTCAAATTCATTACGTGTAATACCAGCTTTTAACATACAAATTTTATCGATAAACGGCTATCGATTTTATTTCGTCTACTTTGCATGACAAATTTCATCATCGAAATGCGAGTAACTACAAAATCGAAAAAAAAGAAGAAGACAGTATCGCTATACAACAAGAATTTTGCAAAATATTATTGTTAATTGTTTTAATGGCATAATTTAAGTTAATAAATTAATGAAAATGGCTAAAACATCAGATGTAGGATTAGATCTATCACGTCTACCAGTACCGGAGATAAGCGATGATATTGTACAGTACACACATAAACAGGTAAGCTCACATTAGTTGCATTTAGTCTTTTTGTTTTCTTCGTAGCGCAGTGACAGTTCTCGTGACTGTCTTGACAGCGCGCGTCAATTCAATTAAAAATTTCGTTTTTGTTTAGTGTAACCGGCGCGAGGACAGCAACCGATTTCGCCCACCGAAGTATAAGCCCCGCTACGACAGCAATTTCAATCGCAGCCAACATCTTTTTGCGCCGAATAATTCGCATGTAGCGCAGGCGATCTCCTTCCGCAATGACGTGTCCGAGGCGGATACGTTGCCGTTAACCACAACGAGTTCGTATAATAGTTCGGCCATTGAGACGTTCTTCGAGCAAAGCTTTACACGTCTATCGAAAATCGGCGAAGGCTCTTTTGGTGAGGTGTTCAAGGTACGCTCCAAAGAGGATGGACGTTTGTATGCGGTGAAAATGTCGAAGCAGCTGTTTCGCGGCGAACTGTACCGTGCGGAACGACTGGAAGAGGTGCGCCGGTATGAACAATTCTCAGGCCATGAGAATTGCATACGTTTTTATCGGGCGTGGGAGCAAAACGATCGCCTGTTCATGCAAATGGAATTGTGCCGCGAGAGCTTAGAGACCTTTCTATGGCGACGTCGGCAGATACCAGAGGATCGAATTTGGTCAATACTACTCGATCTATTGCTGGCGGTGAAAAGTCTGCACGATCGCAATCTGCTACATTTGGATATCAAACTTGATAATGTACTTATTGACGACGACGAGACGTGCAAATTGGCGGATTTCGGTTTGGTTATCGATGTGGACAAAGCGAATCGTCATCAGGCAACGGAGGGTGACTCACGCTACATGGCGCCGGAGATAATGGAAGGACATTTCTCGAAGGCCGCTGACATATTCAGTTTGGGCATTGCTATGTTAGAGTTGGCGTGCTTTCTTGAATTACCCGCAAATGGACCGCTGTGGCAGCAATTGAGGCGAAACATCCTGCCGGAGGAATTTATGAAAAGTGTGTGCTCCCTCGTATTTAATTAATTCAGATGAAACTCTGATATTAATATTCATTCTTTGCAGACATTTCGCCTGAACTAAGAAACATAATCAGAGCAATGATGACAGCGAATCCCAAATTTAGGCCGACAGTGGATCAGTTACTGGCGCACAAACAGTTTGGAATGCTGTTGAAGCAACGTAACCAATGGCACCCAATTAGGCATTTGGTAAGGATAACATTAAACATTTTGAGTTGCTTCTTTTTGATCCTATCTTCAAACTCTACCCACAGCAACGCAAATTTCGACGTTCATATCGGTTTGTTTGGTCAAAATTGTGCAATTTCCGTTTTACGGCTGTCAAGCTGATCGCCTACGTGTTGGAGACATTGCATATGCGTAAAGCCATTACAGAAAAACCACCTTCGCCGAAGGTGGTGCGCTTTCAAATTATTGGCACCACTCCGCTTCCCAACAAATCATACAGCGAACGCACTTCAGAATTCGCGAATGAAGACGCCTTCTTCAACATTTCGGAGAACAACACACCTACAAATTTTGCGCCACATAGTTTGTTCAACTCAACACCACTAAACAATATCAACAGATCATTTGGGTGAGTTGAACATCACCTTTCTTTAACTACAAACTTTATAACTTTATACCCGCTTTCGTTTGCAGTCTGTGCCATACACCTTGTGCCGAACCGAGTCCAGCGTTACTCACGGTACCGGAACTCGATTTTGTTGTGGATTCCTGTACTCGCCGATCGTTGGACACTTCCACCTTACGCCGGAAACTATTCACGCAAACCTGCGAAACTTGAACCGTGACGACGCAACGCTCCATATTCGAATTTAGTAGGGAAACAAAAAATTACCATGTGTATCATAACGATGTAGTTTGGTCTCAGTTATTTAGGCTTAGTTTTTGTGTGTGGTATAATCTCAGTTTTCTTTTAAAGAAACGCAAAGTAAGCCGAATCCTTAAAATAATGAAATATTTGAATGAGTTTGCATGTGATAACTTCATAACATCAAATGCTAAAATAAAAAAGTTGTTTATTAAGTTTTTGTATGAATTGTTGAAAAATAAAGATATATAATTTGGAGCGATTCAAAGAAAACATAACTTTAATGGTCGAAATGTATACTTTATGAATAAATAAAAGCTAACCAATTCCTAACTAACTTGAGTTCCAATTAGAATGCGTGAAACAATTTAATGATGTTTGTATTTTTTTTTTGTTTTTTGTTTGGCTCCAAGTTGCATTTTGGCAGCCACATCACTTCTTCAGTCTCTAAGGCTAGACCGCCGAAGTGCTGTACACAACACTTGATAGAACTATTCTTGGTCTTGTGTTAGGAACCCTCATTGCATTGAGTCTGTTCAAAAACAGTTTCTACTCTTTGCTCTCAGAAATCTTTGCTGGAAACCTAATGCGCGCCTTCCATTATATCGGAGTCGTTTGAAATTGATCTAGTCGTAGAACAATCCTGGGTGTGACCTTCATGCCTACTCTTATTTACGGTAATATTAACTCAACTTTCTTACTGAGTTTGGGCAATTTTAATGTTCCCACTCGATTTGTGTAGAACTTCTTACTTACCTCTTCTTTGGTAAATTGTCTATAACATTTTGTAGTACTTCTAAAAAAAAAAAAACTGGAATGATCAACAAACTTACATAGGGCTCATTAACTTGAGCGAGTACATTTTTATTATATATAAAAATATATTTTATATTATATAACATAACGCAGTCCAATAGAAAATTGTGTTCTTGCAATTTTTAAATGTCTTATTTTATATGTTTATTTCCACAACTTAAGCCACATCAATATTAATAATTTAAAGTGCAAGAATATCAGCAGGGTATTTGAACTTTTATTTATATAAAAAAAAAAAAAACATCACCCAAGATATACCAATTAACAACATTTGGAATTTTCGTCTTAAACACTTTATTGGAAGATATAAAAGACTATTTATGCTGATTTATTTAATTTTTTGCAAAGGGCCTATTTAGGTTGCTTGGTACTACTCAGGTCAATTCAATATTGAATTGTTTTTAGAGACATGATCTCTCTGTCGTACAGTCATAAGAGTATGAATATATATAACGTTGAATTATTATGTATATAATGGATCAGAGACTAATTAACAACACTTGTAACAGCAAATTCAATTTCATTTTAGCAGAGTGTCCGTACACCACTCTATTTATTCAACAGATGGTGTTTTAAAATACCTATGTGCTATGCATTGTGACTGCCAAAACATGTGAGTTGTAGCACGTTTTGCTTGGAGTGAGCAAACAGTAAAAACAAAACATTCGAAATGGCAGGAAAGAAAACACCGAAAAAGAGGAAACTTGAAATTGTATTTGATCCACAAAAGCGCAAGTAAGCTGCCCATAGTCAGTGCACCTAGTAAGCCGTGATAAATAACATTCCCTCCATCCACAGAGACTTTTTGAGTGGTTTTCGTAAGCGTAAAAATGAACGCCGCTCACGCGCAAAAGCAGAGTTGGAGCGAAATCTGAAAGAGGAACTCAAACGAATACGAGTGGAGCTCAAGGATGGTATAAAACATTTAAAAAAATCATTTGAACCACTGCGTGAACTTACCGAGGAGGATAAAGAGCCACGCACGAATGAGTACGAAGACGACGAAGTGCAGGTGGACATCGTGGAGTTGGGCGCCAATGATTTGGCTGCACAGCGCAACATGCTGGGCCAAAATGTGGCTGCCGACAGTGATGAGGAGGCAAGCGATGGCAATGCAACAAGTGAGGATGAAACACAAAATACGAACTGTATTCCGGGCATGGATTTCGATGTCAGCGCAAAGTTCAAACGAAAACGTGCCAAACAAACTGTCGAAGATGGTGCCCAAGCAGCTGTAGATGGCACCAAAACAGACGCCGCGGGTAAGAAGCTGCAGCCAAGCGTTGATTTTAGCAACGTGCACAGTAAGAAGGACATCGATCGTTTGATGAAAACAAAAACCCTAAAAAAAATGAAGAATAGCAAAGTCTTCAAAATGAAGGAACGCATCGACAAAAAGGCGAATCAGAAGCGCGCCAAACGTGATCGGAATAACATGCTTAAAAACGTGCCCAAGCACCAGCGGAAAAGGCTTAAGGATGAAAAGAGTCGCTATCGCAAAGGCCGCCGTTTGGCTAAAAAGGAAATGCGACGCAAAAGAAGGGACGATGATTAGAGTAGTTTGTTGATGTTGTAACTGATTTGAAATTATAAAAGGTTTATAAAATTGAATATGAATAGTGTTTTTGAATAGCCTTAGCCAAGCGGCGCTTTGAAGTGGTTACGTAGCAGTTGTTTACGCTCTGCCTACATTTCACTTGTCATAGCTGCAACTCGAACCTAGGAAACAGTTCAGCTCGATCTGTGCGAGACATTCGAAATGATAATACAGCGCTGTGTACACGGTGTCACCAAGGCGCAGATTAATTGTGCTCACTGCAAGCCCTCTTCCATTTATGTTCGGTCAGCACTACTTGAATCGATAATTTATCACACGAGACCCTGAAAATACACTGCGTTTAAGCTTTTACCAATATTGTTACTCTATGTAACTGCCTATTACACTACCAATGGAGTGATTATTAAATTAAATATGCATGAATCGATCTACTAATAATAAATTGACGTCTTTTGGCATTATTTGAAACTTTCGTTCAAATATATATCATATATATTAATTTTAGCAATAGTTTCTTTCCACTTGTGGCTGTTGCTTTTTTTTTAAACTTAATTTTTATAAATAGTTTTATTGTTGTCTTTAATTACATGAGGCAAAATATTTATTTTTTCAAATTTATTTTTCTTATTAATTATAACTTCCGTAGTTTTCCTTATTTTATGTTTCTCTTACATTGTTTATTAACATTCCCTAGTCTAGTTCTAGACGCATAACCAATGTCCAATCAATACAGCAATCAACAAACGACACTGTCGTAGGCAAAAATGCATAATTCCTCCGTTGCATTCAGCAAAATCTTTTCTTTCTTTTTTTTTTTAATCATAATAATTAAATAATATCTTCACTATATAAAAGAATATATATATATATATATATATATATTTACGAGTAAATATTTTGGTAGTTAGAACTCATGCTTTAATTTTTTAAATTAATTCTTTTATATATAAAAACTTTAGTTTCGTTTATTGTTTAGCAATTTTTTCTTTCAGCATCGAACCGAATTAATTTTTTTGTAAATATTAAGGTAAATATTTATTGCTAAATTGTTGTGTGTTTCGGAATACATTTTCTTTAAATAATTCTTCACCCCCGACTTTCTTTTTTTGCTCATTTATAATAATTTTTTAAGTTGCTATTTACAAGCTCTTACTACTAAAATCGCCTTAAACTAGACAAAAATTAAAGCAATAAAATAAAAGTTTTGCTACTGAGCCCTCTTTCTTTTGTATATGTTTCAAGAGTCTTTAATAGTTCTTTTTAATTAATTTTTATTTTTTATCATTATTTATTTAAAAAATTTACAAGTCCATTTTTTATATTTACTTATTTTCTTAATTTTGTGGTAATAGTTTGGGTTTGTTATGCTCTTCACATTCTGCGTATAGTATTATTCTTATATACCATTGCTTCTCTTGGTTCTGTTTCGTGTTGAGGGTTAGTAACATTAAAAAATAATCAGTAAAAAGAAAAGGTACATTCACGTAGACAGACAAAGTCATCAAGTGGAAGTGGATATAAAAATTAATGCAAAAATGTACTACTACACTGAAATTAAAACTATAAGAAACGTACGGGTTGCATTGGCTTAATGGTAGCGCCTATATGCTCTCAAGAATTCTGAGACCACTCGAAGCAATGGCGAGTTGGCTAATTGGCTCTACTATAATTGAAGCTCTGCAGCTCCGCCACAAAGCCAATGCGACACTTAAACGTAACACTTCTTCACACCAAACTCCTTGTTGACCGTGTTATGATGTCTCATGACGACGACCATTGCCACCACCACCACCACCACCACCATTTGCATTGGCCATATGCCGCTGCTGCATCGGATTTCTTTGTTGGTACTTTTGGCCAACGCCACCAGAGCTGCCACCGTAACGATTAAATTTGAATTTGTTGCGCTGATGGAAATTACGGAAATGTGCGCCCGAATGATGGAAACGACGATGATAGAAGCCACCATTGCCGTTGTGCCAGCGTTTCTGATTATCGACTTCCTGGAATGGATTATATCCGGGCGTGCATTCAAGCACCGAGTTCGACTGCTTATTGGACGCCTTCGTTTTGCGCTGACGACCGCGATCGAGTTCGCTGTTCTCATCGTCGTGCATCCAATCGCGCTGACGTTGGTCACGTGCCTCGGCAATTACCTGAAAGAGGAAAGGGCAAAGGTTGCGAGAACCAAAAAATTTAGCTCAAGGTTAAAAAAAGTTGTCAGTTAAAACAAAAAAAAAAAAAAGAATCATATTAATGAAGCTTATGTGAACTGGTTCCGATTTAATTTCTAGAGCAGGCCATGACGCGCTAATGCTTTGTTTCAGATGGAACTTTGCTTGTTGTACTAACAAAATTATTGGTATAGCCCGATTTATCAACATTTAAGGGTTTCATGATATTATCATATTAAAATATTCGTGGTTCTTTCTTCAAATTATTTATTTATATACTAGCAGGATCTCGGCGCGTTGCCGCCTTCTGCCTTCTGTGCTCTGTCTAGTCTACTGCTGCGATTATTTCGTTGATCTTCCAGTGTTTGACTTTTTGGGTGGCATTTCGTATTCTGCATTTTTTGTGATTATTATTTTCATTCGAATATTTGAACATTTCGACTTTGTACAGTTTGAGCAGCACTGCCGGCAAACTCAATTGTCAGAGGCTCCTTTGTTTGTGTGCCTTTTATACATACAGTTTGAGATGCATCCGAAAATTGAGTTCTTCATATTTAGCGACTTCGGTCAAACGATGTCGAATTGCATAGGGATCAGACAGACAGACAAACATCCTTTTTTAAACATATAGATACTTGGGGGATTTCCCCTATAATTGTTGTGTACTTGTTGAAATACAAAAAAATGTGGGCAGTTCTAACGAAAATCTTTTACTCATCGTAACTTGTCTAATCGTCATGAGGTGTACAAAATCATTTTCCCAATCATAGCCGACAATTATTTTTATTTGGTATACTCGCATCAAATTAAAGGGTTCGCTAATAACACGGTATTATTAGTTATTTGGTTATTCGTTGTTTATACTTAATTTCAGACAACTAATGAGAAAATAATATTTTTAATAATAATAAGGGGAGGTTGTAATTGTAATATATGTCAAATATACAACTTAAATGTTTTAAAAGAGGCACCCTGCAAATGCCTATTCTGCCAATATTTATGTGATTAAGGCCGCTCTCACACTATAGAAGGTTTCTCCAAGAACTGAACGGACGTGCAATTTTGAAATCTGGCTAAGTGTGTGTACGATATGACGAACGACTGACGAAAAAAACTGACTTGCTGACCTTTTCCCGCATTTGACGATGACCTCTTGATTGACGTTTAATATCATCTATCTATCATCGTTCAATAATATTGAATTTTTTTATTTAATTTTTTTTATTATTTATTTATTTTAATATTTTTTTTTAGTACAAAATACTAGCAGTACTAAGAATTTGTGATTGATTTCTGCTAACGGAAGCTTCTCCATCGATTTCCTCTACGAACTCTAAAAGTCCTCCTCTTAAAGCCAAGCAAAAGGTATAACCAAAATGTGCATGCTTTCATTTAATTTATTCATTTTTCTTCTCTATTCATAAGCTTCATTACGAAGGAATTTTTAATTTGTTGTTGTTTACCTAGAGTTGCGCACATTTGACGGAACATAATCTCAAAAGTCCATTGTGGAAAAAAGCGCCGTGGTTGCCGCCGCTCGCCATTTTAATTAATTTCTTTGCTGAAAACTGTTTCGCTGTGTAACGGCGTTCGATCGATAAATGTATTGATCGGTTGTGCGTTTTTATTTCACAGAAAATTTTTTTTAATGTATTTTTATCGGATTTTGCAGCACAAACACAGTTAATATAAAAATGTATTACTGAAGTAAAGAATATGAAGAAAAAGGAATCGATCGTTTGGCTACACATGATGTATTTCACATTTATCGTTTTGGTCTAAATACTGCTCAAAGAAACACCATTGTCCATTTCATAATCATTTTCGTCATCGTTATAGTCGTTGTCACCTTCGTTGTTGCTGTTATTGTCATTTTCAAAATCACCAATATGTCCAACTTTCTCCTCCACATTCGTATTCCTAATCACTTTATCCTTCCGATTCTTTGCTTTCACTTCGTGTTCGCCTCTTTCTATATCCAATTGCTCGTCGTTTATAATAAATTCATCATTCTTGACACTATCACTCCCATTCAAAATTTTGTTATAGTTATCGTTCATCAATCTTGCTGTTGTTGCTTCTGATGATATTGCCGATGTTTTGTTGCCATCTACCACAACAACAACAACGTTTGGTGTTTCCAGAGCTGCCGACGATGCCCCCCGATAACGACTGTCATCAGCTTTCTCCCTTTGTTGTTGTTGTTGTCGCCTTTGCTGCTGACAAAACTTATCGGCATCGGTTAAAAGAAAAATGAAGTCACCTTTACCGATATCGGCAGCATAATTTTCTTTTTCTTTCATATTTTTTGCATTTACATGGCAATGCTAATTTGTTTTATTTGGATTTGGATTGGGAATAGGAGAAAATAATAAGGCATTTAAATTAAAATTGTTAAATGACAATGAACAAAAAAAAAAAGTAAATACTACAGAAAAAGAACATTTTTAGTGTTTCGTTATTTATACTCTTCACGCCATATAACTTTATCATAAAGTGTGTAACACAGATGGAGATTTTAAAATGTGCATATACATGTATGTGTGTATGTACATATAACGGGATTAAAAAGTGTATGTATGCACGAGCAAAAACATTAATTTTAAAGTAGAGTTGCCCTAAAATAACTGTAATTACTTTGACAAAATCTTGTGATTAGCTTTATTATAATGTATTCCCAACAAAACGTATCAAATAATGTGCGGTTGCCTTATACACACCTCCAAATACAATGTAAACAAAGGGAATATAGTGCAGCAGAGGTAATATTCATTGATGATTGATTTGAAAATCGCTACTTTTTACTTTCTTTTGCTTACAGATAAAACAAAAATATTCTTGATTATAAATTATTACATTTGTCATAATTATGGCATTACTGGACCGAGTATTTCCATGTGTAACTTCTTTTGGCGTGAAGAGTATATCAACTTCCGCTATGCCGTCAAGTTAACCTTCTTCCTTTCTATTCTAGTTAATTTTAGGGTGCATAACAATAATGTTTTGGTCATAACACAGTAGTAGACAGAACAGTGAGTGCGAGAGAGAATAATAAGTAAAAACGTTTAAAGCATGGATGCGTAAGTTGTTAAACATATTCTAACGATTTTTTCATTGCGTGTGTTGGCCGTGGCATATTTACAAAATACGCTAATAAATACCAAAGAATATAAATATTTTAGTCACGCAGCGCTCACGGCAATAGCTAAATGAATTCGAGATTATAGCGCCAACAGTAGTCAACTCTACACCATCCATCGCCCCCCACCAAATATTTTTTTGGTCTATTGATTAAGTGATTTTAATCGGTCATAGTCGAAATTTGTGCTTTTACTTACCTCTCTTTCGATGTCGGCCTGTGTGCCATTCCATGTGGTCACCTGTGCACCGTAGCCACGATGCGATTGCTTCAAAAGCTCGCCGATGGTGGTATCGTTCTCACAATTCAATTGGTAACCATTGCCATTACGTTTTGGCGCTGTGGCGTTGCCATTCACCTTTGACCGTTTAGAATTGAACGCCGAAGCATCGTTTGTGGCCTTTGTGGCAAATGGATTTTTTAAATTCTTCATTGGCGGAGGTGTTAGTTTTTTTCTGCCAACGTCGACGACATTTCTATCATCATCGACGGCATCGCACTCTTCATCATCATCGTTATTCGGTGTGACATGCCAAATGCCAACTTTGGTTTTGAGGATAAGCGGCGATGTCGTCGTCGATTTGGAACCCTTGGACTGACGCACTGATGTGCGTGCTGATGAAGAGCAACTGGCACCGCCATTCACTTGTCCATCGGCATCTGGATCATCATCACTGATAACATGCTCATTGTAGGATGTGTCCAGGTTGGGCGTTTTCTGCTTCTTTGTGAGCAAATTGTGGCAGCTGTTGGTGGCGCTACTGGCGTGGGGGTTGCTGTTGCCATTGCGTTTATTTGCATTGAAGATTTCGTCGATTTCATCAGTCTTTTGTTTCTGTTTGTTGTTATTATTTTGCTTCGACGACTGTGTTGGCGTTGTTGGTGGTGATGGCGGTGCCACTGGTTTTAATGGATTTGCTGAAGTTTTAAAATTGTAAAATCGAGAAGAATTCAATGCTGGCTTAGCCCCTTTTCCGTTTGTTTGCGTAGCAACTCGGCCACCACTACTACGCTTCTGCTTTCGCTCCTCATTCACGTCATTGCGATCTTCATCACTTGAAAACAAACTGGAGGAATCGCTACTTGGTCGCTTAAGCGGATTATCAAGTTGCTTGGCGTTTGGCGTTTCGGTGGGGCTGTTGTTATTGGCTGATGTGGAGACATCCTCCTCATCAGTAGCCGATTCGTACGGCACCAGACTCTTAATTTTTTGTTTTGTCGTCACTCTTGGCGGTATTCCCCCATTAAAGCTTGTCTTCTTACTATGCCGGCTCGACGATGACAATGAAGCTTTGCCATCGCAGAGTCCCGGCATACTTGGCAGTGTGGATGTTCCATTTGTTGGCTTTAATTTACGTTGGTTGATTGGTGAGCTGCTGTTGTTGTTGGCTGCTGATGTTGCGTCGCCAGCAACGTTGTTATCGTCGTCATCAACATCATCGTCGGACGTATCGTCGCGGCCATATGATGAGGAGGTATTGTTGAAGGAACTTTTGTTGTTGTTGTTGTTGTTGTTGTTGCTGCTGCTGTTACTGTTTGCATTTGCAAAAGTTTGTTCTTTATTTGATGCGCCAACCAGTGAACACTTCGCGTGCGTAGACTCTTGAAATTTATCAGTCCCCACCAGGAGACCGTTCTGTTGAGGGATTGGAGGAGTTGAGCTAGTAGTAATTGATGTCGCTGCCGCGTTCTTTACAAGGCTGGCCTGTCCATTCTTTATATGTATTGTTATTTTATTGCTTCCATTTGTCTGATTATTGCCGTTGGTTATCGTTGCTTGCCCAGCAACACTCGGACTGCTCGAAGCGGTGTAGTTTGCCAAGCCGGCGGGCGGCAACTGTGGGCCAATCAAACGCTGAGAGTTTGTCGAGGTGACGTGGCCATTGGCCACACGCACACCATTCAACTTAGGAGCCATAGCACCGCTCACCTGTGTGCTGCTCACCACCGGCAAATGTGTGCGCAGACTGGACGCATTGTCCACCTCGTAGAAGATAATGTAGGCACTTGTATTGCAAACGCTCTGCACGGAGATGGGACGCACACAACTGTCGTCGTAGTTGTAGTACGTACCCGTATCAGTTATTCCTATGGCAGTGTAGTGGCCGCAGTGTTGTGAAACGCCCAAATGTGTCACCATGGCGACCAATTTGTAAGTGAGTGGCAGTTCTCCGGGCGTCTTGTGAGAAGCGAATTTGGTCAGGTCGAGCCGCGGTTTGATGGTAATCTGTTTGTTTAGTTTAGCGCCTGAAAGGGAGAAACGCTTTAACTGAAGGCAAAGGACGATTGGCGGACGTTCCACTGAGAATTGCTTCGTGGCAGAGACCTAATGAAAAAGAATTAAGTTATTGATTGGTTCTTTGTCGATTGGAGTAGGTGTACTCACCTTTTTCTTGCACGCTTCACACTTGTAGCCTGTATCTTCGAGACGTTCACGCGCAAAGTAGCCCTCGAGCCCTTCCTCAATCGAGTCTGCTTTGCGTATGTCTAGCGGCAGATCTTGGAAATGCTGAAAAGTCACCGAGACATGATTGCATGAGAGGCAACGCACAGCTGATTTTAAATAACCGCCGAGTATCTGATTCAATGGCGTTGTTTCTTTGCTATACTGATCTAATTCCTTGTAATTGCGAAAACGTGTCAAATACGACTTCTCCATTGCCTCGACAAGGAAGCGAAGAAACTCGTGAGCATCCTCCTGGCGTCCCATGACCATGTGCTTGCATATCGACTTCAGCTTGGAGTATACCATGTACGGTCTTATCGACGACTGACTATTCTGCGAGGCTATCAGCGTCTTAGCCATGGCACAGATGATACACCCAACGTCAGCAGCGTTACAACGTTCCATGTGCGCAGTATCGGATGCCAGCCAATTGGCCAATGCGGGTACATGAAACAGAGCTTGCAGAGTTGAATTGAGGTAGCACGTGTTGCCCACGTTCATCATGCCAACGCCAACGGTCCACTTACGAGCACTGACGCCATTGCCACTATTCCAGCCGATGCGGACATTCTCGCGTGGAAAGAGAACACGCTTTGGTGAGGGAAGTTCGTTTGGATTCGGAGGCGACGGTCCTTTTAACTGCGAATGCTGTTGTTGATGTTGCTGCTTGTTGTTTGGACCAGGACTCTTTGAATTGCTGCGTCCATTGCTATTTGGAGTATCTGCGAATGTCGGGGATGTTAGTGCCCAGTTAAAGCTAATTCGATGAGCTAATTTCTTCAATGAGAAGAAGAGTATGTAGAGCGTGCAAAAAACAACAAACGCATCATTCGGTATCGTGTGCATTTTATTGCAACGCTTCAATATCTCAATAAAGTCGGTTTTTCTGCTTTTCTTCATACAGCACAAAAAAATTAGCATAAGGTAACATAAGATAAAATGCAAAAGAAAAAGGGGAAAAATAGGCGACCGAACAAACACAATGACAACACTAAAATGAAATTATGAATAGTCGTCAGCTGCATGTGTGAAAAGTCCGAATCTTTTGGCTGGGGCCAAGGTGGGTAGCTCGTTTCGTGTCTGATAACATAATCATAGACGACTACTCGTTGAGTAAAACAGCAAGTGTACTACTAGTGGTGACACGATGTAGGTTCAGGTGTACAATAAAAGCGATCGACTTATTCGTTGAATTTGGCGATCTTTGTTATATCGATAACATTATCACACAACACATCACTAAAGATAGGGCATGTGTTTATTCACAATTTTGTTGGTTAGAATTGAATAGTAATTACAACTATATCTAAAGAGGATCTAAAGAGAAAAATTAAACCACAAAAACAAATAAAAAATCCTATTTTATCTTACATGATTTTGTTGTTCTTCGATAAAATGTGTTGTTTGTGCCAACCGAAAATCTAACTTCCCGCTTTTGTGACGTGAACATTTTGTCCACAGACGAAGTAGAAGGCAGAAATACAATTTGCGCATGACTCATGACACAAGTCACAATAATACTAAAAACTTATTAAATACTAGAAAATGTAGAGGGAAATTACTTAAGATTGAAATATCAAACAAAATTGTTCTTGATTTGTGATTTTCAAAAGCACAAACCCAATGGCAACCAACTACAAGATAGTTTTATTGAAAACTCTGACAACCATACAATCCGCTTATGGGACGAAGTTTCAAGAGAGAGTGAGAGAAACGAGCAAGAGATTAAACAAGCTTCTGAGGATAACACGATGAGAAAGAGAATGCGGAGAGCGTAGCAAAAAGGCCAGGGATGAGAGCACGCAATGCAATTTTTAATGTTGCTTTTCTTGTTTATTCACGTCATCAAAATCAAAGTAAAAATATTAAAAAAATTAGAAACACGTAAACCACCCAGTCACATCTTGGCTTTAATGACGATGTTCACACACGCACAAAAAAAAGATTGACGAACCACTACAGACGTGATGCCTGTACAAACGTGTCTACGCCAGCGGTATTCAAATTTTTTTTAATACGGCACTCCGGACGAGCGAAAAAAATTTGTTTGCACAATTGTAAAGGGGCTTCAATACTCGTACGGAGGAAGAAAAAGAGTACAAATGTAATACTCAATTCTCATAATGCATTGGAGGTTTACACTCGCGGCATAATTGAGAGCAACTGCAACGAGAAGTGCGTCACAAAACAATATACACACGCACATACGCTTCACAGATGCAAATATCACAAAAAAAATATTACTCCCACGCACTCACACAAATAAGTAAAACATTTTGACGACGTTCACTTACCGGCAGCGCTCCCATTGTGACCATTTGTGTTTGTGTTGCTTTTATATGTGGCAGAATTGTTATAGTTGTCATTGTTGTTTGCGCCATTCTGATGTTGATACTCATTCGGCTTGATGACGATATATTTTGATTTGAGATTGTCCAGCACCGTTTGGCTATAGTTATCGACCTCTTCGTATTCGATTTTCGAAAACAACACACGCTTGGCATTGGCAACAAGACGATTCTGCAAGCTGTCAGCCGCTGGGTCGTCATTTTCGCTTTCGTTGTTGAGTCGGTTCGCAGCAGTGCGGATACCACCGTTGTGTAATTGTAATTGCTGTTGTTGTTGTGTGCTCCCAATGCCGGCGCAGCTGCCAACGCCAAGGGAGTCGCGCAGCGCGACATTCACCGCATTGGCGGTTGATTCGCACACAACAGAAAAGGGCATGACGACTGATTGGGCGTTTGCGGTGGAATCTTATTTAGTTTTTATGTAGATGACTAAGATTATAAGTACCGTTTTGTTTTTCCCTACTTTGTTTTCATAAAAAAGAATTCCATGTTTAAATGCGGCCGGCTGCCTTTTTGGATATATTGCCTGTATTTTTTTGCAGCTAACCCTGCAGTTCCTAAAATCGTAGCCGTGGCGGCACACCGACTCCTTTTTTCAAGGAGGCACCGCCGTTGATTCTTTCCAGTCTTGCTAACGTTTAATTCCTACTTTTCCTCGTTCTTTTTTTTTCTTTTTCACTTTGAATTTGCAATTCCGCTTTCAATTGGATTTTCGACGGCGTTTTTTGCACATTTAAATACAGGAATTTCGCAATGATTTTAAAATAAACATTTCGCGTCGGAATACACAAGAAAACGCTTGTTTACACATTTTACTAGATATTGAATAGATATTTTTGTCGATTTTGTAAAAATTGAAATAATTCTCAATTTTTCGCGTTCCTCGTGTTCGCTCGATTTTCTTCCGACTTGTCTTCTTCTTACACCATTAAGCGCTTATCGTATGTTGTGCATTGTAGTTCTTTAATAATGAAGTATATTAAGTTATGTGGACACTATCAGAAACATACAGCAGAAAAAAGCGTATAGATTAACGGTCCTTCCCATTTTGTTTCTTCAAATGAAAGCTAGGAAAAACGTGGATTAAAAGTGTTGGTAAACATATGCAATTGAATGTAAGCAGCCCTGATACACGTATTGGAACTGTTCCATTATGCTCCTACGAAACATTTAAAGTTATACAAGTTTATTATTAAAGGCGTAAATTATTAAACATTTTTAATAGTTTTCATTTAGACAATCATCTCCAATTCACGTGCATAGCTTAGTGCCTGCTCGGCCAGTTCAACGGACGGTAACTCCTCCTTCGGCTTGACGCCTTTGTCCACAAAGTTGTAGAGACCAGCGCTGTCTACAGTCCAATTGCGTTTCTCACCAAATGCTTTGATCTCGTCGGGTACACGTAGATTCAGACGCTTTGCTGCATCTTTAGGAGAGATTTTCTCATACGACTTTTCAATGCATGCGCCGATTTCATCTCGAACTGTCTCCACCAGCAGATCCATGAAATAATTGTACACCTCAGCTGGCATCGATGACTTAGCTTGGAAGATTTTGTTATAGCGTCCCTCCATAATGTACTGTTCCAATGCCAATATTGGGCGTATATATTTGTCGTGTTGTATCACATCGACAGAGAGTAGCTCCAACTCAGTGTGAAAGTCCGAGACGCGATTGCCAGATAACAAATAGAGCAGATTGAGGCCCAGCATTTTGTATTTGTTCGCCGATTCACCAATGATTTTCGCGTAGTCGTAGTAATAGCATTTTAGCTGTGAAATGTAGCGCTCAAAAGCGAGTAAATCCTTGGAGAGTACACTGTGCTCCACAGCTATTTCGAGCACGTTCCTTGCCAGTTTGAGCTGAGAAGCGGAATTCTGTGCATCGGCGCCATCGGTCGGCAGAAAAGAAAGCTTAATGAGTGCTGCCTTAAGCATGTTTAGAAGTTCACCACATTTCTTTGTATTTGGGGGCTTCTTCGACCATTCGCTGGCTAATTCTTTGTAGAGCGCGTCAACGTTTGCCATTCCCTTTTTATTTAATTGATTTTAATAAAACTCTTAATAATGGTGAAAATACTTGGCTACTGAATGAGTCTGCTGATTTTCTGTTGTTGTAGAAGTCTTCTTCTTGCTTCGCAATTTGAAGTGTTGGAAAATTTTAAAATATGAACGCTAGTGATGTTTGTTATTGTTTATAGAATTTCTACAGTTCAAATCATATTGACCCCTACTTTTGTGTTCACAACACCAGCAATCACTGACAATTAAAACTTCTTTTGATATTACAACAACTCCTTAATCTCAGGTCCCGATTCTTGGATGATTGATTCTATAATTTCTGTGAGTCTAAACTGTTTTGAAAAATGATTAATACCTAAAGTGTCATCGCTGAGGTTTGTTTCATTCTTCAACACTAAACAATAGCAATAACTATCGCGAGGTTCAAAAGTTTGACGGAAAGTTTAAAAAAACAATTTACGATTAAAAGAATGGCCGCCAACAATGAAAATAGTTCTCTTGATTGGGACGATACCGTGCTCATAAAGGCATATGATAATTCATTAAATTTGTCACAAGAGCAGCTTGCACGACGCGTCGCAACGAGCACCAATACTCGCCAGCAGCGCGTTTCGGAGTCGCACACTTGTAATGAAGAGGAAGAAGAAGGAGCAGCCGGTGGCGTTGACTCGCCAGGTACTACTGATAAAGCTGTGGGCAGCAATGATACACCAAGAGATTTTAAGGTAGGCGACTATGTACGTGCCACCTATGAGCAAGATGGCGTCGACTACGAAGCTGTCGTCGTCGCCGTTGATGGTGATAGCTGCTGCGTGCGTTATCTTGGCTACGGCAACAAGCAGGAAGTGCGTTTGGCTGATCTGATGCCGTCGTGGGGTAAGAAGGTACGGCGTGCTCAAATCGCTAATGCCAGCGCTACAAACGAGGTTGATGGTATTAAAACGGATTGCCAGGAGCATAAAAAATCAAAGAGTGAAAAGAAGCCTAAGCAAAACGTTGCTGGTGATGCTGCACCGCCGAATGCTTTCGAGAACTTCGCCATGTATGGTTTGCCACCGCCACCACCGCCCATGCCACCAATGCTTGTCAATGCCGGCGAAGAATCTGAACACTTTTCGGCAATGCTAATGTCCTGGTACATGAGTGGCTATTACACTGGTGTCTTCCAGGGAGTACAACTGGCTAAGAAACAACAAAAGCAAAAGCCATCGAAGAAGCACTGAGACTCGCCATGAAAATCATCATTGTTAAATTTTAAGTGTACGAATATGTAACAAAGGAGTTAATTTTAATGGTTCATACGAAGAAAGGATTGAAGTGCTATTTAAATAGCTATACATTTGTAGCTTTAGTCTCTAGTTTTAATAAATGAAATGTTAATGACCTTAAAGTCGGGAGATCAAAACAACCTACTGAATTAAGTGTAATGTGCCGCATCTCCCGGGTGGCTGTATAGCACTATGTATCTCCTGTATGAGTTATGTCTCAACTAAGCACGCTCGGACTGGTAATCTCCTCCGCAACTTGTCAATCGGGCTTAGCCTAACTTTATAATTAAATACATGAGCCTTCCCAATTGTCATCGTCTGTTGACGAAATGTAATGGAAAATTTTGACTTTTTAGGAATCTTCATATATATGTATTACGTTGTAGTAGTCTGAACACACTTAATTTTTATTTTGAGTACATATGGAATTATTTTGAAAAGTTGATTCGATGTGCATACATATATCCGCCGATTCTGTTCTATACGAATATTCTTAAGAAGTGTGCATTGGAAATGTTTTCACTTTTAATAATAATTGGAAAAAATATAAAGGATGCGTGAAGCGTAGTCGATTGCCGATTCGACATTAAGTGATGTTTATTGTTATTGATGACGGCGGCGGCTTATCAGCTGGATGGCTCATTAAAAATATTTAATTGTTAATTTGCTTTGATTTATAACTTTCTCCGTTTGGGGTGAATTGTAAAATTGGGTCGGTTTTTAATTGGCGCGTATATTTAGTATTAATTTTTCAGCTTACAGGATCAGTTTTGCCTGATGTCGATCACAATAATCAGGTTTGACCAAACAAACTTTGGCGTTGTTGTAAGTGCATTACTTGCTCTTTCTTACATACACTCTCTCCGAGAGTGAACACTGAATCCGAGAGTGAATCCGAGAGTGAATGAACATGTAACCCAATAGATCATTTTTGAATTGCTCATAAAAATTGATGCATAATTGAGGGGGTTAGAGTCTTAAGTTCTAGCTTTCCATCTTGGTACGGGAACAAAGATGATTTTATTAATTTCAAGTAAGAAGTGTTTTCTCTTTTTATGTAATTTCTTTTATTTTCCCGTTCGCTTCTCTAGGGTGCATATTTTGAATACCAAAGACTTATGGTGGTTATGTTAATCAAATAGTTTTTGTTTTGTCTGTTAGATTGGGTGATTAGCTGCCTGTTATTAGTTCTTGGTACTGGGAGTGGCATCGGACGTCACCAAGGAACAACGCCACCTACCGAAGTTTAAAGCCAGAAGTTTGACCATGAACACGACCAAGCCTCCAATGGGAATTGTAACTCGACCTCTGGCGCGCCAGACATAGTGCACTTCTATATAAATTTTTTTTTTAAACAAAATGTATTAAAAATAGTTTATTCAGTACCGCGGTTTATAAAATTTGGTTATTACATTGAAGTCTTCAGATACTGCGGTGTTTCCAGCGTTTCGGCCATGGTGTTCTATGATGTGCTTAACTTTAAAAGTGTAGTTTGCGTATGCGTCTTCTGTTTTTAATATATAACATTAATTTAATTACTGTATATGGTATGACTTTCGTTCATTTAAAATTTTTTTTCCCTTAAATTTTTCAAACAACTTCAATATTTTTCACAAATTTTGCAGAGACAAAAGTGCAACCATGCAAGCCTTCATTCAACTCGTTCAAAATCGTTTTACATTCATTTCTTGCTTCGAGAATAGGTCCCTTTAGCAAAACGGCGCTTCTATGTCTGCGTTGTAAGCATGCATGTTTATCACCCATTGTAACGACCAGAGAGAACTTATTCATATGAATTAATACTCTTTGGTAACGACTATGCTCGTGGTTTTGTTATTTTTGATTTGTTTGTCTTCCTCTCTAATTTTCTCTCACACAATTTATCTCACTGAGCAACTCCCATATAAAAATGCGCCCGTTCATTTTCATCCAGCCAGTCATTTAGCGAGCGACGGTGCAGTTGTTCGGTTATGTTTCTTCCAACTGGCTTAAGTTCGGTCGGTTCAAAGTAAATAATATTGTGCGCCTTTTGACGCACGCTCGCGGGAACTTTCGTTGAATTGAATTGTGTTAATTTCAAAAAAAAAAATAAATAAATAAATAAATAAAAACAATCAACACAAAGTGTATTCAAAAACAGTTTACCAAGAAAGTAGGTTGGTGGTAAAAATTTTTTACACAGATTTTGAAAAATAATTTTGAAGATAAAAATTTTGAAAAATAATTTAAAGCAATCAAGAAAATTATTATACAAAAAAAATAAACAACAAAAAAATTTAATCAAAACAATTTTTTTGATTTAAAAAACAGTTTTCAACAAATCTAATTAAATACGTTGAAATGTTTGCTATCTGATTTGATGAATTTGATGAATTGACTATTAACAAAATTAAAAAAATGAAAATAAAAAACAACAACAAGAAATATTCAATTTTTTGTGTTAATTTTATTGTTTGATTGTTTGCATTTAATTGATTTTAATTAGTTTCGGTTTGGTTATTTATTTATTCACTTTTTTTTCGATTATTTGTGTCTTTCAATTCACAATTTCGTTTCAACTTTTGTTCAATTCAATACAATTTCATTACGATTTTTCTACAATTTGTAAGCGTTGTTCAAAACCTGTTCTCAACTTTAGTCATTTTATAATGTATATGTATATATTTCCGAAATTATATAACTAACTTTCCCTTAAAAACAACAATTATATTTTGGGTTTTTCATTTCACGCTTGGACTCATTCAATTTTTACTTCAATTTTCAGAGCATTTCGTTTCCCACTTGTTTGAACTGCTGAGCTCAGCTTAATTCGCCCATGCTTTGTGTGGTTGTTATTTGTTTTGGCCTTTTTGTTTGTTTTTTGGCTAAAAGAAAAGAATATCTAATTTTGTTTTGCATATAAATATTTAAACAATCCGATGCCGGTTGAAGTTGTTGTCATTGAGTAAACCGCTTTGGGCCCAACTCATTTAACACTTTGGAACATGAGAATTTACGAAATCGCCACTTTTTGAGGCTTTTTGCGTCTCAAAAGAAATTTTTCATTTCAGTAATTTTTCCACACAGACAATAAATTCAAACACACATACACTCACATTCGCATACAAAGATGCATACAATTTCAACTTAGCTTAGCCGATAGAAGACTCAGGCTCATTTTCTAATGGCTTTTGGCTTGTTTTGGCTTTACTTGGCTTGGCTTGGCTCAGTTCAGTGACTCCATTGCCGGTTTCATCTGGTTTTGAATTTGGGCTGCTTTTTTTCCATTTTTTAGTTGTTAGAAATTGCTGACACTTGTGTTTCATTGTTTATTTTATTTTGTGGCTTATTATATTAGCCTATTAAGCAAATATAATTATGCAAGAGGCTCTATTTATTTGCGGGCATTGTGCGAAATTTTATTTATAATTTTATTTCGAAATATATATAATTTAAAGGGTATTCTAAAATTAACGCAAGCTTTGTATTTGCCACCATTTGCGCTATGTGTCATTCTATACATAAAATAACAATTTTAAAGAAAAAACGGTGTTTTTATTTGATTCAAATCTCGCGTTTTATATATTTTCTAATTAATTAATAATCTATTTCCGTGTATTATCTATGTATATATATTAAAATTTTCCATAGAAATCAATTTCCTACGCTGATGTCTGATAAACCTTTTATTTCGACACTCTATAACCATTCCAATTTTTAAGTGTTATCTCAAGTGATAATTAGAACTGTACGCAGGAACCCTCAAATACTTGTGTGTTCAGTATTAATCTTGTCTAAAGCTGAAACTCACTTCTTTTTGCATTTTTTTTCAAAATTTGCACATAAAGCTCTGAAGGTTTTGCAATACGATACTAACCTATAACACCCTTTACAATTTTTCAGTTGTAACAACGTAAGGGTTATCAGGGATCTGTTCAAAAACAACATTAAATGTGAGCTATTTTTTATATAAAATCAGCTCAAATCATTGAAATATACTTTTTAGTTTTTATAGTTCGCTTTGAGGGAAAGAACCCCTTTGAAAATGAAAACTTGAATCTGAAAGCAAAATCTTCGCATTTTCCTCTTATTTTCTGCCAAATTCAGAACCTAAACGGCAGAAAGTAAAAAAAAAAAATAAAAATACGAGCAGATTTCTGAATGCTAAGGTTAAGTGCAGCCATTAAAAATAAACTGTTGCCAAAAACCGAAGAGAGCCGCTGCCAAGTGTAGGAAGCAGACTAACTGACGAGTGTTGCCGGGAGACCCCACAATGAACCACATATAAAACTATTTCATTTGACAAATCTTCAAGTTTGTTTTGTAAGAGCAACATTTCAGAAAATAAATTTACTTTTGAGCATTTTTATAGCGACACATTAAAATAGAAAAACGAAAAAAAGAAAAATTCTACGCCCATCAACGCTAGAAAAAATGTACCCATAGATTTATCTATAATTTGTACGAGTGTGTTTACATGAGGTAAACAAACCCTAACAAGCATCGATCGTGGTGAAGCAACAAACTATTTACAGTTTACAATTTACAATATTTGACTAGAGGCAAACCGGTTTCATTGGAACAAGTCCAATGCTTCGGCGCAGCTTGGAATGCAGGCGGAGCTTCAAAACCGGGCCAAGCATGCCAGAAAACAATGCCATGTTTGTCAACACTGCACTTTAGTGGGTGTAGTTTTTCCAAGTTTACTTTGGCGGCTGATTAAAAAGCACAGATTAATAAATGCCTCTAATTATTTAAAGTCTTCTTTCTATTTAATCTCCGCCGTTTCTACTGCTGACGCGTGCTTCATTAGTCCGGCACGCAGCTATAGGCAAGAACAAATACATGGCTTGTTCAGTAGTACAGTAGTACGAACACCCGACGTGCGACACCTGTGCAAATATTTATATGGTGTGGCCCTAAAACTCTCACTCACAATATTATAGTTACAATCTCCACCTCTAACACACTCTCATTCACGGCTTGATATCACCAAACTATAATCTCATTGTGGCTAGCGTGATTTTTGTGATTAGCCGGCGCCTTATCATGCTTCAAGTATTTTGAACCCGAATAGTTGTTTTTGCTTTTCTGAGATTTCATTTTTTGTTAACTAGCTAATTATGAAGAATGATTTACTCGTAATTCATTTCGTGCAGTACGGATTTAGGTTTGTGTCACGTTTCTAATACAGCGGTTCGTGCGCCCATTCTTGAAATCTGTTCAGAGAATTTGTCTAAGTTCGTAGCAATTTTGCTTTGGCTTATTCATTTGCTCTAATTGCTTTGAATTTTCATTTTAAATAGTGATGTGCGTTGAATTTCATGGAATGCTCGTGTCTAACCAAAGCATTTTCGAGTACGCCGATAAGTTATTCGTCATACCATGAGTTTTTCGATCCATGACGGAATTTGTTAGAATGACGTTTGTTTCATTCCATGGTACATTCTGAGCTCATTTCGACAGTTTGGACATAAGGAGCCCATAAAAAAGCCAAACAATTTTAGTCGTAAAATTACGTAAATTACAATGTGTGAAATACAGATTTTTATAGAGTTAAGCGCCAAAACAAATCGTAAACTCTTTAAATCTGTCGTGGTATTTGGAAATCCAAGAAAATTAGTTCTGCTGCTTAAGCAGCGCATGATTTGTATAACGATAAAATTGGAGGTTGATTGAATATATCATATATCCGTTTGTTTTTTATTTTTATTTTTATTTTCGTTTAAATATACGTTCCGCTATGATCTGGTCTTAGCACTGAAAATTTTATGTTTTTTAGGTTTGCTATTTGAGTTGTTGATGCTTGTCTTGTGCTCAATTTTATATTGCATAATATTTTTTTCTTCATCCATACTTTCTAAAAAATATAGTTGGCCAAAGTATTGTAGTCAATATAGAACATTCTCATATGTAAAGACGCTGAGTTGGGCGATATACGGTTACAGAAGATTAGAAAAGCATTCAAATATTGATGCACTCAATTGCACTGTAATAAAAAAAATATATACAATAGGTTACTGAACTCTTTTTTTGCACTTTATTTGCTACTGTCATTGGACTGACTACTAGCGTTTTACATTAAATGCGGTAAACTATTTGGAAGTGCTTCATGCGATGTCCCACTCCAACCGCCGTATTCACCAGACATTGCTTCACTTTTTTCGGCCGATGACTCATCGCCTGGCCGTGCAGCAATTCACTTCTTTCGTAGAAGCTAAGAAATAGGTCGATTTTTGGTTAGCTTCAAAAGAGAAGGAATTTTAACTAATTTCCAATTTCCAAAAGCTTCAAATACAATACAAAACACATTTTGTATGATTAAAGAATAATTAGTAAATTTCATAAAGCAATTCACAGTAGCTGATCATGTAACCGGGGAACGGGAAAGTAGATGTAAATAATAGATGTATGCCTACACTCGTGCGTATCTGCTACTGAACATAATGATCTCCTCCTTGATCTACACCGCACGATATGTGACAGAATTTGAATATAATTCGCTGCAGTTTGGACTGAAACCGTTGAAAACTTTCAAAAATTAAATTAAATGCACTGCCTCAATGTAGTATGGATTTATCAACAACAGCTGCTGCTGAAGTTTAGTTTTGAGTTTTTGGTTGCGCAGGCAATTCATTCCGAGTAGTTTGAGCGCTGACTGTGAGATACCTGGAAATATCAGATCAAGTATAATTTCACAGAGGTGCTCATGGGCATGGTATTTGTGGTGTTAATGGTAAAAGTGATGACATCGATTTTTGAACTTTTATATTGATCTTTCTACTTCCCTAATATGATGCGTTCCAACCATTTTCGTGGCCTTACGTTGCATATAAAAACTCTACCGAAATAGTCACTAAATTCGTGACTGATTTTTCGGAAAATGTTTTTCAAGATCAAATGGATTGAAACCGTTTATTTTGAAATATTTGCAAAGCTTTGAAAAACCGCATCGAAATAACAACATCTTCTATAATATATTTGAAGAACAAAAATTGTGACGACGTCATCGACGTTAATCTATCACTACAAGCAGCATAATATTTGAATCGACACGCATGCTGGCGGGGCAAGGCAAGAAGCACAAAACACAAGTCTGAAATAGGCAAAACATAAATTGTAAATTTTACGAAACTTTACAGTGAAATAATGTCTATGTCTTCCAACTGTGCCGCGCGGTTCATTATACGCGTATTTGGTTTGGACGCTGCTCTTGCGCTCGATTACGGTTTCGACGCTGATCTGTCTTTATTTATAAGCACTTTGCGGCTCTTAAGGTCAAGCGAGCAGCTTCATTTCTAATTATTCTACTATACTATGTTTTTATAGACTTATGGTTCGAGAATTTTGCGTAGACGTTTGAGAATGCCAGCGCAAATGATAAATTGTATAGAAATATTATATGTATCTGTTGTTTGTTCAGGGCTCGAAGGCGTTGTTATTATTCATAAAAGTTTTGAAAATTATTATTGACTCGTGCACTGGCCTCTTAATTAACCATGCCTGCCACAACTTTGCTTAAATAGATTTGCCACAACTTTACCGAATTCAATTTCAATATGTATGTTTCGAGCATATTAAGCGACCCTTTTGGCGGCGATCGTTCGATGCTGCGCAATTCAAGCATTAAACTGAACTTGACTTTCAATTGCAATGCGTCGGTGTACGCTGCCGTTGTCATTGAACGTTGTCTAGACGGAATTCAGAAATTCTAGAATCACGTCCCTTTATGCCTTGCCTTTTTCAGCTATTGTAATTTACGTTGCGTGGACTTAAGAATTTCCTCTTTTCCGCTGGCGTGACGTGCCTGACATTTCTAAACTGATGTTGACGTTGTGTCGTCATTTGATGTCGGCGTTGTCACACTGCGGTTCAGTGATAATTTGTCTGCTATTATTAGTGCGCAAGAGGCAACTTTTAGACAGTAGTGTTATATTTAACACGCTACTCTAAGGCAAAGTGGTTTTCAACGATACACTAATTGGTCTTTAGTGGCCCAAAAATGTGTAAAGTAATTTTCAATGACGTTTCGAAGTCACCTCGTGACATAATTTTCCATTACTTAGTTGAAGAGAAGGGTTCATTGCGTAGAGTAATTGCTCGACTTGTTCACATATGAATTCATGTTCTCTGCGACCTCGAGTGCAACCGTTTCGCGAATTGTGTTGTCATTTAAATGACCAGCGGGTCACTCTTGTAAGAAAAGCTAGAAAAAATGATGTTTGCATAATTGTAACAATTTGATTTGTAGTTCATTGACCTTATTGGCTTTTGTCGGTTTCGACATGAGTGGCTCTGAGAAAGTATGAGTAAGCATTCGAACTGGAAATGCAACTAACGAATGCAGCGCGCAATAAAACGAATCAATTAATATATTATCTAACTGTATTCGTTCACAAGCCTTCTTATATAATTGATTTATAGTAGAAATTTATAGCATTTGTTCATGACATTGTTTAAGTAGTTTGGTGCAACGTGCGGTTCTTTAAAAGTAAACGTTATAAAAAGTTGTAATCTATAAGAAAAAGTTATAATGTTGGGATCACTAATATAGATAAGTTTTGCATTGTTTGAAAGTGTGGTTACTGAGTTACTTGAGTTAGTTTTTGGCTAATATTGATTTTGCTAAACAAGCACCGATGTAACATATTTTTATACTTTGATGAGAAGTTATATTTAAAAAAAATTTGAACTATGGTTATATGGGATTGATTCGGTTGTATTTATTAAGAGATATGGGTTAAGAACAACATCAGATACTACGCTCTATGGAATTGTATTAAATAACCTGTGTTCTAACCAACCAAGAGAACACACAAAACGAAATCATAACTGTTTGCAGTTAAGGCACTCAGAGATCACTATTGAGCAGTACACCCAACAGAGGAAGCAGGCATTGAGATTAGAAGGTAACAAGTAAAAGAGGGTCTGTGTTGTTACTTTTGTGGTAGACAAGCAAGTTCTTTTGGTGAAGAACTTTGTTACATAAGCAGACTAACTTCATTGCTTGATAAATCCATTTCATAGATATTCCCTATAAAGCTTACACAAAATTAGCAGGAATCAGGTCGCTCGAATTCGGGATTTTACCAGAACAAAACTTTTTCCTCACTTTCTAAGAGAACAGGTATTTTTTCTTGGAATTTCAAAAGTACTACCGTAGTCCTTCCAGCACGTTTAACACTTTTTTTGTTGGGTTTTTGTGTTATTTCAATGAGGATTTTGTTTGAGACATGTGAGTAAATTCATGAGGCATCTAGGTTTAACCCACCCCATACAATTATGTGCTCTAAAAAGGCATAAAAACAAGAAATAAAAATTAAATAAAACATGTGGTCAAATTATTTTAACAACTTGCAAATATGGTCAGACCGCTTTAAAATTAGAACAAAACTAATGAAACTAAATATTTTGAAAATTATTAAGGAAATACTTTAAAATAAAATTATTTCGCTAATTTGTTGCTGCACTATTGAAAGAAAAAAAAGAAAGAAAGAAAATAAAATAAAATAAAATAAAATTTTTCTATTTAAGTCAAGGAAATTTCCTATTCACGCATTCGATACACGACGCTTCACATCGCCCAACCCAGCAACGCGCAGCGTCCGAATTCGCGCGCGCTCGCGTTGCCAATTGGCACTTTAATTGCGAATCGGAAAGAAGGCATACCAAATAGGTTTTCATCTCTATAAACATTAGAATATGAAATGTGTTTGTAATATTCGCAAGGCCCAAAAACGCGACAAACAAAGGCCGCGCATTCATTTGCGCTGTGAGAATCTTCATATTCGTGTGGCAATTACAGCGTCTCACGACAAATGCTCAATATCAAAGCAATAGCTACATTTTTACAAAGCGCAAAAAAAACAACAACAAAAAAAAAAAGAAGAAGAAACTACATAGTAGCTGCCATCAACATCAGGTTCTACTTACTATTCTTTGCTATCTCGCTCCGTGTTTCTCTATGTGACGTAGGCTTTCAATAATTTTTGTTGTTGTCATTGGTGCGTTGCGTGCACTTGAAATGAATGCGTAATGGCTTAGAATCGCACGAATATGAATGTAACTGTGTATCTTTGCCATTCATTACTCGTCGTATCATGTTGCCCATTTATAGCATCGTCATCAATGTGGCTACTTTGTGGCTTCTTCGTCGGTTCTTAGCAAGACCGCTGTGCACGTACCGTTGGCCTTGAAGCGTTCGTTTATTTATCTTTCGCTCTGCCAAAGATGGCAACTGATTGTCAAGCCTCTTGCTTGAAGTTCAGTTTATTTGCATTTGATTGCTTTGTTGCATTCGATAGTATCAATAAGAGTGACTGGGTCTTGAATTGATTACTCAACTGGGTAACTACATGCATATGTGAAATGGACTGTAAAGAACCGATCTTTAAAGTTGATTAGCGGCGGTAACCAGTACTGAACGGGTTTTGCGTCAAATGGGGGGGCTTCATTTAAAATACTTTTTACTTTTTGGTATTGGGATTTGATCTTTTGATTTGATTTGACTTAGTAGGGTAGATTACAGGGTAGAGGCATATACTCGTATAATTTTTAGGGTATCGTAAGTTTTAGTAAAAAACGGACAATTATAGGACCACTTGTGTGTTTGTATGTCCCACGTTTACAAGCAATTTGGTCTCACTGCACCGATGAAATTGTGTGATACATCAAATGCAAGGCTTGTTGCAAGGGTCTAAAATATATATTTTTACAATTTTAAAATAAACAGTTCTAAAGTTATTTAAGAGAATATATGAAAATATTTAATATTGGAGATTGGAGAAGGGATCAACTCTCTCCTCGTCCTTGCAATCAATCAGGATCTATTGTGGCAAACTTTACTATAAGTTAAAGTTTATAGACATCGGCAAGTGTTGATAGGAATTTCATTCTATCTTTCAATGAGTTAAGCCTTATGGTCGGGGTAATGCTATTTTTAAGCAGTAAAGTCGTACTTCGTCAAGGCCTTCACAGTGGCATAAAATATCTTCCTGTGTCTATATATAAAATCTTAAGGGCAGAGGATAGTACTACAAATGCAATATCGAAGTCTTCCCCAGCAACTTCACCAGTTTATTTTAGTATTTTGGTAGGCAAGGTTGTTGGAGTAGTTGTATAGACACTGCTAGACAAATTTTTATGTACTTCTCAGAGACAAGATAAGGAGTAGTCTTTCAGCTTTTCTATTGGAGTATATTCTTATGTATAAATAGTTTTTATTACTGGTGAATTTATCGTATGTAAATTAGTTTAGAATATTGAGGGCACAGAACTTATACAAGAACATTTTATTAGCATAAGAATAACTCCAAATGCTTCTGTACCAACTCCTTGATCAGTTCTGCATCCATCATTGTACCAAAAATGTTGAACGCCGTGTGCCGTTCTTAGTTCCCACTTTCGTTATAGGGAAAAAAAAGTGGCACATTGTGGCACAGTTTCTAACTATCAATAGCTGTGCTATGTTATCGTGTTGAGGGCAGTCTAGCTGTTTAGATTAATTTATTGGCTAATTTTTATTTTTATTAAAAATTGATTAAATGCGATAGAAAGGTATTTTTTAACTATTCTTGGAAGCCATTCTAAATTTAAATCAAAAAATAATAAGTCCCAGTCAAAGAGGCATGCAATTTCGACAGCAAATCATGAATGATCGCTCGGCTCATGCGGTTCGATCGATCGATGGCTGGCGTCATATTTGGACAGGCGTCGACATATGTTGAAATTCCGGCTGCAACGGAACTATTTTTAAAATGCTTTGTTTTCATTGTGCATATTCATTAGTTGCCGTTCGAACTGAACTGAATCGGATCGATTTCATGTTCTTTCGTTTAAAAACGCATAGCGCAGCATTGTGCTCGGTGGCAACTGCTGACTTTATTTCTGACTGGCGTTTTTTTTAAATGGTTTCGTTTCGTTTGTTTGCCTAAAAATATGTTTTATTTATTGTTATCCTGGACTAATGTTTGGTTATTTTTGTTAAACTGCTGCACTGCAGACTTAACTAAACCACACATGCGTTTTTTTATATCATTTTTGCGCCAACTCTTTAAAATTTAATAATTAAAAATTTTTACGAAACAATATATATGTAAGATCGGAACTCTTTCTTCTCAAGCTGGCCTAAGTGTATTCATATATATTGTAGCATAAACTTATCAAGAAAATATCGTCATGAGTGAGTGTGATGACTTCTCACATCAGATCAGTTTTTCTTTTCAAACTTCGTGTTATATATCGGTACATATTGCAGAACTACCTGCCAATCGGTGTAATAGCAGAGCGCCAAACCACTAGCCATTCCGAAAAAGATCGCTGAGGGTATGCTAAAATGAGAAATAATTTGGGAACGCATATTAATGTTCGAACCAATAGTACTACTGCATCCATTTAAACTTACAATGATATTGCTGTTGCAACTTGCTTCTTACCAATTTTCATTGTTGCTTCAATTGAGTGGGTCTTGAGGGTATCAGCTGTATTGTGTTGGGTGTTAAAGTTGACTGCTAAACTGGTGTATGTATTGAAGTTTTGAATTTACTTATCGTCGTTATATTTGCGATTGTAAATCGGCAAATGTTTCGTCATTAATTTCCAATCGGTTAAGTAAATTATAGCCAAGCCGGCAGCTGTGGCGAAACTGAAGAAAGAAGGTGCACTGCGAATGACGAAAGAGTGGCATAAAAATGGAGCTGCCCCTTGTGTCTCGTTAAATTTTGTATACTCACAATGCCTTAACGATTTGCTTTTGCTGATCGGATAATATTTTGTTTTTTTGTGTGTCTGTTAACAACTTAAGTTTTGGCCAGTTTGAGAGACCGAATTTTGATCTCGATTTTGTCTTTGATAGAATTTGTGTGAATAAATTCTCCATGCTTGAAATTATTATAATGAAGTATGTGATAGAATGTTGCTTTTAAGATTCTGACAACAATTTAACTGGTTGCTATGTTTTTGATTTTTATAGGGTTTTAATTTTTTTTCCTCAATAAAGAATAACAGCTATGGCAGTATACTGCATAACACCTTAGTCGGATTATAAATGGTAAGAGTGTAAAAAATTAGACTTCGACTAAGTTGATTATGATGTTAGTTGCGCCATGAAGGTAATGGCAGAGAAGGCGGATTCCTTCTTAGGGGGAGATATGTGGATGTAGCCTCTTTGGTCTACGTCTTATTGAGATATGGGTGAGGGAGGACGCCAGAGATTTTGGGTGCGTCAAAACTCTTGAGTGATAGCGGTTGCTGTGAGCATCAATTACCTCCATAACAGTTGGCAGGGTTTTCAGAGGCTATGTATGAAGTTTCTTAAGATTGTAAGTCAGATTTAACTTCTCTAGAACGAATGCACCAAAATATTTGTGGTGTTATGATGGGCACTCAGAGGCAGTAGCGCATAGTTTAACCAACGAACTCAACGTCTTAAATCACTGTATAGCTCGTAAATTAAGAGGTCCAAATACATTGATTACATCATGAAATGGCATGAAGGAGATAAAAGAGGATGATAAAAAAGAAACTGGAAGTCACTTGCAAGCCTCTAATAGAAGAGTTGCAAAGGATATATTAGGATGTTGCATATAGTTTTTGCATTTTTACATACTAGCTGCGTTTTAATGTGGTATTCATTTACAAAATCTTTTAATTATTTATTTATTTCTTAAAAGCCAAGCCGTAGCCCTTGAGCAAGCAATGCATGTAGTCATTCTCCCAGCGCAAGGAAATAAGGCCGTCGTTGGTCTTGTCCCAGATGCACGAAGTTGATGTATGCAAACCGGAGCCATTATTCTGCATAATAATACAACTGCATACAAATTTGTAACCTTTGTAATATTCGGTTAATGCGCTCCTGCTAGTGGCGGCAATCTGGCTGGTCCAACCTTGGGCCAATTCATAATTGTACGTCTTATTGCCGAGTATTGACTCTATATACTGATTGATGATTGTTTGTACACAATTGAATTTGACTTCCTCGTCTATTTGTTCCTTAATAATCATTCTGGTAGATTGTAAATTATGACAAGAGAAAAGCTAAAAGATTACTGGCGCTCAGTTAAATTTTTACAATACTAAATGCTTTTAAAGTGATTGCCTTTATCAGGCTTGTATAAGGTTGAGTATAAAGAAATCCCTTATTTTTAGTTGGTCATTTTTGGTATTTAATAATTCGTAAAGTATTGGTCACACTGATTTACAGTTAAGCTATTAGCTTATTATTAGCAATTCAAAGTATTATATTGTGGGTGGTCATGCCATGTATGTGTGTGACTTCAATACCAGAAACCCCATCCTTACACCCACGGCAGAGGTATTTTCAGCTGAAGGCATTGTGAACCAAAATCGCCGAAAAACTGATGAATGATTTTTATAATATTAATAATTTTATTTAATTTGATTTTATTTTATAAAATTAATAATAGTTGCACCAAGAGCGTACTAATGAATCGTCCTTTCTAAAGCATGGTACCTGTTATGTAATCTGTAACAAATAGTTGTACTCCATATGTAGGTAAGGGACTGTCAGAACCTTCTACAGCTGCCATTTCTATTAAAACACTTATGAAAGCAGGTTACAAATCTATGTATATAAAATTGGAAGTATGTTTGTTTGTCTGTATGTTTGGGCGTTATGGACGCCGAAACCGCTGAACCGAATTTGATGAAATATTCAGGGAACCTCTAGAATAGATGGTTAGATGGTTACTGTGAGTCTGTCGGCAGTGCTGCTCAAACTGTACAAAGTCTAAATATTAAAATATTCGAATGAAAAGAAAAAGTCAAAAAAGAATACGAAAAGCCATCAAAAAAGTCAACATCTGGAAGATCAATGAGAAAATCACAGCAGTAGACAGAGCGCAGAGCTGCTGAAATATCCGAAGATGTGTGTGCGAGACGCACGCCGGGTTCCTGCTATTAGTAAATAAATAAATAAAGAAATAAAGAAGGCTTGACGTGGTAGGAGAGATACGAATCTAACCTAAACCTGTTAACGGTTGTAAGGTCCAGGGATCCGCAACCAGTTGAGGGGTGTTCCTGTTAAAGGAAACGGGCACTGTGACCAGAGTGAAAGCAGATTAAGTTAAATGGTTAGTTTGCTATTTGCGACTACGCATGTGAAATCTATCTCGATCTACGGGGCACATTTCAATATTCTAACTACTCAAACTTCTGATGCGCAATACAATTAAATTCTTATGAAAACATTGTCCAATTGATACGAAATTAATAAACTGTACAACCATTATTCACTCATCACACTTACAACCAATATCATCAAGATCATCAACATCATCATCAACGTCAATGATGATCCTCATTCCTCATTAAACGGGTTCGGGTTGTGTGCTCATATTTGATTGCAATTCGAACGATAAATCAAATATCTGCTCTCTGAAAGGCATCTGCAACAATGAAAACATCAAAAAACAACACTAAAAATCCAATGAGACGTAATGCGGGCTCATCAAATGCGCGTTTTGTTGTTGCTCAGCGTTGAAATGAACTTTTTAGGGTACGCTTAATGAACTATCAAAGTCGCACTACACAGTACGCTCGCTACACTACTGAATTTTATGTATGACTGGATATAGTGGTGATGGAAAATAAAAGTACTTTTTTCACTGTAGGTTAATGAGAACAAACGGCGTTTTGGCGTTTTGGCCGACTCAAAGATTTTATCGTTGATGTTAGTCGGGGTAAAATGTCTTCGAAGACGATTTTCGTGTTTTTGTGACTCAGCAGCATATTTGACAGTTTTTCGAGTTTCAACGTGTGTCGTCATCTCACCTAGAGCCACATGTGTCGAGACGTAGTCCGGAGAGCAAAGTGCAGAAGTTCGAATGCACATTAGCCTAAATTTGTGGGTTCGTCACAACGAAATGAGTTCACGTCACACACTGCGTGTCATTTCCAGCCGAGGAAAAGTGGACTAAGCAATCATTTTTATTGGCATTAACTCCTTTGGCGGTAATGGCTACGACAGCGGCGACGCCGACAGTGTTGACCGTCTTAGACATAAATTCAAATCGACCACGTCCAAGAAAATGAGTGGTGTTGGACAGTGGGTGGTAGAGGTTGTCTTTGGCTTTAGCTCGGACTTGTGCGCATAATTTAAGGACACACCTTTGGGAATTTTGTGTAACGAATGTGCTTCCGTTTCTTTCGTTATACTTTCCTTTCAATAATAACATTTCTCCTGTCTTGAGATGCGCGCATGCAAAGCGATTTTCCAATAACGTTTTCATTATAGATTTTCTTTCATTTTGTTATATGCAGTCTAAGCATTGATGTTTGAATATTTCGTTGTGTCTTATTTGCAGACAATGAAAGTTCTGTTCGTGTACGCCACCCTTTTGGCGCTTGCATTTGCTCAGGACGACTACTGCTTCGGTAAGGATCCAGAGCGCAGGCAAACGCGTCAATTTACCTCGAAGACAGCATATCAGATTATTAAGGGCACAAATATCGATAAGCAATATCTGGTGCCCGGCTGTGAGCCTAAGAAGATTTGGATTTTCCATCGACATGGCACGCGATTGCCAACGAAGAATGTAATTGAAGACGCACCCCGTCTAGAGGAGGTAAGTGCTCAGTTGAGTTAGTTGTTGGCAACAAGCCCTCGATTACACAAATGCCTTACCTTATTTGACTTGAGTTCTAATTAAGTCTACTTTCATTAGCTTCGCGATCAAATTGTGAAGAACTATCGAGTGCTGAAGACCAAACCCGATGAGGATGCGCTCTGTCAGACTGACTTGATTGCCCTGCAAATGTGGAAATGGAATGCGAGCATCACTGTCGATCAGACCGAATATCTAACAGCCCAGGGCTATGAGGATTTGCGCGGTACAGCGAAATTGTATCAGCGTTACTATCCAACAGTTCTACCAAGAGACTATAATAACACTTATTATCTGGTTAGTACTTCTGATCTTTGTATGCGTTCGTAGCCACAACTGTTTTTTTCTGCTCTCCATAACAGTTTCGCCACACCGATACGCAACGCACAGAGGAAAGTTTCAAGGCTTTTGCGGAGGGTCTTTTCGGCGCTGGGAATGCTGCCCAGCCTGCTGAGATACCTAAGGAAGATTTATTGCTCAGACCCTATGATTATTGTACAGCCTATCATGAGCAGAACTACAAGGGTCACGGTTCGGAGAACGCTAAGTTCAGAGCGTCGGCTTTATGGAATAACACTCTTGAGGATATCTCAAAGCGTTTGGGGTGGGTCCGATTCTCTATGTGTGTAGAATAAAATTATAAATAATATTCTACTTCGTTACAGCTTTCAGTATACACTTGCCGCCAAGGATATCGAGCTGATGTACGACATATGCCGGTATGAGCAGGCTTGGCAAGTGGATCGTACAAGCGCTTGGTGCGCTGTCTTTCTGCCCGAGCATGTCACCGTGTTCGAGTACGAAGATGATCTGAAGTATTACTACAAATCCGGCTATGGCTTTGACGATAACACGCGTCTCAATTGCCGTGCTGTGCAGGATATGCTGACTCATCTCAGCAGCTCTGTTTCACCACATGTTACAGCCTATTTTGGTCATTCCACAGGCATACAGACTTTGATCACTGCCTTAGGCATCAATCGCGATGATATCTCTCTGACGGCCTCCAACTATAACAGCCTGACGAATCGTCGCTGGAAGACGAGCAGTATTGATCCATTCGCTGCCAATTTCGTCGCCGTAAAGTATCAGTGCGTGGCTGACTCTTTGGAAAAGGAGAAGGTCATCTTCTTCCTTAATCAAGATGCAGTGCAGCTAGATTGGTGTAATGTTGGCCTGTGCAACTGGTCGGAAGTACAGCGGCGTTACGAGTCTATCGCGAAGGCGGATTGCGGTGAGATTTACTGCCGTTCGGGCGCGTTAGGCCTGACGAGTGGCTCTATGCTGGGTGGCGTCTTCTTCGCTGCCTTAGCTTACTTAATAATGCATTAACAGTGGTTCTTGTTAAAATTAATCTTATGTGAATTAGCTTTCTAGTAGTTTAATTTTTACTTATAATAGCTACGAGTGTAATGTACAAAGTTCAAACCAAACCAAAAGTGTATCGATCCAAGTGAAAAACCTTTTTAATCCCAAACTACTTAAAACTAAAGCACAATAATGGAGCAATGTAAATTAATGAAATTTGAATTCAAAATGCAGAAAAGTCAGTAAATAGCTTTATAAATTGAATATTTAATAAATAATATATTGAAACCACATGTCATAACGAGCTAATCTCCGAAAATACACAACCGACTCCAGTGAAATTTTAAGAATGTGTATGATTGGGTTCCGAATTCATAATAGGACAGATTTGGAAATAATATGCGTCGTTGTTGTCGAGAACTAGAAGTGTTTTTATTTTGCGAAGTCATTTGAAATTTTTATACAAATGAAATGAATTAATTAATCTGTCTGCTGAAGGTCAATCGGAAACCGTAGCTATATTGCTTCTACAGCTCTTTACTTTGAACCCTCAGACAACCATCGCTGTAAGGAGCTGTCTTTCAGTAATCTTATAAACGTATAGAACATTGCAGCATATTTCATTTCCATGAAAGAGTACTTACGGCTAACATTAGCAAGCTAATGTCCTAACGTCAATTATAGCTGAAGTACAACAGTATGCTCTTTCTACTGAGCTATAAAACCCCACATCGTAATAAGCTGCTGATATACGAAATAATAAATAAATTAAACCAGTCAGATCCTACCAAAAGTAAATAGGAATTATTGGAATACCAACAGTTGAAGTGCTAGGGTAAGTTCAATTTCAATTCTTAGGTTTGTTAGTCATTGCTTCTTATTATCTGCAAAACAGTCCTTGATTTATGGACCCCAGGTATAATATAAGAGATGCGAAGCAAAGCATCATTAACAACCACCGGTAAAAATAATAATTTAACACATTCTTTTAATCTACTGGTCAAGAGATTTCAGAGACGTCCGTTGGATCAGCCCTTCCGAATTCGATTACCTCATGCATTAGGGATTTTTTCTTAGTGTAAGGCACTACAACGTTTTTGGTCATGTCATAAATCTTTTTGCGAGAACATGACTGTTTTCGTCATGTCTATGATACAATTCAACATCAGTTGTACGAGTGGGGTAGGTATACCAGACACTCTGTTTCGTCTAGCAAGGCGGGCAAAGTATAAAAATAAATTATATTTGATTTTGTCTGATTTGTGTCGATTTTTGAAACACGCGTATTGGCTATTAAATAACGAGACTGACGCTGCTAAAGTGGAAGTGTGCATGTGTCAAACGCCAGCTAAGATGGCAGAGCAGACGTTCAAGATAATTCACGCCCATGTTGCCCTTGCACGACAGAAACGGATAACAATATGGAAAAAAAGGTAATCTGACTGTCGGTTAAGTATTCAAAGTATTCAGTGCTAACACTTAAATGCCCATCAAAATAACCTAAACTTATTGGAAAGATAATGAGATGAAATCTGCATTAAAGGGAACAAGTTTTGAGTCTGTTGGAGCTGTGAAAAAGAAGGCTGCACGCGTACTAAAGGAGCTGACAGATGAAGACTTCCAACACTGTTTTGAGCAATGGAAGATTCGCATTTGGCATTGAAGGAATAGAGGAGGGGTTTATATGGAAAATTATATTAATTAGTAAATATTAGGGTTGTAACGGAACTTCTCGTCCGCCATCGCATTCGCTGAACAGGAACAAGAAATCGTACCTCCGCCTCAGCATCCGCCTCCGCTAAAAATGGCCACCGTTACAACCCTAGTAAATATGTATAAAATCAAAATAAAATATTTTAAAGCGTTAGTCTCGTTATGTAATTGCCACGAGTTTATATACAAAAATACTTATTCCGCATAAAATGTGCTTATCCGCTGTTGGCACTTCAATAGTCGCATCTAAGCATCTTCTTTGATTACGCTCGTACATCAAAAACACTTGACCCAAATAATAACCTATTTCGGCTGAATTTAATTATTCACCACAAATAAACATATACATAACGCTAGCGACAAATGACACAACTATTATTATTTCATAAGCTTTTTATGCAGCACTTCTAATCTGGCACTACACAAGTGAACACATTTGTTTCGCACAAAATTTCACGACCAGAATATCCAACAGTTTGTGTCATTATCTTTTTTTGCTTGTGTATGTGAATTTCACTAATGCTCACTGGATATTAAACAGAAATTAATTAATTTGTGCTTGTGCTGCTTCACGAGTGATGAGCCCAGACAAAAGTACAGCCAACGTGTAGCGATTTTCGCACATGTTGCGACAACTTGGTTTGGGTAATGATGCCTTAAGTAATACACATTTAATGTGCTTCAGCGAACGATTTCCGCCGACGAAATGAGCATATTGAGTTTTTGAACTCAAAATTTCTTTGAAAAAAGCTTAGAAGCTGGGCACGCGCGACGACAACACTCACAGTCCTTCGGTCAGGCCGTCGTCAACAGTCACGTGTTTGCTGCCAAATACTCTAATGGCGAGCATTAACAGGTGCTTTGTCTGTCAAGCAGCTCAGCGAAGCATTTCAAACGACTTGTGTGGGTGACAAAGCTGAATGTTTTTGGTTATTTTTCAATGATTTTATATCTTTATGACTGTGTCTCGGTGTATTTAAAAGATTTATCTACATATTTTGAGTTGCGCGTGTGGCTGCTTCATCGTTGTCGTCGCCATCTGCGTCTAACAAAGGTTGACTGTTGACTTTAACTGCTCGTGAAAGGTTACGAACGCGTTATTACTTACATCTGCTCTCCCGTGTGGGCGGTGTTTTCATAGCGCTATGATACGGTCTAACGGTCGCCCATTTACGAGCTAACTATTAGTGATAAAAAGTACCTTTTTAGTTTCATTAATGTCTCACTGAAAGCTCTGAACTATAAATGAATCTAAGCAACAGGCACTAGGAAATAAAAGGCTACATAAAAGCAGTAACAGGTTGTACCAAAAAATATCTTATAAAAAATATCTACAATGGAAAAAATGGAAAGGGCATTTTTCAAATGTATTTGTTTTTATAATAGTAGCTACAGTTTATACCGCTAGCTAATAGGAATAAGATATAATTATACCTATTTATTTATTTCTATTTACTTTTTTTTTTCTTTTGGATTTATAGACGTTACATTACCGTTCCGTGTAAACGGCAACCATTTCTTAATACTTTGTTAATTACTGCAATGCTTCTGGGAAAAACCCATTCCCGTTCACTGGCTTACAGTGTTGACGAACAGCTGAAAATGGGCAAAAGTAACAACGCGTTTATATAACTGCCCTATTAGACAACGAATTTCCAGGTAGCTTCGACGATGCGCTTACATGTTAAGTCGCTTAACATACGCACAACTTATGCAAACATACGAGCGCTTACAGACAGACACACAAATGTCAATTTCTGCAATGGTTTGTTGACTAATAAGGCCGTTCAGCTTTCGCTAGCAGGCGCAAACACATTTTGTACTGCAAAAGTTTTTAGTGTTGTTTACGTAATCACAGCAAAGGCTCAACTTTCCGGTTCATTTCAGGGGGCTCACTTCGTTGCTTTACACATTTTCAGACACTCACAGGCTGCTGTTTTACATGTGCTATGAACGTAATTCAGATATATAATTCGTGTTGTTTGAATTTTATTGGCTTGTAGTAATTGTAGCTCTGTTCTTCCTTGCTTGTGTGTGTGGTACTTTCAAATAATTCCCTTTTTCCTTTGTGGTTCTGGTTGCAAGGCAAGCCGTTTATGGCTTTGCAGCCATGATAATTAAAATGTGAAATTGAAAACTTTCCACTGTTCGTGTTATTATCGAAAAAGTTGGAATCGAAAACGAAATTCAAAGATTTGTTGAGCGTAACTATTGTATGACAGGACTAAACAAATATGGGCATTGCTGTTGGACGTCATATATAAAAGCGCTCAAATTATGCTTTGGTTAGTTCACAGTTCTCCCTTTGTATACTTCTACTTGTACTACTACTACTAACACTGCCGTCACCACTACTACTACTTTCATTACCAATACTACTGTTACTATTACTACTTTTACTGCTATTACTACTACTTCAGAGAAAGGCACATCACAACTAAGCTAGCACCGGGCTGGAATCTTTTGTGTCCTGTACTCTCTGTACTCTATTCTATCATAATATCGAGAACATAGATCGAAATATATTAAAAACGTAGCTGATTACTCAATAAGCCTATACAACGTATACTTGTACAATATATTGAAGTGTAATCTCCTGAAATATCTCGATGAGTGGTTCGTATTATAATACCTGTGTTACAAAGCCGTTTTATTTATCATAATACTCAAACAAGCTGAGCTTTCCAATAACTGACATCAGTGGGAATTTACTCAGCTTTATTATAGCCAACCCACTTGAGTATTATGTGAAATAAATAGTTAGTTTTTAAATTACGAGCTATAAAAGCTGCAAAGTACTGATTTCGCCACTTTAAGTGACTTAATGTTTGACTTGATGGGTACGGCTATACTGCGCTCCACCTCTCGCGACGAAGCCTTGCGCAATTATGACGCCAGCATAAACGGTTTATTGCTAACGGCGGCGGTTTGAGCAGGAAAAATTACAAGACCGAAACAGAAAGAAGGAGAGATGAGTAAACGATGAATTGCCTTTGCTGTTGTCTTTTGTTGTTGTTGTTGTTGTTGGTTATTATTTTTTATATTGCTTTAAACGCATAATTAGCAGACAGCATCGTAGCGCATTATTCCATGTAAAAATAACTTTGAGCTGCCGTTGATGGCAGCAAAGAAAAGCCGCCGCATGCTGCATGGAAAGGCGGAGAAAGTTATTACAGCAACAAGCTTCGTGGTTTTTGTGACATTTACTCGTAGATATGCGCCTGTGTGTTATTATTAAAGTGAATACAAAATCATGTTACTCTCCAATAATCAAAAGCATTTCAATTGGTTAGCATTAAGGATCGCAGAGTTTTTAATTGTAATTTTAACAAAAAAAATATTGACAAAGGAAATTTTTGTATAATATATATGTTTATATAATTACAAGTAAAAATTAAATTAATTTGTTAATTTGTAAATTGTTTAATTTGTAACTAATTAATTTTGATCTGTTGAATTGCGCACCCAATTAAAAATATGTCATTGCGATTTTTACCATTAAATCAATTAAATACAATCAAATGTGATGTGCAGGAAATTTTCCACGGGGCAAATGAATAAGCGAAAGAAAAAATTTATTTTCATTTTTCCAATTCCTTTTTCATTTTGCAGCGTCAGTTTTCATACAATACTATAATGTGGATGTTCAACTTGCGGCCCAGTCGCTTTTACATTTTGTTTCGACCACAACAAGCGAAATAAATTTAATTCAAGCGTCTGAAAGTATGCTACAATTGCCACTTGCTGTGATCGCATTTCTGTTGTGTCACTTTAATCTGAAAACTCATTAATTAAGCTGTAATTTTATAATGTTTTCAGTGAAAAATTAAAGTAGTATAATAAAGCAAGGATAATGAGTTGCGGCACAAACAAACTGAAGGACTTGAAAATGAATTTTCTGTTTCAATTGAAAGTTGTTATTCCATAAAAGTGGATGTAGGATATAACATATGAAATGGGGTTTATTTAGCTATGGATCAGTAGTATGCAACAATAGCGTGGGCAAGTTCCTCAATGATGGCGCTGATATAAATAGGCTGTATTTCTATTAGTGAATCGCTTTTCAAAAGTGGCACTGATTTAAGTGTTTTCAGTGATATTTTTGATTTCAGTGACTCGGAAGTTTCAGTAATTTTGATGATTTTGGCATTTCGGTAATTTAATACAGAGACTTCATTTTTATAGTACCATTTTACCCTACTTAACGTGAATATATTTTAATAAAAATTATATGGCTCGAAAGGTATTGTTCGAAAGCTGTGCTTAGAATACTTTTTATACCAATATATTGATGTTAATGAAGGAAAAACAGGTGAGAAAATTTAACGTTAATAACAAGTATTGAAAAATTGCTTGCGCTACTGCGAGCGATTTTAATCGGGATATTGGGCAAGCGCAAATGTAGATAATGGCAAATTCTGTATCGTATGAGTTCACGTGCGACTCAAACTCTAATATGTAGACGGCAGGAATCGAAGTCTTAAAAACCGAATCTTTTATACATAATATGTATGTATTACATATCATATGTACAAGCAGTATCTATATATAAATTCGGAGACACGACTTTTGTAGTACCTTTTGTATTCTGTCTGAATTTCGACCACTGGGCAATACTAGTTTCAATTAATTTCCGTGATAGAGTGACTTCAGTGTTTTCAATGATTTTAGTGTTCACAAACTGCGATCGCAAATCACTGGTAATGTTAAGTAATTATTAACGCTTGTATCTATATGTCAATGAAATGAAACATTTTTACGCTGCTTTACTTTATTCGGAAGGAACTGTATCCATGAAAATTTAACAAACAATTTAACAAAACGTATTTAAACGAACTCCTCCCAAAAAACTTAAAATCTGACACGCTTTACAGCGCGATAGTGATAGCCATCATCGTGAAGTATGGCGCTCTCACCATTGGCAGGTCCCTCAATAATGGTAGCGTCATCGTTCAAAGGTGGCAAATACTCCACTGCGGCCTCTTTGAGTGCGGCCGACTCTTCCGGCTGTTTATAGTGATAACCATCATCCAGCAACACTGCCGTGTCTTGTGGTACATCCACAAACCGTACCTCTGGTTGTTCAGCGACTTCAGCTAGGGGTGCTTCACTGGTTTCGGGTGCCTCCGTGGCAAATGCCTCGGTCTCTACTTCGTCAACTATAGGTGGCAAATATTCATTGGCTACCTTTACTTGAGCCACAACCTCTTCAGTATCCTCCACTGGCTCAGGTTCTGCTACAACTTCAGCCTGCGGTTCAGATTCAGGCACAGCTTCGGGTAAAGGTGCGGCTGGTGGCAAGTAATCATTGTGCGGCGGTAAGTAGTGTTGCGCCAAATGGGAAACATCACGACGTTGACGTAGCTTCAGACGACGTACCGTACGATATTCGTATCCCTGGTCACCAAGCACAGCGGTTTTCTGAGCTGCCTCCAACTCAGCAGGCACTGCAGTAGTGGTCTCCATCTCTATCTCGGTCGGCATGTACTCAACGGCGGGTGGTAAATACTTCCCTTCCGGCTCGGACAGCGCCAATTCAGCAACATCACGACGTAAACGCGCACCAGGCAACAATGCTGCGCCAGCGATGGCTGAGTAAGTGAGGAAACTCGAGAGCGCAAAGATTTTCTGTAAATGAGCAAAGCGAAACGGATGAAGGTGGAGCCTTTGAGTTAAAGTTTTTAATGGAAATTCTCACCATTTTTTCGGTGTTTTGCTGCTAGCGTGTTGCAATTAAAAGTTGCTTTTGCGATTTGATACCAAAGTCGAGATGCGCTGCGGGTTTTATAGTGCGTCTTGGTTTCTTCTGCCGATATCTTGTTAGCGGTATTTTTTCTACTTTCAAGCAAAGTTCGGCTTAAAGAATCAATGAACAAACAAGAAACAGCTGCCACTTAATTTCTGGTTTATTTGTTATTACAATTTTTTCATCTTTTATTCATCTTATTTTTATTCTGTTATTTTGTTGTTGCTTGTTTTTTATTTCAAACTTCAGTCGCCACTTCAAGTGCCACTTGAGCTCAAAACTATAGCGGCACGTCGACTTCAACTGCCCTCGCCTGACTGAAAGTGTTTTGAACTTGGCTTTGTTGCAATGTCAAGTGGCGCTTGTCCGTCGAGGCAATATGACTGAAGTGTGGGAAGTTGGCTCTGACCTTTGGTTGTCGAATATGCCTAAGACGTGCTTTTTTTGTTGATTTGGGCACTACTTTTCATATATTCCAATTTAAGCGGAAGTGATTTGAAGTATTTCTTTTTTCAACTGTCCGTCAATTCATTTAAAATATTTTTCTTACTTACTACAATTTAAAGTGCCAGCCACGACAAACTCCCAGTTCAGACTACCCACAGCAGTCGTCTACCATTCGAACCTTTTTTCAATTTAGAGTTCGGTCATACATAAAAATCTCTAAATCGAGCAGTGATAAATTATTCAATATTTAATTTAGACCAAAGTAAACAGTAATAAAATTCAGTGCAAAAAGTTGTTAATCATTTATTGATTTAATTTATTATACGATTGACCTGCGTATATTTTAGTGCATTAAATATGCACTCCCCCTAAAATCGAAAAAGCTGCCTCGTAACATTTTAAATAAACCGCAATTTTGCAATTCGTTTTATGCGGCAGTCGGAAAATATTTTCCGCAAACAACTTTTTGCGGAGTTTTGTTGCTGTTGTTGTGGTGAACATTTTCATAGGCAAATGTTTGCTAATAACTAATTTTTAATTTATTTTTCTTTTTTCAGTAGTATTTGCATAATAAATAACATAACTACATCTTTATTTACAGGTCACAATTTAGTCCTCAAATCTTCCTTAAATGTCTACTCTTCATAAGGGAATTGTATAATATTTAATGTTGATCCGAAGTTGTTACCAAAAATTTGAAATTTTCAATTAGTCTATCCTATTCACCGAGCTAACTAAGCGTCGACAACATCTCTTTCGTGTGTCTAAGCAGACAATACTAACAACGTGTATAAGAGTGTCTGCATGGGGTTCATGTTCGGAGTGCTTCTAAGATGATTCCAATTCAGACGCTGTGGCAGAGAAGAAAGTGCTTAGGGCAACCTTTCATGGCAAGGTAGAAGTCCTATTAAACACCTGTAGGCCATAGCCAGTTTTAACATTGCTTAAAGTTTGTTGTACTGATAGAAATTGTAATGGTTTACTATCTCAAAGGTAGGCAGATAGCTTAAAGGAATGCCTTTTTGCAGAAATTGTGATAACGATAAAGAATATCAGATTAAAATAGCGCTTAGTAAATAAAAGTTTCAGGTGACTTCCTCAGTACTTTTCATGTATCAAAGCAAGCATAAAGGATTGGCTGATCTTAGATGGGAAAAGGAGATCAGACGCTAGTTTCATGGTGCCTTATCGGCTCTATGATATGGCAGCTCCACTCTAGCTAACTAACTTAACCTAAGCTTAGCTAACCGAATGCTTGACTAATATTCAGCGTCCCTTAGAGAAAATGTTATTAGGCGAACGAACAAAATTTCGAAGTTCTTATTGTAAGCAAAAATGAGTCATTTATTGTGCAAGAACGTTTTATTGAGCTCTTGTTGGGTCCAATTGGACTTATTATAATTTCGGCCTTTCGGATCGGCCTTTCGGATCGTCATTTGAAACCACTCACGACAACTTCTCTCAGATGTAAATTCAGCTGTAAATTTCTTGACTGGACCTTTTCATACCAAAAAACGAAATTGCTAATATTGCAACTTAAGGTTATGTTTGCTAGGTGTCCAACCTTTACATTTAAAAATTTCAACCATAATTTACTACTGGGGTTACATTTTAGCATAGGAAGGAAAGAGGCTCATTTGTAGGCCCACTAATTCACAGAGTAATAATAATATGCTGTTTTAGTTGTCCTTACGTAAATGGAATTATAATAGTTTTGGGACAATGTCTCGACTGCGCTCTTGGGATAACGAGCTAATATTAACAGCGGATCTGCGGCTTGTCGTCCAATAAAATAAATATTGAGATTTCATAGGTAAACGGACTATTTTAAAATAAAAGTAACAGGCATTTGATCACAACAAAATAATCAATTGAAATTAAAACAAGCTGAAAATCCAAGGCGCAAAATTTCGAGGAACAAATGAAAAGTACTAGAGAAGGAGCATATATTGTACATAAAAGGTAAGCGTTGATTTTCATATAAATTTAACAGGTAAATTACGTAATAAAATATGCATGAAGAAAAATGAAAAGAAAATGACACGAAGTAATATTTATGCAAACAAAGGAGGAATGGAATAAATCGGCCAAGTGTATTTGTATAAACAAAAATCAGGCGACGCCTGCTCGCAGCTAAAAAGATGCAAAACAACGTCGAAAAAAGCAAATTTTTCATGGTGACTTACGAGCTAATCTAATGAGCCGCGTTTTTAGAAACAAATAAATCACATACAATTTGCACAAAAGGCGGCTACAATCTCACGTTAGAATTGAGCCAACGTTGCGTTTCCTTTAAAAAAGTGGCTGCGTTACTTGTTGCTCGCTCATTTTAAATTTGAATATAAGGCAATGCGTCCGTCAATTTAAACAAATGTGAGAAATGGCAAGCAAAAATGGGGGATTGAACAAAATGTGGCGGAAGTTGTAAAATTGAATTTGTATGTACATTTCGCAGGCGGCGAAGCAATCAAGTGTAATATTTGAGTAGGTGTGTCCATATAAGTTGTGGGATTCGAGGCAATTTGTCATAATTTATTGGCCACATAAAAGACTCCGTCTACTGAAGCTGGTATTAAGTCAAGTTGGCATTGATATTTTATGGGTTTTAGAGCACCAACATTTTTTTTTAAACTCATTTAATTGTATTTCGTAACAGTTAAGCGAATGTTTGCGCATAATTTAATCAATACTTGCTTATGTGATGTAGCTATGCCACAGACACTTCCAAAAGAACCTAAACGTCTTTGCCATTCTGTTTGGGATTTACATTTTGGTTTTATGGCTTTTTCGAGGATTTTTGTAAGTTTTCCCTTGTGTAATCAACAATAAAATAAATATGTTAATGTGTGTAAATAATGTGGAACGTATCTTGATAAAGTCTTAGGAAGGCTAGGACTTGGTGTAAAACACACCAACTAACTAAGTTTGCTTTTGGCTTGGCTTTTTTCTTTAATACTTTCTGTCTTAGTTTGTATGGCATTAAACACATTTAAATATTTGGCTTTACTTTAAGCCGCTTTATTCATATTTTCAATACATGAAACTGAATACACATGCTGCTCATAATTTGCCTACGGGTCAAGTTGAATCGCTCAACTTTAACTGGTTTGGCTTATGTAAATTTTCATGTTGGAGTAACATTGTTGCTTAGTCAAAGTATTCAGAAATAAGAAACAATTTTAATTCGGATGTACCAAAGTTTAATACTCTTCAATGATTATAAAGGTTATATTTAATATACATATATTATATAACTAAGTACCCGGTTGAATAAATCTGTATCTTTCCCACGACTGTGTAGCCCACTTACAGTAGTTAATGTGCTAAGAATAGCTTTACCACATTTAGTCCAGAAGTGGCGGCGCTCTAAATGGGATAATCTAAAATGGACATACAAAGCAAATATACTATGATATACGTATTACACTACGCAATACACTACATTAATCTATCTTATACATTTTTAGCGGTTTTCTAATACACAGTCCTATCATATATATAAGTGCTTCCAATGTACTTCTTTTCCTTCTTCTACTTCGAGAAGCATTTTTGAGTTTTTATTGTATAATAATGCGATGTGCAAATTCGAGGCAATGGTTTTTGATGCCGGCAAAGTACTTCAATTGTATTGTAGCTTAAAAGATGGCATTAAGATGGAATTTTATGTGGTAACAACTACTGACTTTCGTTCAAAATATGCTGAAGTTAGCGGTCTATGGTGAACTAAGAGTCACTCTTGGGAATTATTAAAGTAGTTTAGCTTTTTAGTTGGGTTGCTCTATTTAAATTAATAATTATTTATTTATTTATTTTTTATTTCATTTTAAGATTGTACCAAGAAGGTTGTCAACTATGTAAAATCGTTACGGTAAAATCGTCTCATTATTCATTTGAAATCGATTTAAAACAAGAATGTGATATTTATACATGAAATTAAGTACCGATATATGAAGAAGAATGTATGTCTCTGTGTGTCTCGCAGGTGACACCCACTTATTTTATTGTATCATTCGTTCTTCTTGTAATGTTTTTTTTTTTTTTTTGTAAAATGCAAATTACTCTTCACATTGGCATTTCGATTTTGAATTTACGCCAAAGTTTAGTCTAAAAAAACTGTTTACAAAAAAAAAAACATAGTGAAAATATGTTCGCGACAACATGAAAAACCTTTTTTCATTAAACTTTGCGAAGCATACACATCGTCTGCGTTATATTTGAACGCTTGTTGCTTGTGGTTTCTCAATCTCGTCGTGCAGACAACAGTGACAACACGAGTATGCCATTATTTAATCATTCTCTTTGGCGTAGATGCATTTTCAGAGATTAATTTGTCAAACTTGAATAGAGTGCTTTCTGTTTGTGAGTGCATGCGATTTGTGCAGTGAAATCTGTAAACATTTAATCCAACAGAAAATCCCTAACAGGATTGTTGCTCACTTATGCAAATTTCACTTGTCACATGTGACTTGTGCTTGACGCAAGCGACATAGTCAAAACAAAGTTAATTAAAATAGCTTGCGTCGACTAATGAAATGGCAACTCGTCAATGTCAGCGTCAGCGTCAACGTCAACGTCGACATGCCCCGCTCAAATTGTATCAAAGGCGCGTATGTGTTGAAGGAATCTCGTAGCAGTGACATTTGCAATGGCCAAAATATATTGCAAATTTGATTGAGTTAAACTCGGCCTAACACTTCAAGTATTTCAACGTATGTTGTAGAGGTGCACACTCAGCTAATCTATTACTTAGACAATATTCTAACGTTAAAGAGTAATTTTATACAATGACTATTACTAAGACAGCTTCTAGTAAAAATATATTTTGTAACATTTAAATAAATAAAAATAATATTTGTTTGTTTGTACGTATATAATACAGCAGGATTCGCCGTCTAGATTCATTGATATAGTCAAAGAATTCCAGAGGAGGTTATTGGTCCAAGAGAATTCCAATCATACCAGGTGTCACAGCAGCCGATTTAACTCATATTACATATTAAAATCAGGAAACTAACTTTTTCAACCGATCTCATGTAATTATTATACTTTACCCGACGCTAAGATAATACGAAGAAAATGTTTAGTACCTCAAAATGAATAGAAAAAATAGGCCTTCGCTATATAATGTCACTTCAATGAAGACTTTGATGAGCAGGTATACAGTAAACCATTTATTCTTCATGTTCCATATCAGAGTCTTACAACGTCTATATACAATAATTTCTGTGTTCACGCATACAAGACCCCTTTCAGTACATTTTGTAATATACTTAAAAATATTATTTTCTCTCGGTTTACGTGCCAATAGTAACAGAACCTTTCCGGTTTTCAAAAGGGTCTTTCAATTACTCTGCGTCTCAGTGGAACGAAAGTAACTTCTGAATTTTTAAAATTTAATTTAATATATTCTTAAGAATATTTAATAATATGCAAGTCTGACTATAAAGAAAGACATAACAATAACAAAAAATTGTTATGCCATTTGGTGAATTCGTAAACTTATATAAAAATTTTAAAAATCTTAGCTGAAATGCCTAAAAAGGTTTGTTCTTTTATGTAAATAGTGAGCTTGTTTGGAACGATTGGACATCCTATACTGTGTCAACGTTAGCAGTTGCTTAACTGGACAGAGTCAGCAGGCAGTCGGGATTCAGGCGGTCGCTATCAGCAGCTCAGCAGTCCACGCAAAAGCAGTCAAAGTACTGTACATTTAAATATTTACTGCCCATAACGTAAATTTACTAAATAACTAATAATAATGATGATGTTGAGAATATTTTGTGGCTTAGTAAGCCAGAAAGCCTTTCCACCGTAATAAAAACATAAGTTAGTCAAGGTCTTCGAACAAACATCAAATGTGCACACAAATAAGACGCACAAAATGAAAAGCTTTGTTTGGTAGGCTTCACAACTAACGAGCCGACCTGCTTAGCAAGGAATGCAAGTAAATGAAACCCACAATTACGAAAATTTCATTATCAAACAACAAGGATACAACGCAATAACAATAAAGACGGTAATCAGTTCTCAATTTCCGTTGAACTAACAATGTTTTTGTCTATCTTTGCAAGACTCTCGAATTATTTTATTTTCATTAACTTGTTACACATTTCTTGTTATTGTTATTAAACGCATTAGCATCCTTGTTTATTAAGCAAACGATGGACTAAGTAAAGTAATTTAGCGCACGACAAGGAAGCAAGTGAAAGCGTACTAAGGAAAACATAAATAATAAGAAAGGACGACAGCATTGTCAGTCAACGCTTAGGTTGACTTCATATTCTATAGGGACATCTGAGAATTGTTTTCTTTTTATACGCTTAACTCTGTACACTTGTGTGACACTTCGAAGACGCAATTGACAATTTTCCTTTTGTTTTTGTTTTTGTGCACGCAAGACAGAAGCTGAGAGACAGGCAGTTACTAAGCGAAGCTTTCAAAGGAGACAGAATCTAGAACACAAGGTAAGACAACGGTGCGTAACGTCTTAATTTCAGAACCATTGTCTATTCAGCTCATATTATAACCTGTCTGTTTCAGTTGACAGCATAAAAAATATATATATATATATATATATATCGCCATAAAAGCCATTAACGAATGGGTTTAAACCATTTTGACTACCACATTTCACTCAAAAAGTTAAATTTCCGAGCGCAAAGTTCAATGCTCAACGTTCAATGCCCAAAAGCATGCAACAAATAATAAGAATGACAAAGTGAAAGTCATAAAGTCGAAATTAACTGTCCTTTGCGGCACGTGCAGTGGGCGTGGCCGGCTACAAATTTTTCAGTGTTAAGTCTAACGTTATAATTGAGTTAAAATGCGAGAGGCTCGAAGCAAACGGAGGAAATCATTCAATTAACGACTTACTTGTTCAACAGTGCTTAAGCATAATATTATTAGCAGAACTGCTTCTTTTAAGTTTTCTTTTCTCTATCAAACCATAATGACGCTTAACATTTTAGCGGCCAAGCAAGAACTTATTTTTTGGATATTTGTACATGCGGAAGGTATAGACACCTGGGGCACAGAGACACGGAAATTTCCCTTGACATTCTTGACGCCAGGTACACAAAAATAAACACAAACAAAAACAGAAGTACCCTCTAAGGCAGCACGTCGATTGTATGCGCAAGATATAAATAAAGATAGAGAGAGTGAAGAAAATAAATTAAATACAAATAACATGACAGGGGTCAACAATAATACTGTGAGACATGGGGTGATATTAAAGCCAAAAATGAGGAGTGCCATTTTAGACTCATTTGAAGAATATTTTTCCAAATTTAGGTCAGGATAGTCGAAGAAAATTAAAAAAGGAAAAACTTCCAAGATCGCCTAAAAGTATGTTATATTAAGGTAGATACATTTTATCTTCATTAATTAAAGCCCAATTTTCTTTACTAAAGCTGAGTACTCAATCGAAAATAGGAGCTCTTAAGAATTGCTTTTACATTTCAAAGAGAGTTTTCAGAGAGTGAGTTTGGTCAGAGGCAAAAATCACCGACAAAGCAGTTAGTTAAGTACCGTTATAGGGCCAATAGGGCTTGAATCATCTAGTAAGAGAATCGAATAATGTTTATGTAGAGAAGTTTGACAAAAAAAGGGGGGATAAGGCTTTGAGGCTGCTGAGAGAATCAAATAATCAAATTGAATTAGGAGGGTGAATAACTATTTTTGGAATATCATGCTATAATCTATGGAATCCCAAATTCTAAGCTAATTTCTGAATTCCATTAAGGCTTTAAACAAGTTTGAGTTTTACTCAGCTTGACGAAGAAAATTCAAAAAGTTTGGGGTGACACAGAAAAATAAACACGGAATTGCAAAATTCTCAAACATACCCACACGAACACTTACATCAGCAACATTTCGTATTTAACTTTCATTAATGTTGCCACATTGAAAGACATTTTCTGTGTTACACACGTTCATGCCTCAGATTTGCAACGGCTTGGGACTAACCTAACCAAATAATGTAGAAAGCAGAACAATGCGAGTACAGGTGGTAACAGAAAAACACATTACGTAAACAATTTATTTGTATGCCAACTAATTTCTGTATTTGGCCAAGTTCATTCATGGTCACGTAGTCGCGCCGCCAGTTCAACGGTTCAGTTTAAAGTTCATTGGCCGTGCGACGTGGCATTGCTTACCCACATTGTGTTTGTATAAATAAAATTGTGTGTATAAATGAAATTGAAAAGTTTTTTAACAATACATTTTGTAATATAAAATTTTTAATAAACTAATTTTCGATTTCAGTTGGTTTTGTTTGTTGACTTTTCAAATTTTAATTAGTTTTAATTAAGGAAATTGCGCCACGGCTACGCGTGCTAACAAATTGAACCATTCGCCGTTCGCCAGTTGCCTCTATTAATTAAATCGTGCGACGCTGATGTTTTGTTTGAGTTTCCAATGGTTGCGCAAAGGGAAATGAAAATTTACTACGACCAAGTGTCCTTCTACTTCTATTTGTCAGTCTGTTTGTATAAGGGACAGGACACAATATGGTTTGCTTACTCCGAGCAAATTGACACGCGTATTTTCTCAATTAAAATCGAATTCCAGATTCTTTGTCGTTTTAATTAGTTCCGAGAAAGAAATACGTAAATTGACACCCGTACGAAGTGCAAATTAGAGGGCGAAAACACGCGTAGCATAGTTTTCGGATGGTTAGAGACATTGACAAGGAATATGAGGGTGAGAGAAAGAGAGCGAGTGGGAGTTTATACTATTACGAGGACGTGACACGGTGTAATGACCTCAGTCATAACAAATCAAATAAAACCATTCCATGCCGTTGCTACGTTAGAGTGCCAGGGACGTGGTACATACACGTATTTAAATAAATAATCCAATGAGATAATCTTGATTGTACAACTTTTCGTTGAGTTAAACACAAATTTAGGAATCAAATTTAGGGGTATCAGCTTTGCTGTTGATGTATTGATTATGTTTTATACAAATCATATCATTGTTCCAAAGTTGCACTTAATAAGAGAAAATCTAGTTCAGCTGTTCTCATTTACTATAGATGGAAAATTATTTGCACCTAGCATTACTGCAGGGTCGTATTACTGACGGCATTTTAGCTGAAACTCCCATTAACCGAAGTGATGGCAATATAGAAGTAGCAACAAACAGCTTGAGAACTATCATAAATGCAGTAAAATAATAGAATAGAATGGTAAAATAGTACTCTTCAAGAGAGTTACGTTGCAGGACAGACGCCGTAATATAGTTTCTACCATTGGCTTAATGCAATTAGTTGAAACAACACTATATATATATAAAAATTAATGTCTGCCTGTTTGTAGCCTATGGACTCCGACACTGACCGAACACCATGAAAATTGGTACATATATGGATGTCCTCATGGAGAATGTTTGTATGTATATTTGTGTGTGAAGTTTAATACGATAGTCTACCGGGAAAGTCGGGAAATTCCATAAAATGTTTTTTTGTATGAAATAAATATTGTTTCATCAGTTTGCCTTTGATATATATATCAATTTGAAAATCGAAAGTCTGTCAAAAAAAAAAAATTAAAAAAGGTTTAACTCAAATCGAAAGTTTAGTACGTTATTGATGGTGATCATATCTTTGGTGCAATCGAAATGATAAAATCAATTTAATGTGTTCCCAAATGCGGGCAGCGACGGGGCCCAAATGAATTACAAAAGTTTCTTAGTGTCGTAAGAATTCTGATATTTAATTGTTTGACTCATAAATTATCTGAATCTTTTTAAACCTGAATAACAAGTAAATTTTGATTCAGAAATTTTATTTGCCCTATTTATATCCTCCACTTTACTTTGTATATTTATCTACTTCATTGACTAGTGTAACTTGTGTTACCTGAAACACCGTGGTTCTGAATCTATGGGGGTTATTGTAAATATAATATTGCACATGTTGCATGTAAACATTGATTACTGTCTGCCCTAACCAACTACAATTATTGTGTGTTGTGTGGATATTGTGTTTACCTCATTAAGAAGGAGGTTGTGCGAAATAAAACATGTCCTATTAAATGGAAGCTAATTGGAAATTACAGCAAGAGAGCTAGCATACAAGTAAGCAAATTGTAGCTACAAATGTAAAGATGAGAAAACTCATGGATGCATACACACAAACACGCCACACACAGAGTTAATATGATTCAGTTTTAAGTGAAATTACGAAAAAAGGAGCAAAGGTAAAGCATGTGATCTCTTCACTAAGCTGCAATATGTGAGGAGCTTAACTCACGTACGAGTGTGTACTCGCACATAAATCAGTGCATTAGCAACAATAAGTTTTAGTGCTCATACACGCACGCACCCAAGCTCATTTAATATGGAAAATACAGACAAACAAAGCGATTTTAATTCCAGCTTTAAGCCCACGCACAGCAGCCAACATTTTCTATTTATTGAACACTCATCAGGGTGAGCAGCCATCAACGGCAGCAGCAGTGGGAGTGTAAACCCTCTTGATCCTTATTGTTGCTGGTTTTGTTGTGGCTCTGGTATGAGTTGTGGTCATTGGCATAAAACTGTCAATATTATAGCCGTCAGATATTTCCGGTCAATATTTGCGCTTGTTGCGTTGCTATGCGTTGATGCTCAGTTGTGGCTTTTACGTACATTCGCACTAGGCAATGCGCAGAAATTCATACCCACACACACATGCGTTGTGCTTGAAATTTATTACTGCCCACTTATGTCATTTTTCGTCAACAATTTAGCTTCGCATGCATTTCTAATTAAAACCAAACTATGCGTAAAATTGTGAAACCAGAAATTTTCCTCTCTGCGTGGCGTGGCGTATGAGCCATTGTTTTATCTTGTTTGTATCCTTGTTTTAATTACAAAATATTGCTCTTAGAATACGTTAAATATAATCAGTTTTACGTTTAGCGCAATTTCAGAAGGCGTTGTCAGTGGCCAACATTAACATAATTGAGATTGAATGTAGACAAAATAAATGTTCATGAATATAATTATGGCAAAAAAAAAGAAGGAAAAAAAAACAATGCACACCCAAGCATTAAAACCATCCAGAGTGCTTTATTTATTTTTCGTTCTTGTTGATAGCATACCTATTGTAGCATACTTTTAGGTAGCATTAAAAGCTTTAAATTAATTTTGGTGTAAAATATTACAAAACCAAAAAACCTATTCAAGCACCAACGCATGCAGTTAAAAGCGGTAAATTGTAAATTTAACACGCAGAATTATTCAAGCATAATTTTAGGCAGCATTTAGAGACTTAAAGCAATTTTTATAATTATTTTACTGAGCTACAGTTATTTGAATACATGTGCTAGTTTAAATATTAAACTTCAACTAATTTTAAGAAGGGAAACAACAAAATATTATCTAAAACTCGATTATAGTAGCATACTTTTGAGCAGCTGTTTTACTTTCAAAGCCATATTTTAGTAAAAACACAAGCAATGTCCTGCAATTTGGGCAGTCTTGACAACATCACCTATACTCCCATTTGCTTTCAATTGTTGTGGCATACTTTTGGGTAGCACCTAAAGTTTGAAAAAGAATTTGTTATAAAAGACATGAAAATCTTTAATTTTTGGTAGCACCATTGATGCCCACTGCTTGTAGTTAAATCCTTGATGATAATTTATTATAATGATTCGTCTAGACTTGCAAACAATAAAGTCTGTGTTCAAGATATTTGCAGGTACAAGGCCAATAGATGTATTCAAGGTGTTTTGTGCGTATCTGTCACCTTTAAGAATGTGATAATGTACGCACAAATTTGTGTCTCAGCGTTCAATCATTCGGAATGCCTGTAGGCGTTCGCCTATCAGCAGCAAGGGCGTTAATGAACGAAGTCATCGTTACCGCTGTCGCAAGAGAAGTGCATTCAACTGTGCGTGAAAATTAGGACGGCATGCCGGGTTTTGTCAAGCCTCGAGGCCAAGAATGGGTTAAGGAACTTTGAAGTTTCCATGACTGCGTTAACTTCTGAGCAATTCGTCATTCAGCGCAGTACAGTTCATTACTCGTGAGTTGCGGCTTTGGTACTTACTGACTGCTGTGTGATAAAAAAAAAAAGAAATAATAAGTGCGATAGAGCGAAAGTGAAAAAGGGTAAAAAGTCACAAAAAAGGTGCAAATTACTTGAGTGAATTTTACTGAATGCTATCCTTCTTTTCGTCTTTTCTTTTTCCATCAACGCATTGACAAGCAGCGACAACAATGACGGAAGTAATTTTCAACCTTCCAACGCAATGGTTCAGCAGCCAGGCAACCACCAATCAGTTAAGACGACTTGCCTCACCGACACCTACTGATTTGGGTAACGTTTTGGTCGCGTTTAATGCGCAATTCCGACAATTAAATGGACTTAACGAAAAGTTTAATGAAAAGCGACAATCAAAAAGGCATTAAATAAAAAAAAAGTTAACGGTAAATAAAAAATGAATATACTAAAAAAAGGTATTTAAAAGGAACCGTAAAATTAAAGTTTGCCGCGTAAAATTATACTAAATCTTATTTCTCAGCTTACACCCAACGATGATGTTTACTTTTTGATGGAAGACTGTCAAGTCAAAGAGAAACTCGATATTATTATAGTTCTTTACTTAACACTTTGTTGCTTAAAAGTATGCAAAAGACTGCCAACAAATTCACATCATATGCTTAGACTTTAATTTGTAGTTTATAGATTTATTTCTTTTTAAATCAACTTTAAGTGTGCTCTTCCCTGAAACGGAAGCTTTGGTTACAATCTTCATATAACTGAATTTGAAGTATCATACAGCATTGGTTTATTAAACTATCTTAAGTTGTTTACAGTTCATCAGATAATTAGTAGCATACTTTTAGGAAGCAAAAGAATTTCTTACATTTTGTTATTAAAATTTTTACATATAATTATCAAAACGCCTTCTCAGGAGGCGTCGGAGACTGCCTTGCCAACAGATCCTTGTATTTCTAATTTAAATCACTAGCTAAGTTGACTTCGGACTTCACCAAGCTGTTATGTATTTATTCTTTTCTTTTAAATTTAATTTAAATAATTTAACATTAAATTTAAAATTAAATTAAAAATAAAATATTTATAGCCAAAAGTGGAATTTTACCCATAACTTTCTCTATAATAAAATTGTTACACTCTGCTTAGTCTTAGTCTAACAAATGGAATGAGCTAAAAATAGTTTTATAATACGGTTCCAAGTGATCAGGTCTCCGCCCTAGATGACTGACAATGCGAAGGAAGTAAGCAAGCGTATCACAACATGACACACGAATAGCCATACCTGGATTGGACTAGATTTTAGAGGTTTATCATCCAACGTGGCGGCTCAACAACCAAATACATTTCTGTATCGAATATCTTAAAACAAGAAATTAACAAGATAAGCGCTTCGTTATTTTGTTTTGTTTTTGTTTTCTTAGAGTTATGATTCAATACTTGATTTTCCTTCTACTATTTTAACGAGTTTTGTCGCAAACAAAACCCGCAGAACTTCGCTACTTAATTAAAAATGCATGAAATCATTTCCGAACGCGCGATTGTTATCCGTATGAAAATTGCTTTTCACAAACTCACACTGTGTGTGTTCGTATTGGGATTCTTGCAAAGCTTTGGTTGTTTGTTTGTTTGCTTTATACGGGGGCTCAAAGCATTGATCAAAGCATTCAGTCCTCGCTTTTTCCGCTTGGCCATGAGTGGCGTCTTCTTTTTTATTATGTATTTTTTTACATTTTTTACAAATTTTACTTAAATAGTGAACTACTACCTATTGACTATACGAAAATATTCAATTAAAGTTTAACAGTGATGCATTTAAATTTACATTTTGACTTAAAAATATATGTTAGGAGAGGGCTCTGTCAGGAAAAACCTCTGGATGGCATTATTTTAGTCTTCTTATCCCAGCTCAGCCTTTCAACAGTATGACGCCTGGCTAGTGCGTTCGGGTGGGAACTAAGCCGTTCAAAATATGTTTTGACTTGTAATTGTAGCACATCACCGACTTTAGGGACTTCTAAATTCCTTTCAATATCCCATGTACGCATGTATTATAGATCGTTGCAGATTTTCCTTAGTATTTTGCTTCGAACCACTCGTATTTTATTTACTTAGGTTTTGGCCGCAATTCCGTACACCTGCATCGCATACTTCCAGATCGGGCTCAATATGAGTGTCGTCAGGACATAGTTTATAGTTTGTGTCACGGCTTAAGTAGTTCGTGTTGTTCTACTTTGGTCTTTTCCAAACATTTATTAGTATGCATTGCATTGCACTGAACCTATCCAATTTAGCGCACACAGATTTCGAGATTATTAGCAATAGCAACAACAACAACAACAATAACACAACACCACCACAATCATCAGGAATGCAAGCTGCGGCTTTGACTTGCCTTGCCTTAACAAAAATAATCTCATTGTAGGTGCGTGGCCGCGTGACTGGTTAGTGAATGAATGAGTGAGTTGTTGTTGTTGCTGTCAACTTTGATGCTGCAACTGTGCATTAGCATATGACACATTAACACTTATGTTTGTATGTGGTAGGGTGTAACTATGTCAGCCATTTTGCTATGCATAATCTGTTGCTCTGTGCACTGTCAAAGGACACGTTGAAATTGCTGCATAATTGGCTAAAGTGCAATGGAAATGTAGCTAAGCGTGTTGTTTGCCTGTTTGCTTTAGTTCAATAATTGTTGCATAAATTAGGCCATTTGTGAATAGTTTGTGCTTAGTTGAAGCGTGTTGAATTTAGTAGTAGTTAAAGTTATGGAAAGTGTCCTAGTTTATTGGCCATAAAGCAATTCAAACAGCGATTATATTTTATTGCTTAACTTCTTGTTTATAGCGAAACTTTTCTTCAGGCGCCTTTGCTATTTATGCTAAGCCGATTTTAATGTTACCAATATAAGTTCGAAGCTTTCATTTGTTTTTGGCGTCGCAACTGTCTTCAAGCAGCTTTTCAGTTAATTGAAAAGAAAGAAGAAACAAAAATACAATTTATTTAAGTGCTTTTCAGGCAATCTTAATTTGAAATGTGTTGTTGGAAGATATTAAGAGGTGTAGAGTGAGTAGAAAGTTTCATAAATGAGGCAAAACTCTGTAAATGATTGGACAGTTCAATATATTTCAATCAATCTATCAATGCTTTATTCTCTTAAAATTTACAAGTTTCACTTAAGCTGGTGATATTAGATTATATTTACAGAGATAAACTATTTCTTAAAGTCAACTCAACAAATCGGCTTTGAAAATAATAAAAGAACACATATTGATGACAACAAATATTGTCTTGGCTTCTTTCATACTATTATAAATGCCTTTGTACAATTCTGCAAGTGAGCCGGACGGATATAACTTTTATTTTCGTGATTTGCGTAAGAAAGAACATTTTCTGAATCGTCACCATAGTCGAGAAGGTGATGGTGGTCTGGGGAGCGCTTTCCTATTATGGAACCTGTGAGCTCAAATTTTAAATGTCTACAATAAATGCTGTAGCTTATAAACAAATGTTGGCTAAAGCATTGCCGGAGTTCAGTAACATGTTTGGACCTTTGAATTGGTGTTCCCAATTATTATATATAATTAACTAATCCAATGCATATAGCGCGATATAAAAATGCTAACACAAACCGTATTTAAAGAGAAAAAGAAACCTATCTAAAAGCAAAAAACGAAAAGGCAAATTTCAATCAAATGCAATAAACCCAGTTAAGCCTACCAAATTCGTTTTACCAATAAAAATATTAGTCTGCGGTTGGCTATAACCGATACCCTAATCCGTTTACATCAGCTCTGAGTAGCCTCACTCTGCCACGTTGTGCTTTCTTCCACCTTTTTACATTGCATTGCGTTTTTTTCACCATTGTTTTTGTGCTGTTTGCGTTTCGCATAACGTGGATTAGAACAAATTGAAAAAGTTGCGGCATCACAATCTGAACTGAAAGTGTAATACTATTAAAACTGGCGCCAGTTCGGCAGAGATTCAACCGCCGGCAATAGGGTGAAAAACTAACAAAAATATTTAGTTTTTTATACCACACGAATTTCATCACTCGCTCATCGTTCGTTGGTGTCACAATTTTATTAATATGAGTAGCACATGAAATGGAAACGCTGTCAGCTATTTTGGTTGAACTCGTGTGTCATGGCGGATGTGCGGAAATGCTTGATTATTGCGTTACCACAAAGGAAATGAATTTTCGTGTTGAAGTAAACTTGTGTGAACGGAAGGTAAAATTTAACAAAACAAAATAAATAAAATTTAAAACATTATTAAATAAAAATAAAAATAATTAATAAAATAAATAAATAAATGTATAAATAATAAATAGCAAACATAACAAATAATAGGCTTTTTGATGACCATACGCCACTTGAGAAAATAATATTTAGAAAAATCTGTGTGACAGAAAAAATTGTTTGGTCCAAGATGGTCTGACTCCTAATTGAGTCAATGAATTTGTGTAGATTTTTTTTTCACTTAATTAGTGCTTTTATTTTGTATTTTATTTTTAATTTCTAAGAACTCATTAGAGTGTAAAAATATATAGAAAAGTATGTAGAGAAAAATACGCTTAATCATCTTGAAGATTTAAGCTAGTAAACCTCAGTCTATAATTGACATTGAAAATGTGCCGATGTACAAGAAGCGCAGCGTTGAGTTAAGCCAAAGTCGATTGAAACAGGTTTGAATGCTACCAGAAGAAGAAATACTCAAAATAAACAACAATAATTACAACAATAAAATTAGAAATAATAAACTTAATTCAGCTTTTGAAAAGATGACGCTTTAATATTGACAGTTTTTAAATTGCACGATTTAAATCTATTTTATTCTTTTTGCTTCGTCTGCACACACATTGACATGCTACATTATCTTACAATAGATCGATGGGGGCGAGTTGTCTGTTGTTTGCATGAACGGCGATAATGTTGACTTTGACCAAGCTGAGGGCTGGCGCTTGATGACGGCTTAAAGAGGCAGTGAGGCAGACTAACAACAACAAAGATCCAAGTGCCAGACAATTGCGGCACAAAATCCCAAACCATGACCATGGCTAACTCTGAAGCGGTCTGAAGTGGAAGTGAAGCAATTTGATGAACCATTGAAAGCGATTGAAATGAGATACAAAAACAATAGATATAAATTAAATATATATAAATTTCAATATATCTGATCTAGCAAAACGTGCGTGGACAGCCAACATGGCTAAAGCGATGTGTTTGACGAGCGTTTATCAAGCAGCAGTTTGAAGCGGTTCGATAGAATTCTATGAGGTTTGAATTCGTTTTGGTTAATTTGGAAAAGTTCTTGAACAAGAAATGGAAGATATTTGAATTATGAAGCTGAAAGAGACTTGATTGACTATACACTAATACTTAGCAGAACATTATAGAGAGAAATTTACAGTGCTGCGAATATATATAAAACCAAAAAATGTTTGCTATTTTTGCACATATTCAAGAAACTTATTTTTCAAATGAATCTGGTTTATAAGTATGCGTTATTAAACAAAGATTTAAATGTATTAAAATTTGAAACAAGAGTCTTTACAAAAAAATTATACTGGTCAGTCCGCTTGTATTTTTTATAACGTTAAGCAGGCGGGTCGGCATGCTGCCCACAAGGCGTATTTGGAGTTTCATACCACGTACCAACAATTCTGCTACATACTCAATGGATCGCTTTTCCGGATCATCTTTTGAGCCAAAGTACCCTGTGACATAGGTTTTCAATAGGGTTTTCAATTTTGTAGTCGATTGGTCCTATTAATCTTATTACTCAATCCAATCCATTGGTAGATTGGTTCATTGATTGATTGGTTCATTGGTAGATTGGTCGATTCATCGATGGTAGATTGTCCGATTGGTTGATTGATTGCTCCTATTAGTCGATTGGTCGATTGTCCAATAGATGATATAGATGATTTAAATATATATTGATATATTGATAAATTGATATATTGTTTGATTAATTGAATGGTCGATTGATTGATCGGTCCGATTGGTCCCATTTGGTCCCATTTTTAGATCGGTCCGATTGGTCCTTTGATTGGTCGATTGATCAATTGGTTGGTGGATTGGATTGATTGATCGATTAGTCAGTTTGATGGAGTGATAGTTGGTCGATTGATAGATTTACAGATTGATATGTTATAGATTGACAAATTTTTCTATCCATATTAAATCAAAAGATTGTGAATTTTGAAAAAGAAAATGTATATTCAAAAATCTGCCAAAAAAACGCGGCGACTTTTTATATGAACCAATATATGTAAAATTTGTATTTAATTAGAAGTAATAATATGTTGTAATAGTGATTAGAGGATATGCAATTATAGATATTGGCGTGGTGGCTTCTCTTCTCCTGACTGGTTTTACTTCTCTGACACGGTTGCTGCTGCTTCTAGAAAACTGACTCATTACTAAGGACGACTGATAAATTCGCTGAGTATCGAAAGTTAGACAACCATTTAATTACAAATTGAATAAAATAATATGAATGAAGTAAAGAGTATTACAGCTCTGGCATAGCCGAAATCAACGTCTTCCTTGTTTATTTTTAAAGAGTTATTTAAATTTAAGAGTTCCTTATTAAGTACTATTGGAGGCCTAAGTTCAGCACTTTAATTTGGCAACAAACTTGAACTCATACGTCAACTGTTTCACTAAAATGTTTGAGTACGTCTCGGTTTGTGTATAATTCGATCAAATGCTTGGTTGCGGTTCGGTGTGATTTCAGAAGAGCGAGTGGTTCGTGGTGTTGGTTGCGGTTTGAGCCGCTTTCATAGTTCAGCGACTACTAATTGTGCCGCGAGAGGTCGCAAAAAGTCTTGAGGCGTAAATAAGTTAGGCAGATGAGATTTTTGGCCAGTGTTTGTGGTTGCTGTGCCCAGAAGAAGTGCGAGAAAAACAAAGAAATAAAAGATTATAAACAAAAAAAATACCACAATTGAGCATGTTCGAACGACAGCAGCGGCGCTTCAAACCCAAAGCGTGGTTCACTTGCAACATTTACTCAATAATTTTTGGGGTGTTAATTTTTCGTATAAATAGAAAAACGAATTTCGAAAATCAGCGGCAAACCAAAAGTGTCTCAACTGGACTAGTTCAACTGAGTTTTGTAATTAACACGAAGCTGCTCTCGAAAATGGTATGGTAAAAGAAGCGATTGCAATGAAATAAATTGATTTTTTATAAATTATTTTATTTCTTACTAATAACTCACAGCAACCTTTACTACGCACATGCTGTCTCATTGCGTTGGCGGTTACGTCGGTGGCCAGTTTAGCGAGCGCACACCGTCTCAGACGCGATGTTTCGGAATTGGCTGAGCAGACGCAAGCCTACAATTATCAGCCACCAGTTGAGCCTTTGGAAATTGCTCCCAAGACTAGTGAAAAATCAGCAGAGACAACAGAGGAAGCATTGACACCAGCTCTGCAAGAGAAGGAGGAGGAGCTGCACCAGCCATCGGTCGAGCGCGGCTATGAGTACCAAACAGTACGTCAACTGCGTTACCGCCTCAGGCAGCGTCGTGATGTCTCACATCTGGCGCTAGAGTCTTTGTCGCCTGTGGTGTTGCCCCCACTACCAAGTCGTGATTACTTGCCACCAGTTGAGCAGCAAGCAGCACCACACTTAAATCGTGAATATTTGCCACCCGCAGTTTATGAGGCTGTGAAATTATCGAGTGAGTATTTGCCACCAGTTGAGGAGCACTTTCACGAAGAGGAGGAAAATGAGCAACAGATGACCACCGAACTTGCTGAAGTACCAACAACGACAACAGAAGTACCAACGACCAGCACTAGTACTACAACTACTACTACTACTACTACTACCACTAAAGCACCTAATACTGAGGCACCTCTCGAAGAGGCTGCAGTAAAGGAGGCGCCTGTAGAAGAAACTGCAGTGCTCGCTGAAGATGGCTATCACTATAGAAAACCTGAAGTCATACCCGATTTATCACCACTGCCCAAGGCATCTGTTGAAGAGATAGCCGTGTCAGAGCCAGAGGAGGTGGAGCAGCCCATGGCACCGAATACAAGCGAGTATCTGCCACCATTTGCCGATAGCCAAGTTGTTGCTGAGGAAACGACAAACGATGAGAGCGCTTTACGAGCCAATGATGACTACAAATATCGCGTCATTCGGCGTCTGAGATTATAAAGTGATGAAGTCGGGAAGTGATTGAATAAAAATTAAGCCATAATTGTTGTGAATTTTTGTTGTGGATAAATAAATTTATATGTATGTACACATTATCGATACAAACTGCTGTGTATGTAAAGAGACGTTGTTTTTGGTCTGTGGTAGGCATCAAAGCAATCGATTATGATATTTTATTTGTATGGCTGACAGGAAATTAGAAAAATTTTATTTATTCATTGCATAGAAATATAAATACACACAGGCCTTTGCCTGTGCCTCATACAAAGCTCATTCCCGTGTGTATTGTGTTGTTTCCTTTTAATTCCTTGTTTACTTTTGTTATGTTTGTTTCTGTTTTGTTTTGCCGTTGCGGTTTTCCTGTATTTCTTGCAATATATTTTCTACACAATTGACTTGGTCGGTTGTTGTTTTTTGCTGTGAGTCACTTCGTTCTTTGCAGTGCCACACAGAATCCTTAAGGACAATACATATTGACAGTTGACATCCGTGCTTTCCTGTCAGCCAATGCCATTCTCATCGATTCCGCTCGATTCAATTCAATCCGAATCCTTCGCTACACCCGGTTCTGTACTGTTTGCTGCTTACTTTTGTTTTATGTCCTTGTTTGCACGCCAGGCGAGAAAGCCTGCGATTTTATTTCGACTCAATTCACTAGTCAACTAATTCGATTCATATCCCAGCTCATAATATCCCATCCCAATGCCCCTCACTTTCGTTTTTCATTATTATTTTATGTGTTCGGCATCTGTTGCTGCTCTCCTTCCGCTTCTACCTCTGTTGGATATTCTACTTTTAGCTGCCTTTGATTTTTGCGTTATGCGCCTTGTTTGCCTTCAATAATTCATCAAATCTCAATTTAAGATTACCAAAGAATGGCTTTGCCGCATCATTAATGATATATCAGTTGAGGAATCAGTCTTGGTTTTGGTTTTCGTTTATATTTTCGGTATTTTAATAGCTTTTCTGTGTTGTGTTTACTGTACATGATGCGTGTTGTTTTCTTTAAAGTGGGTTATATTAGATTTGACAAGATTTTGCTTTATAACTATTGGCTTTTTCTTTTTAAAAGTTTTATGTTACTCTGCAAACAAACAAGTCGTTCTGAAGTATTCTAGCAATTTTTCTATTGATATATTTATTTATTTATTTATTTTAATTTTGTAGAGCTATGAAGTCTTAAATTGATTTAGTAGTTAGATTGTTTGAATTGAATTAATGAAAATTAATAAATGAAGATTCTTTTAGGTATATAGCTTTAGAGGCCATAATTTTATGTGATGTGTTTGCTTTTGCGAGTGGTCTGAGTCACTCGGTTTTGTGATACATATTTAGAAACAGTGAAAATGGTGGAACGGAAATTGGTAGATTTTCATGGACTGTTGGCTATTCGTGCTTCAACCTTTCGAATAATCTCATGCTGCTGTACAATGATTTGTTTCGCTAGGCAGTTTCGATTTACAAACATTACAAGTCGGAGGAGCACAAATAAGTACTTAGGAGGGTCGAATAGCGATACAACGAATTAAGATAATGCTACCATCCTAAACGTAGAAAATCGTAAAAAAGAAGTAGAAAATCGTGGGCTAAGTATATTCAAGATCTTGTTTTATACTTGGGTTTTAATCAGTTTTTTGTAATTTACTCAGAGTTGTTCCAACTTAATTATATGTACTATTTACACCGCCATATTAATTTGATATTGTCCACTCAGATTATCCGTTGTCCCAATCAATGGTATTTGTATGTACTGTATATAAGATCTATAAAAATGGCTTCCAGGCCTATATGACAGAACATTAAGTAAATATTATGGTTCCGGAGATCATGTGTACCTATTTGTTTGTCTTTAGCTCTGCTATGGTCTATTTTTAATAACTAATTTAATTAATTAGTTCCAGCACATTGAATCAGAAAAAGTATTTATTTTGGTGCAATACGAGGGTTTGGTAACAGTCTCATTCTGGTTGTATCTTCAGAGTGTCTTCATACAAATTTATTTATTGTAACATGCAGCTCATAAAGGTGATCGTTTTTATTCATAGTTATACTTCTAAGCTAATAAACTTCCACCCAGTTTTCAGTGGCACTTTTTCTGCTCTTTATACTACACGTTGAAACTTCGGCTATGCCACGTGCTAAGAACGTGGACCTAGATGGTTGGATGAGTTGGTTTAAGGATGCAGAGGCTTTGGAACATAAAACACTGGGTTTGCTGTCTGCTATGTGACGAAGTGTCACTTTTTGTTCAACGCATTTAATAGACTTAAATATCGAAGTGTCACTAACTGAGATTAGTTGAATACGAATGTTTTTGATAAAAAAGTTATATACTGACAAATATATCAAAACCTGTTTGGTCTGAATCTGTCTTGTTTAAAAAAAAAATATATATATATAAATGTTAGTGTAATGAGTAACAGTTAGTAAAGGGCAACGCAAAAAGTGTGCAATGTTCATAATAATTAAAAAGGTAAGCCTATCGTATCAATGACTTCTAGAACAACTACTGGATATATTGGACATCTGAAAAGCAACATCGATGAAGTGCTGAGTCATCTATTTGTCGGCAGGCAAGCAAAAGTCGAAGGGAGACAAGGTGGCTTCCAGGTGGGTGGAGATCATATCCTTGGATATTGAAATTGGACCGATCAGACATGTGCATTTCAGACACGAGAAGGACATCAACAACCTTGTCGACTGAAAACTTAATGAAGCCGGGCATTTTTGTTGGTTGTGTCGTTTTGTTGATCCTGAGTGTTTTCAATTATAGTGTTAAGTCCTGCATGTTTGCCATATGCGAAATAAATGCTATTTTTACTTTTAATGCAACAAAAAAAAAATTTAATAAAATAGCCCATAGGACTCGAACCGAACACGAGGTAAAAATCTTAGCTGGATTGCTCTTATGGGTCCGGCTATCATGCATTCCTAACAAATGCATATATATATATATATATAGTTATACATTTTTTTTCTTATTTTATTTTATTTTATTTTTTTTAGTTGTAATTTTTCTTTGTTTGTCTTTAGCTCTGCTATGGTCGATTTATACTAAGTTAGTTAATTAGTTCTCCCACATTGAATCTGTGTTTTGGCTTGGGTTGTCTGGCATGTAAAACAATAGAAAAACTATTTACTTTGGTGCAATCCGGGTTTGGTAACAGTTTCACTTTGGTTGTATAAGAGTACCTCCGGAGTATCTTCGTACGAATTTATTTATTGGAAAATGCAGTTCATAAAGGTGATCGTTGTTTTTTATTCATAGTTATACTTCTAAGCTAATAAACTTCCACCCAGATTTCAGTGACACTTTTTGTGCTCTTTGTATGCCCTCCTGATAGCATTTACGATTATAAACCCTGTTATTAAGACAGGCAACTATTTCGAAACAACGGGTTTCGTCCTAAGACCGTGAACCTAGATGGTTGGATAAGTTGGTTGAAGGATGCAGAGGCTTTGGAACATAACACACTGGGTTTGCTGTCTGGTCTATGACGAAGTGTCACTAACTGATTAGTTGAATATGAATGTTTTTAATAAAAAAGTTATATACTGACAAATATATCAAAACCTGTTTGGTCTGAACCTGTCTATATAAATGTGAGTGTGATGAGTAACAGTTAGTAAAGGGCAACGCAAAAAGTGTGCAATGTTCATAATAATTAAAAAGGTAATTGGCGACTAAATGCCGACGAAGCCTATCGTATTATTGACTTCTAAAACAACTACTGGATGAATTGGACATCTAAAAAGAAACATCGATGAAGTGCTGAGTCGTCTATTTGTCGGCAGGCAAGCAAAAGTCGAAGGGAGACAACGTGGCTTCCAGGTGGGTGGAGAGCCTATCCTTGGATATTGAAATCGGTTTTATCGTTTTGTTGATCCTGTTGTAATAATTCCAGTACTTACTGGGTTCTTTGTGCTCTTTGTATGCCCACTTGATAGCATTTACGATTATAATCCCTGTTATTAAGACAGGCAACTATTTCGAAACAACATATTCAAATATTTTCACTAAAAATGTTTAAACTACGTGGATTGGACTCTGCCAAACAAAACGGTTAAGCCCAGTAAAGTAATATACTGACTAAATAAATCCACTAATAATAATACATACATACAATACATGCATATATATATACAATCCGGAAGGTTTCTTTCAATGACCACATGTTGGAAACAGATCCGTTCAATATAAAGAGTACTTAATTGTGCAAGAAAACCTTGCCTACTTTTGCGTGGAACATAAAAGCAAATTGAACGTACTTATTTACTGGCACGCGTATTTGATGAAATGCGCTCCTACACAATCGATCAACAAGTGGTAGTCATAGAAAATTGCTCACCGACTACTACTAACTTCTCTCTCTGCCTCTATATCTTTCCTTCTCTCTTTTGCTTGCATTACTTATAAAAAATATTCGTTTGTGCATTTCATTTCTAACATATTCACATACATTTTCATGTTTGATTCAAATTTGTTCGCAACAACGTTCAACTTTTCCGCGCCAAGACTCGAACGAAAAGCAATAACAGTGAATACAAAAACAAACACCTGTAAGCAGGCTACTTACTGAGAGAGCGAAAAATTGACAGAAGCAACAGTTTGAAAGTAATTGAAAGCCCATGCAAGACGTCTGTGGAGCTTTCGCGCTTGCAAAGCTTTCCATTTGTCGTTCAATATTGCACGAAAATGTCGGAAAATCACTATAAAAAGCGAGTCAGCGCTAAAAACAAATTCAGTAGCCGTATGAAAAGCGTTTCGCAAGGTTGAAAACGGACTAAGAAAACCAAAAACCAATGAAAAACCAACAGAAGCAGAAGCAAGTGCAGCAGCAATATCAGCAGCAACAGTAGCAGCAAATACTGTCAAAAACCGCCGGCATTATGAGGCTCTGGTCAAATGTGGCATGTTTGAGAAATAAAAGAAAAAGGAATATAAAAAAAAAATAATTAAAAAAAATATATAAAATATTATAAAAAAGTATTTTTTAAATGATTGTTATTCTTTCGAGTGTTCTGTGAGTGTTTCTGATGCTGTTTTCAAATTAATTAATTAAATTAAAATGACAATTGTGGCAGCTCCTTATTGACTTTTAAAAATTAAACTTAAAAAAAATTAAAAAAAGGTACTGGATAAAGAAAAAAAAACGAAATAAAAAATAATTAATAATAAAAATTGATAAACAAGCTATAAAAATAATGCCCTTTTAGAGCTCGGGAAAAACTATTGCGAATATAATATCGTCCATAAGTTCATACCTGAGCTACAAAGCATTCCATTTATTTCTTACTCTATCTGTCGATAACATAACTGTTCTGAAGGCTGAAGGTATGGTTCAATGCACTAATGCCCGTATATAAAAATTACTCATAATTTTTCTTCTTTAAATTAATACGAAAAATATATGCACAAAAAATTGCGTATACAACATGAGGCGTATTGTCATTGGTTAAGCGCTTTTTTCATCGTAAAATATGTGTGTCCTTCTCGTTGTGTGTGTTTGTATGTGTGTGTCGCTTTGTACTTTGTATATAACAAAGTAATCAAGCATTGAAATCTGTAGCCTGAAAGCCTATAACAATAATTACAACAATACAAGTGTTGAGGAAATCAGCGTACAAGATAAGCCCGACTATCATTGAATGTCGTATGATGAAGAGCATTATCATTGTTACTCTATACGCCAGTTACCCATATACTGCAGAGCGTCTGTAAGTTGAGTATAGTAAATATGTTTTTTTTGTTTTGTTTTTTTTTACTGTCAATCTTGCAATTTAATGATGTCGATATGGCATTGATGATGATGTTGATGATGGCAAATCTAGTGCTTCATTTAGAAATTATTATTATTATTTTTTTTTTGGGCTGGGCAGTTTATAATTTTTGCATATTTGATGCGGAGGCATTTTTGTCATTATTTCATGACCCGATTGTGGTGCACGGCTTGTGGTGCAATATTTTTCACATTGTTTGCTGATGGCTGCATTGCGTGTTTGGCCTAGCCTATTTTGCTTATTTTAATAAGAAGTGCTCGAAACTTTCCCGCTCGCTTTTGTTTTTGTCGCAGTATGATTTTTTATGCCGATGTGTTGTAACATATTTTCCCACCATTTTGTTGTTATTGTCGTTTGTCATATCGCATTTCTCATTTAAATTGGCAATGATTGCTGGCATTGTGACGATTGCCTACTTATTTTCACGCTTGATTGCTTTGATTTGTACAAAAGTGCTTATTTCTTTGTTTTTGATTGTGTCAATTGGCTTCGGAATTCCATAAAATAAAGCCTATTTATTAGCGCTAATAAGTATGCTACAAGATGTTTACATTTCCACAATAATAAAACAATAAAATGAGCTACTAATAAACAAAGTACTTCTGTAATTCTATTTATCTCTCTGCCTATCTAATGTGTTAAGTTTTTATTAGTTTATTTGTCACTGGGAAATTATAATCAGCCTAAAGGATCACCGCATTATCTGACTAACAAAATGACAAAACATTTTCAAATGCAAAGCCGTGCAATTAAAAATTCTTTCGTGCATGAAAATTCAAATTTTTTCTCTACTAACTTCTTGCAATTATTTAGATCGAGAAATGCTGTTGCATTCAAAATAATAACGCAGTGATTATTTGAACTAGCAAAAGCAAAATTTTCACTGTGCACTATGGCATATAGGTAATCAGCAAGTGGTTCAAATACAGCACTTAGTTAAAATGTTTTGCAACAATAACGACAAAGTCAAACGAATACACCATGCAACTAAATCAGGACACATAGCTTAGTTTTGTGTAGTTGAAAAATATATGTTTTTATTCCACTCACCATTGTAAGAAATTTCGAAGCTAACTAAATGGAAAAATCTGCTAGTTTCACTTTCACAAATACAAACAAAATATATATTTTTTCAATAAATTCTTCAATGTTTTCAACGTTGTGTGCCAGAAAATGTTTTATTGCGTATATAAATGGTGATGTACATATTTGAAGTACTCAACACTCACTATTGTGGGGTTGTGCACAACGAATCTGAATACGTTTTCATACTTGCTAGTGTATAAGAAATAACATTTTTGATATCATTCTAAATTGTGAAGAACGTGAGCTTCTAAGCAACAATAATAGGATATTCAATGATAGCATAGTTTCAATATTAGTAGCAAATTGCATACTTTTCATCATAGAGATCTTTGCTCATTTTCTCCCAGACTTCTTCCATCTATGCTGAATTTGGCAGTTGATAGCTATACACAAATTTTTATTTATTGCTATGATTACTGCACGCATCAATTATAAAATCAAAAAAAAAAAATATTTGCTTCAAAAGAAGTCATTGAATACCGTGTTCTTATTTAAAACAAAGAGAACAGTTGAATATGCATTGATATTATTTACTGTCTATTGTTCAACCATTTTTCCTAAGTAAAGACAAAATAAATATTTAAACAATCATTAAATATTCAATATATATTATTCCCTAGTCAATGCTAACAAAGTAAGATGGAAAGCTGCAGTTTCATCTTCGATTGATTTTGTCTATGTTGATTATGAAGACACTCGTGTTTGTCAATCTGCAACAATTAGAATATTGTGTTGACTCTTTAGGTCAAACTCGAAGCTCAACCTACGAAATAAGCAATTACTGTACAAGGCCATACTCAAATCTGTATGGACTTGTGGTATATAACCTTGGGTCACTATATCCAGTTCAAACCTGGAAATTCTTCGTATGTCTTAGCCCAAGCTACTGGGGATAATCTCAACAATTAAAGAAGAAACCATCAAGCACAACAACAGACTACCTTATTAGGTTGAAAGAACATGTAAATCAACTAGCAATTAATCTTCTGGACAATAGTAGGCAAACGCGACGCCTGAAAAGGCAACACTGCCCAGATCTCACATTTCGCGAGTGTGATGAGTGAACAGCCTCTTTTTATTGAACATGTTATCGTTAATGTTGATATAATTCACTGGATATAGTCTCATGATAGTAACAACGAAATTTTTTAGAGAAAAAAATAAAAATTATGAAGCATTCTCAGTTTGCTGCAATATTAGCAATTAGGTCAATAAGTTCAAAGCCTTTGAAAGTGGTTAGTGTCAAAGTTCCAAACACAACATCAAGGTACATCTCAGACATAACGAAAAACAATATCTTACATCGACTCTCTGAATCGATTTTCAATATTTGTACAATGAAAATAATCTATGTTTTGTAGCTCAAATGTAATTTGCCGTAAAAGAGGTGTATTATAACTTTTGTTCTAAATTCAATATTTATTTTATTTAATTCCTCTAAAAGAATGAAAAGTTAAAAATAATCAAACTCACCACCAGTCTTCTCGTGTAAACACCCAATCTCCTCAATGGTGATGAAGATGTAACCAGTTAACGAGCATGATTTGCTTCGAAATGAAATTGAATTTTTACTGTACTTAAAAAGTGTAGAACTCGTGCAGAAAACCTTTTAAAAATACGTTAACAATTTTTTAATCCTCATAAAATGTATGCGTTAAAATTCAAGCAAAGAAAAATCGATAAAATGATGGAACAGGTCCTTTGTACAGTAGATAAAGTATTTGTAAGCGACTGCCTTAAAGTGGCACCCTCATAAAAAAGGGTAAGTCGATCATCAAAACGTCAAAGGACACAACCGCAATCAAAGTGTGCGGAAAAGTCTAAAAAAAGGCAAAATAACTTGTCCCTTAAATAACAAAATTAACAAGCACAACACCAGTAATATGCAAAAAATCAGTTAAATAAGAAATTCAACTTATTTTTTCAAGACAGTCTCCTTCTGCTTGCTCTGCTTACACGAACTTATGCAAACAAGCGTGAAGTCTTTTTTTCCTGCACATCTTTGTCTCAACATTAAACTCACGTACGAATGCAAACAAACGTGAGTGAATATGCGTGAAATGAGTGCGAGCGAAAAAATGGTACGAGGAAAGACTGCAAAACCACAACGCCGACGCGTCTTTTTCACGGCTGCTTGAAACGGCTTTGTGCCCCAAGCGCGGCTTAATACGGCATAGGCTTCTACAATTGTTGGAAAAATGCTCGCAAATATATTTTCTGCAGTCTGTCCCCCTCAATGTGTTTCTCTTCTTTAATAATTTCTTTTTTAAAGTTTTGATTAAATTATGTGCACGAAATGTAAAACCTAAAACAACAGAATGAAAAATACAAGCAGAAATATTTTCGCTTTAAACATTTGACGCAGACATCAAATATGGTGAAGTGCAAATAAAGTAAAATAAAACAAAAAAAAAAGTTTTCTAAGTGAAGAAAGCAAAGAAAATACAAGTAAATAAAATAAAATAAAAAACTTTGTTCAAAACTTCATCAGAACAACACCAGGAGCAGCAAAAGCTGAGCATGTGGCAAGTCTATTAAGTGCATATGAAACTGGCAGAAAAAATATCGAGATCAAAAATCTTCTTATAAAAAATTGCGAGCTTAATAACACAAAGTAACAGCAAAAGCCACACGCTGTCAGTTGCAGTTTCTTATTATAGAATTCTAAAAACTTTACCCAACAACAGCGAGAAGAAGGTGCGTATACGTGATATTTTTGCTGGTGTTTGGTTGCAGCAACCATTTTCTATTACTTATTTTAAGAAGGCAACACATAATATTATTTATTAGTCTATCATGGCTCAATGTCAAGTACAAGCTGTATACTCTCAACTCGCAGCCCAACAAGGTACACTCATATGTTCTAGAATTAATAATGCGCCAGCCTGGAATATTTTGGGTTAGCACAAAGGTTTTATCGTTCTCAAATGTTTTAATTTCGTTTAATTTTATATGGAACTGCAAAAAAAATAGTAATCTATGTATATAAAATTGGAAGTATGTTTGTTTCTTTGTTTGTATGTTTGTTAATTTGTCCGCAATGGACTCCGAACCCGCTGTACCGATTTTGATGAAATTTTCAGGGAATCTCTATAATAGTCCTTAGATGGCTACTGTGAATTTTATTGCGAAAAAATCGTCGAATTCCCCAAATATTAAGACCAACTCAATTTAAAGATACTTGTCAAACTGTACAGATACAAATCAAACACAAACACAAAGCAGCATCTGGGAATTGGGTTTGCCGGCAGTGCTGCTTAAACTGTACAAAGTCGAAATTAAATATTTCGAATGAAAACAAAAAATCAAAATGGTAAAGAGTACGAAATGCCGCCAAAAAAGTCAAATACTGAGGTCCCGGTGATCATTCTTCTATTTCATGGGTATATGTCTATTCTCATAGAAATAGACCAATCCAGACCAATTACCTAAACGATTTCAGGCCTACCACGCGATTTATTTACAAGTTTTTTATTTCGTGATCAGAGTTGGAGTGAGTGAAAAGAACAAAGTAAAAAAAAAATCCCAGGGGCTAGCCGGCGAACAAAGACTTGTAGCGACGATCCAAGTGGCGAATGTGCATGTGAAAGCTGTTCCCCACAGAGTCATTAATTTAAATATAACACTTCAGCAAAATTTTCATAGTAGACACAAGTACAAAATACTTGTTATATTGCTTCTGAAAAATAACTGTTTTCCAAATAAGATAGAAACCGATGCGTATTTACTTGTAGTCCTAACTAAATTTAAGTAGCAGAAAAAGTCAGACGAATGAACTACTCGAACTACAAAATAATAGGAGGACGACTTGTTAACAAGATGAGGTTTATAAGTAGCAAAATGCTTGAATAAGAAGCCAAAATTTTTGAAAGCATTTCGTAATATGTGGTAAAAACTCTTCAACAAAAGATACGTAGTTCCTCGTAGTCGAGATTAAGTTATGAATCCCTTTTGTTCTGATATTTATGACCACATACAAGTTGAGTGAAATACGTGCATTAATGTTTCCACGGTATTTCTTTATACAATAAGTGCTTCATTATCATCTACTTGTACATGCAGGCACACAAAAAATATGATTTCAGATTTTTATATTTAATTTTTTTTCCTTTTATAGGAAGCTAATGTAATCACTGTGCCATGATAAATTAACGTTCGCATACGTGTATAAAATGACTACCTTTTTTTGTTTATATTGATAAATTATTTACCTCCTCATCATATCTCTGGTTTACAGTGTACTTATGCTCAACAAAGTACTTAATTATTTAATCGCATTGCTTTGCAGGGCATGCTTCATTTGTTGCTTCTGTAAGTGGCTTTTCTGCCTTCCGGTTTCGTCAGACAAGTAGGTGTTCTACATTTTAATGCCAACAGATCCCAAAAAAAAGATGGAAAATATATGGATGGATTCATGTTGATTTTATTCAAGCTAATATGGCTTTAGAATGTATGGTTCCGTTGTATGCTAAATAATCAAGTAGAGATAGTAAGGCAACCCAGAAGTGTGTTGGCCTTTAACCTTGGCTTTTTGGAAAGTATGAGAAATCTAATAACTGTGTAGCTTGTTTATAGCTTCTTATTATGTCAATGTAATCATTAATTACCCTGCTTGTTTCGAAATATAATGAAACAATCATTCAATAATTGCCACATTAACTGATTGGCTGTTGGGAATGCTCTGGGGTGTTTTTGGGGCATATTAATGAAATCACCTCCATTTCAAAACAGAAGCGCTAAATGCTTTATTTGAATTTGTTTGTTTTCTCAAGGCATATTCAAAATGTAATTAGCGAAAATTTCCATACTCTACACTGAGTGAGTCTGGTCGCCATGAAAATAACATTAGAAAATTTTATTTCACAAAATGTATTTCCTACAAACGGCAATAGTTGGCAAAGGTTTCAATTACTAAAAGCAATGGGGCGCCTTTTGCTTTGATCAATATAAACTTTACCGTTGTGACACTTTTCAGTTTCTCTTCCGTCATCAAGAAATTAATTCAATTAAGCTTCTTAATTATTAGTTTCAATAAATTGATTGAATCAAAGCTGCTCTAAGTATGCAATAATCATACTTCTTGGCTCATTACTCATTATTATTGAAGCCATGGAATTAGGATTATAAATTATCAACGAATAGCATCAAAATATAGAGTTCAATGATTAATTGCCATAATTTGGCCTCGTTGCTCAAGGCTACCCTGTGACCACAGACAACTTTTACGCTGTTGCGCAAACTTTCGAACTTCGGCGACATATTGGCTGCCAAGGCCTCATAATTTACGAATTTCCTGACAACACTACAGTGCCACTAGTTACACAAGATGATGTCTTCTAACTGGGACTCTCCTTTTCTTACTAATTTTTTTCACTTGAGTTGAGAACCCGATTTCACATAGTTCGACTTTATTTGTCTAAGCCAGCAGAGATTAAAATAGTTTTTTTCACTTAATATGCCAAACACAAACGAAATGGCTACCGTCGGCCAAGTGCTTTCTTGAATCCTGTCAGTTCGCCTGTGCGCATAGCTCCTTTCAATTACTTTCTGCTTTTACAATCCCAAGGGTATGAACTGTTGCCTTTGTCATGTGCGCAACAAAATACATAATTGGCAGATGCGACAAGCTTCCTTTGGCTTGATGTCGATCCTTCATTAGTTCAAATAAAGTTGTACTACTATAAAAAAGAGTAAATAAATAAAAACAATGTTATAGAAAATAAAATTGAATACTAAATTTGAGTCAGCTTTGTGCTTTTGGCAAGAAGAAAAAGTGAAATAAATTATTTTCTCTTTCCAACTCGAATTTTTCCAAAGGAGCAGAATACACCGATTCTTGTCCGATTAGCACAAATCGCAGAACATTTCAGTCAATGCCAACTGCACCTTGACTTTGACGTCACCGAGCAAATCATTTAAAATCGTTGCAAGTGCAACGCGACTGCCACTGCCGCATTTCAACTGACTTGACACACTCTGACTTCATAAAAATAGTTTAGCTCTTCCTGTTCTGTGACGAAAATATTTGTTTCGACTCATTTTGCTCGGCATTAAAATGCGAAAACAACCAAAGCTGAAGGCGAAAGAAGGCAGTTGGCTAAACAATAATAAACAATTTCAGCTCTGTTGCCACGTGTGTGGGTGTATGGGTGTTTGATGTGCGAGTAGTGAATTGTTTATAAAAAGGGGAATAGAATGAAACTATGCAAATTTATGGTTGATTAATTTTTCTTGGCTCATCTAACTAGAAACGTACTCAGGAAAGAAGGGGTAAAACAAAAAACAAAAAAAAAAAAACAAAAACAAAATTACAGAAGAAAGACAAAAATGATAAGTGAACAGAACTAGCCTGGGTTAACGTTTAAACAAATGACACTATTTCACATGGTTTAAGGGAAATTCGTATATTTTCAGTTAGATCCCTCAAACTCCGTAATGACTTGTAAAGTTGCGAATCAACTTCATAGTCGCTAGAAGGAAAATGATGGTTTTTGTAGAATATTAAAATATATACTGTATTATATCGTCACCTAAAATTAATGATATTTTAAGGTACAATAACAGGCAAGTAACATGGTACGTGATGTGACTAAAGACTTAAATTTTGTGAAAAGGCGAGTTTTGAATAATTGCTTAGTCTCTCCAAATCGTGCAAATAAATATTTCAGTCGTTTTTATTTTTAAATGAAATTATCAACTAAATTAAATACGATGTACTCAAATAAATTTAATTTGCATAGAACCAAAAACATAAACAAAAGCCCCTCAAACAAACTCTACTTAATAAACTCAAAGCGATTTGAGGAATTTTCTACAAAATAGCAAACAAGTTTGCTTTACTTGTATCAATTTGTGGTTGTTGTTTGACATAGTCTCTCTATCTGTCTATGCTTATGTTTTTGTATTTGGTTATGGATTTTTCGTGTTGCCTTTCACTGAGCGTGTAAGATAGCCTAGCCCAGCCAAATATTTAATCAACCACAAATTTGTATAGTTTCATTCTATTCCCCTTTTTATAAACAATTCACTACTCGCACATCAAACACCCATACACCCACACACGTGGCAACAGAGCTGAAATTGTTTATTATTGTTTAGCCAACTGCCTTCTTTCGCCTTCGGTTTTGGTTGTTTTCGCATTTTAATGCCGAGCAAAATGAGTCGAAACAAATATTTTCGTCACAGAACAGGAAGAGCTAAACTATTTTTATGAAGTCAGAGTGTGTCAAGTCAGTTGAAATGCGGCAGTGGCAGACGCGTTGCACTTGCAACAATTTTCAATGATTTGCTCGGTGACGTCAAAGTCAAGGTGCAGTTGGCCTGGACTTAAATGTTCTGCGCTTTGTGCTAATCGGACAAGAATCGGTGTATTCTGCTCCTTTGAAAAAATTCGAGTTGGAAAGAGAAAATAATTTATTTCACTTTTTCTTCTTGCCAAAAGCACAAAGCTGACTCAAATTTAGTATTCAATTTTATTTTCTATAAGATTGTTTTTATTTATTTACTCTTTTTTATACAAGCGCTAGGACAACTTTATTTGAACTAATGAAGGATCGACATCAAGCCAAAGGAAGCTTGTCGCATCTGCCAATTATATATTTGGTTGCGCACATGACAAAGGCAACAGTTCATACCCTTGGGATTGTAAAAGCAGAAAGTAATTGAAAGGAGCTATGCGCACAGGCGAATTGACAGGATTCAAGAAAGCACTTGTCCGACGGTAGCCATTTCGTTTGTATTTGGCATATTAAGTAAAAAGAACTATTTTAATCTCTGCTGGCTTAGACAAATAAAGTCGAACTATGTGAAATCGGGTTTTCAACTCAAGTGAAAAAAATTAGTAAGAAAAGGAGAGTCCCAGTTAGATGACATCATGTTGTGTAACTAGTGGTACTGTAGTGTTGTCAGGGAATTGGTAAATTATGAGGCCTTGGCAGCCAATATGTCGCCAAAGTTTGAAAGTTTGCGCAACAGCGTAAAAGTTGTCTGTGGTCTCAGCGTAACCTTGAGCAGCGAGGCCAAATTACACTCAATTTTGAGCTTAGTCAGTAAAGTCTTGATGACATTTGGCAAAATCGCTGTCAATTTAATTGTTGCTTGCTTTCTTTCTTACATGAAAAACTGAATAAACTAAATTTGATTTGGAACCAATCAAAATACAAACCGTTTAAAGGCCTTTGGTTTGCTACTACGCAAATTGACTACAACGAGCTCACAACCAAGGCAATGAATGGAACGAAGGATAAGATATGACTAACTAATTTAAGACATGATCGAGTTAAGTGAGTCAATGACATTCTTTTTAATAGTATATGCGTGTGTGTATGCTGTTCACCTTGCAGTGAATGTAAACAATGCAGCAACAAGGTAATCTGGCGACATATTTAAAAGCGATCAGCTTAGACAGCCTCCTGGCCTGTCTATCTGCCTGTGTGACATGGTTTAGTATGCTGAATCGTTGCGCAACGACAATGCAAAAGCTGAAACAACAACTAAAACGGCATTCAGTGAGAGAGACAGATAAACAGTGTTGGCTTGGTTGAGGGGAATGTTAGAAATTTTCCATTGTTTGTTTTAAATCCATTACCCTTTATGCTTTCATATTTTGTACACCGGTTGACTGCAGCCGCTGGCAAGGAAGCAAAACGCAATTTAAACTGTGGACAAGTGAAGGAGTGAGTGGGGTGCAAGGAGTTATTTCAGATTGCAGGCATTGTAAGCAAAACGAACCAAACAAACGCACAAGCGCAACGATACAAAAGCACACTTACACATACACATACACATACATATTGTCTAAGGAAGTGCAAACTACTTGCAGATTGAGGTAAATGCAGTAATTCGGGTGCTCTGTTGCTGCTCAGCACAAGAAAAAAGGACGGGAAAAAACTGAAAAAAAAATAAATAAACATAAGAAAGAATATTAACGGCAGCTATGCCGAAGTTGTAATGCTCTTTACGTTATATTGTCTTGAAATTTAAACAAGGGTCCTTCAGCATCTTGCTTTTTTAAAGTTTGCATCTATCACTTATCAAATTTCCTTTCTTAAGTTGTATTGTGTGATGGAGTTCTTGGAATAGCTTATATCTATGGACCTAAGGTTTGCCTTCAAGGAGCTTCCAAAATTTGCTTAGTTTACGGCGATTGTTTTTCACACACCTCTTCGTTGTGCCCTTCAAATAACGCTATGTCCTGTTGAAAGTTTGCCTAGACTTGTATTGCTGAAGGGGAACGTCTTAAGATTGATTATGGCTACAACAATACACTAACCAATAGGCATACGACATGCGACATATTAGAAGAGGAAATTCCGCACAAACCTTCCGGGGTACTTACTCTCCAGCGTTCTCAACACTGGTTTTATGGCTTCTGGTTCAGTGGTAGCTCACTGCGTATTAATTTTTGTGTCGTGACTGTTGACATACACGTCTAAGTATCTACATTTAAAGTTGATTAAAACAGTGCCTCAGCGTTTTCATTACCATAAAAATAACAGTATTAATGCTTATCCTCTCCATAGACCTTGTAACGTTAGGCGTTTCAACTTTGAGGTTGACGGAATGTTGGGTAGTTGGATATAACTAAATTAGTGTAGTCTCTTCGAATTCACTGAAAAATCAATTCTGTTTGGTGGCAATGCATAAATTCTCATAATGAACCAATATTTTTAATAAGCTCATTGAGTAGCATAGAGTAAAGCAGTATAAAGCTCATAAGGTTAAAAACAACAGATGTTAAACCATGCATTTTTATGGAAGGTTGCAGTAATCTTAGTAAACCGCAATTTTTACAGCTCGTCGTGTTTCGAAGACGGCCTCTGCTGAATTTTAAGTTCAACACAACTTGGTAACAAAAAGTTTTTCTTTTTGGAATTTGTACACGTATTTGAACTATTGGGGCTAGAGGATCCACAAAACCCAAGAGCTGCAAACTTTTCTCTTGGAATTTTAATTCTTTAGATGAAAAAGGTGTTGCGTAAAAGTAATTGAACTTGACTTAGGGACTTGTAGGCATTATACCATTAAGTGTTATGACATCCAACGTTTTCTTAGAAATTTCTTTTTACTTCTAGAACTGTAAAAGATAGAACTGATCAATAATATATATACGTATGTTACTACAGATGGTCTTCGATGTGCCCTCAATTGTGTCACAAACTACATCACCAAGTTGTAGTACCAAACATTGTGCTAAGAGCAAACAATAACTTAACCAGGAAGTAAAGCAAGCAATGCTTGGGGTCTCAACAACATGCACAAACTCACATGCTAGTACACACACACACGCTTGTGGCATTAGGATATGCAAATTTTTTGCCTTTGGCTGCACTTACAACTGCATATGGTATACGCGTTGTTCTCTTTGTTGTTGAAATTTATTTTAAAAGCGGCATTATTTTTTTTTTATTGCAATTTTTTTTATATATATTTGTTTTTATTTTATTATTTACTCTCAAAAAAAATTAAGGTTAAATTTAATTACATACGCTATATTATATATATATATGTATATTATATATACGCTTTTTGCACCGATATTCTTTGCGGTTTTTGCACTACGAGTACGTCTTTTGGCTGAGTTCAGCAGAGATTTTATCTCATTTGACTTGCATCTCAGTTGTTTTGTGTCATTTCACCTCATTTGGCTTTGCAGTGTCAAGTGCCGGTTTGGCAAAGTGCCCAAACTAAACTTAGCCAAGCTGAACTCAGCCGAGATGAGCCGCGCCGCGCCGCGCCGAGCTGAACTGAGCTGAGCTGAGCAAAACTGTGCACTTTGTGCCTTGCGTTCGCATTCAATGTTAGCCTTCTAAGCGTGTCCTTTGTCTGGCGGCGTTGAAATATTCGTGTTGCTGTGCTGATGCAAAGGAAGTCACACTGAGGCCAACAGGATATCGATTTGTATATTCTGTAGTTGTTTGATTTTTTATGTGTGAGTCGTTGAAGTTCACAGGGGCTTTGACTTGTGTATGGTTTCAATTGCTTTTAGTTTTTATTAGATTTAATTTGTTGCCTAGTTTTGTTTTAAAAGTTTTCAACATTTTTAACGACACTTTCGTGCACTATGTCTCTCTAAGCAAAGTTTTAATTCTATTTTGAAATCGTTCGATTACTTTACAACGACCTGAGAACAAAATCTTTGTCGCTTTAAAAATTAAAAATAGAAAGTTAATTTTTTAAGTTATTTTTTGCAAATAAAACAAAAATTGTTTTCGTTATAGTCTTCCAATCACATGAACAATAAGAAATTAGTATGACTGATCATTCATCCGTTATGTGGTATGGGAGACCTAGGATGTGTAGGCTTTTCAGGCATCGCCTTCGCCTGCTTCAAGTGGTACCCCAACCTAATGAGTTGTCTGTTGCTGTGCTTGATGATTTAGTCTATGATATGGAATCTCTAAGTCTCGATGGATAACAGAGTTCCAATCATACCATATCACGCAGTGGTTTGGCATCTCTTTAGAATTTTGACGTTAGAATTGCATGCAATGCCCCAAAGTTGTATGCCGTAAGTCCATAAGGGTTTCAGTATGGCTTTGTGCAGTTCATGGCTTGAGTTTCGAGTTTAACCTGAAGAGCCAATACAATCATCGAAGTTTCCAGTCCAAATGTTTATATGACAAAATTAAAAAACTCTGTGAAAAGTATTTATATAAATATGTCGACGATTTATTTTCTTTGTTATGCCCCAATCGATAATTCCAACTTGAAAAAATGCTTTCAGCGGCGGCTCTATTCTTAAATCAGAAGGGATAGGTTTCTGAATCCTACTGAAATCAACCAATTTTCGTCTATTGCAAACTGTTCTTCCCTAACTATTAGTCTAAAATATATCTTTGCCTCAGCAAGGAGTAGTTGAAAATCGTGCTCGAATTTCTAATAACCTTCAGGAAAATATATTTTACCATCATTAAAGTAACTCTCTTCGCAATCAACTCGAAATTTTTGTCTGTTTTATACCTTACCAAGAACCTTCCACGCCGGGCTATCCATTTTGAGTCCATACTTTTTGATTTTTGAAGCATCCAACTGAAAAGCGGACTAAATATTAAAGACCATAGCCATAGCATGAACTGTGAAATAATCGGGATATTTTGTTGGTCTATATTTCAAAGAGTATAACAATATACATATAATATGTTGGTGGAAAGTAACTTCGTAAAATTTCAATTTCTAGATTTAAAAAGCGACATTTCTGTAAGTATGTATCCGATCTGGGAATACAACAGCAATGACAAACTTGTATTCCTGGTAAAACTATGCTGCTAAAATAATGAGCGCGTCATTATAAAGTCAGCTGTTTGCGTACACGAAATGAGTGCCATACAAGAGAGAATTCGTTACAGTTTGCTTTATTCCTTTGTAAAAGGGTTATATTATAACTGAAAAAATCAAATAGAGTAAAAACTAGTAAGGGAATTGTTTTGAACACATCTAAAGTATACAAAATACAATTTCCGCACTGCTTCAATTCATTAAACGCGCAACAAGGAAAACTGTAATGAATTCATTACGATTTCGGATTGAAGGCTCAAACACAAACAAATAGGGATATATGCAAATGGACCGAAAACGTAGCAAATAAAGCATATGAAATATGCATTTATGCTAAAATTTGGTTTTGTTATGATAAATGCCAAACAGCTGTTGAGCAAATCCTTCAAATCAGCCATGAAATCTGCGCCACTCCTACTCACTTAAATAAAACACATATATATTATAATAATGATAATAATAATTCAAAAAGGTAAATGAGTTAAGCTAAAATTTGTTTCACCCTTGCTACACGCGATTTTGCTCGCCTCGACGTCATCAATTTGCTTATCAAATATTGGATATTTACTTGTTGCCTGGTTTGCTGTTGTTGGTGTTGTTAATGATGTCGTTGTTTGTTATTAAATGCAGGGTTGCCGAAGTGAAATATTTTGTGCATGTACAAGTATATTGTTGGGTATTGTCGGGTTTTTGTTTTTCGAACCATTAGCGCCATTAACATAATGAGTTGCTATTGAACTTGCCCCAAAGGCGTAGAGGTAACCTTTCTCTCGCGGCCTTTTTCTCTTTACCACGATTAACCCATAGTCGCTTAACGTTATGCAGATGCTTAGACACATCCATACATACGTACAATACATCGCTTATCGCTTGACGTGTTGTTCGATATTTATTTTTGTCTCAGCCGTCGATGTCAATGTTGACGTTGACGCTGACGCTGTTGTCGATTTCGTTGTGTTCCTCCATCTGTTCATGTTAAGTCGTTCGTAAGCGTTTGTCATATGTCCCCACCGAGGTGTTCAGCGCCATGTGTTCCAGTGCCACCGCTGCCAGCGCTATCAACACTGTCATCATTTGGCATTGATTAAGAACCTGTAGGCGACGGTGTACGAGTATTGTAACAATCTGGCAAACTCAGATAAGCGAAGCACAACAAACATGGAAATTAATTGAATCAACAATGGTCGATTATATCACTTCAATTTATTATCCCCATTTTATTTTTACTTTTATTTATTTATTTTTGATTTGAGTTTTATGGTTTTATGGCTGTCACGCGTGTAAGCATGATACAAGGTATTGCATGCTTTTCATCCCACCTCATTTATTCATTCAACCATTTATCCATCCATCAGTTTATTGAAGTCATTTCTCTTTGCTTTCACTTGATTTCAGGTGTGAATTGACATACTATAATAGGTTTAGATTATGAAACATTCTGGCCTATTTCGCTAGTTGATGGCTTCAGATAGGTTGAATTATGTTCTATCTAGGCAAAATTTTGACAGGCATTTTATTACTTTGCATGTTTGACAATTTTGACAAAACGATTTCAGCTTAGACGAAATTGAAGCAAGTTAACAAATGATGTAATCATATTTCGTAATGGTTAAATTGTATTAAATAACAAAGAAATAAAATCTTAAATTTAGTCCGTTTAAAAATCTTTGAATATAAAGAATTCCTTGTTTCTTCAGCTTCGATTTAAAAGCGAATATCAGTCGCAGTCGAGCTTATAAAGCAGACGTCGGTAAAAACAGCATTAACAAGAAGAGCTTCCTTCTATTTATCAAAAGAAAAAAAATTATATATATATAAAATTTTTAGATAACACTGACAAACGTAACTAGCACACCCATGATAACATGCATTTAAATTATATATAGTTTACACAAACAAAAAAAAAATAATAAAATAAATTGTCTTCGTTGTGCAAAGTTTCAGTTTAATCCGACGTTTTGAAGTGGTTGAAAATCTCTTTCAAATTTTGGTGAAGCTTATATAATCGATTTCTCTTTAGCAAACTCGTTGACTTATTAATTGGAATCGTTTTAATTTTGCTGAATTAAAGAACTGACGGTTTGTCTTTTTCATGTGTCTTGAAATTGTTCAGCCAAGTGCTTTACAGAATAACAAAAAAAGGTAAAATTCCCAAAAATTAAAAATTAAACTAATTAAAAATAAACTTATATAATATTTTAACTTTTTATTGATTGTCCGTCATTTTATTTTGTCATTACGCCGCTTAATGACTTGTGTGTCATCGCCAGCTGTTGGTCGATAATCTCCAATTTGAAATTCAATTAAACTCAAAGCAAAAAAGTTCATCGAAATCTTTGTCTAAATAACTAATAGGAAAATAATGAAATAATGAAATAAATATAAATGAATATATCTGTGTTTATAGCCGCAATAAAATGTGTTTTGAAATTAGATTTTGGAAAATATTTGCTCATATTCTGTTCGATTAAACAATATTTTCTTTGCATACCTCAAATTCCTTAATTCAATTACCGAAGACCACTTTGAGATAATTCAGACAAGTTACTTTGGTAAAAGATTCTTGGAAACATATTAAACAAGGTAAATGAATGAATGTTGAAATGTATTGATTTATAAAACTTCTTCGAATGAAAGATTTATGAAAAACTTGTTTAGTCTTTGTCTTTATATTAAATACAATTATTCAGAGGGATGGATAACACTACATTCGTTTTGGGTGATTAAGTCCAAAGTGGTTAATTTGGTTAGCCGAATTACTGAATGGTATTTTCCATGTCTGGAGATGAATCCGTTTATGTCTGTGGCTGGTGCTACTTATAAATAGACAATGTGAGGCTGCAAAGTTGCATAGGCGTATTCCATTGTCGTTTGTGTTATCATGTAGTGAAAATTTTCCTGCAACATCTCTGATTATGCTCTCCTTCTTTCCAACCTTTGCATTAAAGTCGCCAATTAAAAGCGAAACTTCGTGTTTACTAATTTTGCTAAATAGCTCTTCGAGGTCATCATAAAATTTATCATTAATGTTGTCAGTACTTTCATCGGTCGGTGCGGAAGCATTTACAATGGAAATATTTTGGAATTTCCCCTTCAGTCTTAGGTAGCATAATCGATCGTTGATAGGGAGAAAATTCACTAGGCTTTTCCTTGTTTTAATATCGATGTAAAAACCCGTTCCCCTTTGGCCTTGGGACTCCGAATCACTGTGGAATATCGAAAAATCTTCCTTTCTTACTTCTCCGCTTTCTTTCCATTTCCTTTCTTGCATTGCGCAAATATTCACTTGGTATCTCATTAACTCATTTGCTATCTCGGCCATTTTTCCCGTCTGCAGCAGAGTCAATATATTCCAGGTACAAATTTGCAAGTCGTAGTCCTTTAAACGTTGCGTTGGTCGACATCGAAATTCGTTTGTCATTCGAGGCTGTTGTTGATGTATCATGACTAGTTGCTTTAACTGGTATTAGGCGTTAATTGAAGGTGACACTAATAATCTTGAGAATCTCTTTAATGGAGGTTTTAAATTGATTTTAAACACTTAATAAGCTATCAACCAGAACTAATAACATTTGTGGCGCTAAGCCACCTTGAAGTTCTTACATTTAGTGAATTAATTCAGAATGTCACTCTTGGAGCATATATAAAGGCAGTGCCTTTTAAACTATCCAAATCTATTATTACCACCACTTTCCAAAATGTATTTAAAACGAGCTTTGTTAGCTGCTTGTGTAATGATGTTGGCATTCGCCAATACCATTCAGGCAGAACCTCTAAATGGAAGCAACCGTAGGGCCAGAGCAGCCCAGTATTATGGCGATGCTTGCGTAAGAAATTCTATTTCAATTCATATACACTTCGTAATAACTCTCCTTAATTTTCTTAATTTTTTTCTACACTTTTAGCCCCCTGGTTATAATTTTTTTAATAATAAAATTTAAATGACGTTCCCAATTGTCAATAAAAATTAAATTAAATCAATTGAGCATTAAAAATTATTTTACTGATTATAGCTTTGGTTTGCTGTTGGCGGAACGGTACGCAAACGTCAATTTGTTGGTACTGTGGTCAAAAGAGGGGTAGCTGTACTATTTCACGGCGAAAATTTGGTCTCAGTAAATCAGGGGAGTAAAAATAGAGGCTTGGGAAAATTTGTGGAAAAACGTGCGGAGCATGTTCTTCTTCTTCTTAGCTTTCACAGTCCGGTGTGGACCATAGCTTCATCAACAATTGTGCTCCATTCCGCTCTATCTCTAGTCAGAGCTCTCCAGTCTCCAACTCTCAGCTTGTTAAGGCCAACTTCGACGTCGTCTATCCATCTTTTTCTTGGGCGCCCACGTTTTCTTCCTCCAATTGGGCGCATTATAAAAGCCTTTTTTAGTATTCTTGCTGCTGGCATCCTCATCACGTGACCAATCCACCTAATACGTTTTGCCTTTATGAAACGTACAACATTTTGGCGGCCAATAATGTTTTCTAGTTCAATGTTGTATCGGATTCGATACGTTCCGTCTTCTAGACGCACTGGGCCATATATTTTCCTTAACACGTTTCTTTCGAAAGTCAATAATTGATTGGTATCATTTGTTTTCAATGTCCATATTTCTGCACCGTACTTTTTCTCTTAGATACTTCACCTTGAACTAGTACTTTACTGGTCGTGTTTTCTAAAGTGCAGACAACTAGTTCTATCAGTTTCAATGGAATACCAAGCATTTGCAGACAGAATTTTATTTGTTTTCTATCGATACTATCGAAAGCCTGCTTAAAGTCCACAAAAAGGCGGAAAACGTCTATATTGCGTTCATAAAACTTCTCAAATATTTGGTTCACTACAAAACCTTGGTGGACAGCTGATCTGTCGCTTCTGAAACCACATTGTTACTCATCCAGTTTTGCTATAGCTGCTCTCACCTCTTCCAAGGTTGGTTCTTCGACATAGGTTTCAGCTGTATATATTTGGTGTTTCTCGTCATCAATATATTCATCCGTGTATCTGTTAAGTAGCTCAGAGAAGTGCTCTTTGCCTCTGTCCATTATTTGCCTTCTATCACTAATTGTCGAACCATCTTTGCCCTTACATATATTGGTTCTTGGCTGGAAGGGTTTGGTTTGCCTCTTTATATATAAAATTATTTTCAGAAAAATCCTGCTCAATTTGCGCAACTTGTTGGTTCGTAAACATCTTTTTCTTCTTTCTTATAAGTTTCTTAGCTTCTTTCCTCTTTTCTTGGTATTCATCATAGTTTTCTCTAGTGGCTCTCTCAGTATATTTTCTTCTTGCTTCTTGTTTCATCTTCCACTCATGGGCCAGGCGCTGGAATATAGCCATAAACTCTGAGAAATCAGCTCATTGCACCTTCACATTAAGGCAAGGCATCTGTCCGTTTGTGACTTACAACACAAGCATCATTCCGCAAATGGAGCAAATCCGGTATCTCGGTTTGATCCTGGATAAGCGTCTTAACTGGCGTGCACACATTAAGGTAGTTACAGCGAGCTGCTACCAAAAGCTCAAGTAACTGGAGTGGCTCCTTCGCCCATCGAATAAGTTATCTTTAACTAATAAAAGGCTCATCTATCTGCAAGTAGTGGCACCTGCTTGGCGCTACGCCATACAAATTTGGGGCACTACTGCTGCCTACAACATCAGAAGAGTGCAGGCGTGTCAGAGCAAGGCTCTCAGAAGATTTACGGGCGCCCCTTGGTACGTCGGCAACACCACGCTGCATAGGGATCTTGCCGTGCCAACTGTTATGGAGGTGATTAATTCTCACAGCTGCCGCTATCACTCCAGACTTTTATCGCACCCAAATCCGCTGGCGTCTTCTCTCTCCCGTATCTCAACAAGGCTTAGACTGAAGAGGCTACACCGCATGATCTCCCCCTAAGAAGGATTCAGCCTTCTATGTCATTGCCTTTTCGGCGCAATTTGCATCATTTTTAATTTAGTCTAAGTCTAATATTTTTTTCACGTCATTAACACAAATGTGTTATGCAGTTTACTGCGATAAATGTTATAATTTAAATATAAAAAAAAGGTGTATTAAGAGTTTTTTTGTGGAATTCAGTTTTAATATTATTTTTAAAGTAACTAATATAGTTTATAATTACCTATTACCTAATTTGTGTGTTGGAATATTTTACGTGTTACGAAGGCAGCCTCGTGAGCTGTTAACGTGTAACTGTTTTGTTCATTGAACTGTCTTATGTTTCTTAGTTACTGGTGTGCACTTACCCATTGCAAATATACTCGCTTTATAAATTCGAAATTGAATTAAAAAATTTCTGCAGAAAAAAGTTGATCGTAGGAAAATTTCAGTTTATAAAATTTCTTCAAAATATAAAATAGTTTTTTTCTTCTCTTTATTGTACTCATGCGAATGCTTATATAAAAGATCATTTAACTTGAATGGGAAAAAAAGTGTTCGAATAAAAAATAATTTGTTCAAATGAATGAATTTCTTGGTGTTGGTGTAAAATGATTTCAACTGAAAGTTTTCTTATTTTTCCTATAATTGAAATATGTATAAATTTCCACGATAAATCCCCAACTGGGCCACAGTTTACGATTGCAAACCACCTTCACTTAACTCATTCAAATGAAATGATTTAACTTATTCAATTATTGCTATCTAGCATTTCCATATGACATACCAAAACATGCTGTGTAACCTTCAAAGTTCATTAGTCATTTTCGAGTAGCATAACACAAACGGCCTCCAAAATGTGCTTGACTGAAGCGAGTGAGTGAGCTCAATAGAGAAGTGCGTATTCCAGACACTAATTTGAATATTATATGAGATATAATTAAGTGTTTGTGTGTGTTGCCTTGATTGCAATTTGGGCAGTTTAAAATTTAATTAGAAAAATCGAATTTTACTTCGTACGCTGAAAATGAGTTTGGCCGTTCGAGTTGCCAACGACTTTGAGTTGGAAGAAGCTATTTTAAGGTTGATAAATAGAATAAATAGAACAAGAAAATATGCTGTTGTTTTCCCACGATTCTTGTGGAAATCGAAAACTCGAATAACAACTGAATGAACAAGCAAAGAGGCAGCACAACGAGCAGTCGAAAATAACATGGAAATTGAATGGAAAAATGAACTGAAATTTTACGGTGTGTACACCGGTGGGGGTGTCTGAAATTCTTAAGGAAATTTGTTATTTCTTTGTGTTGCTGATTGTTTTACCTGCGGTGGGCAATGTCAAGTGACTATACACCGAAGGCGCTGAAGTGGCAGCGAAAAAGTGGCCCAAAATTCGCGATTTCAAAGCTTCTTTGAATTTGCCTACAAAGGTGTGTTTAAGTGCAGTTAAATGCGTTGGTGGGGCGAGGTGAGTGAATATTTGCAAAAGAGCCGTGTCTGTCTTCGGCAACATACGAATAGCATTTCGCTTTCTGACATATTTATGTCGACATTTGTCGATGGCGGCCAAAGCCAAAGTGAAGTTGACTGTCTGTCTGACTGACTGATTGACTGACTGCCTTTGGCGACGTCCAATAGAGGCCAAGTGTTTTTTATTCGAGCCTCTGCAGTTGTGTGTTTGTTTGTGGGTGTTTGCATTTGGAACACTTCATTGTTTTCACTCATTTCTTCATTCATTTTTGCTGAATGAGAAATTTCGAATTCATGTTTTTGGAGCACTCGCGGCATTTTGCGTGTCTGATGTGAGTTTATGCCAAAAATACTTAAGTGGGGCATTGTTAGCTTCAGTTCGATTTTTAGACTTTCAAGCAGGCAGGCAGACAGACAGTTGGACAGGCGTGTTTGTTTGCTTTTTGTTTTTAGACTCTTGGCATGGCGCGTGTTTTTCGGTTTTTTTCCGGATTTTTTTTTTAATTTGGCGTGGCTGCCATTTTCAGATTTGACAGCACGCGACGTAGTCGAATTTATTTTGTTAGCCAGAAATTGTTTTCAGTGTTGAAAATTACAAATTGGCAATTTATTTTGCACGATTAGCTCGTCAATTGTAATGGAAAAATACAAATTTCTTCCTATTTATACTTAGTGGCTGCAAGATACGCAAACGCAATTTATTTTGGAAGTGGTAATTTATTAGATTTTTAGATGTAAGCAATTATTACTTTTGTTAATAACTAATAGAGTATTCCCGGCGCATTGGTGCCTCTTGGCATGCTCTTCAAGTGGTGTGTTGTTACCCGGCGCAGCGTGTTTTCGTTCTCACCGCCTTCCCTTTCTTAAACTTGCGATTTGAATTAAACTTTTAATTATTTTCTTTGACAGACTTTCGATTTCCAATTTGGCATGCTTTTCAACGGCAAAGTAATGCAGCAATATTGATTTGATATAAATAAATTGCATGGAATTGCTCGACTTTCGCGGCATATTAATACAGGAAACTTACAAGGATTACTCTACAGGGTATTCTAGATATTTTCTGAAAATTTCATTAAAATCTGTCCAGTGGTTTCGGCGTATATAAAGGACATACAGACAGACAGACATACTTCGAATGCTATATATAGAAAACTATACCTATAATTATGGTAGAAAAGTTAATACATTTTTTATTTTAAATTAATACATTTAAAAAAAAAAGATAATTCATGGATGATATCGATTTAAAGCGAAATGTTCATATAATCTGGAGAGCTTACTAGATATTAGGCTTTTATTTTAATCGTTGGTAGCCTGACATATAATAATTATCATAAGTAGATAAGGTGATTTCATTGTGCGCGAGAAAAAAGGAAATGAAAAAAGCTTCTATCTATTCAACTAATATGAAATTTTAGATAGAGTGCACAGAATAGGGCGGTAAGACTGTTCTTTCTAAGGAAATTAGCTGTGTGTAATGCTCGCGAGTTCAAAAAAATTTTCTTTACTTCTACAAATAGAACTTCGAAGAATGAATGACCCCAAATCACTTCTATTTTTTTCTTGATAAATAACGAAAAACATTTATTGCATATATATATTTGTATGATTATAAACAATGACGAGTATGTATAGAATTAGACTAGACTATGGTGATGATAAAACATGTGCCCTTAAGGCATTGACTGAAAAGACTACCATCACCTTCTTGGGAGTGATGTTAGTCGTGCAGGTGCAGCTTTTTCTGTCTACGCATTTTTATAGTTTGGTTAAGATTGGATTGGCCAAAAGATCCCAATCAATAATGTAATACCATTGTGTGCTGAAAGACTGCACAGTTGGCTTGTGTGGAGAGTAGTAAAAACAAAAAAAATCCTTAAAGCCGAATTTACCGTTTGTACTTGTTGATCTGGTGGATTAATAGCGAATGCCATACTTGTTAAAAAATTATTTATTTCAAATTTTAAGTGCCCATTGTCAAGTAATTTGTTCGTGTGCATAAGTATAAATTACGATGCTGAGGAGAATGGCTCTAATACAATATCAATCATACGCTCCATTTACTTGAAGCTATTTTCGTTTGCATTTTTCTACACCAACTTTTAAAACAATTCATCAGCATAACAAATCACATAAATTCTCACAAATCTACATAAATCTTCTTTTCTCGTTTTCTAATCAATTCTGTTTTTATAGCTCAATCTGAATGCAAAATGGCCGCAAGTTCGTCCTCAACATCGACGCACATTTTTCGTTCGCTCTCCTCCGAGAGTCAGAAGCGCGACTGGTCGAAGCGCCTGTCGTTGCGTGGCATGCGTCATGTTGGCGGTGGGGGCGGAGTCGGCGGTGGTACTGGTGGAGGTAGTACGGGCAGCAGCAAAGATGTAAGTTAATTTATTATATTGTGCAGATAATTTTATGCCAATTGGCTTTTCTCGCTTTCTATTTTTCATTTCAGGAGTCCACAAAGACGAAGAAATTCTTTAGTCGGTCCGCTTCATTAAGACAGGCGGGCAGCAGCACACCAATATCGATGGAATTAAAAGTTCCTGGGCAATCATCAGGTGCGTTGAGTACACAATACCAACAACAACAACAGCAACAGATTGGTGCGGCAGTAACAACAACACAACCTTCAACGCCAAAGAAATCGAACTGGGAGGTGATCGAACATTTCAATACGAACGCCAAGGGGGGCAAAGCAATGGTTAGCAGCAGCTTAATTGCGGTAAGTAGAGGTAGTGAGCATGGGAAAGATGCGGGATGTGTCAGTATTATGGGGGGTAAACTAAGTGGAGCACAATGCTTGATTGAAATATTTAATTTGTTTACACAATAAGGCACTCAATTATGGAATTGCTGAGTCGGTCTAGCAAGTGCATTGAAATGGGATAGAAACAATAAAAAAATATATATAACAAATAATATATAGAAAAATATATGTACAAAGTACTGTTCAGCTTTGCGATTTTGTCATCGCTTCAATGCTAGTTGACAAAATTTAACACCTTCGCGCAAGGGAGTAGTAGTCTGATTGAGATTGGTAAAATGCAGCTGGTGCCAAGTACCGTCACAATGTGCTTGCATTATGTACCATCAACACGCACACAAACATATGAAAACATACATTGACGCATATACGGACTAGCATAGATTCGAGCACACTCAAGAGCACGTTTTCAGATATTTACACACACTTTTATACACACGACACGCACAAATATGAGTAAACAAGCACGTCGCAAGAGGCCACTTGAAATTGCAATGAAAATTGCTAAAGTTTTGTCGTGCTCAATTATCGCGAACCCGGAATTCTCATAGTTGCTATACGTATAGTGGATGGAGTAATGTGTGAAATACGCACACTTCGCAAATTGAGTGTAGAACGAGCGCCAAATGAAGCAGCTGCGCCGTGAAAGCGCTGAACTCGGCGAACATCATTCAAGCGAAATCAAAGTGGTCGCTTAAAGTTCGACATTCAGTTAAGCCCTTATATAGGCTAAGGGAAGCGAGATAATTGAAAGGTAACCTATAATGGGAGGCTGTAATTTTCAATGGACTCTGATTTGGGAAGAATAGAAAACTGGTCAGTAGAATAGTTCAGTACAATTTTCCGTTTTACATAAGCTGAGCAAAACAAATGTTAATAGATGGATAGGCGCATACAGGATGAGATTAGTAAAAGTAAGTTGAGCTTGACGTTGAGTTTGAGGTAAATTAGTTAAAAATGAGTACACAAGTCTATCTAAGTTTATGACTTTGTTTTGATATATTGAGTGGATGCCAATAATTGCAGATCAAAATAAAAAATGGGAGCGAACTTTAGCCGCATTTGTGAGTTTGTTGAAGAAAAAAAGGAAGCTTTAGAACAACTAATCTGCAGCTACGAAGCCCTTGCTATAAACAAACTTCTTAAGAAATGAATGGTTTCTTTGAACAAATGTCTAATCTGAGTGGTGTAAAATGAAATCAGTGTCGTGACCACAGTGTAAAATGAAATCAGTGTCGTGACCACAGAATAGGTGTAATGAAAAGATTTTTATTCTTAGTGGCACCTCGTTTGGCTATTATGTAGTTTATACAGTAGAAAATTTCACTAACCGCCCTATTCTGTGCACTCTATCTAAAAATTTCATATTAGTTGAATAGATAGCAGCTTTTGTTATTTTGTTATTCTCGCGTACATTGAAAGCTACACTATTACAAAAAAGCTGTTTTTCATAATAGTAACAATTTCCATCATTTTCCAAAGAGACTGCAAAAGTGCAGCAAATTACTTTGTTCTCCAATGTGTTAATAGTGTGCGAAATATTATGACATCACCTGATGAGGAGGCGTGAAAAAAGCGGCAATAAATAATGTAAAAAGCTTTTCTAAATGAGCAACTCTCTCAAAAAATGCAGTAAAAATGTTTTATCACTTACTGTCTATTAAAATCTATTAAAGTCTATCTATACATTTGATAGAGCAATAGGGCGGTAAATCGTTTTGCTTACGGTTAAACTCAATTTCATTAAAAACAAAAAAAAAATTATTGGTGTTCTCAATATCGACGTCATTGCCATCGAACTAGATTTTTACCTTGGATACGATTCAAGTTCTACTGTTTTTTTTATTTTTATACAATTTTTTTTTATTTGGCAGATGGGCGTTTTACCGTATCACTGATTTCAGTAATCGCGATATTCAAATTACTGTGATTTTTAGCAGTGATTTGAGATTTCAGTTTCTGTTCACCAATTTTATCAAAATCACCAAAATTACTGAAATAACTGAAATCACTAAAATAACTGAAATCACTGAAATAACTCAAATCACTGAAATAACTGAAATCACTAAAATCACTGAAATCACTGAAATAACTGAAATCACTGAAATCACTGAAATCACTGAAATAACTGAAATCACTGAAATAACTGAAATAACTGAAATCACTGAAATAAATGCTACTTTTAAAAACCGACCGCGTTACTATTTGCGATTTTTTATTCACAGTGAAAAACTGATTAATACACAAAGTAGGTACCGATTACAGAACCCTCTAAATTATTTCAAAGCGAAGGCACCTTATTCTATTTTGTAATTCAATTTGTAAATATTTACCATATTGAAATCAGTTGCGCTTGTACATCTTTATAACTAAATAGCTTGCAATCAATCCATAAATTTGTATATGCAACACTACTACTCTTATATTTTAAGCTTCATATTTTCTGTTATTGCATATTTCCAGGCTGGCATAACACGCTGTAACATCGATGAATCTATTGATTCGACAAACTCCAGTTCGACATGTCACAGTCCAATGCTATATCAGCGGGATGAAGGTCACATATTGCAGCAGCAATGTAAGTTTAGAAATGATAAATATATATATAGAGTATAGTCGTATAAACTATAGAAAATATATGCGTGAATACGAATGCAATTGCGCAATTTTGATTGTGTATTTTATTAGAAATTTTTGCTTTGCCATATGAGCGACACAATATATATATATATAAAAAAACAAATAAAATGCAAGTTGTAAGTAGCGACTGGTAAAAAAATAGACGATTCAACATTTGAGTGTGGTCATGTAGCAAGTGTACACACACATACCGACACGACGCAATATGAGTTTGATGCGCAGAACGCACTCAAGTAACAGCAGAAACATATACACACACACACACATACGACCACGTGTTATTCGTGATTCTCTGGATTTTTCTATGTATGTTCGCACTGCCTTGTTGCTTTTGTTATATGAGAATGCCAAGCGCGTTGCTTTTTCTTTGACATGTTTATTGTTACTGTCATATTGGATTTTCTTCTAGTTCCCCCCCCCCCCCCCCCCCTTTTTTTTTTGGTTATTTTGGCTTTGCATTATTCCTACCACGATTTTGATTCTCCTTACATTACTCCAAAAAAAAAAATAAAAAATAAAAAATCTATTCTTTGGTATCCAGTAAACAAGGATACCAAGGATGTGACTTTTCCTTTGCGGTTAGCTGCTTTTTATTATATTGAAACATTTTTTTTATTTTATTTTATCTGTTCATCATTCTCGTCTTCATCATTTTTTGTTATTGTTATTCTTGCTACTTCATGTATTTATGTAAATTTACATAATGATGTCTGAGATTTGCTTATTGAGTCATATAGATTTTTTATGCATTAGTAGGGATTCGAAGGATTCGTGGAATTCGCAGGGCATTTCACATATCACGTGGACTCACTGTTCAGTGATTTAAATGGAAAAATAACAGATTTACGCCAATGTGTCTTGACATTTTCATTTTATTTTTTTTTCGGTTAGTTTTTATTCAGATAAATCACATTTGCAGCTTTATCGAGATTTATGTCAAGTTGTGTTAAGCTATGATTTGTAATTGTTGTAATTTATTGACTTTGCACATATCTTTTTTATTGTATACATTTTGTGAATGTGTCCTTTATGGTTAAGCATATCAAAAATGATTTTTACCAGGCAGCAAATGGGGTGCGTAGGTTCTATCTGTAGTTCAGCCCTCGACGTTAATATTCTACGATTGTCGATTATAAAAAAATCGTAGGCCTTAAAACTGAGAATTACTTTTCTTATACTCGAAAATTTTGAAGAGATCTACTCTTCTACTTTTCTAATCACTAGTCTAAACTTTTTGATTTTCGACGTGAGGAAGGAAGGAAGAAGTCGTAGTGCGGACTCCTTCTATTGTACATGCTGGTTATTACATCAAAACATAATCAATATCGACTCAGGTGCATTATTGCATAATTTAAATGTCGAAATCAATGTCGAAAGTGAAACGTTTTTCTTTGTATTAAGGGCTGTGCCTACTGTAGTATCCGAATGAGTTTTGATGTAGAATTATTTTATAAAAGTATGTGATGATATAAGAGAGAGTGGCAGAAACACAATCAGTTTTAGTGTGGAAATAGGACTGTTAAATGTTATTATAAAGATTTGGTTTCTAATTAATGAAGTCAGTCAGTAATTAGAGAACCAAAAAACATCGACGTAGAAACTTCGCGAAGAATTGGCAAATCTTCTGATACGACTAAATAATTATATATTTTTTTGATATTTAACGATTAATATTGCAGATATTAAATGCAGAATACAATTGTAGAATTATAAATAATCACGTGTAAACAAAATTAATTACTATGCTTAATCTCTTGGTAAGAAATAGATCGACGCCGCATTACGGGCCCTTCTATTAGGTTTGATGCCCTTGGCAAATAACGCCAACAGGAGTACATCAACAATTAACAAGGTCCGTTGAAAATGCATTCTTGATATGGTTTACTCTGAAGATTAAGAACTGTTGACACTGCTAAAATTTGTGTCGACAGCCAAGAGTCTTATATGCTTTTCGAGCGTGGCATTTATAATAAGCTCGGCTGATTCAGTCTTTAGTATAACAAATGCAATCAGTTTTGTTTGATTAATCTGAAGTTGTAAAGGTGGAATAACAACACCAGATTGTAAATCGTATCAACAGTTGAATGTACAAAAGCTTTGTGTGTGATACCGGAAAAGGACTTTTGAGACTATTTTGAGAGTTGAAAAAAGCGTTAGCAAAAATGGATTTTATCATGTGGGGCGATGAAACTGATTTGGAAGATTAAAAAACGCACCTTATTTTTTGAGTACTGTATTATGATTAGTTCATATATACGAAGACCTATTATAATAGGGTTATTAGGAGCTGTTAAGTATCCCGTGCACGGTCATGCATGCATGATAAATCAAGGCTGAAACAGAATGGTGTAGCTGAGTGTGAGCCTGTAGCCGGTCACAAAATCAAATACAGCAGTTTGTATATGAATGAATACAATGTGTGGCCGAACAGCATTGTGAACCCTATTGAAAGAAGGACATTTCAGAGCTTGACCACAAGAACAGTAGTTCGTCCGTTATCCTAATTTTTTTAGCTGCAACTATTATCTGCGACTCTTATCTGTTCTGAAAGATGCAAAATGTACTTAATGGGAAGAAGTTGAAGCAGTAGAGAGTGCAGTTACGTCTTACATTTCTGGCAAAGTTAAAACTTTTACTTTCAAGCTGAATAGCCGCGAATTTTTTTGTAAATTGTTGAACAAAACTCCTTTGTTCGCCAAGCTTGGTCGCTGTTGCTTAATTGCATCGTTCAAGCGGTCGAGTTGTGCGCAGTGGAGGACCGAATTAACCGTTTCATTGGCTTTCTCAGTGACTGGCCGAACAGAGCGAGATGCATCTTTGACATCGAATAATGCGGAACAGCATTTTCAGCGTAAACTGCACCAATTTTTGCACATGTTTTTGCAGTGGTATTACCTTTTTGTAGTAGAAACGTAACGCAGCGTATTTCTCAGATTTCTCACTCATTTTCAAATCAATTAACTTTTTACATGAGCCACGAATTACACAAAATGTAGCCTGAAATTTATGAAATGCCCTTCAAACGCGTGTTTGACGTAATCGGGTTAGTGGTGCACAATATATGAATATCAATACCATTTAGTTATAAAAAACGCGGTTACTTATTATATCTATTAATTTATTTTCACTATTGTTACTCATATTTTCAGGCACTTTGCTCTTCAAACTAAGCTCGCGACCACTCTCATTGCATATGCTCAAATTCTTTAAAGGCCTTCCGTTAGTCTTATAGCCAAATAACATCAAAAATGTAATCTCTTTAACTAGTATCTTCTGGAAACAAGTCTTGTTGCAACTTCCAATGAAATGAGGTTTTTGCATGAATTCACGACAAATAAAACATTAATGAAAATAAAGTGAACGGACAGCCACAAAATCAATTTACAAATGTTAGCATCACTTAGTTCTGCTAAATGTGGGTATTTCACAACGGCTTGGCTAAAACAAACCAACACAATCGCCACAAACATGCCGCGACGTATTGCAGTAGCTGCATGCATGGCAAGCTGGCATGTGCGGGTATGAGCCACACGTAAGCAATGATATTTTATGCCAGTGCAATAATACTCAAAAACCAACAACAAAAACAACAATTCTACTGTGGTAACACTGGCAATTGTTGCTCTATTATGATTAGCATATAAGGGCAATACTCACTCCAACTGTATCTGGCACGCTTCCTATCACACTCGAACTAAGAGTATTTTACTAACAGTCCCAGTCTATTTTAGCAACAAAACTTATATCCTATTTGTGGCTGTACGCCTGACTTGTGTCCGGTCTCTCTGCCCATTGCCGTGTCCTTTGTTGTTGTGGGAAACAAGACAGCAGCTTAATTAATTTCAGCAATTTTAGCCTCTGCGGTTGTAGCACCTCAGCATTCCGAATTGATATTCCTTCATGAACTGTTCCTCCTTTCTTACTTACGCACACCTAAGCAGCTGTGATTGTGTGCATGTGGCCTCCTGTGTGTTTTTTTGTTTTGTTTGTTTGTTTTTATTGCTAACCAAAGCAAAATTTCGCTGCTCCATTTGCTCGCTTTGGTTTCGGTATGGCTCAATAATTTCGTACCTTTTAATTTACTCTATGACTGCTTTTGATATTTTTTATTATTGTTTTTGTTCTTTTTCTAATTACAGACTCCGATGCTGGCGATTCACGCAATGTTGAGTCGAATGTGGGCGTGTCGAGCGGCAACACTTTGAGTTCTTCGCTTTCGTTTTGGTTTCGTTTGAATCGCGTCATTTTGCGTTTGTGTTCGACACATCAATTCAAAAATTTACAGGTAAGTGGCCAGTGTTGGGTTAGTTCTTATGAGGACTATGTGGTAAGGAAGCCTGGCATAGAAGGAAATCCAATACTTATAAAGTGAGCTTTGCAGATCTGAGCTCAAATTATTATTTACTAGAGCTGAACATATATTTTTCTCTCCTTAATAGAAGGCTTCATTACATCAACTTAAAACAGTTTTTGTTTAAACTGTTTTAAGTTGAAAAATATATTAAATTGTCAATGATTCAGTGATCCAAGAGAGCCGAGTAGTTAAGGCCCTTAGGTAATGACCATTTTAATAGAATCCATCTTCTGAAAATAAATTTATGCTTCCATAAATAAAGAACAGCAAGATGAAGTATGACCTGCTGCTCTCCCTTATTATTATTTTTTTTTTTACCCCGTGGTGAGATTACAATTACCAACTTCAATGACTGATAAGTGTCCACAGAAAAATAAATGTGGGAAACAGAGATCGAGAGAGAGAGTCCAGCAGAGCCGAAGCCAAAGAGCATTAACTACATAGAGGTAACATTTCTACCTTAAAAAATGGTCGGAGGGACTAAATAGAAGCTGAGATTGTCTGTCTGCTAGTAATTCTGTACATCAACAGAATTGTTGTCTGTTCAACTTATGTAGCGTAACATAGAGGATTAGGTTTGCATAAATAGGTGGACAGACTATAATGATTATATGGATAGATAATAAATAAAAAATAAATAACAAAATCTGTCTTTCTGTACTCATATATTTGACACTAGAAATGAAATCGAGCTCATATCAAATGGCTGCCTTGTATTTCACCTATATTCCTTTATATGAATGAAATCAGAATAACAGAAAAAAAGACTCCTCGATCACAAAGCCAAACTATACAAACAAATATTCCGAGTGAGAAACTTAACAACAATAATTCTGTCGTCACATTTGGCACACAAGCGAAACATAAAAAACCAACACAATCTCATACACGCAGTACATCTACACAACAAGGTCACCCACACAATGCAGTTATTTCTCTTTGCTGTTTACTATAAGGAGTATATGATGTACACAAAAATTAGCTATCGACGGCAGAGCAAAACAAATAAAACCGAAGATTGTTACTTTGTTGTTGCGATTTGTGTTAAGAGAATAGTCTTCACTATAGATAATCTATATGCATTATATGCCAAAACACACATATTCATATGAAGGCTTGCAAGAAGCAGAGCTCTGAAGTGAGCTATGCCTGAGCTTGTGAGACCACTTTAATGTTTACGAACCACGACTTAAATAAATAATCAAATGAATTAATAAATAATTAATAAATAGCTGAGCTCATGTATTACTTCTCCTTCGTCTTGCCTTGTGACAATTTGTTGTCTGGGAATATCAAGCTGATTCGCGATACCTTTACCTCGTTTATATGACAGCTAAAACCGATTTAACTTAGAACGACTTGAGTTAGAAGCGCTCTAACGCACACAGCAATTTAACGAAACACACATTAAAACCGACCACTATTCAGATGACTTGTATAACCAGCTGTGTTGTTTCATGCAGAGTTGCTATGTGTTAAAATTGTTTTGCTTTATTTTCATGTTCATAATTGTTTTGCGAATTATATGCCGAAAAATTATTGTAAATAACTTCTTTTGATGGTTAAGCCTTATTACATTTCAAGCGCATGACAACTAGTGCAGACTAGTAAACAAACACAAGGTTGGCATAAGTTGAAGAAGAATTAGAACGCAATGAAGAGACATATAGAAACACTTAAAAATAAGTGTAGTACGTTAAGCCGATTTATCTTATAACATATAAACGAGGTAATTGTCAGCTATTGTGCTTGTACGCTGAACGACGAAGCCGCTACATAGAACGCGATGAAGAGGACGGTGTAGCGAATGCAACATTTCAGTCTACCAAAAACCTTAATGTCATTTAGCGATTAACATCATTCTAAGAAGAAGGCAGTGCGCATATTACTAGACCGTTACTTCCTGCTAAGAGTGAGATCGTTCGAGTGTAGTCTCTTCAGTCCTCGTCTTCTTGGGTAGCAACTCATAGCAAAATTAAAAAAATAATAATAATAATTTATTTTCACTCTTCAAATTTTACACAAACTTTCGCATAGCCATTGACCCAAGCATCAGTTACTATTTTACTGCGATAATCATATTTTCCACTATGCCATAAAATCAGTAGCAGCTGAAGAATAATGTTGTTTTTGAGTGGCAGAAAATTCGGGCGAAAAAAAAAATATAATGAAAATTTATTAGCCATGCCAGTCAAGCCAAACTGAGGTAAGTTTAGACACTTGTGCCAAGTAAAGGCAAGCAAAACAAGGCAAGGTGCAGCGCTAAACGGAAAATGCCGGCAGGCGATGAGTAACTGGCGCGAAAAACGAAAAGCGACACGGTGGAAGTGGAGAAGTTTCGCTGCTGCTTGAATTACTAAAGCGTTTTAACCCAATTTCACAGCTTTGGCAATAATACGAAATACAACTTTATTGAATACGCTACACTCAAGCACATTCATGGTATTCTTTTTTTTTCTTTTTAATTAAAATTTGTATTTTTTTTTCTTGCTGTCGGCAGGTGGAAATGCTCTATCAACGCTATTTTCTGCGCATGAATCAGAGCAACACGACGCACGTTCTGGCGTTGCTGCTCGTGCTCATACTTTCGCTATCCTGCACGCATATTGTCTTCACGGCTATAAACTTGCGGCAAAACTTTGTCTTGCGGCAAACAACAACAACTGCGCAAAGTTTTGCGTATTTTAATACGACAAAAACTACAACAACAACAACAACAACAACAAATACGTTAGAAGCGACTTCAACGACGCTTGTCGACAAGTTTAAAGCGCGCGCAACGGAAATGAGTTATCAGCAGAAGCCGCCGCCGCTGATGTTGATGGATGAGTCTCCAACATCGACATCGACATCGACGCCAACAACACAATTCACTGCTGTACAAATTGGTCAGAAAATTGGGCGTTACGAAAAGTTTGCCAACACTGAAAAGTTGCAAACTGATTTTCGTGGCTTCGTGGCCGGATATGCACCCGTTGCTGGCGTTGTTGGCGCTGCTGCTGATGCCTTTGGGCATGATGTTAATAATGCGCTACAATCGTTTGATACGACGTCATTGCACGGCTTCAGGCGCAGGCAGAAACGTAAACATTATCGACGCATACACAAGCATCGATATAAGCGCGCCAGGTGAGTACGATGGCTTGAAAATTTTACAAAGGTGTTGGTAGAGTGACCGTTTATTTTGATAGAGTAGTGTGTAGTGAGTAGTTTTGATAGGTAGAGTGGCCTTTTGTTTTGTGTGTTTGGCAATACATCAAAACGTCAAAATTTTAATAACGCGTCATGCGAACGAAAAAACAAAATGGAAATAATATAAAAAAAATTTATAAAAATAAAACATATTAAAAAAATGCACAAAGATGAGAAAAAAGACGCGTATAAAAACTTAATTAGAACATCAAATTCTAATTGAACGGTTAATTGCGTTAGCGTGTTCCAAAAATAAAAATAAAAATAAATATATTTATTTTAATGAATCTTTTAAATGTTTAAAAAGAGTTATTAAAAAAGCCATAATTTCGGCTAACTAATAGAAATTAATTTGGCATTGAAGTGTTTCTTATATTCACCTTTTTTTTCATCTGATTATTTTGTCATTGTGTCGTAGTCAGGGACTGAAAATAACAGTTATGGGGTCGATTTTTAACTTGAAAAATTATTATGATGGCATCGTCGTACATATATAAGATGTATATCAAAATTATTGCTTATTTAATGGGCGATCCAAATAGAGCATAAATATATATTTTCAATTTATTTGTATAAAAATTAAATATAATATTTTAAAAATCATGAAAAAAAATTATTTCCATTTTTAAAAATTAAAAAATTAAATTTACTTTCGATTTTTATCTAATTAACCATGAAAATTTAATGAGATAATTAATTAAAATTTAAAGTAAAAATTACAGAATAATAATTAAAAATGATTTCTTGAAATAAAACTCATAACAGTTACGGTCCCTGGTCGTAGTCAATTCATCTGCTTTCAGCACAGAAAAATGTTTTCCTCAATTTTAAATGTAACATTTAAGGCAAATAAAAAAGTTAATGAATGAATGAATATAAAGAAAATTAGTTCTGCTGAAAAATAATTTGAAAATATTCGAAATGTCGCTAAAAGCGACAAACGCTTGAAGATAGTCAAGAAAAATTGGTATCCTGGTTATTGCTCCAGCGGCTTTCATTTTGCACGACTTGCGATAAATATGCTGACAGTTTATATTTAGATATATTTCTGTTGATTCGCAAATAATAATAAAAGTAGCTATCAAAAGATATAAACTTATATTTTTATGCCAACATTTTTATCTATCTTTTATGCCATTTATTCTATACAGACACCGAAGATTTAAGCGTACTCAGTCTCAAATGAAGAACTATGAACAGAATCATCATCAGAACAATCACCATAATCATCAATATTTTAATGAAGAAGCACAACAGCAGCCAAGACATCAGCACAATCTGCCAACGTTGAATTATCAACGACAAAGCCTACCATCAGCAGCAGAGTTCGAGACAACAGCACGTGATGATGAAGCTATCAAACGTCAAGCAAATGTCAAGGCTACAACAGCATTGTCAACAAGCACAATACCAACTACACTGGCTGCAAATAGTACAAACACAGAAGACGCAATGCGAAAAGTTGCCGATTTTGATACGCCAATGAATTATGCCTTGGCTGCTATTACGCAGATTAATGAACGCGTCATATTATTTCTGATTGTGATGCTAATTTGTGGCATTGTCTATGCGTGTGAGTACCGTCGTCGAGTGAAGTGTTTACCTACTTTCTGTTACTCAACAGTTGCTAGTTTGTGTGTTAGGTTAGTTCATAGCTTAGCAGAAATTTTGCCCAGTTGCATGATTATGAATTGGAAGACTTTAGGCGATAGACGTCGCATGGACACTGTTCCCACTTTGGTCATACTTTGGCCTGTATGACATATCCAATGTGGCAGGCAAAACGAAATGGCGCATAAGCCCAACGAGAGCGGACAATTCGCCGACGTAGTGATGTCATAAAGATCACATTCAAGCAAAACTAATGTACCAAATATGAACCACATTATTTGTTCTTTTCAGTGCCTTAACCTTGCCTTTCAAGACTAGGAAAATCATCAGCTATTTCGCCATATAATAATTTGTAAGGCAACAATTTTATAAGTTTTACATATTTTTAGTAGAGCCGAAGGTTGTTAGTGTTACGTCAACCATAAAGTAAAAATATTGAGCAAGTTCAGTGAGATCTGTTTTCTATTTTTTGTTGGGGTTACTCTGCGATTTTTTGAATAAAATATATTTTCTACGGCAAAAAATCGTTTTTTTATCAATATAGTAGTTTCTTTTTAGCTCGATACAACTTGTTGCTCCACTCCTAATAAAAGGGTCTCTCAATCCGAGCTACATCAAATTGGAAAACAATAAAACAATAAAAATATTCGAAAGGTGTTAAATCTGTATAATGTGCTGGACAGAATTTTTACCCAAAAGTTCGTAGCCCACATTTTGAATTTTTATTTTGGCGACTACACTCCAGTTTATACCAAGTCAATGCCGACTCAGTCCAAGAGCTCTGAATAATATTTGCTGTTGAACATTTACCATTTTCAAAGTAATCGATGTCAGTCGCCATGACCTTATTGGTTTGGAGACCAACCTTAACTTATTTGGTGCACTCTCACCTGGAGAAGTACACTGCTTTGACTGCTTTTTGTTCTTTGCTATATTGTAATGGACACATGATTCGCTCATGGTTACGAAAGGGCACACAAACTTTTTCATGTAAAAATATTAAAGTAAAGCATGATGTGTCCGCTCAGTTGAGATGGCTACAGTCTTAGCCATGTCTTACACTTTCATGCTCCAACTGTGCAATATTATTCCATGAATGCTATCAACGATTTCTGGCCTGACAACCTCTTTTGGGATATCTAGTGCTGATGCGACTGCAACGGCATTCAGTAAACGACTTCTTAACCTTTGAAAATGATGATGCAGAGTCCCCGTAGTATTTATCAGGCCTTTTCTCATAGTTTACTTAAGCAAAGAATTATGCTGATTTATGATAATTATGATAATTTGTTTCTTGTTTTACAAAAGAAGTTTTCAAGATGCCCCCTCATAAGTTCCATGCAGTTAAAACATACCTACATTTAAATAACACAACATCGAAAGAAACCAAAGCCGAGTCGGCAGTGTTGACTGTTTGCATTTGGGTACCTTAGTTTAGACGTGGACATATATTTACAAATGATGATGACTTTCTGATGATTAATAAAATTCATTGTATAAAATTCAGAGAACAGTAAGTAAATAAGAATAAGAAGTAAATAAGAATGAATGACTGAAATAGAGGATTTAGAATATAACATCCGAGAGGTAGTGAAATTTAAGAAACACTACGAAGTGTATCGAGCCAAAAAGAACGTTTATATTGAAAAAATCTCTAAATAATTTTTTGCTCTATATTTTTCTAAAAATAACGTAAAAGTTTCATGGTATGGTTTTCTAAAGAGCTTAAAATTATGTAACACTTTATGAACTAAATATCTTATTATGGTATTGCATACTGAGAAGTGCTTCACTTTTGACAAATTTAGTTTAATTTTTTTCAGAGAATTCATTCTTCTACAATTCCCTTATTTGGACTGGTGTACTATTTATTCAATATTTTTTCTTTCGTTTTCATTTTAAATGTAGTTCTACTTTGTATTCTGTCGAAACCGGCTATGAATGAGATTTTCTTGGTGTTGGTCTCCTACGGGATATTGGGCACTTTTATTGCCATCGAAATTGCCGTAAGCTATGCAATGCAACCACGGTGAGTACGAGAAAATGTAGTTCGAAAGCAGTCCCCCACTAATTGCCTATATTATTTGTTGCCTGAAAATAGACAAATATTATTAGCTTTAGTTTTCATATTTCAATTGTGTATGACTCTATCTCTCCCCTTTTAAATAGAAAATCCTTCAATGGCAGCGCCTGTTGCATTGTGTTTATCTATATGACGTACACAATGTTGCCATTGCGTTTTCGAGAGGCGCTCATTGGTGGCGTTTTGCTGAGTGCCGCACACATCTATACGAGCGTGCAATATCCTGTTGCGAATGTGTTGAACTGGCAGGAGGTAAGTGATGTGCTTGTTTTCTGTCACTCATGTTTGTGTTGTTGTCTTGTCATTCATTGTCTCCCTCATGCTTTCTTTGACTTTCTTTCATTGTCTGTCTGATATGTCATAAAGCTTCTTATAAGCAGTTGTTGTCGCGCATTTTATCAAAGGTTTTCTAGACGAGTTGCATAAGTATTGCGTACTCAAGCGCAGAACATCCTGTGTAAAATAATATCACGCATACGCCTTGAAATAAAAGCTGCATTTGTTGACTGCCAGGCTGTCATGTCTGTCTGTCTCACTACCATTGTTACTATACGTGTACAACACAAATATATTTAAGTGATGCAAAATCGGTGAATGATAATGTTCGAGGCGCGTAGAGGCGCAACTTTGTGTTACAAAGCGTTTCACTTAAGCATTAAGTGGAAAAATGATTGGAAGAAAATTGAATGAAATTGCCATCAAATCCAATTAAATTTAATTAAATTTGTACAAAACCGTAAAGCGGAAATGAAAAGCGGAAGTAAACGCTTTGCCACTTAACGAATACTTTAAGCTGATGCTCAGTTCAGTCCATTTACGAGAATTGATTGCAATGATTTATGATGATTGTTATTATATTTACTTTGATTTTATTCTGGACTTTGCTTCTAGCGTCAAACCAGTGAAGTAAAGTTATAAAGGAAAAAAAAATATATATATATAATTACATAAATTTTCATAACATTGTTTAATAAATTATTAAAAAGAAATATTTTAATTCCGCGGTATCTGTGGAAAGCGCTTATTTGTTGTCTTCTCCGATCTGCACTGCTGGTCGCTCCTACATGAGTGACCAGGCGGACCACAGTGCCATAGCCATCAAAAAACATAGCCTTTCTTCCATTGACATCATGCCTGCTTTTTCGAACAAAGCTGGTGCTCCATTGTTGGAGTGGTTTTCGTCGCCCTCATCAAGTAACTGCATAAAAAAGAAGCGTAAACCAAGTTCGTCAAAACGGACAAGTATTAAAAAAGTTAGCAGAAAACAAGTTTTGGATGCAAATCGATTCGCACCACTTAGTAGCGATTCCGACGCTTCTGACATGGAGCTTTCTTTTGAAGAAGTGTGTACCAATAAGAGCAAACCTTCTCTGGAAACTGTAAACGCCACTGAAACCGCTCCTTCGTCCAGTCGGCCAGAGACCACTACTCAAAATCCTATGATAAATAACCGAACTGATTCAAGGATTCATAACAAATCTCCGCAGCCACCACCCATTTTCATTGTCGGCATCACAAACATTAACGGTTTGTTAGCCAACCTTGACTCTGTAACCGATCCCGAATCATACATGCTGAAAGCATCTCCTAAAGAGGGTCTGAGAATCCTGCCCTCCACCAGTGATGCCTATCGTAGTATTATACGCCAACTTGAGCTGCAAAACATTACGTTCCATTCGTATCAGTTAAAAGATGAAAGAGCATACAGAATTGTTATTCGCGGCCTCCACCACTCAACCCTCGTCGAGAACATTAAACGAGAACTTGCTGACAAAGGTCATTCTGTACGCAACGTGCACAACCCAAAAAGCAGAACTGATGGTCATCCGCTCAACCTGTTTTTTGTGGACCTTGAGCCCAACGCCAGCAACAAAGGGGCTTTTGATATAACGAGGCTTTGCCGTCAAATAGTTAAAATCGAGCCGCCTCATCCGTTCAAAGATGTACCTCAATGCCATCGCTGCCAGGAGTTCTCGCATACTAAGAGGTACTGTCGCAAACAATTTAAGTGCGTCAAATGTGGCGAAGCTCACGCCACAACTTCTTGCACCAAAACACCTGATAAGCCACCTAAATGCGCACTTTGCGGCGAGGAGCACACTGCGAATTATAAAGGCTGCATTAAATACAAGGAAGCCATTGCCAGGAGAGTCCCGGCAAGACGCCCTGCACCAAGTGCCTCTCAACACCATCAGATACCTGGCCACAATTCTGTGCCTAACAATATTGTTGACGGGGTGTCGTACGCTGATGTATTTAAGAAATCGGTGTATCACCAACCGGCTCAACAGAAACTCCTACGTGAGCAGCAGAAGCTACGTCAGCAACAGCAAAAATCAGTCCAACTACCTATTCAACCTCAATCCGAGCCACAACAGTTACCAAGCAAGACATCTCTACCTAAGAGTCGTCAAAAGTCTCTTCCGTTATCAAGTCAACGTCAAATCGCATTCCCTCACCCTGTTGGAAATAATGTTTCGAATTGTCATAATTATCCCTCGCTCAGCATAGATAATACCCAATCACTCTCATCTCCTGATCAGGTCGACCAATTATCGGTTGTGGTCTCCCGCCTGGACAGTCTCAACGAGAAATTTGGTCACCTGATTGAGATGCAGGCCAAGATGATGGAGATGCTCGCCGCCTTATTGTCTAAAAAATGAGCAGACCACACATGAACCTCGCCATATGGAACGCTGACGGCGTCCTTAATCACAGAAATGAGTTAGAAGTGTTCATGGCGGTCAACTTGATTGATGTCATGCTCATTTCCGAAACGCATTTCTGCACTAGAACATACTTCAAAATTCAGGGATATGAAATCTATTCTGCTAATCATCCGGATGATAACCGTATGCGAGGGGGCGCCGCTTTACTCATCCGGTCATCTTTACGCCACCATCCGCTGGAAACCATTCGGTCTGACTCAATTCAAAGTGTCTCTGTCAGTATTCACACAACTCAAGGCATCCTGGTCATCGCAGCCATTTATTGCCCTCCAGGACCCCAAATATCAGAGCAGCAGTTCAACACCTTCTTCAATCAACTCGGACCTAAATTCTTAGTTGGAGGGGATTGGAACGCCAAACATCGACTTTGGGGGTCCAGACTTGCTACCCCAAGAGGTAATCAACTTCACAGGAGTATAATAAACTCTTCCAGAGAGGTTCTCGCAACCGGAGCACCCACCCTTTACCCATATGATTCCTCAAGGTCGCCCGACGCAGTAGACTTTGCTATATACAATGGCATTCATCCAACAGCTCTGGATATTGCGGAGTCATCTGACCTTAGCTCAGACCACATCCCACTATTTATTAAACTTGGATTGATTCCAGATAACATCGTATGCCGGTCCAGACTGCTCCCTACCCACGCTAACATAACGGTCTTCCATCAGTGTCTAAACGAAAGGATCAACCTCAATATGGAAATAAATTCGGACAAGGATATAGATGATTCGGTTGACTTGTTCACCAAGAACATTCATGAGTCCGCCGAATTAGCCTCTTCATACCAATTCCCTTGTTCACCCAACCCTCCTCAGGCTCTCTTAAAACCTGAGGTTCTGGAGTTGGTGAGATATAAACGCAGGCTACGACGTCGCTATATGAGATCACGGAACGAATTTGACAAGGCTGCATGGAGGAGAGCTGCCCGAGAACTGAAAAATGTAATGCAAGCTGTGCGATCGGAGCATTTCAACAATCTGTTGGCTAATGCGGATCCAATGAAAAAGTCTGGCTTCAATCTATGGCGTGCCACCAAGTGCATCAAACAACAGCCTCACAGGCATGCTCCAATCCGTGGGCCTCTAAATCAGTGGCTGCGTACGGAGACCGAGAAAGCAGAAGCATTTGCTAATGAGTTGGAGAGCCGGTTCACGCCTTTTAGCCTGGCTGACCCTGGTGACGTTGAGGAAACAAATGAAGTCCTATCGAGATGTATATTAGATCACAGTCCAACTAAACATGTCACCCCTGAAGAGGTTGTGACTCAAATTCAGAGACTGAAATCTAAGAAGAGCCCCGGACATGACCATATTGACAACAGGGTGGTGAAAGCACTCCCTTGGAAGGGAGTGTTGTTCCTGACGTTGCTGTTCAACAGCATGCTGCGGATCTGCCATTTTCCCACACAGTGGAAGTGTGCAATGATATCCATGATACCTAAACCTGGTACTCCGGAGAACTGTGTCACATCATATAGGCCCATAAGCCTGCTTCCAACGTTTTCAAAGATTTTTGAAAGATTGTTTTTGAGTAGATTGTTGGCAGTACGGGGTGTTCAAGAAGCCATTCCTGATCACCAATTTGGATTTAGATCACAGCATGGCACTCCCGAACAACTGCATCGAGTCGTTAATCACATACTTACTGCATTTGAGTTGAAACAGTATTCCTCTGCAGTCTTCCTAGATGTCAAACAAGCATTCGATAGGGTATGGATCGATGGACTTCTGCATAAATTAAAATTACTCCTGCCTGGCAAACAGTTTTTACTAATGCGAAGCTTTCTTCAACGACGATCCTTCTCTGTGGCGGTAAGAGACAAAATTTCCACCTTCAGGCACATGAGAGCCGGTGTCCCGCAGGGGAGTGTCTTAGCTCCGGTCCTGTACTCCTTATATACCTCTGATATGCCTACAACTAGAGATGAGCATTCGATTATTGCTACTTACGCGGACGATACGGCAGTTATTTTCAACTCTGCCTCTCTGAACGAAGCTGCGGAGAAATTGTCCAGCTACCTGGATAAATTCCACTCATGGGCCAGGCGTTGGAATATAGCCATAAACTCTGAGAAATCAGCTCACTGTACCTTCACATTAAGGCAAGGCGTCTGTCCGGTTGTGACTTACAACACAAGCATCATTCCGCAAATGGAGCAAA